>CM053508.1:10867173-10924839 GCA_028627145.1 Eidolon dupreanum
TTTGCTTCCCCATGACTAATTTGTAACAGCCAATTTGTACTTCTTAATCACTTTACCTTTTTCACTCAGCCACTCCTAACACCCCTCCCACCTGGCAACCATCAGTTTTCTGTATCAGTGAGTTTATATCTGTTTTGCTTGTTCATTTATTCATTCATTCATTCATTCAGTCATTCATTTTAGATTCTACATATAAATGAAATCATATGGTATGATTTCTACATATAAATGAAATCACATGTCTTTTTCTGACATGTTTTACTTAGCATAATACCCTCTAGGTCCATCCACGTTGTCATAAATGATAGGATTTCATTCTCTTTTACGGCCAAATAATATGTCATTGTATATATGTACCTTCTCTTGTTTATCCAGTCGTCTGTCAATGGACACTTAGGTTGTTTCCATATGACTATCGTAAATAATGCTCCAGCATTAGGGATGCATATATCTTTTCAAATTAGTATTTTGAATTCTTTAGATAAATGCCCATCAGTGATATTGCTGGGTTATGCAATAGTAATATTTTTAATTTTCTGAGGAATCTCCATACTGTTTTCCATAGTGGCAACACCAATTTGCAATCCCACCAACAATGGGTTCCCTTTTTTCCCAAAGGTTCTCTTTTCTCCGGATCCTCGCCAACACTTGTCATTTGCTGATTTATTGATCGTAGACATTCTGACAGGTGTGAAGTGATATCTCATTGTGGTTTTAATTTGCATTTTTCTGATAATCAGTAACATTGAGCATCTTTTCAGGTCTACTGGTCATCTCTATGTGCTTTTTGGAGAAATGTCTTTTCAGGTCCTCTGCCCATTTTTAATTTGTGTGTGTGTGTTTGTATGTGTGTGTTATGTTGTATGAGTTCTTCATAAATTTTGTATATTAACCACTTATTGGATGTATCATCAGCAAATATTTTCTCCTAATCGGTAGATTGTCTTTTCTTTTTGTTGATGGTTTCCTTTGCTGTGCAAAAACTTTTTAGTTTGTTGTAACCCCATTGGTTTATTTTTTCTTTTGTTTCCCTTGCCTGAGAAGATATATCAGAAAAAAAAAAATATGATTAAGAGCAATGTCAGAGAGTTTATTGCCTGTATTTTCTTCTAGGAGTTTATGATTTTGGGTCTTACATTTAAGTGTTTAATTCATTTTGAGTTTTTTCCTTGTATAAAGTGCACTCATTCATTTTTTTGCATGTATGTGTCCGATTTTCTCAACACTATTTATTGATGATACTGTCTTTATCTCATTGTGTATTCTTGCCTCCTTTGTCATAGATTAATTGACCATATAGATGTGACTTTATTTCTGAGCTCCCTGTTCTTTTCCATTAAACTACATGTCTGTTTTTATGCCAGTACTATGCTGTTTTGATTACTATGGCTTTGCAGTATAGTTTGATATCAAGTAATGTGATAACTCCAACTTTGTTTTTCTTTCTCAGAATTGCTGTGGCTATTCAGGATCTTTAATGGTTCCATATAAATTTTAGGATTATTTGTTCTAGTTCTGTAAAAAATGCCATTGGTATTTTGATAGGGACTGCCTTGAATCTATAGATTACTTTGGATAATATGGATATTTTAACAATGTTAATTTTTTCTATTCATGAGCATGGTATGTGCTTCCATTTATTTGTCTCTTCTTCAGTTTCTTTTTTCAATGTCATAGTTCTCCAAGTACAGGTGTTTTACCTCCTTGAATTAATCCTAGATTATTTTATTTATTTTTTGATGCAATTGTAAATGGGATCGTTTTCTTAATTTCTCTTTCTGATAGTTTGTACAAAAATGCAACTGATTTCTGAATATTAATTTTGTATCCTGCTATTTTTCTGAATTAATTTATCAGTTCTAATATTTTTTTGGTAGAATCTTTATAAAATTCTCTATAGTTTTATATTATCTGCAAATAATGACAGTTTTACTTCTTCCTTTCCAATTTGGATGACTTTATTTCTTTTTCTTGTCTGATTGCTTTCTTGTCTGATTGGGTAGGACATCCAATACTATATTGAGTGAAAGTGGACATCCTTGTTTTGCTTGTGATCTTAAGGATAATGCTTTTAGTTTTTCACCATTGGATATAATGTTAACTGTACGTTTAACATATATAACCTTTATTATGTTGAGGTATGTTCCCTCTATTCCCACTTTGCTGAGAGTTTTTTCATAAATAGATGCCAGGTTTTGTCAAATGCTTTTCTGTATCTATTGATATGATCATATGATTTTTCTTTTTTATTTTATTAATGTGGTGTATCATGTTAATAGATTTGTAGATACTGAACCGATCTTGAATCCCAGGAAATAATCCCACTTGATAATGGTATATGATCTTTTTAATGTATTGCTAATATTTTGTAGATTTTTGCATCTATGTTCCTCAAGGATATTGGCCTATAATTTATTTATTAATTATTATTATTATTATTATTATTATTTTTAGTGTTCTCTGACTGCTTTTGAAATCAAGGTAATGCTAGCCTTGTAAAATGAACTTGGGAGACTTCCCTCCTCTTGAATTTTTTGGAATAATTTGAGAAGGACAGATGTTAATTCTTCTTTGAAAGTTTGGTAAATTTTACCTGTGAAACCATCTAATCTGAGACTTTTGTTTGTTGAGAGTTTTTTGGTTACTGATTAGATTTTTTTAGTAGTTATCAGTCTGTTAAAATTTTGTTTCTTTGTGATTCTGTCTGGGAAGATTTATGTATCTAGGAATGTATTTCTTCCCGATTGGTCAATTTGTCGGCATATAATTGTTTAAGTATTTTCTTATGATCTTTTGTATTTCTGTGGTTTCAGTTATCACTTCTCTTTCTATTCTGATTTTATTTATTTCAATCCCCTCTCTTTTTTTCTTGAGGAGTTTTTATCAATTTTCTTTATCTTTTTAAAGAATCAACTCTTGGTTTCATTGATCTTTTGTAATTTTTTTAGATTCCATTTTGTATATTTCTGCTCTGATTTTTTATGATTTCTTTTCTTCTACTCCCATTGGGCTTTGTTCTTCTTTTTCTAGTTCCTTTATGTGTACAGTTAGATGGTTTATTTGATTTTTTTTTTTTTGAGGTCGCATTGTATAACTATGCATTTCTCTCTTAGAACTACTTTGGCTGTGTTTGAGTCATTGTGTTTTTGTTATCATTTGTTTCAAGATATATTTTAATTTCTTCTTTGATCTCATTGTTACCCCATTTATTGCTTAATAGCATGTTATTTAGCCCCATGTGTTTGTGTGCTGTTCAGTTTTCTTCTTGAAATTGATTTTTAGTTGTACACAGTTGTGATTAGAGAAGATGCTTGGTATAATTTCAGTCTTCTTCAATTTGTTGAGACGTATTTTTTGCCCTAACATGTGGTCTATCCTGGAAAACATTCTGCGTATGCTTGAAAAAAATGTGTATTTTGCTGCTTTGGGGTAAAATATTCTAAAAATATCAATTAATCTTGTCTGATCTAATGTATCATTTAAGGCCACTGTTTCCTTATTAATTTTCTGTCTGGATTATCTATACATTGTTGTCAATGTGGTGTTAAAGCCCCTACTATGACTGTATTATTGTCTATCTCTCCCTTTATGTCGGTCCATGTTTGCTTTATGTATCTAGGTGCTCCTATGTTAGATGTGTAGATATTTACTAGGGTATATCTTCTTGTGATATTGATCCCTTTATCAATATAGAATGTCTGTGTTGTTATAGCCTTTGTGTTAAAGTCTATTTTGTCTGATATAAGTATTGCTACCCCAGCTTTTAAAAAAATTTCATTTGCATAAAATTCCTTTTTTTAATCTATTTACTTTCAGTCTATGTGTGTCTTTCAATCTGAAGTGGGTCTCTTGTAAGCACTATATATATGACCTTGGTTTTTTTTTTTTTTTTAAACCATTCAGCCGCCATATGTCTTTCAATTGGGGCATATAATCCATTTACATTTTAAGTAATTATTGGTAGGTGTGTAGTTATTGCATTTTATTATTCACACTTTTTATTTTTCTTCTTCTTCTTAAAAAAGTCTCTTTAACTTTGCTTGTAATACTGGTTTTGTGATGATAAACTCCTTTAGCTTTTTCTTGTATGGGGAGAAAAAGCTTTTTTAACTAGCACCAAAATGCAAAAGCAATAGTAAAAAATATTGATAAATTATATTAAAAATCACACAAAAAGTATTTGATACAAAAACAGCATGAAGGACAAACTTGAGGAGAAGTAGAAGTATAATCAGAAGTTAATTACAATTATTGTAAAATGTCTTTATTAATATAAGGGATTGATCTCTGTTATAAGCTGAGTTGTCTTCGCAAAATTCATATGTTTAAGTCTAAGACTTAACCTCCTGTGCCTCATAATGCTTTTTTTTTTTTTTTTTTTTTTTGCAACAGGATCTCTTAAGAGACAATTAGTTAAAATGAGGCCATTGGTTTAGATTCCAATCCAATGTGACTAATGTTCTTATAACAAGAGATTAGGACATACAGAGATATACCAGGAATGCCCACCCTTTGGAGTATAATCATGTGATGACACAGGGAGAAAGTGGAGGTACGCAGATCAAGGAAAGAGGCCTTGAAAGAAACTAAGCCTACCACAACTTGGGCTTCTAGCCTGTAGAGCAGTTAGAAACCAAATTTCTGTCATTTACACCACCCAATCTTTGCTATGTTATGGCAGCCCTAGAAAACTAATAGAATCTCCCGGACATGCAAAGTAGGAGAGATTAAGAAAAAAAATGCCCAAAGCCAACTGAAGAATGGGCAAAATACATGAAAATACACTTCACAGTGAACATACAAAAGATCCTTAAACATATGAGAAGTCGCTTAAGCTCATTTGTAATAAAGTAATGTACATAAAACTACAACTTAATTTTAACAACATTATATCTCATTGTTCAAATTGGCGAAAACCTCAGATTTTGGGAAACTCAGGCCTTTTAGCAAAGATCAGCTGCCCCCATGCAATTATGAATAATCCATATTTAAGCCCACCGTAGACTAGATATGTCGTTCTAGTAGTATAATTTATTGTAACTCAACTAGGCAGTATACCCACCCCCTTTAATTTTATTGTAAATATATAGAACAAATTATATTTGAAACATGTTAGCAAGAATATAATATATAAGAGACTATACTTTGACACTGAGAATTCCTTGGCAGCAGGATTTTATTTTTTTTTTAATCAAATGTCCACTCTTTAGTTCATTCACTTATAATGGCACTTGTTTTTTTCCTGGTCTGGCACTTGAAAACCTAAGATTTGTCTCATTATTTGATGACAAGTTTAACCAGCTTTTCAAGACTGTTCTCAAAAGCATCATGATAGTTTAACCTTTCCAAGACCCTGCAGATAAATCTTTATCGGGACACTTTGCTCTTTTCAAAGAGCATGCCCTTGAACTCAGAGTCAGGCAGTAAAATCTTAGATTTGTCCCAATGGAACTGCCATCTCTCCTCTCCCCTGTTGCTCACTTCTTTCTCTTTCTTTATTTTTCTTCTCAAAGGAATCATCTGAGGGAAGAAAAAAATAAGTAAGTGTTGGAATGCCAGTGGAAGTTAAAGCTTTGATCCACTTGAAAATTACTGAAAAATGCATTGAATCTGGACACAGTTCTACACAGTCACTTCTTTATAGATACTATGATTTTCTCTATATCATATTCTCTCTTCAGTTTGGTTGGTATTTTAGTCAGTCAGGTAATGAAGCAAATGGATAAAGTTTTTCTGCTCAATGAGCAGTATACATTCATAAAAGTTTGCAAATATATAAAACTATTTTTATGAAGATACCATATCTTGTGACTTCCAGAAAATTATCTATTGTCGTTATATAAAAGACTTTGTAGTGAAGAGAAGCATTTATTTTTAGTGCAATAGCCATATTGTTCTTCTTTATAATACATCATATATTTCAAGTATGTCAAAATGTGAAGATTATTATGAAATGGCTTCCTTTCATACATATGTATGCATTTAAGCAGACTACTGTAAGTGGACCCACGGAAAATAAGGGATGAAATAGTCTGTAGAATAACATGACATTGGCAATCACAAAGGTGTCAAATATCGATTTTCTAAAGGTGTTTACCTTTGCATTCGGAAGAGCTGTCAATATGCCATGGTTTCTTTAAAAACTTTTCAGCTCTATCTAAATCTCAAAATCTTGTTTTCTTTTGAAAATGGCAAACTCTTTTTCTTTCTATAGAGTAAAATTTTGTTAAATTTATCTTGCAACTCTTTATTGAATATTCTCTCTATCTGACTCCAATTTAAATCAGGTGTAACAATAAAAACAATATTAGAAAATTATTTTGAGTAGGAAGATTATGCTCATTAAACAGAATATTTTTCTTATCTTTTTTAATCTTTATTTTTACTTTAAATAAAGGAAAGGAAAATAAAGACTTACATTTTAAAGACCTTTTGCAATTTACACTGCTTTCCAAGAATTCTGAGTTTTATGAAACCTATAGTTTTGCAGATTTTAAGTTTGTGTTTTCATATTAGTGTCTATGGCTTGCATAAATGTTAAAGAATTTTTCAGTCATGTTAACTGTGTTGAGAATGTGTAAATGCAAATCTAAGGAACTCTAAACATCACACAGTGTTAATGTTTTATAATTACCTATTTTAGTCAGAATAAAAAGTATGATGATTTAGGTGTAAAATCACTGATTCTTAGAATATGTTGCAGAATAGACTACTTTGATGTCTGCTAATACTTTAAAAAATCCAATTTTTATTTCATTGGTAAATATAAACTATTTGCGATTTTTGTAAATAAACATATAATTATAAAACATCACATTCTTATTATATTTTATTTAGAATAAGGTGTTTCACATAAATATTCAGATGCTGTGTACACTGATTAGAGTCATGATAAAATAGTAATAAAGATTAAGCACTCTGCCTTCTTCTTTATGCAATTACCAAAAGTTTGAACCATCCCTTAAGTGAGAGCATCCTTAATCCTGTTTGGATCGACTTCCTTTTTTGGCCTGCATCTCCCCGACCTTACTGCTATGTGTGTCCTGTCCAACTTAAGCAGGCTATGACCCTCCACTCAAGGCCATCCTCTCACTCTGCTTAGGGCCCGCTGCATCTGCTCCTCCACTCCAGAACACAGATGTCTGTATTTTTCTGCCAAGTCTTTCTGATGGCATTTGTTCCTAATTGTTCAGAAAAAGGAAGGGGAGGGGAAAGAAGATGAGGGAAGGAAAAAGACTGATGTAGAGAGAAGGGTAAAAATTAAAGAAAATAACACTATTTTAAGTCCACATTTTATAGCTAAAGAGTCCAAAGGTTGAATGTAGGGAAGATGTAGGCCAGGATAAGACATAAAAGACACAGACAGACATTTGTGTTCTAGCACGGAGGTGAGAGATGCTGTGGCCCAGAGCAGGGCAGCATGGCCCAAGCAGAGTGGGAAGTAGAGCCTGGTGTTGGGGATCATAGTCCTCTCTAAGTTGAGGAGAACTTCCGTAGGAGTGGGATCAACCCAAGCAGGATGATAAATGCACTCACATAGAAGTGGCAGTGTAGTGTGGGGTGTCACATCCTGTTAAGGTACAGACATTGTTCAGGATCGTGTACGTGTGTGGTGGAGGGAGGCCTGGAACAAAAAATATGGTTCATCCTGAGAATGTGTGTAATGTGTTGAAAAGTTGCTGCTTAAATTTTTGCTCACTTAGTACAGAGAATATCAACACATTTGCCCATGATTTTTCAGAGTTTAATTTAAAAATTGTATTTTTTTTTATAATTTAAAAATTGTAAAAGCAAACTGGGTATTAAACTCATAGTGTATGAGACTTGTTTGAGGACATCATGCTTGATTCAATAACTACTCTAATATTTCTATTCCAGCTGACTGCAACACACAATTTGTTTAAAAAGTCATAAATACCTACATACATACCAGAGTATCTAAAAATAAAAAAGAAAATTTCAGTGTTGGAAAGCATGTGAAGCAGATCTGCTTCATACATTGCAGTTGGGAGTAAAAATTTATGTTATTTTGGGGAAATGTTTAGTAGTAGCTACCTAACACTGAAAATATTAAATTTATATGAATATATTATATTATCAGCAATAGTGACCCAATGTACATTCCCCACATATATGTACTTATCTACATATATGTCCTTGTAATATTCAGGGATATATATATATATATATATATATATATATATATATATGTTTAAATGTATATGTATTTGAATATACATATAATTGAATATTATAAAGATATATGTATCAGTATAAGGATTATATATAAAAGTATGTATAATGCATATATTACACATGGTAGATGATGTATGTGCCTATATTTATATACATATATATATTCTATGCCTATACATTTGGCATATACATGTTCTTTTTAGTTGCTAAGATTTGAAACATTATTATAGTTTAAATATCTTACTTTTTATGATGTATACCGTTACTCATACCATAAACCCCTTAACATCAGTATGTATATTTGTTTCTCGAAAAATACAGCAATGCCCAATGTTTATTGTAGGAAAAAAAAACTATGATTCAGTTTATAGGATATTGACAACTATTTGTGAATTAGATTTTTAAAAATCTTCATTTTTAAAACTTGGAAAAATTAAGTAATATGTTATCCCATTTTCATCTTAGAGAATAAAAGCAATAGATCGGTATAAAGCACTGAAGAATTTCTGTTAGGCCTTATTCTATTTTCCAATTTATTTATTTCAAGATTAGACTGCTCAAATTGTTGGCACACCCTTGTCATGCTCCTTTTTTGAGAAACTAAACAGAATCTCCTAAAACATATAAGTTAATACCTTGCTTCATGGACTATTTGTTTTTTGCTTCACTGATGTACATATTGACTTATGACGTTGTGTAAGTTTAAGGGGTACCAGGTTTTCAGCACAACATATTTTAATATAATTGCCAACATGGTGTTAGCTAACACCTTCATCACATCATATAATTGCCCTTTTTTTTGTGTGTGGTGAGATCATTTAAGATTTATTGTTAACAACTTTCAGGTCTATAATACAGTACTGCTAACTGTAATTGCAATGCTATGCATTTGACCTTCAGAATTATTCATCTTCTAAGTGGAAATTTGTACTCTTTGACCAACATCTGTTACTACATGATCCAGCAATCCCACTTATGAGTATATATTCAAAGGAAAAGAAAACAGGATATCAGACTCCCATGTGCCCATGTTTATTGCAGCATTATTCATGATAGCCGAGATATAAAAACAACCTGTCAGCCATTTTTAATTGCTAGTTTTTGATCAGATAATATTATTTGAAGCTTCTCAATCATAGTATTTGATGTAGAATGGTTGACATGCATTAAACATAAAACTAAAAGTAATGCTATGAAGTAGGAGAAAGATTTTGATAAAAAGAGAGAAAATGAAAAGATTCAATAGACACTCACATATCAAGTCAGTGCTTATTAACTGGTTTTTGTTTGTTTCTTTATGTTATATCTGGACAGTCTTTCTATATTTTTTCCCTCTTTTCATTAATATATTCATAATCCAAGAAGTTGAGTTGCTTGCTGCCTCATCTTCTCCTTTAGTAACTGAAGACAGTAATACAAAACTAAAGGGAGACACAGGAATGTAGTCACATGTTTTAAGGAACAATGAAGGTCCATGAGCTTCTTTGGAGCAAGGGAGAGAGTGGTGAAAGGTGTAGTGTGGAATGTTGAGTAAGCCAGAGTACAGTGGGCAACAATTGTGATAAGGAGTTGGGATATGACCTTGACTGTAATGATAGCTTATGACAGGAGTGAAATAAGATGAGATTTACATTTTTGTTTCTAACGATCAATCTGCTTAGAGTTGATGAATTCTTGATAGGCAACAAGATTGAAGATAGAAAGAATGGTTATTAGGTTGTTTTACTTGTCCAGATGAGAGAAAATGATGATATGGGTGTAGTTTGTGGAAAAAGAGATGGCACAATTGGCTCACATTTGGGAAATATTTTATCTGAATTTGACATGTACTTGCAGTGGCTACGTGATCATTTTTGTCCTGGGAATAACATTTGACAAAAGAAGAGAGAAGAGAAAGAAGAAAATGTCATCTGTTTTCACATTTTCCTAGATATAGGTCTAGGCTTAGGCAAGACTTAAAATATGTAAAGCATATATTTTTTCTTGTCACATCCTTATATGTTATCTTTTCACATAACTGATTCCCCAGAGTCCTTGGCCTACAGAGTCATCATGCTATCCTAATTTCTTATTTGTGACTTTTAAATAAAATAAAATTTTAGAGTCCCAGTTTGCTTTCTTGATATTAGTTCTAAAACATCTATTGCTTTTGAGCAGGACAATAAATGAATAAATAAAGAAGTAAATAAATAGTATAGAAATAATTTCATGTAACTTCTAAAGGCTTGATTGATCAGTACTCCTACCTAGAACATTTTTGTTCTATTTATTGTTAGGAGAGAATCCCAAACTCACAGAGGATGGCAAAGCCTAACCCAACCCAACTATTACCCTGTAAGTGTTGAAAGTGGACAATGAGACTTAATGGATCAGACAAGGTACTTTATTGCTCAGAGCACAGCAATCATGAGCATCAGCAGAATTACATGGGTTCCCCTGTTCCCAAACCCCAGAGGGTGGCTTAGCATTCACAGACAACGGGCACAGAATGGGCTTTATGCTGCAATCTGAGGAAATTTGACTTTATAAGTAACCGTCACTTTTATAGGAAACAGAAAGCAAAGCTGCCCTTTGTTTGAGGACAAACATGTAGGAACACAAAAATCTCCGAGAGGACTGTCTTCCAGCATTTGAGAGAGAGAGAGAGAGAGAGAGAGAAAGAGAGAGAGAGAGAGAGAGAGAGAGAGAGAGAGAGAGAGAGAGAGAGAGAGAGTGAGTGTGTGTGTGTGTGTGTGTGTGTGTGTGTTCATGTGTATGTTCATGTGTGTGTTCATGTATTTCCTTATTAGAAAGTATTGTAAAGAAGCAAAGTAAAAACATTTATAAACTATGACCTAGGGATTATTTAAACCAGCCAGCCAAATGAGCCCTTAGCCAAGATTTAATACCTGTTTACCTGATTTCAAATATTCTTAACTTTCTTAATATCAGTTTAGAGTTCCAAAACTTCAAGTTTTCATTTTATTTTGTTTTGTTTTGTTTTGTTTTTTTTTGTTATCTTAATTGATCCCATAGAGGCAACTTCCATGGAGTCTGGGTAGCAGGAGAGAGACCTGAGAGACCTGTTTGGGAGGGTAAGGGGAGAGTAAAGGATTGCAACTGATTGTGATTCATGGTATTTGTCAGACAAAGCCTTCCTGCTTTCATGAACGGAACAATACATTTTTTATAACTAGGAGTAACTCCTACTATGTACAAAGGGATGAAGCTCAGACTACATTTTCAGTTACTGAGTCTCTTTTTCTGTTAATGCGATCTTGTAAAAGCTAGGAAGCTGAATGGAAAAGATAAAACATATAACAATATATATGTCTACTACTCTATAGTCTTGCTCAAAAAAGTCCTTTGTCTTTCTTTTAATTAAAATACTATTTTTTTCTCTATGAAGTCAACATACAGTATTTGTTTAAAAAGGTAAGTATTATCTTGTACAGTAGTGGTTGTAACACCTGTACTGTGCTACTCAGCTGCCCAGAAGAGGTTTAGTTTTAACAAAATGTGCTCAAAAGCTTGGCCCTGGACCCCTGACAAAATGAGATACGGTCATGCGGGCTAATTTTGCCAAAATGTTTGAATAATGCTCAAAACAAAAACTACTACAAAAGTATCTATAATAGCAGCTACATCAGTAAATTATTTTGTAGCATATCCAATAAAATAAGAACTCAATATATTGTAACAAAGCTTCCACAAAAGCTAAATACTACTTTTACTAGAAACCAAATTATAAACCATATATTTTTCCCATGAGCATTTATTAACAGTGAGGGAGAGAGGGAGAGTGAGAAAGAGAAAGAAAAAAAGAGGAAAAGAGAGAAAAAGAGGAGAGGAGGGGAAGGGAGGGGAGGGGTGGGAAGAGAAAGATATTAATTAGGAAAAGATGTTTTACTTGCTCAATGGAGTTTAAAAGATTTGACTTAAGAAGAAACTTTAGAATGCTACAAGTGGTATTTCAAAGTAAGTCAGTTAATTTTGTTCATAAAATCAATAAGATAAAATAACATATCATAAAGTAAGGAGTGATTCATAACAGAAAAATAATACTATACCAACTTCCATTCTGATTTTGACCACCTTACATATTTGTCACCGAAGCAGAGCAATCTACAAATATAAAGAGAGCATACATAGATCTATTATGCTTACTCAGAAAGGCTGCGCCTAGGGTTAACCAGCCATTTTAAGTGAAACTTCTTTCAAAATTGATACAGGTCATCAATTCCTAATGTAGAGAAGGTTGTAACATCTGATATTCTTCCAGATGTTGAAATATTAGATACTGCCAGTGAGTAAATTACTTTCGAAAGGTAAATAAAACGATTTGAAAGAAAGCATTTTTAAGTTATTCATGCTCTTGGTAAATGGAAAAACAATATTTATAAAAGCACCAAATTCATTTTAATGCAATACAAGATATAAGTAACAAGCTGTCTGTGTACTATGTGACCGGGCCTGAAAAATACTGTGCACTTTCATGAAGGAGGAATATTATAGCCACAGACAGTTAGAAGAACTTCCACGTTCCCCAAGGTAGTGCTATAAGATCCTCTTTGTTTTTCAATGGACACAAGTCTTACCTAGTTCCAGCTAAAACTAAGGTAATTCCAAAAAAATAAATTTTCATAAATCAAGGATAGATATAAGTATCAATAAATGTTTTTCTAAAAAAAGAAATTCCTCTATTGCCAGACTTATCAAAAGAGAAGCTTTGAGGAATCAAGGAATTAGAAGGTTCTATTTTAATGCACTTTAATTAGTAGGCAGAGATAATATATTTTAGCTGGAGAAAAGAATTGATAACACTTGAAATTAAGTGGATCGATGAAATCCTAGATTTGCAAACTGAATTAAATTTTACCTAATTTTACAAAAGAGTGAGAGAATGCTAAACCTATCTAGAGGTTAATGACAATGGAAAAAGGATTATTGAGGTCTTCATGGGTTTTAATCAAATTGAAATGACAGGCTTGATGGACCACTGATAAGTTTTAATTTCATATATAGGGACTATAGATCAAATCAAAGAATGAAAACCTAGAAACGGTGAAAATTCTGTGCCTCCATTTTGACAACATAAGAATCAGCCTATGAGGTCAACCATGTAGGTCTAGGTGTCCCAAGGGGACAAGCATTTCAGATGACTTTGAGTCATAGCTATCACATACACCCACTCATTTGTTCTCTCAGTCTCCAGTCAGTCATTTCTTAGCCTTATTTATTTAGTAAGTCAGGCAGTCAGTCATATTTGTATATTGCTTTTATTATTAACAAAGCTTTGTCGCTTACACTTTTCATTTAATTCCTTTGACAAACCCATGACAAGCATAGAGTAATATTATCCTAATTTTACAAATGAGAAAATAAAGACTTTGAAATGTTAAAAGACTTATCCTACTTCAGAAAGGAAATAAATTGCTTATTCAAAAATGTATAATGTCAGTATAAAAGTTCTTCATCATGTAATGAAAAGAAGCAGTCAACTCTCAGTCAGCAGTTATATCAATGAAAAGTCACTATTTTTCAAAATTATGGGGAGAGAAAAAACCCATTCACCCTAAAAAAAAAAAACAGTTTACTATGGTATCAAAAAAAACATTAAAAGAGTTAAAAAATTTGCTTTTGCTCTATTGTCTTTTTCAAATAACAAATTATGAATGATAAAAGCAGCATTTGTTTCTTTCCCCACTGTAAATTGTTAACTTTTTAGCTAATTCACTGCTCGTTTTGGTGTCTATGTACATAATAACTAGAGATGAAACAGAACAATGAAAGCAAAAATGTTAACTTTTTTCCAGTTTTTGTGGCTAGGTGAAGATTTACAGGGCACATTGAATGAAATCGGTGACTATAATACAAATTTGAAAATACTACAAGAATCAAATCTACATAAAAATTTGAGATATATTAGCTCTGCCAGTGATTTTAGTTATTGAAAATGGAAGTAGAATAGATGGGAGAAATTTAACCCGTACCCAGTAATGTGCTCTATAAACTTTATTATAATATGCCTTACAAATTTATACTCCTCCCAGTGTAGGTACATATACATATAGACAAATACATAAACATATTATAGTATATTGGATATATTGCAGATTTAAAATAATTATTAAATGATTGTATCACAATATTGAACTTATTGGGATTAAAACAACCCACATTCTGTATTTAGCACCAAACATATTACAAATGTAAGAAATTTATTCATAAGCACATAGCAAATTGAGGTTTGTATTTGCACAACTTTAATAATGTTCTGACCCTGAGAAAAAATGTAAAATTCTATAAATGACTAATCATGTCAGCATTATGTATCTTCTTATGTGATGTGATGCAAAGGGCAACTTTCCTGTTTTTTACCCCCAAAATCCATAATCGGTTTAATCATAAAAATGAAAAAAATCTGTCAAACCCAAATTAAAGGACATTCTAATAAATACCCTACCAGTACTTGTTTAAACTTTTAAATCCTGAAAAGCAAGCAGAGACTGAGAGACTATCACAGGTAGAAGATTAAGGAGACAGATGATTAAATGCAACTGGTCTTTTGGATCATGTTTGGAAGAAAAAAAACTACAGTGGAAATCTGGTGAAATCAGAATGAAATCTGTAGCTTATGTAATAGTATTTTACTATTGTTAATTTCATAGTTTTGACAAATGTGCCACAGCTATATAAGATGCTTATGTTAGTAGAGACTGGGAGAAAGGTACTGGGAAATTTGGAAACTCTGTACTACCTTTCTCTCCTTGCAACTTTTTATAAATCTGAATTTTTTTTTAATTAAGAATTTCAATAAATAATCTTTATTTTGAATGGAAAAGTGGTTAACTGTTTGAAAATATCTGGTAAGAAACATACAAATGACAGCCCGTCATCATTATAAAAGATCTTCAACCTAAAAATAATTGCACATTTGTAAAAGAAAAATGAGTAAGTCATCTTTATGTTTGATAATTTTGATATGAGAACTAGGTGATCTTTTTGAGGTACAGTCTGCTGTATTTTAAAATTCTCTCTCCTCCCTTCCACTTTCCCCCTCCCTCCCTCCACTCTCCCCTTTCATTCTCTCACTCTCTCCATTAAATAAAACCAATTACAATAAGATATCTTATAGACAATTATGTACTTATGGATTCAGCTTCTTTATATAATAGCTTGATTATTAATGACACAGTAAGAAAATTTTATCTAGAGTATTGGTTATGTAACCTCTCTGTATTTTTTGTTTAAGTTGTAATCAAAAAGCTTTTTTTTTTCATTCAGTATTTAAACACACTTGGCTTTGCCACAAACATTGACTTTTTGAAGAAGTAATTTACTGTTAGAAATGTGTTTTTTCTAAATGTATCTTTCATTGAATGACTCATCGCCCAATTTTTTTTTCATGTACTTTGTCATTGACATGGAAACTTTTAAATACCATGGTCTGACTAGCTGGAAACATCTGTACTTCCATCCAGTACTGTGAAACACCTCCCATGCTGCATGATTTTTTTGAACACTTTGTTCTTCTAATCATTAAAGACATTTTCTATTTGTCTTCCCTAAAAATGTGTTTACTGAAAAAGAAATTCAATATTCCTTGCCATATTATTTTCAAGTATTAATTGAGCCACTTTTTTTAAAAAACAGGTAAGGAAGAAAATGGTTTGTCTTACTTTTAAGTAAGTATTCTCAAAAGAAGCTTCTCATAAAACTATATTTAGTATAATCCCATCATAGCTCTTAAATATGAGTCGTATTGCAGAACATTATAAGCATTACCATAATATTTATTGAAATATTTTTTAAATTTTGTTTTGAGTTGTACATGGCTTTAGTCATTGTACAAAAATATGTTTAGGCAGACTTCATATTTTGAATATTTTTAAATTACTATTTATCAAGCAATTTTCATAGGATCATTATCTATTATCTCAAGGCACAATAAAGTTTACGAAGCTTTGTCATTGACAACAATTGATCCAACTCTATGTTTCACAACAACTCATGGTGATTTGGGCTGACTATTATTATTTTTTTTCATTTTAGGTTAGTTTGCAACTGTTTTTCTTTGACTGAGGTTACTTAGAATAGTTTGGACTTTGCCATTCTCTTGATCACTTTCATTGAACTATTATTATTCTCAAATGGTGATTCATTTTTACAAATCTTTTAAAAATCCGTGATTTAACTGTGAAAGATGAGTTTAATTGAATTAATGCATATAATCCACTAATTTCTTTTCTAATATTCAGAAATCAAATAATAATAACTGATAATGTTACTAAACATCACAGTTCCTCATTAACTCAGGCAACATTCAATAAGGCACATGACCCATGGCCGTCTGGCAAATACACCGATAAAGAGCACCTACATCTCATCTTATGCAGAATCTTAATAAAGTTGAATATCACTATATTTTATAGAAATAATCTCAATAGGTATCACTGTTGTTTCCCCATGCCCCAGTGAATCATAGTAAAAACTGTGTTTGCCCTCTTCCAGGATCAGAATGGGGTGACCTTGCAATTTGGAGAAAATTTACTATGAGGAGCTCTCGTTAAACATCTTAGGTGTGGCATTTGTGTTGTTGAATGCCTTGGGGGCACTCTCTTTGTGGATATAATGGTATCACAAACAGAACGAAACCTTCAAGATATTCTCTGCAGTGTAGCTCTCTGATCTTATAGGGACAGAAGCAGTTCTGTAATAAGCATTCACTTTTGAAGTGCAATATGCTTTAATAAATATACATTAAAGCTTCCTTTTTAAAAAAATAATTGATCCACATAACTTAGGGATCACACAAATTAGTTGTTCTAGAAATATATAAACAATCTACTAGAAGTAGAAACTTTAAGTATTCAGTATTCGAGTTGTTATAGAAACTCAAGTGAAATTTAATATTATTGTTTAGCAGAAATACATATCTATAAATAAAATTGCCATAACAATGAAAACTTTTTTAAGCATTCAAATCTTATCTGGAAACATTAGTGTTAGTAGGCTAAGCCATTATCTCACAATTCTACCACATGTGTGTAGAAGTTGTTTTATGAGGGGTTCATGAAGGCCTAAAATTCTTAGCATGATGTAAAAAAAAAAATAGGCATGAAATTGTGGTTTATATGAATCTATTTTTCTGCCCTATTCATATATCTCTGATGAAAAAAAACATTTCTAGAAATGTGAATCTGGAGCTATTTAAAAGTAATAATGTATAATTATATCTGTAGAACGTTTAATTAATATTTTATCCAGAAAGACAAATTGTAAATTTTAATCTCAAACGTGTGATGTTTCATTTTTTCTATGTCTACCTATTTCATTTTTAAAATAAGTTAACATTAACAATCATTTTGCCAAAAATAGTTAAAAATGAAATGCTGATGATTTAGGTGTAAACAAATACTAATTTGCAAAAGTATGTAGCCTAACTGTATGCATAAGACTGATAACGAGTGAGGTCTTCTTTTGTGGCTGTGGACAAGAAAGTCTGCAGATCCGGGGACACTGGAAGAACAGAGACAGTCTTATCCTTCTTTAAAAATACTTCCTATCCATCAAAGTACAAGCCTCTGACCACACTCTATGCTAATGATAATAGCCCTTTCCTTTTTGCCCCTAAATTCTCCCAATCAATTCTTTCTTGTCAGTCCTTTAAAATAACACCTTGCACTTAACATTAAGTTACCAGAAGGTTCTGTGAATGCCAACCACTGAAATCACCATCTTCCAAAACTTCAGCAAGTAAGAGAAGTCAGAATGAATCAGCAGATAAATGACCAGGGACTAGAAAATCATGTCTTTATGGTATCATCTTGACTGATTGCTTTAGGGTTGATCTTTAAATCTCTAAAATATTTGTGGGAAGTTTAGAACCATAAAATTTCAACTCCATGATTTTTTAAAATATCATTATAGATCAAGTTAATAGCAGACTCATCATTTTAATAATTCATCATTAATCCATATGTTATAGTAATTGGTATTTAATCTATGAATTTGGACATTTTACCTTTGACTAGATCGATTTATTAAATTTCCTTGAAAATGGTAAGACATAGAATGTTTTAAAAGGAAAAAAAAACATACATTTAGAGAAAATATAGTTCTAGGTGAAAGAACAAAGCTATTGAAATACTGCTCCTAATGTATTTTAAGGATGATAATATTCTCTTTTAACATGACCATCTCTAACAGGTCTCACATAACCATCATCTAAAACAAAACTCTATGCTTGATGCCATGACAAATTAACACTAAAATGAAAGGCAGTTGTTCTTATCATTTCAAATCTGATTTATTTTTAAATCTGTAATCAGATATTCAGAACATGTTTGTACTCATAGCATATAGAGACTGACACATCCAGTTTGTCCAGACCTCTGACCCCTTCTGTGTTGTACACACCCACCATCTTTACTCAGCCTTGACCCCCATGGCAGAGAACCCCATGTGTATTATAAGAGCACTGTTGAGATTAAACTTCTTTCTCTCTCACATAAGGAAGTCTGTCAGAATGAAGCAAAGGAAGTTATATTATTGCACCTTACCCACTCCCTCCCCCAGACCTGCAGTTCCAGTTCTTTCATTTTAGTTCCTTTCTTTCCTTCTTTTAACATATTTCTCAGAGGAAATTTTCCTTGTTTATTCTGCTATATAAAATTCAGTATATTCTCGAAGATAATGATTATCTGAATGATTATCATTATTCTTTCTTTCAGATTCCTTCAAACACAGAAAATGCCAGAACAGTGAGTCCTTGCGCTATTGTTTTTTCTTATTTGTTTGCCTTTGTTTTTTAAAACAGCTCCTGAAATATGAGGGTGCTATAAACTGGCTTTTACTTTAAAGGTTCGTTTGTGTGTTTCCCTTGAGTTGTCTAAAATGTGCACTTTGATTCAAGTTTATGAAATATTGGTGGAGTTTGTCAGAGTTCTGTTTCCTAAGCTTTCGCCACAATGTCCCTTAGTGTAAGTGAGAGGTGCTGGGTGTTGGTTGTGGGTGGTCGCAGGGGGCCCCTTGGTACCTTTGGCAAACTACCACTCTCTCTCTGTGCCAGTCACAGTTTTTAAAACTCAAGCCGTGATGTACCTTCTTCCTTTCTGAACTTCCACTGGTAATTCTTTATGATAGGAATCCTGGTTTCTAATTTTAATTTACCATCATATCTTGGGAGTGCTGACATCACCTTCTACCCTAAAGACCTGTCAAAAGAACATGTCTAAAGGAACTTGGGAAAGACCACTTAGATTGCTTAAAATTCCCTATCATTGAAGAATTCACGATGTATAATGAGATAAGCCTGTATTAAGGAAATTGTTCGGCACAATAATAATTTGTCTTAAAGAATAAATCTGGCTTTTGGCTAGCCACAGCACTTGACATAACCCCTGATTCCTTTCCTGCTTTTACAGCTTTTGTAAATAACATTAGTGTCACCTACTACATTTTGTTTGTTAGCTTTACTCAACTGAAATAACGTTTAATTTATATATTTAAATTATTTTAAACACTCGTATTTAAAGTTAACTTTCCCTTGAAAGGTCTAGGAATAGACCTTTGATTATTTTTAGTGTTTCTAAAATCATTGGATTATTTTGATTATGTGGTGTATCAATTTATAAAACTGAAACTTCGTATTTATTTTTTCAGCTAGTAAATATTTTATTAAGTGCCTTGTAAACACTACTGCATTAGATACTGAGGATGCAAGATTGAGATAAGCAGACAAGTTTCTCTGCCCTTGTCTCATTTAATTTTACCAGGGTAAATGTGCTTAATTCCACCACAAAATGGGTAAATGGGTAATGTATTTTTAAGTGCTACTAAAAAGAGAAGCTGTACTATGAGTATGCTTACCAGAGAGAACCTGACGTGGCTGACAGAGAAGGAAGAAAGAGCTGTGATGTAAAAACTGAAGAGAGGGTAGCTCCAGAGGCCATAAAAACAGAGGAGCAGGTAGAAAGACGGGTGTGTACAAAGCAGGCCAGACAAGAAAGCACAGCTCAAAATAAGGCTGGGAGACTGGGACAGCCAAACCATGTAGTTACCATAGACAAAGGCAAGGAATGTTAACTTTGTCACACAGTGCGTTGAAAGCCGGTGGATATTTTCAGGGAGACAGATGCCGTGGTCGTTTTGCTTTTATGGACAATAGATGAGAGCGACCTGTGTATTAGGATAGACTAGTTGGGATGATATTACAAGAATACAGGGTGAAATTATCGTAAATCGGCTACATTGCAATGGTTTAAAGTACGAAAAAAATTCTTTGTTCTTAACATTTTCTATAAAGTGCCTGATAGTGAATGTTTGAAACTAGACTTTCTCTGTTACCTCTGCTGTTAGAACCTGGAAGCAGTCATAGAAAAAAAACATTAACAAATGGGTGTTTCTGTTCCGATAAAAGTTTTTTTACAAAAGCAGGTGGTGGGCCAGGTTTGGCCTGAAGACTCTAGTTTGTCAATCCCTGATCTAATGAAGAAAAAGACAGTGTACGAGAGGTTTCATTTACAGTGGAAATTTATGTTCATGGTTAAAGTCAGTTAATCCACTAATATCAGCATTTCTTTGATGGAAAAAGGACGTTTTAAAATCTAGTTTCCAATATAAATAATTATTTGAAAAATGATTAAATTATTTATAGAGCTGGGAATGCATGCCAAAACGTTCTTTAAATACTTCACTGTAATTTTTTTATATAAAAATGTGAAGCAAAATACAAGAATTACAGATTTGAGCTTATAAAATTATTTAAACACATGCATAGATCACAGCTGGCCTGTTTCATTTCTGCACATGCTCTAATTTTTATTACGATGCTTTATTATATCTATTTTCATGGGAATATAGAAGAGGAAACTAAATTCAATGAGCCATTAAATAGGTGACAATAATTATGATAGTCTCTCTGAATATTAATTAATATAAAGATACATATACTGGAATTATCACCTATAGAGGCCCAACGAGAATATTTCCATGAGAATATAAATTACAACTAAGAAAGGAAATTGTATTTTGTTTATGAACAACTGCATTAAATAGTTCAATAATTGAGTTCAATTTTAGGATCTGCTTTAAATATTTCTCTTGATTATCTGTAGTGCTAAATAAAAGACAAGGAGTGATATTTCCTTATTGTTAATTTTGTTTCTTTCTGGGGTAAATGGTATTATGTCTTAACTAAAACTTTTAAAGAATTAAAAATGCCCAAGTTTCCATTTAATCATATAATAACTTAAATAGAGTAGCTAATTCTTTTAAAGCACTTACTCTGTTCCAGGCGCTGTTCCTTAAAACAACAATAGAAGACAGGTACTGTTTTTATACCTATTTCACTAGTGAATATACTGCAGTCCAGAAAGTTTAAATGACTTAACTATGATTCAACATTTACTAAGATGAAGAGTACCAGGCAGTCCACCATGAGTCTGTGCTCTCAACCTCCATGCCTCCTTACAGAGAAATATTGCATGGTGGCACAGCCTCACCTAGGATTTTCCAGGGATTATACAGTTCTGAGCAACATCGCATTTTGGGGCACAAATTAGAGACACAAAATCTGTTCATTAATGTTTTAATTTCAAAAATATTTTCTGATTTTCTTTAATTTTCTTTATTTTTATTTTATTTTATTTTATGTCACTTTCTAATAATAAGCAAAATGAGTGAAGGCTACTAAAGAAACAGCAGAATGCATTCTTCCTAGGAGCAGTTAGACACTGAAAAGTTAGATTTACACTCATTAAGCCATTTATTTATTTGTCACATATATTTGCTTCTTTTTCTCATGGACACACATGCACACTTATGGCCACAACACTCATGCACACTTGCATCCATGCTCCAACACACATATGCGCACAGGTGAATGAACACACGCTCCACAGAACTATACTAAACTGGCTCTAGACCTTGCTCTACCATTAGCTGAATAACTTCTGGAAATCAACATAGTGCTCCTTATCTCATTGACATCATCTATGATATTGGGGTGGGAGATTTGGTAGTATAGATAGTCTCTGAGAAACATGTAGTACATGATTTTCTGTTGTGATTTTCTTAATTATGATTTAGTACGGTAGTGTGTTTTGGTTATTGTTTAACAGGTTTAATGTCATAGTTATACACATTTTATGACTTAGAAGTTTATCAGGCAAACTTAAAAAAAAAAAGAACTTATCCCATGAAGGTTTCTATAGTCTGAAAATTCTATGTTTTGGTTGCACAGTCTATCTGTTTCTCTGATTTCTAATGGGTCCTTTTGGGAAGGAAGCCACTTCATTTCTCTTTTTTTAAGAAATACTTCAGATATTGTAGGTTTTGTTTCTATGTCTCCTCTGCCCATATGAAAATGAATTCTGTAGATATTCATGGACCACCCAGTTAAACAACCTCAGTTATAAAAATCAATATGGGCCCAACCATAGGAAAATAATTGGCTTTTGCTGCCTGACTGACCTTTCTGCTGAATGCATGACTTACACAGAGCTCCGCCATTCTGGGGCTTATTACACGTGAATTTAAGTTTTTCCTGTGTCCTGACAATTATCCAGCTTGAGTTATAACAAATATACTCCCTGCTTTTTTTTTAAATATGTAGACTCTGATCAGTGATGATATGCTAGCTGTCTCATTAGTAGAAAATAATACAATGTTGTTTTCCGTAGCAAACACTATTTGTCAATTGCATTTGTTATTGTCTCCTATGGAAAATAATTTCTGGTTACTGTGGATTGATGTAAAAACCACACACCATGTCCGAGTAGCTTGGGAAATAAAACATGTCAGTACACCATATTCAATGACTGTTTAAAAAATAAAAAAATAAGCCAAATTATTCTATGTGTCATGATATATGGGTATGGTTTTCAGGAAGCACGATGTATTCAGATAGATATAATGAATTAAGAATCATATATTCAAACTTTGAAAAAAAATTTGATCAGATAGTAGTTGACATTTAGCTATATAGATAAATCGTAGTTTATAAATCTGTTTTTTTTTTTTTTTGCGATTTAATTTCTGAATCCAGTAGAAAAAAAAATTAAACCTCTAGAAAAGAGAAAAATTGATATCTGACTTTCAGTCATAAACACTAAAGCTGAAGACTTTTTATATTGAAAACAACCTAAGGTTAACATTTATGAAGTATCATTATAGAGAATGTTTGAAGAAAAGTTTAAAATATAAATTAACCAATTAATATAAACATAAACACGATAGTATATAAACTGTGATGACTTTCCTGACAAGTTTCTCTCAGTAGTGTTATGCCTTTGTGGTATTTTAATGTGTCTTCCTTTTTGCCATTGGAAACAAACAGCATGTGTAGCTTGACATTTTGGAGGTAGGATAGTAGTAGTTTTCCATCTGAATCCTTGTGTCATGAAATGATCATGTTTCTTAATTTTATATTTTAAATTACTAATTTTTAAAATAGGATTAATTTAAAATTTTCAAGAAAGTATGAAAATAGTTTATAATAACAGAACATATTTATCCAATTGTTGAAAGTTAAGTTAGGAATATACAGCATTGAGTCTGAAATCTCATTCTTTAGAAATAAACTTTACTCTTTCTTGACCAATTCAGACTTTATATTTTTTGTTTTTTCCTAAAAGACTAAAACTAAGTGTCTTTAGAAATCAAACTAAGATATAATCTAAATGGCCATATATGTTTAATAACTATGTTTTCCTTCTAAATTTAATAGAATTTAAATAACTCATATAGCCAAATATATCAGAACTACAAATGAGTAATGTATTGTTCTAATAAAAATCATTGTCAAATGTAACTATAATTAAATATATTAATATTACATATGAATAATCAATAAAAAACAATGGAAGCCCTAGGGAACAATGGCCAGGTACTTAAATACCAGAAAATCTTCTCAGTACATTATTGGGCCTGAAATTTCCCCATGTATCAGTAAATAATGGGTTTCATTAGGCTCAAATGATAATACCATAAATACTGTTAGTGTACACTATTAGATTAAAAGCAAAATCAGAGAGAAATTTAAGTAAATGTTTGACATTTAGTTTCCACCTATTATTTGTAGGGGTGATGTTATAAAACAACCTAAAGATTTTGTGAATAAACCATGCTTTATCTATTTAGTGATTGTAATAGAAATATATGATATCACTTATATGTGGGATATAAACCTAAAAGCAACAATTGAACAGGACAAACAAACAGAGACTCATGGACATGGACTATAGACTAGTGGTTACCAAAAGCTAAGAGGTGGGGGGAGGGGGGAGGTAGACAGGATAAAGGGGATCAAATACGTGGTGACAGAAAGAAATCTAACTATGGGAGATGAACACACAGTGTAAATACACACACACGCGCACGCATTACTGTTAAAGTATACAGCTGAAACTCATTGAATTTTGTTAACCAGTGTCACCATTAATTAATTAGTTAATTACTTTTAAAAATACAGATGATACCTTCTTTGTCTTTGCTAAATATTAATAAGCATCACTTTTAAAATATAATATTTGTTTCCTTATCGATTGTAATACTAGACATTTTTCTTTCTTCCGACACTGATAAAATTCTCACATATTCCTGTAGATTTTGAGGCTTGTTGGCTTCTTGTTTTAGTTAACTGTAGTAGTATTTTAAACATCAGAGAAAAAAAGTATTGGCTCTTTGGTGGAAACTACGATAATAGGTAATGATGGGGTAGACCAGTTTCCATGGGTAAATCGCTGAGCTAATTACTTTGTTTCATCAAATTATTAAATATACACATAATTATGTATATATGTTTTCACATATGTAGTCGAGAGCTGTAGCTTTCTTATCCTATGGTACTCTTCTTTATTATTAATAAATGTAACCCCATAATCATTAAGCTCTCTCAATTACAAATATCTTGTTTTATATCTATCATTTAATTATTTAATTATAACAGCAGTCCTGTAAGGGCAGTTATTTTTCTGCTCATTTTACTCTTGCAGAAATTGAAACTGAATTAAGTCCAGCCAGCAGACAAAGGTCATAGATTTAGAAAGGGATGGAGATGGGACTAAAACATAGGTCTCTGACTCCTAACTCAGTTCTCTCTTTATAACATTACACCACTTAGATTTTTTGCTCCTTAGCAACAGTGCCAGTGCCCTTTCTAACTCTCACCTGCATTGACTAACTAAAATTCTGTCCACAACTCACTATTGTCATCCTTACATACTTATTTCCAATAGGTTTTATCCACTTTGTGAACCAGGTCAACATCTTTCTATTTATAAAGTATCCAGAGACTAGTTAATGCTTACCTCACATTCATTTATTTTATATTCCAGCCACCTCATCCTGAATCCAGTAGCACTTTTTTTCTCAGTAGTGTCAAAAGCCTTCTAGCCTGCAGCATCCTCTATAAAAAAAGTACTCTTCTACACCTATAACTCATCAATGACCTAATACATGGCATGTTTCTCTGCAACGACATTAACTTTCTTGTCAACTATGTATATATATCACATATATGATAGTGTGTGTATGTGTGTGCATATATACAGTGTGTGTATGTTTATAGCATTTCTACACTTTTTAGAAGGACTCTTTTAGTGTCTTAAAACAATACAATAATATACAAAAAGCTCATGGCGTAAAGAAATATGTTGTAAAAGAAATGTGAGCTGCAAAATATATAACTCCCCAGACCAGAATTTTATATTTTAAAGCAGAACAAGTTGTTATGTGGATCCCTTTTGCATTTTGTAAATAAGACCCTCGTGCTCTTGCGATTCTATCTATTGGTTGTTCAGTATAATGGGACCTTATACAAGTTAATGAATCCTGTATGAAAAAATAGAATCTGTTATCTGCTGTTGACTAATCTGAAATCTTCATGAAATTGCATCTAGTGAAAGAGAACAGATAAGACAGGTTTTCTGAAATTATACCTGGAATATGCAAATGATGGGCTTTTTATATGATAAGGGGGGCAATATCACTCCAGACCAATGACACCAAGTCTGGGAAGCTGTAAAGAAATGAATCTAATCTCTTGCTACCAAAATAAGATCTATGCAAGAAAATTAATAAGTAAATGTCTTCCTTTCATCATGATGGCATTTGGGAGTTTTAGAGCTCTGTAGCCCATTCGTCAGTTTAGTTAATGACTCTGCTTATCCTCTTAATCATGTGCAACACATTGACTGAGTTTCATTTAGTTCAAAGTGCCTTTCAGAAGCCAGAACTGAATCCGAGTTGTGAAAAATCTTACTTTCCCAGAGTATAAAGCATATTTAGTTCACAGGTCTTATATTTTATGATGTCTTCAGAAAATTTGAAGTGCCTATAAGGACAGAAAATGAAAAGCGAGGTAAGCCCCAAGTAGGACATGGTTTCAATGTTTGGCTGTTTCCATATCCCCAGCTTCTTTAATGCTGGAAACATACATTACATACACAACAGATTCAAATAATAAAACAGACACAGTCAATGCAATTTTAATAGAAACCTCTCCTAATATAATATTTAAACTTATATAAATCTACATTTTTAGAAAAGTGATTTAAAATTTATTAAGACATAGCAGAGTGAAGACATAATCAGATTGATTTTTTATAGTTTGGGGTTAATCAAATTATCCCCGCCCCCTCAAGCTGGCAATAGATCGATGCTGTGAGACATCGAAATTTCAAGCCATTGCACTCCAGCGAGACCTAGTATATGTGTATGCAGTTGAAACTATTTATTCATTGCAAAATCCATGAGAAAAAATAATAATTTAGTTTTTTCTTATTTACTAGGAAACCTAATGGTGAGCAAGAAATTTAAATAAGTGAATTTGGTACTTATGGAGTTAAAAAAAAATTAAGTTCAATTGTATGGACCTGTTTTATTATTGGTTGTTGGCTACTAAAATAATAAATCTTTCAAAACTCAAAAAATATAGGTACTATTATTTTCCTTCTTTCTTCTCTTCTTTCCTTCTTTCTCTCAGCCATCCTTCCTTCCAAACTTACTATCCCCTAACTCCCACAAAAATTCAAATATGTTTAATGTGTATTCTCTTGTAGAATGTATGTTGTATATGTTTATTTTAATTTATATAAATATCATTAGGTTATAGATATCATTCTGTTTTATAATTTTGTTTTGTTTAGCATCATGGTGATAAAATTGCATGGCTATGTCTAGCTCTGATTTATTGTTCTTACCTGAAATAGAAAACTCCATGATGTTCATTCTCCACATCATTTCTTAGCCGGTCTAATAGCAATAGATACTCAGATTGCCTTCAACAACTTGATATCACAAACAGTGCTGTGATAAATATTCTTTCTTTGTGATCTATATGAGACTTTTTTTTTTTCCAGTAATATTCAATAATGACATTGTTAAGTCATAGGGTATATATACAGATTTTAGTATGTGCCAAGACAATTTTCCCTGGGGTAGCTGGGCTTGATTATATTCACACTAGCGGGGTATAAAGGATCTCATAACGTCTCTGGAACAGTTGGCATTATTAAGCTTTCTGATTTATGCCAATTTAACAGGTGAAAAAGTGGCATCTTACTGCTCTTTTAAGTGTGATCCTCTGCTTAGTAATGATTTTCAGCTTTTCTAAATATCTTGTTGAATTTCTTGGTTATTTCTTCTATAGATGTTTTCTATAGATGTCTTCTATTATCTTTAATTCCTTTTTTAAAATGAAGATTATTGTGACTTACTGATTTGCAGAAATTTTTCTAGAAGATAGTTTGGCAATTTTTTTTTTCTGTAAAGGAGCATATAAAAATATTTCAAGCTTTGTGGACAATACATCCTTTGTCATAAAAACTTAACTCTTGTCATAATAGCACTAAAGCTGTCATAGTCAATACAGGAATGAATGCGTATGGATGTGTTTCAATAAAACTTTGTTTACAAAAACAGGCCATTGGCCAGATTTGACCCTCAGGCCATAGCTTGCTGAAACCTACTATCCTTATAAATGGTAAAATCACTAAGAACAATATCAAGAATAGTGATGAAAAAAAGATAGTGAGTTAGAAACAAAAATCATTAGAAAATGATGGAGAAGGATTAGAAGCTTAATAGAGTTATGAAAGATAAAATTATAAAATTAATAGAAATGTTTAGGACAATATCTTTGTGATCCAATCCATGAACGTCATTGATGCAAACAAAGAAACAATCCAAAAAAAAAAAAAAAATATTGGAGATAATTAATTATGTGCCTTTGGACATAAAACACTCTTTTTCAGAAAGTGAAGATTTTCAAATCTGTCAGAAGTAAGGATGAAAATAAAAGAGAATCAGAGTCAGTTTGAAGAAAATCATACTTCCCGATTATTGACAATTTTATCTTAAAGATAAAGAGAAATATAACTGTATTTAATTCTAACAAGTTGAGTCTATGAAAGACCATGATTTAAAACTGATGCCTGAAAGGGTAAATCACTGCGAGATGATCAGACGCAGCTACAATAGCATGTCTTTCATTTATTTTTAACTTTGATAGACTATTCATATCTATTAATACAGCTTTTTTTCACTAATTATAAGGGTGGATATATGTACATGAGTATTTGTGAATATATACACATATACTTATATGTATGTGTAAAAATGTTTAATATATTGTAAATATATGCATATGTATTTACTTACATATTAATAAGAAAAAGTAAATAAAAATATTAATAGGACATCAAAAATACAAATAAATAGGAAATGTCACCACTGTACTCCAAGATGATATATTAGTTATAAATCCCAAATGGAAGATACAGCAGTGCAGTCATTATCTCTTGAAATAAAATTTTTAGATGAATAGACTAATTTGAGATATTGTTAAGATATACATAAGTTTCCGATTATAACACTATAACAGTATAACTAGGTCAATAAATTACAGTGACAGAACAATAGGTTAGGTACATCTGACCTCACAAAATTCAAAGAAAACATCCTTTCTGGGAAATCTACCTAAATTAAAAAATGCAAAATTTATATGAAGTAAAATACTTGAAACACCAGTAATAAAACAAATAAAAGAAACTACACCCAGGTTTCAAATATTTTTGATTGCAAATGATGAGACGAAATATCGACTGATGAAAACTCAGATCCTGAAACCGTTGCCAGTAGGAGAATGCTTTCTTTCCTCCCTTTCTTACTCCCTCTCTTCCATCTCCCTCCTTCTCCTCTCCATCCCTCCCTTCTTCTCTTCCCTTCCTTCCTTCCTTCCTTCCTTCCTTCCTTCCTTTCCTTTCCTTTCCTTTCCTTTCCTTTCCTTTCCTTTCCTTTCCTTTCCTTTCCTTTCCTTTTTTCCCTCTCTCTCTCCATTCTTCCTGCCTCCCTTCCTTTTTTCTTTTCCTTTTAGGTATGGTTTAAATACTGAAATCTTAGCAAAATGAAAAACTTTTATCTGATAAATATCCTTAAGATCTAAAAGGTAGCCTTGGCAAAAATAAAATAATAAAAAAGATTAATGAAGAAATATATTTGTCTTTGTATTAAGAATTTGCCATTTACTATATTTTTACTTTTTTTAATTTATGCAATTTTTTATATTTTATATATTGAGCACATAAAAATTTGACATTTATGTACATATGGTTTGTGGTTTTATACTTTAGAAACAATTGTTTAAGTTTTCCATCACTCTCTAAGTATTTATAGGAATGTGATTACTTAAATCCATAAGATTTCATAAACTCTGGGTAATTACTTTGGCTTTGGAGATATGTTAACATTTAAATATTTAAATCAATGTTAAAACAGTAACTTATCAAATTAATAACAATGATACCTAAAAAGAATGAATAGTATTCTAGTATCTGTCTCTGAACCCAGCAAATGTTAGTGAATTTAAAAATGTATAAAACCCCTCGAAATCTCAAATTCAGGTATCCTAGTCTCTGTTCATCTCTGAACTTTTCAGGTAACTTATTCTAGAAACTACACTACAATAATTCCTTATCCTATGGAGAGCTCCAGCCAGCTGATACTACCTCAGATCCTTCCTTACCTCGCTGGCATTCCACAGTGCGTCATAATCCTTACCTGCCTTTTGACTCCCTCATCCATACTAGACTGTAAAATATCACACTTCTTAAACTCAGCACTTCACCTTTCTTATGTTCACACACAGCTAAACCTGCCTGGAGTAGAATACATACTGTGCATCAAGTAACTGTACTTTAAATTTATAACACATTTCATATCATTTTTAAAGTGGTCACACTCGATATATTTCCCAAGTCAATTTCATTTCTCAGTTTCAAAAATAGAAATTTTACATCTTCTTTTTGTCTTCCTAAACATTTCTGTAGCCCTCTGCTTCCTCATACTTAACAGGTTTTGTGGGTCTGCAGAGGAAATTCAATTTTTTATCATCTTAGACATGAAAATAACATAGAATATTTTGATCAATATCTATTATTTGTTTTAAGTCTATGAACTTTGTCACCAATAAAAAATGCATATATTTAATATCACTTTGCAGTTGTTGCAAACATTTTGAAATACATGTATCTTCATCACTACTGCAGTGATGTAGTTTTAAAATCTACTGTTCAGTTTTGTAGCTAAATACATTAAAGAAACATTTTTTATTGTGTTAAAATTTCAGAAACTGTTTGACAATTTTTCAGTTTGATTGGTTTCCTTCATAGTTTTATGTATTTTATTTTATGATCCATGACAAGGAGTCTACTAGAGTCCTGAAAGATATCACACACACACACACACACACACACACACTCTCTCTCTCTCTCTCTCTCTCTCTCTCTCTCTCTCTCTCTCTCTCTCTCTCTTTTTCTCTCTCTCATCCACTCACACTATTAAGATCTGCTGACTGGGTGACCTAACTTCATAATTCACAGAAACAAGGACACCAGAGAGAACTTCATCTTCACCCTACAAAATCTGTCCATCTATTTGACCCTGTGTCATTATTTTCCACTTTATTTCCATTTAAAATAATGACTCTGTACTAGCTACTAAGGTCAAACACTCCATGTATGTACAGGATTATTTTCCTCTCGCCTGCCTGATAAATTTGTCTTTGAATGGACACGCTCATTCTGCATCAACTTTTTCTTCCTTACTTGCTGATAGAAATTCATCAACAGTGAAAGAGCCTTTGGATCTCTTATATAAGAAATGAATAAATATATTCTAGTGATCCTGTATGTTCTCAATCTCTTCTAATTTTAGCAAAGCACTTACTTCCAGATATTATGTAGTTTTTTGCTGAAGGCCTATCTTCTTCACTGGAATACAATGATTGAGGACAGGTCCTTGATCTGTTTTAGTCACCACTGTCCACTTAGCCTAGAATATAGTGGGAACTCAATACATTTGCAGATGATTTACTATAAAAAGGAACACACAATAGTGGGGAGGGAAGTCTACTTTTCCCAGAATAAGGTACGTTTACAAATTGTAAGCTTGGAACCATGGTAGTTTCAGAATATCACTTACTAAAAATGTCTAGGATACAGAACTTATATCAAGAAGGATTGTGATGAAAATGAGCCATTGCTAGATGAACTGTTACTCTCCAGAAAAAGGCAGACATAGAATGATTGATCATCAAATACTGATAGAGTAATAAATGTAGCAAAATTGGTGAATGACACTGTAACATTTGTAAACAGGACTAGCCTCCTGATTGAGCACATGACCTATGAGGTTCAAAGAGCTTCCCACTTAAAAGAACCTTAGGCTTGGTTTAATGCTCTGCTTCTGTTCTGTCGTCTTAAATTTTAAATAATTTTAGCAAGGGACACAGAGTTTCATTTTGAACTTTAAATTATGTCAGTCTTGCTGGCAAATATGAACTTTCATATTTAATTTATACATTCCATTGTTAGTTAAAGGACTAGAATACAACCATTACTCTTATTTCATATTGGTATTACACATGTGCTAAGTGTTAGATGCTCTTATCATGTCTAAGTTTTACTTTTATGAGGTTTTGCTAGATTTTCTTTATTTTGTAGAATATATTGGTAAATTTGTCAGGCAATACAAAATTACTTAAATGGATCACCTGTTTGCTTATATGCCTGTATCACAGTTTTACCTAAAAATAAAATTAAATTTAGTTTCAATAAAGATATTAAAGGCGTAAAAATTTTTAAATAAGACTAAACTATGCAAAATAAGAACTTACTAAACATAAAATCCTCCAGTATTTTATTTTCTTTCAGTGGTAAAATATATTCATTGAGTAGATTAACTTTATTTTACTTATTTTATGGTTTTCGCTTTTATTGTGCCTACAGCTTTTTCAGCTAATTGCAAAATTATTGTAGTAAGCAACTTATAATTTCTAACATATTTAATATCCTTTCTACTTTTGGAAGTTACTATTTTCATGAACTATGATTTACAAAGTTCTGAGCTACCTTAGTACCACCGTATGTCTCAGGAATAAAAAAATAAAATAAAACTTAGTGGTTCCATTGCCTTTGGAAACCTTTAAAACCTAAAATACAGCATCAATATACAAAGAATGTCATATACACACTATTAAGAGTTGCATACAAGTTGATTAACAAGTAGAAGAATAGCACATTATAATGAAGGTCTCTACACACTTTTTAGAAGACATATGCAGGATATATATCTCCGTGGTTTTGATTTTATTTTAAATCACAGAGAAGAAAATAAATTTAAAAAGAAAACCAAAAACAAATACAACCTTTTACTATTAAGTTTTATATCCTGGAAATTTGTACTAGTCTGAGACTCAGATAGGAAATCTAGCCAGATTGTAATCCAAATTGTTTCTAAGTAGTTTTATGATTTAGAAGATAATGTTAACTTTGTTGAGCATTGGCATTGGGGTTATTATTTACAAAATGTGAGTTTTTTACCTGGACTTCTCTACCAGGAATCCAAATGTAAGTATCTAAATCCTTACAGATTAAGCAGGATTAAAAAAGTCATTCTCAACTGAAGCAAATAAATCTGTGTTCTCATGAAAACTTTGTCTTTGTATTAAATTGAATCATTATACCAATTCCTGAACTATAAAACAGTATTTAAATATAACTACTTTAAATCCTAAAGTTTTTCACGTCAATAGTTGTTTCATATTCATCCTTTTATCCTTAAGGCAAAGCTCATTGCCTTGCAATAGAAAGTTCTCAATACATTTATTCCTCATAAATAAATATGCTCTTCATTGTTTGGCTCACTAAGAAACATAGTATATTAATTCCCGTTCTCAGGGGCAATAAAGTTGCTTGGGCGGTTTTTATTCTGCTTTATGAAATCCTTATGTATTGCCTTCTGTTCATATGCAGTTTATAAACTCAAAATGAAATGTTTGGCTTAAGCTTGGTTTTAGTTGATCATGTCTTTTCAACCAAATTAAATATAAGAATTAGTTTATGAGAACACAGTGTCAAAATTGTATTGACCAGGTTATCTACAATTTAAGTAATAACATTTCACAGTAATACTCTTAATATTGTCTAGAATATATGGATTAGAAAGGCTATTTTAAACTATACTGTCAGTAGAAACATATTTAGAAAACATATGCTTACACATATATGCACATGCTTGCAACATAAGCTTTAGAATTTGGTGAGCTACATAATTTACTGAGCCCAGAACAATATGCAGATGCAGGGCCCTTTGTTAAAATGTTATTAAGAATTTCAGGATGGCAATGGAGCATTAAACCAAGCACAGGGCCTTTCTGAAGGCAGGGTCCTTTGGTATTGAACCTCAAACCTCAAACCTGTGGAGCTGCCTCTGGACTGCCCAATTATACAGAAATCCTTCACATTGTGTTTTGTTGTCCCCCTACCACAACCCATGCTTATAAATGACTTCTGGAAATGGGTTTAACAACTTTCTCACCTATGGACATTGCATTTAAATTTAGAGATTAATTTCTAATGTTGCTAACTTCATGGTCTCTTTGCAAGGTTGAATTGAATAAGACATGGCCCTTGCCTTTAAATTTTTATTTAATTTGGGAGATAAACATTGCTTATCTTTAGTAGAAGATACATTAGATATCTTGTATTATTAGAGAACAGTTATTAGGTAGAGAATGCTTTATGTTAGCCATCCGATTCAAACTTAAATTGCAGTGGGAGTTCAAAGGAAGACAGGATCAAAGTAGCCAGGACTAGTAGAAATAATCTCAGACTGGATCCTGAGGGATGGAAAAGTAATCACTCAGAGACAGATCATCAAAGAGATTTGGAAATTCTGAGGGACAGATAGAAGATTGAAGCCTTAATATGAAAGAAAATACAGGATATTATAGTTTTACTACATTGTTGAGCAAGAAAATTATCTGACGACAGTACTGTGGTAAGAAGAGTAACTGAGTATGGGACCCAGTATGGGAAAAGTGATTGGAGCGAGACGAAGGAGGGTGGGGTTACAGTGTTCCAGACGAGAAATTTTATGATCATTGTTTTTTTTTTTTAGAATATTTCATTTGCTAAATTTGAATTTGAAAAGCTACCTCCATTTAAATTTAATAGTGATTGCTAAAAGAATAAATTGAAATGTAATACACATGTATCATAAAAAAGTAAAGTTTATCAGCATTAAATTATATGTTTCTTTTAAATAATTACATCCAAATTAAAATATGTTATTCACAGAAGGACCAAAAAATATATGTATGCATTTTCTTGGCATATATCAAAAGATCTACAATTTATTCAGTCCTCAGTGATATGTTTTGATGACTCTCTTTACATTTCAGTCATAACATTTTTCTAAATGTTACTTTCCAAAAACAGGTTCTAAAATAGTCTTCACATGTGCCAAATCCTGCCATTATGCTGATTTTAGAAATATTTTAAAGGTGATGAATTGAAATATTACATTTAAATTGTACCCTTTCTCAAACTTGTTAAGAATCACAACATGCAAGATAAATAAAAATTACAATACAAGTGTAAATAATAAGCAGTAAAGAGTTTACAGAAGTATTAAAGAATAGCGTCGTTACATATAACTATTTTAATTAAAGGTCATTAGGAAGAGATGTCCAGAAGGTTAATAGAATGAGTCTGTGGTAAACTATTGCAGCACAGGGATTCCTAAAAAAGTGATGACCATGAGGAGTGCTCTTTCCATTTTAAATAAAGGTCCATATGCCTTAAATCTGGGGACTCTCATCAGGAACATACTGCCTGGCTTCAGTTGTCATTACATGGCAGAGGGAGAGAAGGGATCTCTGAGGGAGCTAGAGCCCAGACTATTTAGAGCTTTATAGAGTAAAGTCAACATCTTCGAATCGCAATTTTAAGCAAATGGGTAGGCAGTTCAGGCTGTGGAAAATTGGTATTACACACTCCCTGTGGCTTGTACCACTTAGCTGCTGAGCCGCAGAATTCAGCCTGTGTTTGAGCTTCTGGGTGGTGTTGAAGGCTGGGACTACACTGAGAGAAATAAAGCCATGTTCATCCAAGCACATCTTCAGCCCCAACTTTACAATCATTTGGATGAGGGCAGCATACAATCGAAGGGAAAAGCTCAAAAGTTGGCGTCAGAAAACAAAATGTTGAAAGTTGCAGGCCTCCGTCTTGGTTCACTTCTGCTTTCAGTAAATAATTCTTATACAAGCTGATGCTCGATATGAATGCCAACATTTAGATTTTGCTCCCAGTGAGTGAAAAATTGATTTCTAATCGTGAAAGAATCGTTATATCTCATAGGATATCATGAAATCAAACTATTTGTAAACTGTTTTATAAAGTGGCTCATGTCCAGTCTTCCACTCGGCATATATAGATTTTGTCACTGGACAAATCACTTTGTTTTGTATGGTAAATGATACATGAAAAGTCCTAGGCGAAAATAATAAACTAACATAGTTCTACCTTAATGCTACTGTTGCTTCATTCTTCCATTCTTAACATTGTCTGCATTATCTAAAACTTCTATACTCTCAAACTACCCTTTTCAAACAAACACTTCCCATCAAAAATATTTTCATCTGCACAGGGCTTTATATGACAGATAATAAATAAAAAGCATTATCCTTGTCAAGGTTTTTGGCATAAATAATTGATTAGGTTTATATTGGTTCAAGGTAAAGATTTCAGAGAGCTAGATATGAAGTCATTTTCTGACCATCCTTTCTGAAGAAACTGGACAAAATATTTAGTCAATTCCAGTTGTGTAGCCCAGTTAAATGTTGATAAAAATTCCAATTTATATTTCATATCCATTTTATAAGAATTTCTCTTTTGATAATTTTTATTTTTGTATTTATTGAACAACTGGAATAAACATTCGAAGTGGCCAGGTCAAATAGGGAAGTGATAACAAGGATTCAGCTAAGCTACTTTCCCTTTATGCTATTACGCTATAACAAACAAACAGTGCACAGATAATATACGAGATTCCATGCCAATTCCCCACGCTAGTGGCAGCTCCCTAGGCCCATACCCCTTGTTCCTCATGGAAAAACTCCCACTAGTTAGTTGCCTTAGCTCTCCGCAGTTAGAAATATGACAGGTTAGAGAAACTCGGAAACATGGGCTTACTGCCAAGGGCGTTGAGGTGACCTTGCTAGTCCCCCCAGTACACACATGCAAATAGTTCCAGTACCACTTTCTTACTCTTGTTTGTGTTTCTCTTTCTGTCATCAGGCCTAGTTTGATTTAGTGTGTCAGGCTCCTACCTACCACACCACAGGAGGGAGACAATGTTCCAGTAAAAGGGACTCTATCTATTCCTTCCTCTCGGAGGTCAGTGTACCACTGTGGCTGCAGTGTGGCCGGCTGTAGCACGAGTTGTTACTGCCCACATTGAACCCATTTATTCTTTAATTTAGTTAACTAGCACTTTTAGGGACACTCTGTTAGATAAAATAAGTAAATAAAACTATCACTCTTATCAGAACTATTACTAACTCTATTACTGTCATTGCATCTGCTATTATTAATATTATTGAGTTGAAATTTAATATCACTATCTGCCAGGCATTCTTCTAAGTACTTCGCATTTATTATTAACTCATTCAATTCTAACAACAATGCGATGGGAGATGGGATACTAATGTGCCCATTTCACAAAAGAAGAATTTAGCTTAAAGAGGCCATGTAATGTGCTCAAAAGACACATATTGAACATGGTAAAAATAGGGCACAACTTTGTATATCTACCTTATTTCTAAGGTAATAAACTTTACTTCTTCATGATTCTACTCCTGTTGAGGATACATTACTCCTTTCTCTCAAAAATAAGAGTTTTGTTAGATATCTAGTTTAAAAATAAATATAATGATACCAGTCAAGGATAATGGAGATATAAACTTGAAGTGAAAGAGTAATACAAACTGTAAATTGTCGTAAAAGATAAAAAATACTTTCAGAAAAATTTGGCCTTTGAGCAATACCATGACCAAGAAGTGATTGAGGGAAAAAATAGGCAATAATGTTATTTCTACATATTGGGAAAAGCTTATACAAAATATAACCATGAAAATGAAATGGTATTCTTGAGAAATGTAGCACATTTAGATAAGGACTGGATTGAGAAATGCCTTATGTGTCCTGTTTTAAAATTTAGGTAATACTCTTTTCTAAAGGCACCAGAAAGTTCCCAAATGCTTTCTTAAAAGAAGGGCTGATTGATTTCCACAAGGGTGAGGTACTATGAGACATTACAGTTAAAATATAAGACACTTTCCTTGGCTTTAAAATAAAAAAGCCTAGAAGAAAAAATGTGAATCAACAATGATAAAATAATTTTAAACTGTATTAAAATTAAATTTATCAATATTGTACTGATTATTATTTCAACAGGAATACATTATGAAAGACCAATAATGACTAGAAGAGGAGAGACCTCAAGAATGAGGTCACAATTAATGAGAAATATTCTTTTTTTTAAAGTTGGAACCAAACTATGAAAAGCCTGGAGTCAGCTAGATGACTCTGACCAGTCAATTATTTTTGTAAGTTCTTAAGGCAAAGAGTAATGAGCTAGGGGCAATGTTTCTGGAACTTTCAAACTACCTGAAGGCTTTCTGTTGAGACTAGAACTGCTCTGCCTTTGTGCTTAGCAGACTGAAGTAATCATATATATAGTTATGGTCCTGCCTCTGAAACAACCCTCAAACAATGACCAGTTAGCACATAAATTCTTGAGATCGCAGACCCTCTGGGGGCGATAATTCTGTTCACTGCTCACTCCCAGATTTCCAGCAGTTATTCCTCAGTTACCCGCAGAAGGAGCTGACTTGATAACACACCCTCTATTAACTAACTTTCTTTCACTTTCTTTTTCCTATTTTCTTGTGATACCTGGAATTGCCTCCTAAAAATATGCTTTCACTTGAATTCCTGTCTCCAGACCTGTCTGAGAGAACATAAACTAAGACAATATGTAAGATGTTGAAAAAGAGAAATTTAACAGCCATAATTTAGATTATAGGCCCTTTTGAAAACTTGATAATGTTTCTTTTTTAGACTCACTGACCCAAAAATGTGTGCATGTGCACACACACATAGTCACTTATACATTCATTCATTTAATTATTGTTTATTGATTTCCTGCAAAGAACCATTAAGTACTATTAGCTAGGTACTGTTAGGTTAGGTCATCTGTATATAGTAGAGAAGAAACTCTTAGTAAAGCTTATTTGCAGACACACATTATTTATATGATTTCATTTCATTCTCAGTTATGCTGAAATTCAAACATAGTGCTTGGATTCCAAAAATCACAGTGAAAAAACTATAAACAGTACCCTTACTGTGGGAAGAAAAATTTGCAAGAGACTTGAAAGAATGTTGGTTTATTACATGAGTTATTTAAACTGTTAAACTTCCTGAACTTAACTGATGGTCTGAGTATTTGACCAAAGTCTAAGTCATTGAAGTTTTGATGTAAGAGTACCTGAGGGTGTCTTTAGTAGCTAGTTTTCTAATGATTCACACTTCTTAGGATTCATACTCTTGACTAGTTTCTTCCAACTCTGAACTGAGTCTGTCCCTGTAACGTCTATGAACCAATAGAATGTGATGAAATTGTTGATGTACAAGTTTGAGGCCTGAGCCTTAAGAAGTCCTGGCAACTTCTTTGGCACCCTTGGAACAACGAGCCACCATATGAGAAATCTTGCTACCCTGCTAGAGAGCCCACATTAAGAGATCATGTGGAAAGAACACATTGAAAACCAGAGGGGATGGGGGAGTAAGAGAGAGAGAAAGGCCTTATGATTACGAAGAAAGAGAAGGATCTTGCTTCTAGCTCTGCCTGACAAGGTGACAGAAGGGACTGCTGTGAGTGAGCCATCCTGGATGTCCCTGACTTATGAGTCCCAAGACAATTATAGTTCTAAATGATATCACGTGGAGTACAAAAACTTCCCAGCTTAGTTTGTTAACCCATGGAGTTTATGAGAGATAAACATATAATTATTACATTAAGGCATTAAGTTTTGAGTAGGAAGCAAACTGAGAGAGCTACTCAGCTCTAGACATGGGCCACTTCTTATAGACAATAAAGGATGACAGATAATAGATCAGGAGCCACAGAACTAGTATATAATAAATAGAGATTTTTTTTTACATGCTGGATAGTGGGGCTTATTTGCATGCACCTGGCAGGATAAGAGTTGCGATGGATCAGTGACTGGTATAGTTTTCTGTACCCCCTACCCTTTGGAATGCAATTGTCCATTTTGGTTCTTCTGTTCTCTATGTTATCTCATCATCCTACGCTAGGTACAGACGTATGATGGGGGGAAGGTAGAGAGGACAGATAACTGTCTCTGTGGATCCATAGATCTTCAGCTAAAAAGGAACCACACTGAAAGAAACCTCACCTGTAAGTGGGCCTGATTCAGATGATATTTTAATCCTGATGGCAAAAAGGAAGGAAACTTTGGGGAGGAAGAGCTTTACTTTCCATATAGGAAGAATGCAAATCAATAAGGTTAAAGGAAGGACTGTAGTAGCTAATCTCCAAAGAGGATCTCTCAACAAATCATGTCTCCTGTGTGAATGCCCTTATGTAGTGCTCCCACACCAAATCGGGGCTAGCCACATAACCTTAGCTAAAGTATATGGCAGCTATACTATATATATATAACAGTATATGGCAAAATAATGGATCTCTGCCTATTTTGGACTGGAGCTTTGGGAAAGCCTGGCATCTTGTGCTCATACACTGTTGAGGTGATGTAGAAGAAGTTCAACTACCCATGGGAGCTGACATGTAGAGAGGGAAAGTTATGCAGCCTCATGGAGAAAAATCTAACTCTTCCAGTTCTTCAGCTGACTCCAGGCATCCCAGTGTCCTGGCTGAGCCAATATTCCAGCTTCACCCCCCGCCCCAAGCATTCAGATGGCTGCATTCCCCTCCAACAATAGTGATCTGATCCCAGTGAACCAACAGAAGTCAGAGACAGGAGGACAAGTCTCTTGTTTTGAGTTGCTGGGTTTTGAGGGGTTTTGTTAAGTAGAAAAATGTATCCAAAAGTATCTTATCTGCTTTGGAGATGACTTTCTATGCTGAAATAACATATGCTGTCCAACAGCCGCTTTATGAGTCCCCAAGTCTTTGAGTCTATCTGGGTCTAACTTATCTCAACATATATTTTAAAAATTATATTTTTTAAAAAATTCTATTTTCTCCTAATTATTAAAAAGATATTATCCTATCCTAATGGTTTTCTAAAACTAAGATGTTATAGATTGAGTGGCTTACATTTGCTTATTTTCAAACTAACTATTGGCTAAGCTGCTTTCTCCATATGAGAATTCTTAAAGGACTCACTCTTGAAGCCTAATCAGCCAGAGGCCACCAGGATCAAGCCTGTATCTTAACAGAATCACATTTATTGGCTTGCTGAATGTGGCAAATTTTCAGAGGAAATGTGGAATGCTACTCTGTAAGAAGAAGAGGGAAGCTTTTTTTTTTAAGGTTTGGTTCATGTTGAAGGATTCTGAGAAAGGTGTGGGTGTAGTAGTAGGATGTGTCTGAGGAGGGTTTAGATGAAACAGTGATTAAATGGGAATTGGTGCTGTCTTAAGGCAGGATACTTTAATGATTGGATATCCTCATTTATATATGAAAATAGCCAAGAGGGTTTGGGGCCCCATTGGTAAGGAAGCATCAGTAACTCAAAAAGGAGGCCATTAAGACATTTTACAATTACTGTATGACTTTGTGAAAAACAATGTTTTCTCTTTGCACATGGTTTTCTCCTGTTTGTCCTCCCAGCCTGATTAAGGGCAGGACTGCTTTTGCTTTTTCCATCCAAGCTGATTTTCACTCTATCATAAATAAGTTTGTTCTGCTTTACTTTTATATCTTGAAAATGTATAATTTAAAAAATACTGAAAGTAACTTTTAATTTAAAAAGTAATTTTAAAATTCTACTTTTTATTTATACTCATAATAGCTTATAAAATTTTGTAGGAAAAAATACAGTATTATGTATAACTCTTGTGAAATAAACCATATAAACTATTTTATTTTTTAATTTAATTTTCCAGTTTTATTGAGAAATAATTTACATAAACATTGTATACTACAATATTTTTTAAGGTATACTGCATATTGATTTGCTGTATGTATTGTAAAATGATTGCCACAATAAGTAACATCTGTCACTGTACACACTTTTTTTCTTGTGATGACAACTTTTAAAATCTACTCTCAGTAACTTTCAAATATACAACACAGTATTGTTTACTATAGTTGTCATGCTGTACATCACCTCCCCAGCTTCATTAATTAATTAAAACTTAAATTTATAAGTAAATTCCATAAATATGTTTTGATAGTCTACTAACACTATGTGTAGAAGTTTTCAATTAATGGATAATGCTGATGACAAAACTTTATCTCATTACAGTCCAGTTTTTTTAAATTAGCTAAGCTACTTTAACTATATGATTACTTAAAGTACAGTAGGTCAGACTGTACCAATTTAGAAAATCCTAAATCTCAAATAAATTCGGTAGAATTACTTCTAAACATGCATAACAGATGTGATGTAAATATGGATGTAATCATTCTCAAGTACTAGAACCTTTTCACAGTCTTTGACTACACAGTTGAAAATTATCACATACCATCTGGTCTGTGTTATATCTATATGGCAGTTTCTCTAATGTAAAGTATTCAAGGTCAATCTTTCTGTAAGCTCCCTAATGTGCAAAATCTAATATAGGCTTGACATTACCATATAAAGGCAATTAGCATGGTGTATATTGGACAACTGCAAAACTAAGTTCTAAATTTCAAGCATGTGTTTCCATAATGCATATATCTTTAATTTGAAAATAAGTAATTTGCTAAAAATTTGAATTTTGGAGAACAATAGAGTTTTATTTAATTAAAAATCAGTTTCTGAGTGACATGCTTGATAATTTTATTTTCTTTTACATATATGTTTTGTATTTGAAGCAAATTTATCAATTCTCTTTTCCATCTAGTATAATTATGCCATAATAAGATTATGGCTAAGCAATTCTCTTACGTGTTTTGAAGATAAACCTTATATGAAGAAAGATATTTATGTACAAACCTTTACCAGATGTGTTTTATTTTGATGTATGACTTTAAAAGTATAATTTAAAAGTATGTTTTTTATTTGGGGATAATTTTAATGTAATGTGACTGAAAATTTTTAAAGTTTAACTTTTCTTATATCCCGTGAATTATCAGCTTTCTCTTTTATATTAACTCTGTGTCTACAATACAGTAAAATTGTGTCAATAATTTCTATTGTTGACAATATAGTAGTTAAGTAAACAAGTAAGCGATCTGGTTAGTATCATGAAAAAATGATAGCTTGACTTAAATGTTTGTTGTCAAGTCATTGGTTTGTCATGTTACAGAAACATCTAAAAATTATGTTGTTAAAATCAAAATATCACAGGAGAAAACATGAATTACATGTTCTTTGTGATAGAAACAATAGTGGCAGAATAAGAATCAGACTGGCATCAAACTTCTGATCAGAAGCAGCAGTTGTTAAAAGATAACAAAATAATACATTAAGTTTCTGATGAAAAAGATTTTTGAGTGAGTATTAATATTCAACTGCTTATCAAACTTTGGATTTAAGAACTCACAAACCTCACCCCTTTTAAATATTTTAGGGAGTTCTTTAGAATGGACTTTACCAAAATAAGATACCAAACCAAAGAAGTGGAAAATATAGTATCCAAAATAGATAATGTCTTTTCCACAGAAGTAAAGATAGGAAGTCACGTGATGACAGTCCTGCAGGAGGGCAGGAGAGTGTTCCTTTTGTTCAGATTAGGAAGGGGACCCAAACAGAAACATAGCTCTGATGGGAAAAAATGTTGATATGAAATATCATCCTGAGGATTCAGAACAACTTCATTAGGTGACAAATTTTTAAAAAATCAAGGTTAAAGAATACAGATATTTGGGTCAAAATTATTGAATTTGATAAAATCAGATAAACCAAGAGATAAATCAAATTAGAGAACTTATGAATTTTAAGTTGTCAAAAAAATCTCAGATAGTAAATAGTACTGAGTGCAATTAAGCATTAAGATTTAAAGATAGAAATCAAGTAGGTCTTTTCTTCAGCCTCAGGGATGCATGAGGACTTGCTTTTTATTCTAATCATCCTTGGTAATTGATGAGATGTAGCAGCACCAGAGAATGGGAGATTATCATATACACACTTTAGGATCCTTCTTGACTAGGAAATTTAAAAAACTTAAAAGACCTCATAGCTGATGGTGTTTCTGTGTTATGTTAACCATCACCACTTAGCCTTGTCGCAGGGGCTACACGAGTCCCACGTGCTGTGTGATTTAGGAACGTGAGCAGCTGCACCTGGAATCCAAGAGACTTTTTTGCTAACATTGTTGTGCAGGCGGGTACCCCTCTCAGTTATCCCTTCTCAAAGTCAGATAAATTTTGTTGGGGGCCTGATGTATTAGTTCTCTTTTTCAAGAAACAGATGCCATCACAAAATTATGTGTACAAGAGATTTATCGGGTTGGATGAATAGGGAGAAATCTAGAGTAGGCAAGGAGTTTTTTCAGACTCTCTGAGAGAGAAGTAAAAGGGATTAGGTGAGAAAATTCTCAGACTGCAACACCATTTTCTCAGAAAACTTCAGCCAGGCCAGTGGGGCATTCCCGAGCTAAAATTGTCTGTGAAAAAGGTTCTGCATCTTGTAGAAAAGGCCCTGCAGGATATCATTGCCTTGCTCAGTCATTGATTGGGAGCAGCCTCTGGGTATTGTGGCCTCTGCACAAATGTGGGGTGAGTCCGGAACACTACATCAGCCATTGATCAGTATGCTTCCTGTAGATCTGAGGGTCTGACTTTAAAGTCCAGCACAGTCCACCTCTTGTGACTCGCAGCTATGGTGAAGTTCACTAGAATTTTCAGAAGCAGCTTCTTCATGTCTCCCTCGGGCCTCTCTTCCTGAGAGGAAACATAGAAAAGGCAGGTCAGTGGAATAAACTATAGCCTTTTTGGTATAGTTTGTGTCAGGGCCGTAACTGGTACTCATCCTCTCCCTCCATGTTCCATCCAAATTTCCCCTTACCTTCATCCATCTCCTTGCATGTTTTGGTGTATTACTTGATTATATGACCCGAACCTCAATTCCTATGGGATTTTAGTCCTTGAAAATTATACCTTTTCCAGTTTGGGTTACTAAAATTATCCATTCGGCAGTTGTGGGGCATGGAAATATCAAGAGGTGCCCACTGGATCACCCAGATTCTTTTTATGTATCTATGTATCTGTGTATGTAGGTATGTGTGTATGTATGTATGCATGTACGTATGTATGCATGCATGTATCTATCTACCTATTTATTTATTATCTATCATCTAATCTATCTAATCTATATATCTATATCTATATATTTATCTATATCTATATTACCTATATCTATCTATCTATATATTACCCTGAACTCATGAGGCAAATGCAGTCCTACCTCCTCCTGCTGACTTTAGTCAATTAACATGCCATATGACTCTTCTACTAGCCTGATGGTCCCTGGACACAAGGAGTCCAAAGTGCTCAGAAGGCAGTTGTAGTTCAATAGAACATTTACTGTGTGTTACATCACAAATGACCCATATTTGGGGAAATAATTTGGGATAATAACCCCGCAGAGCTCAAGGTTGCAGGAATGGGAAGCATAAATACCCTTGTGCATCATTAGGAATAATGGCAAATGGGGCCATGCCTACTTCCACCACTTCCCACTACTTCCCAGACCCATTTAGGGTCACAGAACTATATAGAAGCTTTGGATTTAAAGCCTATTCTGCATCCTGAGGGATAGCAGTCCATTCTTTAAAGGGAGTGTCTCCAAGCCTGTGTACTATCCTTGCCTGTAGAAGGCTGCTCCAGCCTTTTATGAGGCCAGCTGCTTCAGAATGGTTCAGTGGTGCTACAGCGAACAGACCTCTTGGCAACAGGCCCACACTCACACTGCTTTCGCTTTGAAGTGAGTCCCCTGGTTTCATGCAGTGCTGTCTGGTCTCCTGTAGTAGGGAGAATTCTAAAATAACCCCCAAGTTCTGCCCCCCCCATATGTACAAACTCTATAATTCAGTATAAATCATTCTCATCTTCTGACTGCCTTCTCTGAATTTATAATTTGATGGGGCCAGAAGAACACAGCTTATAATGGAAAGTTCCAAATGCCTGGTCACTTGTTACTCCCTGTTCAAGTATTTTGTCTCTACCAAGGCTCAGTGACATGCCATGACCTATTTCTCAAAAGGCATATTAAACTTTGCTGGAGATTGTATGTCCTTGCTGTGGAAGGGGATATTTCAGTTTCCTTTGGCTTTCCCCACTATGAGAGCTCCTCCTACTCTACAAGCTAAGGAATCGATGCGTAGGGTTTACTCCAGCTAACAAATATAGCCTCCCCTTGAATGTGGGTGGGTCTTACATAATCAGGTGAGTATTTTTAAAAGAGGATCTACAAATCAGAGAGAATAAGTCAGAGAAATTTGTAACTGCAGAAGGTGCTTTTCTGTTGACCTTGAAAAATAAAATGGCATGTCATTAAGAGGCATATAGAATAAAATGCCAAGCAGCCTACAGAAGCTGAGAATGAGCCCCTGGTAATAGCCACAGAGATCCCCATCTTATAACTGCAAGAAACTAAATTCTGCCAATAACCACATAAGCTCAGTGAGGATTCGGAGTTACAGGAAAGAACATAACTAACACCTTAATTTTTAAGATACTATGCAGAGAATCCAGCTAACATGTACTTGGATTTCTTATCAACAGAAACTGTATGATAAATGAATATCATTTTAATCCACTGAGTTTGTGATAATTTGTAATGAAGCAATAGAAAATGCATTACACATTCTATGCTGTAGAATAGAAATCTATAAACCCATGTACTAGTTTGTCTAAGGCTCTGTAGTCAGGAAAGCCTAACTTATACCTGGAATACATTTCAGTATCAAGTGAGGTTAAACTTCTGGCTCTTCTAGAAAGGCATGGGCCCAATGTTGTTGATTTACCACCAGTTAGCTTATTTTTGAGTAATAATGTCATACTGGGAACTCAATAGGTCTGTATCTGGCAGATTGGGCATTCCAAAGCAGTGGTAGCTAGACACGTCTTGGAAAGTGGAAATCCACATTGCTAAGTCAAGTCATAGCCATTTTTGCCACCTACCGCACTAGCAGTAGGCATTAAATGGGATTTGACAGCGAAAGAAGATTGACACAATCCAAGATAAAACACTCGCCAATCTACAGTTCATTACAAGAAAAAGGTATAATATATTAGCAACAGCAGTAAAGTAAGCATGTACATCACAGACAAAGTTTGTCTCAAAGCCAGGGGTCCAGAGACATCAGGTGTGGGCTCCCATGATGATCCGCCTCTAAAGCCATGGATGGATGCACTTTTTTTCTTGGATCAGGAATTGCTAATTTGTTTGTGGAACACCTTGGAATTAGGGAGCTCAAAATGGGATCTTGGCTGGAGATTTTTATGTTTTGTTGCCTATGTAACATATTTCTGCTACATGACAAGCTTTAACAGCAGAGTTCTCCAGGGTCTTACAGAGACCAGGTGCAAATCATCAATCTCATTGTTATCAATAAACAATGCTGAGGAGCTGGAACAAATGGGCCGGAAACTCTTCAGACTTATGGTTATAAAGCAACACTATTAATCAGGATATTTCATGTCTTGACTATGGGTCATTGCCGTGCACTAACTTTAGCAAGATGGTTCAAGCTAATCCTAAGCCTGCTGTAATTAACCTCCACACACAACCGTTATTCCATTTGTGTGCCTATCATGCCAATCCCAAAAAGGTATGTGAAGTTTAGCTAACATCAGTTGGCTAAGTAATTTGATCTGCTTGGTTGTCAAATGCTGCTTTCATCATAGATGCTTTATGATGGGCATCAACATATGATACATCTTCACACTTGATGTCCACTTCCACGTGCCATTCATTCATGTGTCACAAAGTGGTGACCAGCTTCACTACTGGCAGCTCCACCCACTGGGAAACTTTTTTCTTCCACCTTCATTCATAGCCATCCTGAATGTGGCTGTGTTGCTAATGCCACCCATTTTCAGCTTCTACCTACATACTGAGCCAACCTATTCATAAATGAACCCTGGGGATTATTCTTTCTCCCTCAATTCAGTATATAGGGATATGAGTATGAATTAAGATATGAACTATGAAGAGTTTATTTGTGTAAATTCAGTGGCGACATGAGGGTCTAGGCTACTCACTCGAGCATGTTTATCTGTGCCCTCTTAGACTGCTCAAGTTTGATGTAGGATATAGCATGTCCCAAATTAGGACTGCTCATAGAACCCTCTGAATTTATAACTTTGTGGGTCCAGTAGAACACAGTTCATAATGGGCAATTCCTGGTGCATTGTCACCTGTTCCTCAATAACCAGATGCTTTGTTTCTGCTAGGACTTAGTGGCATGCCATGAGCTATTTTTTCAAAAGGCATATAAATCTCTGCTGCAGATGTTATGTTTTTTCTGGGTGAGTGAGTAGTTTTAGGGTTTTATTTGGCTCTTCTCTATATAATAGCTCTTATTCTATAAGGTAAGAAATCAGTGTAGGGGTTACAACTAGCAAGTGTAGAAGTACAAATTTCATACTTGGCAACTTGCCAAATGACTACAAGGCATCTGCTGACCCTGCAGCCCCACTCTGAGCTAGAGTTTAGCCAGGGCCCCGATTACTGTCTGTTCTCCCCATTCTAACAAGGGAGCTATAATGAAAATTTGTGTCACTGAGTATCACTATCAACCAGATCTTATGCTCAATAGTCCTCAGAATATCTGGAAACTATCCTTTGCTTAGTGTAGAATCACCTGAATAAATGGCTGTAGGTTCCTTTGGTAAAACAGGAGAAATCCTTCCAAGTATATCATCGCTATGGCATTGGGGTCCTACCTTCTAGGAAGCTGACCACTCCTGTGCTCATGAGCTCTGGGTTCAAAACTGGCTCAAGTGTGACTATTGCTCAGGGACGGACTGAGTCTTTAGCTCTTGCCTTCTTACTTTTATGACTGGGCTATGGCTGGGTATGTTAAGTAGCATTCTTTTTGCTGCCTGATGATTTTGTCTCTAGGGACACCATGCTATATTAAATATCTCCTTAATTTCTTGTCATTTAGTTCCCCTCAGCATCATTCAATTTAGCACTGGTGGTGAGATCTGAGCACAAAATGGGCAGTGGATATGAGGTTTAATTATTCTTTTAGTCTTATATAATTTTTCCTTTCTCATAAAAAAATAGCTGAACTACAAAATGCCACATCTGAAATTGATGGAGATGATTAAACATTACCCATAGGTTGTGAGTGCTGTATCAAGATGAGACTTGAGTTGAACCTACATAATAGATGGTGAATTTGTTCTTTTGTGTGAAATGGTCAGGTTTGGGTAACTAGAGAGAGAGACTGACCCACAGAATTTGTGCTCCTTTTTCCACAGAACACAGTTACCACCTGGAAGTGCTTTATGAGCCTTCCTTGCATCTCACCATGGGACTTTTGTTGTCTGTAGATTGTGAATAGTAATGGCAAGCATTACTTCAGACCCTGGATGTAAGGAGTGGTTGTGCTTTCTCTATGTTCTTCTTCCACTTCCTTCAGATGTGTGCAAAGACAACATCCTAGGACAGAGATTTTCAAAGTATGCAACAGCATCAGCAGCATCTGGGAACATGCTTAAAGCAAGTTCTAGGCCTGCCTACCTCTGACTTTGTAAATAAGAAACACTGAGGGTGAGAAGTGTGTTAAGGGTGAAAGCAATCTTTGTTTTAACCTGTCCTCCAGGTAGTTCTGCCGCCCAATAGAATTTTGCAACAGCCCCATGAGAGGGGAGATACAAAGAATAGAAGAAGACTGGGTCCCTGAATCCCTCTATCCCTGCATTCCCAAAGCACTTCTATGAACTGTGAGTGAGAAATAGATTACCTATGTAGGTCCATTATAGATTTTAAGTCTATTGTTGCAATAGTTTAGCATTATCATAACTAATACAAATACAAAATAAGGGAATGGTGACAATGAACTCAAGTGTACTGTGAAGACAACTCCGCAAGAATAAGAGTTGGGATATAACCAAAAATAGGCAAAGATGCAATAAAAGGAATGCTTTAGTTAAGAGAGATTTTATGATTTATATAACCTACTAGGAAAAGAAGATGTGTATTTTTAGTTTGAAAATAATCTTATGAAATAAAGATGATTTTGAAAGTACTCACTTTTTATTACATGGAAATATGTTATAGATCTAATTGTCTGTCACTTTTTTCACTCAGCAGTGTGTAATTAAGATCATTTGTGTCCTGATTTCTTTCTGCTAACTGATGAGTAATATATTACAATGTACATGCATGTTTTACTTGTCCACTTTTCCAATGAAGGAATGTGGATGGGCTACAAGATCCAAACATGGAAAATAAAGCAGAAATTAGAGGAAAGGTGACAGGGATAAAAAGGGATATGTAAGGTTTTGATTCTTTAAAGCTACAAATTTTGTTTGTTGTGCTTGATCTGCATACTTAGTTGAACTATATAATTTTATAAAACTATCACGTAATAGGTAACATCTAAACCATAAACTTCATCATTTCACTTTGTAACTAGATACCACACTAATATTTTGTGAATGGTCATAATTTCTAAGGTTTGGATCAATTTGAGTCAAAAGCCAGAAATATTTCTTGTAAACTACAATTGACCAATTCACAACTCATGGGCTACAACGGTCTACAGAATCACTTTACTTGCCTGTAATTTTTTTTTTCCCAATCAGCTAATAGTTAAAAATGGGAAGAGTTAAAATACAAATTAGGTAACATTTATTCTATGTTGTGGAAAATATTTTAAAACATTTTTACACCAAGTACACATGTTATACAGCAAAATGTATGATTCCCCCTAAAATGTTTGGTAAAATAGGAAATTCTTAGAAAAAGTTTGTACTTATTGAATGCCCCTTCGGGCTATAGACCAGGAGTGAAAGTTTACCTGTCTCCAGAGTTAAGGATACCATCTTGATAAATTTGAGAAGTTCTGCCTTAGGGCATCCTGTCACATCATCACAGACTCTTCCTTTAAAGAAAACAGCTAAACGGAGTCTAATACTTTTGGAGACAGATGGTGAAGTGGTTTTAATTATAGCATCCATTTTTATTAAAAATATAAATTGTAAATATTGTGATTAAGAAAATAAAGCAAAATATAGTCTACGTGGTATTTTTAATGAATTATTAATGTTAAATATTATTTTTGAAAACTCTGCTAGTGTATTTAAAAACATGTCACAGAAATTGATATCTCCTTTGGCAAAACTATTATCTGGGGCATACACTAATAGAAAATTGTACCTACCTTTTTCTTCAGATATTTAACAATTAATATTTATATTTATTATAGAGGATTTTTTTGTGTATTAAAATTCAAATTGAGTAGTTTTCAAAAATATTGTGGTTTTTAATATATGCTTAACCCTCCATTTGAAAACTATCATGCTATTTTACCAAATTCAAAATAAAAATAACTTTGTTATTTTGCTTGATATTTCACTAAAATAATACATTGATTTGTATGGTATTGACATTCCCATTATATTGAGTAATTGCTTTGATTTTATGGCAGATCTCTTTTTTTTTCTTTTTCAAAATTGATAGATTTCACATTTTTATATTAATTTTAGCATATGCACATTTTACAGTTATTTCCAAATGTATTTCTAAATTTTTTATAATTGTCCACTACTCCACTTGAGGAAACAATTTATTTCTACATATTTTGTATTTTGATTTTGTGGTGAATATACCATTTATGCAAAAGAGCAATTATGCCTATATATCTATTCCAGAGAATAATAATTTAATCCCAAGTACAAATATTCAAATTTATCAAACATAATAATTCATTGAATCATCTTATTTTCTTCTACCTCAACCACGCATTTAAGTAAATAGCTTTCCAGCAATAGCAAACAGTTATTGTTTTAGTTATGCCATGTTAAGTAGTTTTTTGAATTCAGTCTGTTACATTGCTTAAAGATAGAAAATATTTTCAAACATGATTATTGCAGACAGATATATTTTAAATTTAATTATATTAAGTATGGCTCTTAATAAAGTGTAATTATTTCTAATCACTTTTCAGTTAATTGTTTCAGATATTGTATATAAAAATGCTATTTAATGCAAATAATCATTGTGTCACCATATTTATAATATTTCTTCTATTTGAATATTGAATTTTATTTAGTTTTCCAAGAGCAGTGTTAAAATATTGATGACAGTGGGCATCTTATTGATAATATGAATAGTGTTAAAAGAAAATGCAAAAAATAAAACAGAGAGAAAGAGAGAAACAGAGACAATCAGAGGAATTTGTGAAAACAATCTAAATGAATTTTCAGTGCATATCTAAATATAATGTTCTCTTTTCTTATTTAACATAATAAAACATGAACACATATCCTAATGTTAACAATCCTACAATCCATAAAGGAACCCACCTCTTTTAGTACACCATAAGCTTCTATGAGGTGATAACATGCTTAGAGTTTTTCATTGATATGCATGAGTGAAATTAACATTTGTAATACCAGTGTGTGCTATCTGTTTTTTCTTATTGTTTTAGATAATGCTAATTTTGTAAGTGCCATTGGCAACTTTCCTTCTCCTGTTACTTTGGAAAAGTTAGTGTGCCACCTATCTATGGAAAGTTAGTGTACTACCTATCTATGAAAATATTTTGTGGAAGCTTTCTTTATGCTTAGAGTCATTCATCTCTTCATATATTTAAAGTTTTCTATATTTTTTATTTATGTATTCTTAGATAATTAAGATAATTAGAATAAAACCTTCAAATTTATTGAGAAAAATTTGTGGAAATTATCTCTTTAAGGTATTAAAAACCTTATAAATGTAGTATATGTCTTCCCATTATAAGTTTTGGTGTTAGTGGATGTATTCTTCATTAAACTTTTATGTATTTTACTATTTTTTTTAAAACCAGTAACTCTTAAGTCTATCATTGTCACAATTTTCTAATTCATTGTTTTTTGAGTTTACATTTAACAATTTCTCATTTCTATATATTGTTTATCATTATTAATTAAAACTATTTATTATATGACTATAACTTTTATTGAAAGCAAATCTGAATTTATCTAGATGTTCATTGCTTTTATTCTATTATTTTTTTTATTTTTTCCAATTTTATTATATAATTGACATATGACATTATATTAATTTAAGGTATATACAGCATAATTATTTGATATATGGTATGTATTGCAAAATGTTTGCTACATAAATTTACTTAACTCAATAACTAAATGATTACCACAATGACTGTAGCTAACTTCCAGCACCTCACATAGTTACAGATTTTTTTAAAGATCTACTCTTAACAAATTTCAAATATACAATACAGTATTGTTAAACATAGTCCCTATCCTGTATATTGTATCCCTAGAGCTTATAACTGGAAGTTTGTACCTTTTTTCACCACCTTCATTCATGTCTATGGCACACACCTCTCCCCTCCCTCTGGCAATGATGATCTGTTTCTTGTTTCTATGAGGTGTTTTTTTTGTTTATTTTGTTTGTTTGTTTTAGATTTCACATATCAGTGTGATTATACAGTATCTGCTTTCTCTGTCTGGCATATTTCACTTAGCATAATACCTTCAAGGTCTATCTATAACAACTTACACAGGAAAGTTGTTTTTATTATATTTTACTTATAGGTGTAATTCTTTATTTACTATCACAGTTAGCTATTATAGATAGAAGTAATCAAACGTTTCATAATATTGTGGGAGATTTTATTTTGCAGAGATGGACACAACAGCATCTCTCATTCTTCAGGCTATTTTGTTATATGGTCTTGTCATTCTCCTACCAAAAAAGGAAGTCTAATTCTCTTAATACTCTTAAGTGTGGATTGGCTTTAGTGACCGGCTTGCAACCAACTGAATGTGACACAAACCTTGATATATAAATTGTAATCCTCAGTTTAAAAAGGCATGTGTTGTATTATTGGATCACTTACTCTTTGGTTGCTGCCCCTTGAATGCTCCTTCTGGAATCCAAATGCCATCTTCTGAGAAGCACAAACCAAATATGAAACATACATATAGAATTCCGTTTAAGAGTGTCATTTGATCCCAGCCTTGTAGTCATCACAGCCCAACTACCAAATAGGTGAGTAAAGAGGTCTCTAGACAAGTCATCCCCTAACTTCTCAAAGTACCTTCAGTCTTTTAGGTCTTATCAGCCAAATCCCCAGATATCACAGAGCAAAGAAAATACATCCCCAAAATACATCCCCATCTTATCGAAATTCCTGATGCACAAAATCTGAGAGCATAATTAAGATAGTTGTTTTTTTTTATGTCAATAAATTTCAGGTAGTTGGTTCCACAGTAACATTTGTACTTTTGTTATTTTAATAGCAGATATTTCTTTTTGACGACAGTTATTTTGTCTTCTAACTAGGCAACAAACTATCCAACTGTAAAACTTTTTAAAAATATAAAGACACATATGTTCTCTTTTGTACTGTTTTTAATTAGGAGTTGGATAGTATTTTTTGTTGAAAAGATACACAAATAAACTTCCTGAATAAGTAAGAATAAGACCATTGTGTTAATGTCAAACGATGCATATTAGCCTCCAGAGTATAACACTATAAGAGATATTTTCAGGATACCTTGCTACTACCAAAAACATATCTTCTGCTTTTTTAGTGAATTAATTACTATCAGTTAATCAGTTTAGGTCTGCTAGAACTTTAACATTATTGATACTATTGGGTCCATAGGAACACATAAATAATGACAAAATCTTTGATAGAATTTGGAGGTAGGTGCTATTTCTCTTTGTTACTTACTTATGCATTTTTATGTAATCCTTCTAGTTTACATAAAATTCAACTTTATTTCTCCAGATATAAAATACCTTTCTCCTACCTCTTAGACAGTAAACCATTTAGCAATGTTTCTACCTCTATCTGTATAATTTTAAGTCTCATTTAGGTCATTTATCATGTTTTGTCATCATAATTGCATATAAAGGGAAAACAAGTACTACATGCTTACTACTTTCTCTGCTTTTATTGACTCAATCCTTCATTGTTGAGTATGAGTCTATAGTAAAATTTATAAATCAGTTAAAGCTAATCAAAAAAACTCAAGAGAATGACCAAAATAAATGTATAGAAAGTGAACTTTGTATACATGAGGGATAAGATAGTAGAATAGTATTTATAAATAATAAATATGTAAAGTGGAATTTGGAAATTTATGCTATCCCTCCAACACACACTCACACACACTCATTAATTCACATAAGATCTAGATGCTATGAAACAATACACAATCAGAGAACAAATCATAATTAAAACGTTGGTTACTATGATAGAAATAAGATTTAAGTAGTAGAGCTAGAAGGTTAAACTGAGGTAATAGTCACCAAAAAGAAATAGGAGTTGAAGGAAGGAGGGGAGGAGAAAGGGAGAGAGGGAGAGAGGGAGGAAGAAAGGAAGGGATGGAGATAGGGAAGAAGAAGGAACATTGACAGGAAAATTGTGATTTTCTTATAAAGTAAGGTTATATCTACTATAGTTATTTTCTCAAGAAAAAGGAAATTATATGTCCGCACAAGAATATGTGCTTAAGTATTCAGAGAAGTTTTATTTGTAATTGTCAAAACTAAAAACAACCCAAATGGCCATTGGCAGCTCTGTATGTATAATGATATTTAGTAGAAAAAATAATGACCACTGATAAATGAAACAACATGAAGAAAACTGAAAATAATTATGCTGAGAGAAGCCAGATAGAATAATGCGTGCAATGCAATTCTAACTATGTATGTATATATAAAATGCAAACTAATTTATAATGAAAGAAAGCAGACTTTTCTGGGTGGAAATACATTAATTATTTTGATTATTTTGATGTTTCATTAACACACACAAATGGACTTTCCTAGTAGTTGTACAATTTATTTTGTTCATTTTATTATGTAAATTATACCTAAATAAAATATTAAAAAATAATGTCATGTCTACAGTCATTCCACCCTGAACGTGACCGATCTCGTCTGATCTCAGAAGCTAAGCAGAGTTGGGCATGGTTAGTACTTGGATAGGAGACCACCTAGGAATACTAGGTGCTGTAGGTATTTAAAATAATAATAATAATAATAATAATAATAATAATAATAATATATCATATAGATTAATTTCACTAGCAGTTTGAGAAAAAAAATGACAAAAAAGTAGGGAAGGCAGTTTTGAATTTATAAAAGTATATGGCATTCTGACATTGAAGTTAAGCATAAGTGTTCAATAAAAATAGCCCATTGATAAGGGTAAAGGGGGTCAAATATATGGTGATGGAAGGTAATCTAACATTGGATGGTGAGCACACAATGCAATTTACATATAGCATATTATTGAATTATACACTTGAAACTTATATAATTTTATTAAACAATGTCACCCCAATGAATTTAATAAAATATAAAAAAGCCTATTGAATGTTGAGCTGTTTATATTTAAAAGGTCCACAGAAAAGCTTAGCCTCATCTAAGTTTAAACATTATGAGAATAAGATTATAATCTTAAAAGATTTGAAGAAGAATGTAAGTGATCAACAGAAACAAAAATCAGATGGTCTACACAGTTTTCCATAATAATTTGGAGAAATGCCTTCAACTTTCTAAGAGAAAGTAATTTGGCAATTTTAATTCAACACCAACAAAATCAACTTTGAAGACAAATAAAAAATAAGATTAAAAAAACAAGAAAATTAAAACATATGATCTATATATAAGTAAAATATTAATTGACAGCTGAACTACAATGCAGTAAATCCCCAGGATTTAGCTATAATGAAATCTTAGAAAACAGCTGGAGCCGAGTGAAGCAGGAGGGTAAAGTTCTCTGGAAATTATGGTATAAAATATTGGAAGGATAATATGAATTGAATAAAGACATTTATTTGTTAATCGTGTAAGCAAAAGTTTAAAAAAAGTATTAGTAATATCAAGTGAAACTATTTTGTCTGAGACAGAGTAGGTGGAAAAGGAGAGCAGGTGACAATGGCCTGTCACTAAACTCCCTAAGGTAGGAATGCAGTTATCACAGAGATATTTGTACTTTTCTATAGGTTTAATGGTAATAATTATTAAAATGTTAAATACCTTTATTAGGTGTTTAATAAGTATCAAAGATTATTCTAATTAAGCCATATGCATTCTCGCACATAATTCACATAACTGCCTCCAGCAGAGCAATTGTCTTGACCTGACAGATTAGAAAACCAAGAGATGAAAAGTTTTGTAACTTGCTCAAATAAATATATTCTTTATATAAATATATATACATATATTCTTGCATATATGTATACAATTTGAGAGTTTTAGACAAGATTTGAAACTAGGCAATCTAAAAAATATGCTAATTTAAATTAACCAACGGAATTGAATTAGCTGCTAACTAAAGTTAATAATATGAATATAGAAAATGAATGATACTAATGTGAGCACAAATGAGGTAAACTTGCATTTCCCAAAGATAAAAAGACAATAGACAATAAAAATCACATTTATGAAGAACTAGATGTAAATGCATATAACGTACACTCATGGAGTAAGCACTTGAAGTGAATACTCCAAAGATAAAGTTTCCCTTTACAAAGTAAGCTGAGAGTTGGGGGATAATTTCAGAACCTTGTTTTTACTTTTGGTATTACACAATATATATTTTTTACATTTATTTATATTATTTTGGTAATATGTAAAAATTGCATACATTTTTATTGTGACCAAGCATTTACCAAAATTTTCTTGCAAATGTGTTTTTAATCAGTTCTCTGTTCATGTACTTAGACAAATATTTGAACACATGAAGTATCTAACTGTGATGAGAACAAACTTTATTAATCCACATCCTTTCA
>CM053508.1:10925339-10986154 GCA_028627145.1 Eidolon dupreanum
TTTCCTATATATTCTCCAGGTCGTATAATGTGCTTTCTTGTTGATCATTCAGCATTTCTAGTCTAGATTTGATTTTCCCTTTTATTTCTTGAGTCTTCTGGTATAAATCTCTTATTTTTCTGGTAGTATTGTTGTTTTCTTCTATTTTCTTGAATTGGCTATTATAATATATGAAGATATAAATATAATGATTAATAAAACTAAGGACTGAGGTCAATACTTTTCTGCCTTTTCTGCTTATTAATTTTATATCGTAGCATTTAACTAAACTGTTATTGTTTGCAATCATTTCTTCATGCATTTTTTGAGTTACATCAAAATTAAATTTATTCATTGTCACGGAGCTGTATAACTTTTCCATTCCAATCATTATCTCTACAGTTGCCTTTGTCTAGCTGCACTGGTTAAAACTCTCAATACCTCTTCAAATAGTAATTGCAAAAACATTTACTATAGGGCAGCATTCGTTGTCAGTTTCTATTTGGAAGTATTAGTAGCATCTGAATTCTTATATTACCTCTTTTCCTTTTTATAAATCTTCTCCAGCTTCATTTCTTTCTATCTTTTTTTCTAGCCTTAGCAGCATATTTTTGCACAGTTTCTTATATAGCTGATGTTCATGCTGTTTCTTCAGACTACGTGTTTTGTCTGTTAGTATGCCTTGTAGTTTTTGTTGTTGTTGTTGAAAGTGGGACAGAAAGTACTGAGCTAAAATAACTGAATTAAAAAGATTTTAGTGTGAATTTTTATGTTTATCTCTCTAAGAGGATGTGTTTATTGATTGCTGTGGCTGTGATTTAAAAGACTAAACTTTCCTCTGTTGGCTTTGTTTTCCTAATTATCTTTTGTTGTATCTGGAATCTTGTTGTTGGGGGGCGGTGGTTAAAATTTTTTTTTTATTTTGAAAAATTTTAGATTTAGAGAAAAGTTAGGAAGACAACGTACTCGCTACGTAGCTACCATGCTAACATCTTATATAACCACGTACCTTTATCAAAACCCAGAAATCAACATTGGTATAATATTATTAAACTAAAGACTTAATTGGAATTTTATCAATTGCATTGATAACTACAAGGCCCTTGACAAGCACTGCGAGAGGTCCACAGTGCCTGCAAGAGCTGTTTGGGTCCTCGATGGTACCCTTAGGTCCAGGGTCCAGGGTCTGGGGTCAGGATAAGCAGTGATGGTGGCCAGAGGTAGTAGTGTGCACATGCTTAGCTATCAAAAGCCAGCTGTGGATGCCTTTGTAGTGCTGGGGGTGTTTGCAGACACACATAGTGGTGAGGGTCGGGATCAGTAGCAGGGGCCAGAGACAGCTGCGGGTGCACTGGCAGCTTTGGGAGTCCTCGCTATTGTTGTTCACGCCTGTGCTTGCAGGTTTTCTCCATGCGCACATGTATGGCAGAGGAGACGGTGATGGGTCTTGGGCTAGTGAAGTTCAGATGCATAGCTGGAAGGGCTAGCTACAGGTGAGGTGAGCCCAGAGACTAGAGATAAGGCCATATCCAGACCCATAACCAGCTGTGAGGGCTCTTGGCATGCGTGTGGCAATGGTGGCCAGTGACAGGAGTCAGGCCAGTAATGTGCAGATGCAGAGATGAAGGTGTTAGCCCCGAGCACACGCATGGCAATGGGGGGCAGCTGTGGGGGTTTGCTCTGATGTCTTGCACTTGAGCAGACGCAGAAGCTTGGGCTGGCTGCTAATGTCGAGTGGGGGAGCCTTTTAAAACTGAGAATTACTGGAGATTCTAAATCTCAAGCATGTTCACACGGAAACTCCAGCAATTATAGTTGAGCTATTCTTTCCCTGGTCTTTGATTCCAGAAAACAGACACCTTTGGTAGGTTCTGATTCTCCATCTCCCTATCTATGTCTCCAACTGTGGGGACAGGAGTTTGCCCTGACCTCAGTTCTCTTATGGACATAAGAAAAGTTGTATATTTTGAGTTTGTTTGTCTTTTTTTCTTATTGTGTGCATGGGAATCACACATTCCAAACTCCTTGCATTTCAGACCAAAAACCAAAAGTGTCCCTCCAATTCCATATAGTCAATACTTTCTCTGGAATACCTAGAATGAGCTTTGTTTTCCAGACAGGACTAAATCATATATCACAAAAATTAATAGAAGTTAATTATATTATCTAAAATTATGATCATACCTACCTGACACATATTAATATAAATGGTTGAAAGTGATTTTCTGAGACAAGAGACTTTAGGGATATTTAATATTTTTGTAATGTATTTAAATACTTTATTTTCATTGTGTCCAAGTATCATTCATCCTTACAATCTTACAGACAGTAATTCAATAAAGAAATAAGTGGAATGAGGGAAGAGAAGGAAATACTGAAGAAGAGTGTGCAGGAAACAAGAAATAAGTAGAATAAAAGGAAGAAAAGAGGTGGAAATGGATAGAAGCTATTGATGCTGATTATTAAAAGGTTAATAGTAGCTTCTGAAATATAGATTTCAAACTTAAGTTAGGGAGCTATTCTAATACAGCAAGATGTCAAAGAAGTAAGAGAGTGATAAACATATATACTGCATGGTTAAATTACATGTTCCTTTATTTTTCGGAAAGGTAGAGAGAAGCAATACAGTATATAATGACTAACTGGATCAAAAGGAATTTTGTAGTTATTTTGTTTAGAATAGATCATTATTTTGTTGAAAATGGGATCAAAGGCTGAGGGTCAGAGGAATGATTGATGGCAGGAGAGAAAGATTAGACATTTGATAATGTATTCTCCTGGAGGATATGGAGAAGGTTGTATTTGAAAGCACCAGTATTTTAAAAAATGATGCTATTAAACTCTTTCCCCTCCTGGGAAAAGTTTAGGTGTCTGTTATAAAAGGACACCTTTTCCTTTGGGCAAAATAACTATAGCGAAACTGAGAGATAGGATTGCTAAACCAGGCATCTGAAGATGTGGGGGATGGTCCCTGCACCGTGTTATACATATAACCTTGGAAAAGTCCTTTAGTGCTCGCTCTGTTACTTACCTCGTCAGTAATATAAATATAATAGGGATTTGGGAAGCTTAGTGAGATAATGTCTCTAATGTGGATTTAGAAATAAATTAAAGAAATTAGTTTCTGGCATGCACAGGCACTGGCAAGAGTGATAAAGAGAACAGTTGCAGTGTCAGAGGACCCTTCAGGAAAATAACATTCACACCTTTAAACCGACGAGTAAGCCAACATGAAACACTGGTTATGGTTTTTAAATAAACTCTGGATTTGCTGTTTAAACATTGTTAGCAAAGTCAAGATTCCTACATGGAAATAATGTGGGATTAATTTATATTTATTAACACAAATCTCATGTTGCATCCTATAAACCAGGACAGATAATGAAAACTTGTGCAGTTTTCATATTCACGATTCAGAAATCTCATATAACTTGGAAATAAGTAGTTAGAAGGGAATTTTTATGGCTAATGTTTTAGAGTAGAGGTTTTTATTAGAGCATTCTTGCACAAAATAACTTGTGATTTGCCACTCAAAAAATCTTTGTCCAAGAATAAATATCTCCAGACTCTCTTTTATAACCCTTTTGTCTTTGAAACATCTTTTAATTAGACCTGTATATGTTCAATCACATTTTATTTTAATTCAATCAAAGAAGTCTCCCTCCTGTGCCATCAATGCCCCAGTCTATTTTTCTTTTCTTTTCTTTTTTTTTTTTTGCACTTCCATTTCTCTTCATTTCCCATTCCCTCAATGCCTCACCACTACCCATTCCCTTGGCAAAGCAAAGAAACATCTCCCTTGCAAGGAACGTTTTTAGATAAAAAGTAGAATCAGAAAAAAAAGGAGTTGGCAAATACAGTTTTGAAAGGTAGTGGAATGAAATATACTAAAAGCAGATAACAGCAGCGTAGAAGAGATGACACTGTGTTTGATAAGCAATATTTCATTTTCTTCCTGGGCTCAAAGAAAGACTACATGTCTCTGATACCTTGTATCTACGTAGGGTCACAAGATAACTTCTGAACAATGGAAACCGAATGGTGGTGGTGGTAGCACTTTCACGCAAGACACACAAAACATATCCAATATATGATTCTCCTCTTTTTTCCTCTTCCATAGCAACCTTGATAGTCTTTTGTTGAGAATAGTGAGCCCCAAATGAAGGAAGGCTGAGTCTATGAGAAAATGAATATAGTATAGTGTGTTTTAACCTTAGTCTTCTTACTTCACCAATTTGGACTCTGTTGTCATTGAGCACTGAATGCTTATAATATTTAGAAATAGAGATTTCAGTTACTTGTTACCATAGGATAGCCTAGATTCAAATAGGCTTTGAAGGCATCATTTTGCAAAGAGTACAGCTTATTTGGTCTTTTGACTCTGAGCTCCACATTTAAATCTAATTTTTTCAAGAATTTTTATTTGGTTATTCCTAAAACAGAATAACTTAATTCCATTAAATGTGGTAATTAATTAAGATACGTTGCATTTTAGATCAATTACTGAATCTCAGGATCAATATATTGTATAACAAGATATAGATGGCAATCTATAAATCATGTCAAATTAGTAATTTCTTACAATAGAGTTCCCTTAACTATTTAACCTTATGAGTATTTTCTATGAAACTACAATGGGATTGGAATGGCACAGTTTTAACCAGAATGCTTTCTACATTCCTTCACACATACAATTTTTAAATTAACACTAAGATAACTGTATTGTATTCTGATATTATTATCGTTTAGAAGTTTTAGAAGAGTTTATCTTTCTGTAGGAAGGAAATAAGGTCTTTCCTAAGTCTTTTTTTTCTCAACTTCAATATCCTAGGGAATGATTAAACAGGAAGTCAGAATTTGTAGGGCAGGAATAGAGTAGCAAGAAAGAAAAATTCTGATGTCTCTCCCCCTCCTTCCCTCACCTCCACCCACTCCTTCCCTCCCTCTCTCTCTTTCAGCCAAGCTTCTCTGATGTGAAATAGGAAAATGCTTGAAGAAACTGAAAAATGCTCAATTGTGGGTAAGATGCCTTCTGTAATATGGTTGTCAAATAAGAATGAGGCAGAAAGACATCTATGTAGAGTGAGTCAGCTACTGAATTTGAGTATGCAAATTATTATGTGCTGGAGATCCATATGTATGCCCAGGAAAAAAGCTCCTCAGGAGAGAAGAATGATTATTATTTCAAAAATGTGACTACAAAACCATTTATGCAAATTACCCAATACATACCTATTTAAAAACTAAGATATGAGTAGACACTTGTAGGGTTAGAATGATACAAAAAATCATCCCGTACCTCAGATGAGCTTTAACTATTTTAGTTTATTTTAGCAATGGTATTGAGAATATACATTTTTTCCTTGCATTTGTACTTGACAAAATAATTAAAGGAGGAAGAATTGCTCCTTTAGTCCATAATGTTTGTGGCATTAGGAATGAGCCAGATTTTCATAAGCCAAAGTTAATTCACAGAGACAAGAGTCAGGTTAATCAGATCTCAAGTCTTGCCACCTGATAATTCTGATATCTTGGAAGAAGATTTTTTGGCATTAAGGAATTATGATAATTTGTTTCATTTACACAGTGATCAGTATTGAAATTGAATTTTTTTTGTCAATTTCATAAGTAATATTTTTCCTAGAGAAGAGAGAAAAATATCATATTTATGTAACTGGCTCTGAGTATTCTATGATCAAAACTAAAGATTACTTTTGTGGTTATGACTTCCGTGGGTGGCTGTGCCATAAAAGGAAAAAACTCAGTAAGATGTTTGCAAACAAGCACACAAATAAATGAAAATAGTGTCTGTAATGGCTAACAAAAAAGAATTTGGAAACAGAAACAGACAGACTGAAAAGATAAGTAGTCCCAGGGCTTTTCAGACAGGAAATTAGTGGAAACTAAGGTGGAAAGCTTTATGAGAATTCAGCCCTATAGAAATATAGTGTAGAGATCCAGAAAGAACACTAAATACAAAGATTATTATCAGGAAAATAAGTGAAGGAAGTGGGGGAAAATGCAATGAAGAAATTTTCTGTGATGTTTAGTAGCTTAGGAGGAAAAAAAAGGTATCTCCATATAGACAAAAACATAATATATAGACAGTATATTCATAAGTAAAGCATTTGCAGAAATCACTCATAATCTGGCAGAGGACTGACAGAAAACAGAAGTAACTTTCTGTGGCTCTCCTAGTCTCCTAGTCTCAAAGAGGAAATGTTTCTAGCTGTATTGGATATCTATCTGCTGGTTTCATAGTCCAGTCCAGTTAGAGTTATAATTTACAATGGAAGAAAGAGTAAATAAAGAGACAGAGAGACAAATCAGTAGGGTATAATCTCTTGACTGTCTTTAAAACTGAAAAGTCAAAGGACATGTATGTTTAAGAGTTTCACTTGGTTTGCATACCACCAAAAGTCTTCATGGCCATGTAGTCACAGTCAATACCATTTACTCATCATTGAGCTACAGTTCCAAAGTGTTATAGCCTTTACTGTCTGTACCCCAAATTGTAATTCACTGGATTTTGGTCAGAAGACACTTTTTTTTCATTTTCTTAAGATCTGAATTCATTGAACAAAATTCTCACTCGGTCAGCTCACAGTAACTTGGAATGTTGGTATTATCTTAGGCTTGGGTCTAGCTACGTTCTGTAAATGTTGTGGTCCTTTTGAAAAAACCTGGGTTCTCTCCAAAACTCAAGATCTTACTCAAGATACATTCTTGAACTCAGAACAATCAAAACTGAAAGAGTGCTATTTAGGTATGAAATACAGTCCCTAGTGAAGTGCACATTTAATAGAGTTCTATTATTTATACAGTAATATAAATGGCTAAATTTCCCACACATCAAGCCGTTTTATGATTTGGACAGTTAAGCACGATAGCCCTAAATATGTGTACCTTTGGATGAAGTTTTGAGCAGTTTGTGTTTATCATCATTATTTGATTCCTACCATTGTGAATAAAAGTAGGGTCCCTTCTCCCCCCAACAAATCATTCTTATTGTCAGTTTTGTTTTGTTTTGTTTCGTATCGAGAAAAGGTTACTTTTCTGTCAGGAACAAAATCTCGAAAGGCCTGCAGAGGGTGATAGAAAAAATTATTATCTCTGTTTGGATCTTAACACTATTTGACCTGGACTTTATATTAGAACAGGGTTTCTTGACCTTGATGCTATGGACATTTTGAGTCAAATAATCATTTGAGGGGTTTTCCTGTGTATTTTAGGATGTTTAGCAGCATCTTTGGCCACTAACCACAGAGATTATTAGTGCTCTTCCACGCTCACCCACCCTCACCTTTACCCTTATCCCTGCTATTTGTGACAACCAAAAGTGTCTTCAAACATTGCTAAATCTTCTGGGGGGACAAAATCACCCCCACTGTAGAAGTTTAGGTAGGCTTGAGTTAATTCTTGGAGGCTGATGGGAGAGTCTCGACCACAAGACAGTCTAAGGGTTAAGGGTAAATTATCCCTGAAGGATGTCACAGTCTGAAGATGAATACATTGTTCTGTACACCTGCTCATTTAATTAAATATTACTGTTTCTGATTTTATTTTCCCTATGGTATTATACTTTTTGTTAAAATGTCACAGATTTATGTTACATGCAATCACAGAAAAGGAAAGGACACAAATATAAACCTGAGTGGGAGTTTTTAGAGAAAGATTCTCTAAGCCGAGATGTTGATGACAGTGGTAATTATGATGGGCTTTTTAAGAAAGTGAATCTCACAAGATATAAGGCCCAGTAGTTTCTATCTTAAAGAAGAAAAAAATGCTACATATCATCTCAATTTTTGAAAACCAGAGTTTGAATTTACATATTTTCTTAGCAATAAATATATTGCCCATCAGTATTTGATAGGACGTGTTTAATTATAATTTAGCCTTTTGAAGACCAGAGATTAAAGTGTCTAGATCTTAGACAATAGAGTACCTGGCACTGTTATTTGTGTAATGGATGAACATGGACATTAAATTTTTTCTGATTTTCATATAATGCTAAACAATTATGGAAAGAAAAAAAATGTCTATTCTTTTTCTACTCACAAGCTTTTAAAAGTGAAATTGTATGAGTGGGCAGATGAGTGGCATGTATGTGTCAATGTAGTGATTTACTGTATAGAGAATATGTAATGAGAAAAACTCCAGTCTGTTCTTATCAAAGGAAGCTCATGTAAATTACATAGACGTCTGTTTAAGAATGACTTCAAAACACACAATTTAATTTAAATAGAAAAAAAATTTAGATACTGAGCTACACAATGTAGAAGACATAATTATATGTAGTTTATATGATGTCAATGAAATGTTTTAAAAATAAGGCTTTTTGAGGATTAATTTTGAAAGCATTTGGGAAGGAAATTTTCATTAGCTAAGATTGTAAACTCATTCTATTTGGAATTGTACCTTACCTTACAAGTTTCTTTGATCTTCCACGACATTCAGTTACTGAATGATTGATTAATTACAAAATGCTCCCTGAAAACATTTCAATGGACTGCCAAGTGAAAAACGAAGACCTACAAAGTTTTAACATTACCACATGATTATTGAATAGAAAACCAAAAATATATTCTTAACAGATGTATCGGCATCCTATGAGACTATTTCTATTTCTACTCAATAGATCAAAGGGAGATATGAAATTTAGAAACAGAAAGGAAACTGAAATATTTAAAAAGTTTTGAATGATATCATTTCCTATACGAGTAGAGTTAGTCAGTTAAATCTTAGGATAGGAAAGGTGAAGTCTTAGATAATGTGTGATATTAGGAGACTTTATATAATCTTATTAATATTGTAAAAAAGCATAAAAGATATGTGTGAAAAATGTATTTATCATATCCTTTCCTCATTTTCCTCACCTCTTTTAAGAGTCATAATGAGTGAAATCTTTAGGAGCTGCAGTCTAACTTCCAACCCATTATCTCTTTTTATCTGAAATGCAGTTTCTAAATACTATACCAATGCCTCAGATCATCACTTATTTTAAAGTTGAAAAGGAAGGAAATTAAGTGTGACAACGAAGCAGCTATATAGTCATTTCTTATTCACCTTCCAAACAAATCATTAGTAACAGTCTTCTTCTTTCTGGGTTGTGTCATCAGGTAACTTTGAGTTATAACTTTATGTTTCATAAATTTTATAGTAATGTTTTGTTTCTTTTCCTGCTGAAATTAATTCATCTGGCAAATAAGGTCTCATTTATTTTTAATTTATAAGAAGCAGAAACAATCATAATATGAATAAGATAAAGATTATTTGCAATATATATTGTAGTGTTATAATAAAATATCTTCAAGTGTTTTATTGAATAACACATTGAATTAGAAAATTCTGTAATGTCTTATCTGTTGGTTTTAGCCAGTGTTTTTTGTGTAAGCATATATACACTAGCAAGTATACTTGATATATACTCTATATCAAAACTAAACTGGTGATTTTGAAAAACTATTGGATTTAAAACAATCGGCATCTCTAATCAGTACTGATTTAGTTATTTGAAGTTGCTTGAGAATGGCTGAAATTAATTCCTCATGTTTAAACATGTGAAAAATAATAGACATTTGGGCATCCTACATCTTATTAATGTACATTTGCTTAGTTCTCTGACTTTCTTATGACTATGGCAGTTCTTTTTTACATCTTTCAAAAAATGAAAGAACTTAAGTAAATATTTTGCTATGGCAAAATCTTTGCCTACATGATTTTCTCTGCTCTTAAATGACTTGATCAGTATACCTTGCTGCCCAAAGAAATGTTTATATTTAAAGATATATATATAATTCATATGTAAAAATTTGACATATTTATATTTAAAGATATATATATTATTCATATGTGAAACTTTGATGTAGATAGGTCTTTGTCAATTTTCTCTGGAATATAGTATATTCTATTAATATATAAACTTGAACTTTCTGGGTATTTTTTTTTTCAGAAAGGTATCAAATTATATTTTAAAACATTTCTATACCATTATTTGTTATCTCATCTATGGTCTTCAAATGTATATACATATATGTATCTCTCTCTCTCTCTCTCTCTCTCTCTCTCTCAATAAACATATATATATATATATATATATATATATATATATATATATATATTAGTTCCTACCTAACATTCTTCCCTTCCTGTTTTTTGTCACATGTTCATGATAGACGAATAGACATACACATAATTTTAGTATACACATATATGTATATATACATAATATTCAATATTCATATATAGTGTATATCCTTAACATTCTCTCTACTACTTACCATGGCAATTTATACTCAGAGTGAGGTCCTTGTCTTTTTGGGGGTGAATATTTCCTGCTAATTTCTAGCTTCTGACAGTCTGATCCCCCAGATCTTAGTACATAAACCCTCTAGACTGTTATGATTTTTAATACCAGTTCTGCTTATTTTGTCTGTGCTTGTAAATATTTACACATAGTTTAAAAAAAAAACAACAAATATCTCATTTCGTATTTTCACATGAGATGCATTTGCTTCAATTTTGATGCTGTTTCTCTCATCTGATTTCCAAGGGGAATAGTAAAATGACTTAGACTAATTTTCCAACATACTTGTACTAAATTATTCAGGAAGAATTTCTGATAGAGCAAATATAGGGAATAGTACGTGGAAAAGCTTAAAATAAGGAATGTTCAGTTTCTCAAAATTTTTCTTGCTTAGTCATATAGATTGTATTGGATTTAAATTTTCCAAGGGGGTATGTACACCTGTTTAAAGATAATTTTCTTAAAATGGAAGCATACTTGGTTAGTCTGTGAATAACAGAGTTTTAAAATTGAAGAAAAGAAGTCATGGCAAGGTAGAATTAAAGAAAAATAGGGAAACTACAAAAATAAAATGTAAGTCATGAATATCATGGAATGGCTAACCACTAATAGTTAATATGTATTTGTCTTATTTAAGCCCACTTCATTTTAGGTATAATAATCTTTTTTTATAGGTAAGAATAAAAATAACTAGAAAAGTTAGGTAAAATTCCCCAATTCAATATGCTACAAAGTGACAGAGTTTACTTTGGACATTGCTGATTCCAGAGCTCAAATTCCTTCTTGTATGTGAGAATATAGCATGGAAAACTACGGGCTCTCACTTGGAAGGAGGTGGTCAGCAGCCGACTACTAAAAATGCTGTCATAGATTTTTCAAAAGAACTTTGAGGTAACTGGACTTGCTGGTGCATCTCAAACAATTTTCAAATTATTCTAAGTATAGTTTTTCTACTGACTCCCTTTTCATTCTTTATGCTTTCATAATATGTCCTTAAAACAAAGCTTTCTTAAATTATATTCTAACAAAAAATGTATGTACAACGATAGTCATATATACCATCTCAAAATGTAGATATTTATTTTTGATAAAGTGCATATTCCTTACAATAAAATTCACTGTCTCCCATTTTTTAAGACAAGTTATTTTTTTTTCTCTCACTCTGGGAGTCACACCTATGTCTAATTTAAAATCCTAGTTATAGGAACCAAATCTTTGGTGAATTCAACTATTTAAAATACTTCCATTAATACTTTAGTTTCTTGTTTTTAGTTTTACATTCTTTTTAGTTTTAAATTTTTCTTGAAATATATCTTATCTTTACTTTTTACTATCTGTACATTTATAAATATACTTTTTTGAAAAACCAATCTTATTTATAAGCATTAAAATATGTAAAAGTAAGTATTCTCACCATCATATCCTAAATTTTAGATTATTTTTCTCCCTCTGGTATCTCGTTTCATTTCAGATATATGAAATATATGTGAAATATTTTAAATATATATAGTAAAAACACATCCCCTCACCATCTATCCCATTGTATATTAATGTGCTATAAATAATTATTGAGGGATTCTGCTTCTGGTTAGAATGTGAAGGTCTCTCTCTCTCTCTCTCTCTCTCTCTGTTCAGTCCCTCAATCTATCAGTAACACAAATAATCATATCTATTTTCAAAATACCACAATAAACTCCACCCCTGCTTAAAGAGGTGCATGCCTTGGATACATGCCATTTTACCGAACTGAATTAAGCAAGACAATGGTACAGATGGAGCAAAGTTACCCCTCCTACTATATAATGATCCCAAATGAAAGTTCTAGAGATAACATATGTATGGTATAATTTTTCTACAGTATATTGCATGCCTCATATTTTATACATTCTATATATGTATTTTAACACTGCTGAAACTTTGTGGATATTGATTATGGAAAGACTGAAAAAAACTTCCAAAAATCCATGGAGTTATAAAAAATCAGGGTTTAAATTTAAAGTTAGTAATGAAACCTAGACTTTCTTTTGTGTATCCCTAGTTTATATCTAGCTGAGGATCTAAATATGCAGCTCTTGTCATCTCATCTCACCAGCATCCTCTGATGGTCTACGTAAAATACTTATGTATCTTCTGGACAAAAGTTGACATAATTGACACCCTTCTGACATCTAAACTGAGGCAGCAGGGATTGAAATATCCTGTTCCCCACGGGCAGTTCCTCAAGCTTAGGCCCGAGGCACTGTTTCAGAATGGAGTAGAGAGCGCTGTAACTATCGTGTATAAAAATAGAAGGCTTACCAACTTAGCGAGTCATCTCGGCATTTTCCATGGATGCTGAATTCACTTTTAAAATTGAGAGAACTGTGTAAGGTGGACATATAAATAGCTCTAGAAGATGATTTTCTATAAGCTCATGATAGGCTTGGAAATTTTATTTTTCACACGTTTCATGTTTAGTCACACAGTAAATGACAATTTACTCTCCTGATTAAGTTTGTGCTCAAGTTCTTTGTGTAGCTCCAAAGGATGCAAGATACAAGAGAGACACAAGTTTAGTCTAAGGGAGGGGGAAGTATAGGAGATGTAAAAAAGATGATCTGTCTCTAATTCCTAGAATTGGAGGTGTCCCAAGGCTAGAAGACAACAAAGAGCCAATTTAACATAGCTGGAACAAAGAAGCCCCTTAATGTCCTGCCTCCTGTGATACTCCATAATCTAAATTCTTTAATTCTGGTAAAATTTCTTGAAACACATTGTAAAGAATTGACCACTTGCCATAGACGTTGCATCTTTGAAGTGTCCTATATATTGTTCAGCATATTGGAATATGCAGTGAATACCAATTAAAAATGATATCTTAATAAAAGCCTCTGCTAAATGTTACAAAAAGAATCAGAAAAACCAGCTGTTCCAATTGCATCTGACCCTGTTAAAGTTTTGAGATCACAACCTTTTTTGCAACAAGCTCAGAAACAGCGGAAAACTCATGTTAGATTCTGCTTTCGACTCTTTCAGTTAGCACCGCTGTGCAGATGGTGTATTTATACATGTATTTTTATAGCCGTTGCTTAACATTCTGCATATAAGGAGCTGATTTTCTAATTAGCTCTTTTTAAAAGTGAAATGTTGATAGACTATTTAAAATGATTACAAGTAATTATTTCAACATTTATCAAAATAAATATATCAATTGTAAAAGACAACAGAAACCCATATTTCATTCTTTTTAAATCAGTGTAGCACATTATTCAAATTAAGGATATCAGTAACAAATGACAGAAAGACTTTCATTAATTTATTAGACCTCAAATATTTACTATTTTTAATCAAAATGTGACTTTGAAAGAATTTATACCTCAGAGATTAAATTCTCACAAAGCCGGTATCATGTTTGTGAAAAATAGTAATAATTGCATGAATACTAAAACAGAATTAGGATTTTCAAGAACCAATTGAAAATATCATCACACTTTTGTATAGACTCTTCATAAAATAAAATCACTTTAATGTCTCTGAAATTATGAAAGGCATACTATATGCAGAGGTTGTTATCAGCATATTTTATTATTTTATGGAATGTAACCCATGCTTGGACAAAAGCAATTAGCATCTTAAGTGATCAACATTGAGTGTTTATCCTGAATGTTTCCATCCTTTTGTAAACTCTGACCTTGCACTGTGATACAACAATTTCCAGTTTTATGTTTCTCTACGTGACATTTATGGATGAAATAGAATCATTAATCATTCTAAGCACTTTCTTATTTGTTTGCAACAAACTTACTTTGAATTTACACAACATAGCTTTTTAAATCCAAATAAAGCTTCCCAGTTTCTTAAAATGTCTTTCCCCTCAATGGAAGGGATTAGATGCTGATATTCTCAGCTGCAAACTCCTGACAAGCCGATTACAGCTCTGTCCTAGCAGCAGTCACAGTCTGTTACAAGTAAGAGATTGTAAATATCTAGCTACTCATTTTCCCATTTCACTGTCCATGGGAGCTAGTGAAAGATGGAACTTTACAATTCTACCCTTTTAGTTCAGTTAGAATAATAGCCAAATTTGTTTCCCCGCCACAGAATATAATTGAGATACAGGCAGTGAGCTGAGCATTTTTATACAGGAATCAAATCAGTTTCTCTTTCTGCACTCCCACCAAATAAAAGGCTTTATGATTTTGTTACTTGCATGGGAGGTGTTCAGAGAGCGCTGCCAAGTGCAAGGGTGCTCTTCTGTTTCCCACTAGTCCTCTGTCACAGTCTATCCATTTGCTGCAGTGTTACCATGACATTTTTCATCATACTTTGTTCAAGGACACATAAACTAAAGGAAAGAAGATCAAAAGCACATAAACATTTTTTCTCAAAGATGTTTATCATAATATGTACACAGAAGGCAAAATATATGTAAAAGTTGAGTTTCCAAACACAAGTAAAAAATAAAGTGCCTTAATTTTTACAATTCCAGCTATTGAAGATGTTTGATTTTATCTCTAACTAAATAGCATACACTGCCCCAGATATTCGAAAGGTGTATATAAATTTGAATAAACATGGCATTTTCATTAAAGTATATGTGGTGAAGACATTATGCATTTATAAAAAAAAAAAAGAGTAAGAGATGATTTTGCCAGTTTCCTTATTTTTAGTTTTAATATCATATCTAAAGTTTTGTATTGTTATAAAGGATATGATTTCTACTTCCCAGAAGAAAACAGGTAAGGAGTGTTTCTGGGATAAAGGAGGGTTATGCACCATTTAGGAACCATTAATAGCAAATAAGTAGAAAGTTATCTAAAAGCCAGATTTTATACCATTTTAAAGAACACTTAATATTTTTTACTATGTCCCCTTGGGTCTACAAAAAGTCCTACAATTAACACTTATAAAAACTAATTTATTCAGAAAATTTTAGCTCCCTAGGAAACATTTGGTCATCAACAGATTACACTGACTCTAATATGTTTAGGGAAAGATAAATATAGCTTGGAAAAAGCAGCATGAGCATTGGCTAAACCCACTGGGAGCAGGTCTTGAGATTTTTCTCAGTGGTAGTAGTTCATCATTTTCAGCTGAGTATCTGAAGATTAAAAGGACTACATAAATTTTAAGAATCTTTGAGGGAAAAAAAATCAAGTGACTTAATTAGATTACATTAATATGTATTGTATTTGCATAAATTGTTGAAATTGTAATGGAATAAAATTAGCTAAATATTTTTAAGGACAAATTATCCAGTACATATCCTATTTAGATTTAAAAGGCATAATTCTTGGCATTTTTAAAAAAATTAGGATCTAGAATCATGTATAATAACTTTAGACAAACTTAACTGGCATTTGTTATAACTTCATACCTGATTAGAAATTTTTCTTCAGTATGTCTTATGACAAGTTATATATTCTTGTATTTCAAACATCTGGTAAAAGATAGCCAAATTATTTAGAAGCTGTTGTTACTTTTTATTAATTTGAAGTCTGCCTTGCTGACTTAATATTGTTTTCTCTGGATTTATATATCCATTTAATCTCTTGCTAAAAATTACATAGCTTTAGGTAATTGATATAAACTTATAATCTGGCCTCAAATCTTTTCTTCTCAAATTAAATATCAATTATTTTTCCCACAGCACACTGATTTTAGTTATTTTGTAATTCTGTTCAGTTCCCTTTATATTTCTCTAGTTTGTAAATTTTACTCTAAAACTGTTCTCCTAAAAAAGAGAAGAACAGAATCCAGTGATGTTAGTACCTTTCCTCTAAAAATAATAATTGAGCATTTCTCAAAGTGTCGTTCCACAGGATTGTGTTCCACAGGTGACTTTTTGATATATTTGTGAAAAGGCAGTTCCACATTAAATGAATATGGGAGATACATGTGTTAACGTTTCTGTAAAACAGAACTTCTAAAAAACTAGCTATTCATTACATATGCTGTATCTAAGTAGTCAGAGTCATAGAAGCAAAAGGTAGAGTGGTGGTTCCAGGACTAGCAGGAGGGGGAGAAGAGGCTTTAATGGATATGGAGTCCCAAATTCCAAGATGAAACTGTTTTGGAGTCTGTTTCACACCAATGTGAATGTAGTTAACACTTCCTAACTGTACACATGGTAAATTTTATATTATATGTTTTCTACTGAAAAAAAAAAAAACAAACCTGTTAAATCTGTTGCACAATTCAATTTACATATTTCCATACATGGTTTGAAATATTGCCTGAACCAATTTAATCATACTTATTTTTTTTTATTTTTATGCTTTTTTTTCAAGGTACATATATTAATACCTTAGAGCAACATAACATACAACATATTTTGCTAAAATACTTCTGGATCTTTATTTTTGAAAATAAAGATGGTAAGAGTTTAAATTTATCTTGGTGAGAGTCAAATTTTTGTTTTAATATAACCTGTCATTCTCCCTCATGGAAAGTGGATTTTTTTAACTTACTTGAGAACCCATTTAGGTTTGTGCTATCAGGAGGGTATGAGAACCTGCTTACTATATCTTCTCCAAATATTTAATAATACATGTTTAATAGGATCTAGATAACAAGAGAATTCTGTGCATCTTGCTCAAGACTTTCTCCGCAGTTGCTTTATTTTATAAAATAACGTTATGTCATTTCCCTTATTCAAAACGATAGTTAAATCCACTTTTACTCAGACTATATTGCTCCATATATAGTATTCAGTTGTACGAATGACTGTGTCAAATGCATCTTGAAATCACAGTGTGCCATATTCAGGCCATCTTTTGCTCTAAATTTTGGCTGATTATAAAATAAATATAATTAACTTTTTTGATGTTTTCTTAATAATCTCAATTAAATCTGAATTATTCTCCAAATCTTTGTAAAATTTTTAAAAACTAATAAAAATTCAGAGTTTTTATTATCGCATTAGTACCTAAAACCTCAATTTCTTGGGGAGGAATATTAAAAGCAAAACAAAAACCCCAAATGAATGGAAAATAAATGAATACATCCAACTGATTACCATAAAATAAGATTGACCTATTCAATAAATGTAATTCCATACAAATGTGATAAAATGTGGAGAAAACTTTCTTTCATGGGTCAATATTTGCTAGAAATCCATAATTGACCCCTGATACAGAAACCATTTTAAATCTATAATGTTATTACATACTTTCTCATGTACCAGGCATCACCTGTCCCCAAATATAATTTAAATATTAAAGGAACACTATAAGATTCAAAACATTACACAGGGCCAATAATTCAGGAAATAATATTTTGAAGTTTTATTTAATGTAAATGCTTTACTGTTTATTTCACCTGTATAAATAATGACTTCACATTGTCTTTATATAAATCCCTCATATTTAAACAGGCTTATGAATGCTAGGAAATCCATATAAATATCAATTCATGATCTTTCAGAAAAGGTATTAAAATCTGTAATGGGGTCTCTTATACATAAAATCCTATTATTTTTTCTTTTTTGAGTGTTGGAATAAAATGTTAAATTTTATATTTTTCTTCTCTTTAATACAGGAGAGTTTTTAAAAAGTCTATCAGAATCCATTACTATAGTGTTTATTTTCTTGTACAGAGTTTTTCCTCTGTAGTTCTTCCTTATAATATTTACAACTACTGCAATTTTGATTTGGTTATTTCTAGTTGTTAGTAAAAGAATGCAATGCTCTGTTTATAGAGAAGATTGCATTTGTTCATCCTAAAGAAAAATGCTCTATCCCTCATTATATTAGTTTCCAATCTGAACAGAGAAAATTGTAAACTTATCTAGGCTGATTTTTGTTTATGGCTTCTGCTAGTTATTAAGTATTGTATTTATTCTTAACAACATGAACAAACAGAGAACATCACAATAAGTAAATAAGACTACATCAACAATCTTTTGGTCTATTCAGTGTCTGACACATAGAAACAGATATTTGAATAGCGGAGATAACTTATTTTGCAAAGATCCATTTAAAAATGAGCTCTACTTGTGTAGGCAGGTGAGTGCATGGAAGAGTCTGTTATAAAACAGCAAATCAATCTCCCTCTTTTCTCTAATAAAAATTCAAAATGGAATATTATAAAATGTTTAATTTTACTATATCTTCTATATATATTAATTATATATTCAAAGTCATGCAATGTGGAAATAATGGATTTATAACGTAATTGTTAATCATTTCGAGGTGTAAAGGACAAGTCTTTTAGCTGGTGTGTTCTGCTGATTGAGATGACAGTTTCTCTCTTACTGTTCACCTGTCATGGCCAAACTCCCCCACCTCCACTCATCAAAGCTTAACGTCATTTCCACATTTTCCTTAGTTACTATGTTAAACAAGACCGGATTTCTTTTCTATTTTTGCTCCATGTGCTTGAAGCGTTGCTGACCTTCGCTTTTATAGGTTGTAAACAGCACCTGCAAAAAATACCTGAAAAATGAGTAAATCTGACAATCAGTCAATACTCACTGAATGATTGTTCTGTTTTTAAAACTCTACTAAAAATATAATTAAAAACATCCTGCTGTATCAATCATCATTAGTCATAATTATGTAAAAGACAAAGCTAAGCACTTTTTGTTACCAGTGAGCATGTCCCAAAACATAAGAGAGAAAACAATATTTGCATTTTTTAGATCCTTGTGGAAAAAAATCTATTTTTCCCTTCACCTGACAATTAAATTCAAATGAATAATTGTATCAGGACATAGTTGAGGTGATTAATTATTTAATTAAATGAGATGAAATCAGAATTTAAATGAGAATTAAATGCAAGTAGATTTATTATATATATATATACACTATTAATAAATGAGCATATAACATGGCAATGTTTATGATTATGTTATGGTCATCTGCTGCTGTGAAGCAAATCAACTAACCCTCTTTACCTTAAAAAATATTTGTTTGCCCATGGATCTGCAATTTGAGCACTGATCATCTGGATAGCTCTTTCTTTCTCCACACGGCATTTGCTGGAACAGCTTATCTGGGACTAGAGAACACAGTTCTGAGATGGTTCACTCACATGGCTACCAAGTTATTGGGTGGCTATTATTTCTCCACAGGAGCTTCTCCATGGAGTCACTTGTTCTTTCTCAGAGCTGAGTTTCAAGAGTCAGCATCCAAGACAGAACATGAAAAATGGCAATTTCTTAAGATCTGAACTCATAAACTGGCCTAAAGTCACCAATGCTTTCCTCTATTGGGCAGGCAGTTACAAAGTCCAGATTCAAGGAGAGGAAACATAAATCTCACTCTCAATGAGCTGAATATGGAAGAAAAATGGGGCCACATTTTAAAACTCCCACTTTAATTTTGTCATCAATAAACATCTCTTTGACAACCAGTAGGGATAGATCCCCAATAATTAGGTTGGTGACACTTGATTTTGCTTGCTTGGCCAGCTACTTTGCAAGTGGACAAATACTGACCCAGATAGATTAATCAGATTCTGTCTTCTAGAAATTTGGAATTGGATCTGAGAGACAGTCAATCATCTTTGAAAGTAGATTGATTTCAGATTATGTAAACAGGAATTTTCGCAGAGACTATTTCAGGCTGTGTGCACACAGAAAAATTGAAATCGACTTAAAGAGAAAGCAATGAATCAAATAGGATCTAAGAAAGAAAGTAAAAGTAAATGAGAAACAGGTTTCCAGATACTAGATTGCTGACCATTTCCAGATCCCCTATATCATTTATGCATTAATTTATATTTACTTAATTTTTCCCCCGAGCCAGGTCCTGGAGGTACTATAGTAGACTGAAAAAGACAGTGGCTGTGCCTCCAAGGAATCTGCATGATAATGTGAAAAGAACAAACAATAAGATAAACTTATAAACAAATCTAATACTTTGAGATAGTTGAGTTGAGGGTGGGTTATTTTTAGATGGGGTTTTCAGGAACAGTCATTAATTTCATGGTTAGCAACACATTCTACATGGATGTACTACTCACTAAATAATTATAATTTTTATTATAACTTCTTAAATGAGATTGACCATAACTCTATGCAATGCAGATCAGAATTTCACTGATTTAATTATAATTTTCAAACAAAGAATGGTTAAAATTAAAATGGGGCTTTAATCCCAACGATCCCCTACCATGTATGCCATTGAAATATATTTTTCCCCTTTTTATTAATTAAAAAGGTACTGTCAAAGCAAAAAATAAATATTTAAGAGCTAGGGTGTGCACCTCATAGGTCATCTATGTTTGCTCATTGCCTTTACCCAAAGGAAAAGTAGGCTTTCTCACAACTTTATGTCTGAAAGTAGTTGCACAATTTGAAGAAAAGTGCCTGACATTAAGCTCCTACTCTCCCACAAAAATTGGGAGAAGGAGGTGCTGTCTTCCTTGATAATTGTGTCTCAAAGGGATGTTTCTCAGTCTCTGAAATAAGCATCCTGTCTTGTAAAACTGGCAAGAAGCTTTTAAAAGAATTTACATCTCAAAGGAAAGAGGAAAATCACTAGTTTTCTAAATGATTAAAGAAAAGGGAGATCAGTGGCCTGTGTGTTTAGGTACTGTGGATTCTGTAGAGTGAAGGCTAGGAGGGAGGTCAGAGGCCCGGAGGCAGGAAGAAGGCTGTCTAAAGATTGATCAAGCTCAAGGAAATGTTAAGGCCTCCCGGGTGAATACTTTATTTTAAAAGAGGAATGGTTAAGGCTTCATGAATGAGATAGATAGATGGATAGATAAATGTATATAGATGGATGGATGGATAGATGGATGGATGGATGGATGGATGGATATAGTGTTATAGATATTTATTATAGATTTTATACATCTATAATATATATTTTATATAGTACAAATAGTATGTATAATATAGTATTATCTATGTAATCTAGTTGATTATATATGTACATATATAGTCATCATTGATAAGATTAAAATGGTGCTTCAGTCACAAAGATACCCTACTATATATGACATAGGAATAAAATATGTAGTATTCATAATACTAATACATGTAACATATTCATAATACTATTTGTTAACTAATTATTTTAAGTATTTTAAAAGCTTAATTATTTTAATACCATAATCTTACAAAGAAAATTATCACACTCATTTTAAATAAACTGTAGATTAGAGTGGTTAATGTAAGAGCCATAACAAGTAGCAAAGAAATGATAGAAACAGATTTTTGTAGCAGAATTATTTTACTCTGAAGTGGATAAACATAAATATTATAAAAGTGAATTTTACACATATTAAATTTAGGCACAAAAAGAATAAATTTAGGTATTGAGAATAAAAATTACATTATTTGAAAAAATATGTATGTTTTCTTCTTTTTCTTTATTTTATTCCCAGGACACCAGCAGGCAAGAAATATAACTTATTTTTAAAATGACAAATAGAGCTTTATTATAATACGTCTATAATTTCTTAAGTGGATTTGGTTAGCTGACTAAATCCAAGATTCCGGTATCATGGTGATGAGGAGTCCATGCTTATTTATGGAAAAATTATCTATGTTGATAGAAAAATAAATTACAAATAAATAAAACTTCATTTATAGAATGGCTTAAATAAAAACAGAATGAAGCCTAGAAAATAGCAAATAACATAAAATTTGAAGGGATTGTCATGAAGCTATGAGCTATTATTTTGTTTGCTTTTATTTTATTAAATAAATGGACAGCTCTTTTATCCCATCAGAAAATCACTGATGGCAGTGATTAAACTGAATATTCTTCATCTGAAAAGAAGAAAAGACACATTAGATATAATTTAACAAAGGTCTTCTGGTTTTGAAAAATAATTAGAAATAGTACAGATTATCTATTTCATGAATAAGAAATATTTTATACAGAACCATTGATAAATGGCTAATTTACTTAATCCAAAAGGTTGCCATTTACCGCATCACTTGACAAATTATTAAAACATAATGGATTGAATCACTATTGAAGTGTTTTTCATCTTTATAATTTATAGTGTTGAGAATAGACATCATTTTATTATTATAACTAATAACTAGTACTAATTGAATGTTTAATGGAGTAGTCACACTGCTAAATGCTTCATATATATAATTTTATTTAATCCGTAACAACTATCAATGATATCTATATGAAATACTGGTTCTCATATATTACTCTGTCCTAGAGTAATATAAGTAGCAAATCTTAAGGTGCAATTTACAAGAAGGTCTAATTTTAAAACATGTATTGTGTTCAGAACAACTCTAATGAGTTGTATGTCCTCAAAACAAAACAAAACAAAACAAAACAAAACACATTTTTGGAATGGTGATTGTTTATTTAATATAAATTAAGATTGCTAGAATTACCTATTAAAATATGTAGAGCCAATATAGATAAAGCAGATTAAAGTACTAATTTTCTGAGTTGAATATCTGTTGATTCATCATGACTTTTTCATGTTGTAGCCCTTTTCAATACCATCGTATATAATATTGTCATATTAACCAAATATATTACTGCCTATGTGAAAATACTGCATCCCTACTATTGTTGCATAACAAATTACCCCCAAATTTAGCATCTTCAAATAATTTTATTTTGTGCTAGTCTTCAAGAATGGTTTAATTGGGCAATTATAGCTTGGAGTCTTTCATATAGTTGCAGTCAGATATTGGTGGGGACGGTGAACATCTAAAATGGCTCTCTCACTTGGCCAGGTGGGGCAATACTGACTGCTGCAAGCTCCTTTGGGACTCACGACCTGAATGCCAAAACAGGGCCTTCTCTGTCTGACAGTCTCTCTGACAGTCTCAAGGTGGTCAGACATCTTACATGATGGCTGCTGCCTCCAGAGTGAGCATCCCAAGATTGCGTTTAGAAGTCAGAGGTTATAACTTCCTCTGCTTTCTGTTGGCTACACTAGAGGTTCAAAACTAGCCACCCCAAGATGTGCCTCAGTGGTAAGAGGATTTTTTTGAGCTAAAGGCAACCAAGACAATGGAGGCTCAAAGCAGAAACTTCTTCTCTCCAGCCTTTACTATGTTGAAGAATTTAAATTAGCAGCCTGGCCCACAATAAGAGTTAAAATCAAAAATGACTTTTTACTTATTGTATGGCAGGGCAATTTAATAATTACCGAGCATGCACTGTCCCTGCAATGACTTTCTGAAACCCCAGGTGCCTTACTCAATCCCTTGCTCAGAACCACATGTGGACCTCATTTTCCCTTTCTGTGTCTGACTCTCTCATATATGTGGGGTTCCCACAGAAAATCTGGTGATTTTCTTTGTTTGATTATTACACTAGCCAACAGAACCGTGAGTATAGGTAAAAGTTTCTTCCTTCCAACACTACAAACAAGTTACTAAATTTAAAAAGAAGGAACATAAACCTCATCTCTTAATGGACAGTATGTCAAATAATTTGCAAATGTATTTTACAATTTCCACAATTACATAGGGTATATACATATAACATAAACTGATTATTTCCAAATACAAGGAAAAATATATAGACCTAAGTATATAATTTATTTTAAAACATATAAATGATTTTTTCTTATATTTTATCTTATATTTTTCCTATTTGAATGTTTTATATGCTTATTTGATATTTGAAAAATACTTGAAAGAATAATGAATATTTTAAAGGTATCAAAACTTCTCAGCACAAAGGTAACTACTATGTTATTTTACATTTCTTTCTACTCTTACTAAAATCAGAAAATTGAATTATTCAATTATTACTAAAATTGAATTATAGAAAATAGTTTTCACTATTTGAGACCATATGTCAGAATATTGGACATATGGTCCCATATTCTTTATTTCACCCAAGGAAGAAGCCAGGAGGTAGGAGTTTCCTCTTCGTTGCATGGCACTAGGTCAGAGGGAGGGACGATGGCGAGCATGTGCCATGATTTTCCTGCCAGCTACAATGAAGTTGGTTTCAGACTCATCCAGGGTGCAAGAAACTTTTAACCGAAATCTAGATTTCTTGCAGAAGAAATTGGTCTGTGTATTGTTGACTTGGTGTCTCCATCATAGGAAGGGGGGGAGGGTCTGCAGCTTCATTTTCCACCATCTTGCTGATATCACTCATTTTTTTCAATTTTTAATTAACTATTCAAAATATTTTCTTAATAATTAAAAAAATATTTCTGTTTAACATAATTGACCTGTGTGATGCAGTTGGTTTTTATTTTGGGCATATTTATATTATAATGACCATATTTGTGTACAAACTCATTTTTTCAATATCTCTTAATTGATCTATAATCCTTTGTCAATATATGAACTATTATTGTTTTTAAGTATGTTTCATCATTTAATTTTATTTTTTAATGCTAGTACCTAGCTTTTAAAATTATCTTGTGGTCGTATAATATATTTATTTGGCAGAGATGGTGTTAATTCCTTGTCTTATTTATTTTTCATTATATTTTGTTGCTTATCTTCATTTATACGTAAACTGACCTGAAATAACGAAATACTCAACTCTGTATTCTCTTTACATTTTCCACAGGATCTCAATGCTGCTAATTCACCAACACAAATGCTTCTCAGATTAGTATAGCTTTATCTTATCTGAGTTTGAAGTTATCTATAAGAATAACTTCAATATAGCTATTGAAACAGAATGTTTCCATTCATGGAAGATATATCCAGATTTCTTAATGTTATATTTAGAAGAATATTTCTTGTGTTTTCTAGTATAAGACAGATTTTTTTGTGATTGCTTCCCACTAATGTGTTTGACTTTCCTCGCTCTCTCTCTTTCTTTCTGTATAAAGTATTTAGGATTTTTTAAAATAAACTTTTTTCTTTTAGTGAATATGAAAAATCACTAGAATTTGAAGTATAGAGCCATTGAAATAAATATAATTAAGATATGATTTCTTCTCTTAGAGAAATTATTCTATACTGGGTCCTGACAATACAAGGAAACAAGTATTTTTTGATGGGTAGTATTAAATATACAAATTTTATGTAAGTGGCTAATCTTAAATAGTATTATCAATATTTTGGAATAAATCAGTTTCACCTCTGACTCAGTAATGTTACCAACTTTTAGAAAAATCATAATATATGAAGTCAGGAAAGCCGAGTTCAGGAAAAAGATGCCTAGAAATCCTAGAGATGTGGCAACTGCTGAAATTCTTACCTAAATTTAGTGACATGACTGCACATTTAAGTGTAATCTATGTTACAAGTAGTTTTGCAAATACATAGAAAAGAAAACATTTTTATAAAGGATAAAATTTCTGAAACAAAATGGAAAGTAAAAAATCATTATCTTATGGTAATAGCGTTATAAATAAAAGCATTTTTATTTATTTTCATTTTTAAAATATCTTTCAGCATTATAATTGTTCAAAAAGATAATTTAAGTTGTAAGTTTTGTGACTTACTCTTGCCTTAAAAATATATCCTGGAAATTATCCTACTACTACACAACAGTTATTTACAAACAAAATAAATTAGCTATAAACCAGATAGCCATCTCAAAGTGCACTGATTATAAGAAGGATATTATTATTATAAAAATATTAAGGGGAGAAAAATAAGTGACATAACTTTATTTTGAGTATAATTTTACTGTCTACCTATATGACTCAATTTCCTCACCTGTAAAATGAGGAAATGGGCACCTAACATGTATGGTTATTTTAAGTATTAAACTTAATAAATAAAATATTATTAATGTTAACTACAATTAATATTAAAATTGAAAAATTGCTTCATTCCTTCCATTTTTGTTCATTTTAGTTTAAGTCATGGAAACCATCTAAATGGGGTTCAGAATTCAGGACAAATGGGTACAATTAAGGGCGCATCTGTCCTGGAGCGCACCAAAAACCAGTTTAGTTTAGTTTTCATTGTCAGATGCAAACTCTGAGGATCATTTGATATGCACTTGATTCACCTTGATTAATTAAGAGGTATTATACTTATTTTTATTATAAAAAATGTGTGTATATTAATGTGTACATAAAAAATGTTTGAGAACAAATATAATGTAGGTAAAATTTTTTGTTTGGTGAGTCAACTAATTGGAGATAGGAAGTTGTATACATTGTACATGGTCAAAATGGAGTGGAAAAACCTTGCTAACAATAAATAATTCAGACTTCAAACTCCAAACTTATGTATATGGAATAAAAATCAGGAGTTTCATTTGTCTAGCTATATTCTTTTTCTCATAGAAAATCAACAGAAATTCTTTGTATTCCTCATGTTTTTAGACTGAAAGTAACTATCCAGGTTATTTAAACCAATGTTCTTATCTTAGAGCTAAATTTTAAAAATAAGCAAACAAAAAAATGAATTGACAAAAACAAATTAATTAAGGGCCTTGCATGTCTGGCCCTGGTATAAAAATGTTGAAATTGCACTCCTAAATATGTTTGAGATAAAGAACTTTGTAAAATCCATTCATTGTACCCTTTATCACATATATTTGTTGATTTCTTGATTCTTCATTTCAAAATGAAAATCATTTAAATAGACGAAAACCTAATATCGTTAATTTATATTAATATAGCAATAATGACATGCACAGTCAGATGTAAGTGTGCATTTGTATACTACATCTGACTTATTGCATTTCATTAATTCTGATATGAACTTTTTTCACATTTTAAAACTTTAATTTTAAATTTCACAACCGATGTGAAAATTGGGGTATATTTTAGTTGACATATTTTTAATTGTAAGCTTCTTAACATGATGTAAAGTAATGATGCATTTTACAATTTATGTCATCCTTCATCTTTCAATTTCTGGCAGATTCCTTTATTAGATAGTAAAACCTTGTTTATATTTCAGATGTGTGTGTATAGTGTCAGTATGAATAGGAAGATAAGAGCTTCTTGAGATCAAAGCTTGGGAGACTCACCCTGAGTGCAGTGTCAAGGAGAGTGACAGGTGGTTGCCAAAACCACTGTGCCTACAAGGCCATGTTGATATCAATCATGGAATGTTTCACAGAAAATGAGAGAAAGAACTCTGGCCACAGTGACTCTAATTTTTGTCATTTTTCTGCTGTGGTCAATGAAATTCTGTTATTTTCCAAAATCGTCCTGAATAGAAAGATCAAAATGAGCAAGTATCTTCGTTGATCAGGTAAATAATTTTAAAAAAGTAATAATTGTAATTACGAAGTGGTGATGATGATAATCATCTTGTGATCTATCTGTGGTATGAGGTTGTTTTGGTTTATGTAGAAAGGAAATATTTCATTATTTAGATAAGATTGGGAAGGGAGCTATCATCTCCTTTCTTATCCTCATCTCTTTAATAGAGTAGATGGTTTAGCATCTGACATCAAGTAAGCCATGATTTACTAGAGGTATAAAGGGCTCACTTTATTAGATGTCAATTATCATTTACAATACCCTTCATCCATTTCTTATTCTTCTTGCTCTTCTTGCTTCATGGATTAATCAGGACCTTTCCTTTTCAAGCCAGTCACATGTTCTCTGTTCATTCTGTTCTCACACAGGAATTGGCATAGACCATTGCCTAAGCCATGAGCTAGGCAATCAAGGCCAGGTGGGAAATAAGCATGAGTGACAGAGATTTATCTCCTTTTCTACAGATAAGCCTGAGTGAGACAATCAAGCCCACAGCCTCATCCTAGAGCCATGCGAACATACTTGGAATTTGGTCTGAAGACCCAGTTATCTTGTTTTCCTTTTCTATAAATATAGAGTGCAGATCTTAAGCCTAAGATTGCATATTATCATGAAAATACAGTTTAGCCTTTGTCCTAAATCATATTCTCCAAAATATTTGGTCACTGACCTTTTCCCTATATATTCCAAAGTGAAAGAAAAGAGAATTGGTGAGCACACCACAAAAAATATTAGCAGGTATTATTATGAAGTACTTATTTCATTCCTGCACCATAACAAGCCATTTAGATATTTTTTTCTTATTTAATCCACTCAACAACTTGTAAATTAGCTTCTCCGTGTACCCTCATTTATTAGATAAGGTAAACAGAGCCCCCAACATTGTTAAATAATTCAGTTTGATCTGACAGGTGAAAATGGCTCAGTCAGATGTCAAACCACAGTCATTCTGATTCTAGAACTTAAGTTCTCACACTATATTGAACACAGGCCAGTGCTTTTGGCTTGGTGACTGGAAGAAAGCAGCTGCTACATGAAGATCATAGAAGTTTCTCACTGTGATTCAAAAGACACAACTGCTGTTCCTGCTGTTGTTTCCTTGCTTGCCTGTGGAGCCATAGACACCAGCCTAGATCTGAGAGTGTTTGCTTTTGATTGTGACCATCATCTCCATGGGTGGATTGTGGGTATGGACAGTGAGGTGGTAGATAACAAACATGACAAGGGGCACAGGTGTGTTTCCAGATTGGTCAGGAGGTATTACAACACAAAGCAGCCCCGTCTGAAAGAGACGGATGGCAGATTGCTTCCTTACATCCCAGCCAGCAGGGCTCCTCCTGTCTTAACTTTAGGGCCTGGCAACTCGGATTGGTTTCCCTGGATACAGAAGTTCCCCTGCTTAGAGAGATTGAATCATCATGTCTGAATTTGTTCAGACAAACTCAAAAGGACAAATTCTCCCTGAAAAATAGTGAGGGTCCAATTGTAAAGAAAATAAGCACAAATGGATTGATTTTTAAAACATTGTATATGGCCAGATTTTGTCTACTTTTAGTCATTTTATAGTTACGTTAAATTCAATCTTAGGAAAATGGAGGTAGAAGTAGTAACACCACTTTTGACTAAAAATGAATATTTGAAAATAGATCTCATTTAATAAATTATTTTATGATGTTGCTTATTAGATATACCAGAAATCACCTGAAAATATCAACATACTACATTTATTTCTCTTACTGCAGAATGGAAGCAAACATGGAACTCAAAAAGTGTTACAGTTGTTATTTTCAAGACAGCAAAATGTGAATTATGTCTTTTCATTATTTCTGTTACTCACTACACTTAGAACAGTGCCTTACATATAAACTTTTCAGTATTTTTTGAGATAAAGCTGCTTTCTCCTACTCCTGAATAAATTTTTACCATTCTAACTTTAATACCTACTCAGTACTTGTATATTTTTTATTTGGTTAATAATATTCACTGACATTTATGTCAAAAATATTTTTTATAATTTTGGAAATATAAAATAATTGACTAAGACTCTATTAAGCTGGTGATTCCTATGTAGGACAGACTAAGAGTGTAAAAATAATAGAGAAAGTGTAAGGGTCAGGAACAGGACTGTGGTAATAAATCTGACCCCTGTGGGAAGAGGTTGATACCCCAAAGCTGTATATAAAATTTCATGGGAAGCATGAGCTTGACTTGGTTTGCTGCAGTGGCTTCTTAGGGAATCTGATCTGGTGATGTAGGTGGGGGTAATAGGAACTTCTAGGAAAAGTCAATATTTGGGTGACCAGTAACACTGGTTATTAATAACTCTTTGTTAGCAGTTCAACAGACTACAACTTGGTTAAGAGTATCTAGGAACCCACATCCACTGTTTAAGGTAGTAGAGTTGAAAACTGTCCACACAAAAACCTGCTCAGAGATGTGTATAGCCACTTTATCCATAACTCCAAAGTTTGAATTTACCAACTGCATAACTTAAAAGTAACCAATATGTCCATCAAAAGGTGAACAGATAAGTAAACTGTACTGCAACCATACAAGGCGTATTACTTAGTACTAAAAAGAAATGATCTGTCAAGCCATGACAAGACATGGAGAAACCTCAAATGCAAGTAAGAGAAGCCAATCTGAAAAGGCTGCATACTGTCTGATTGGAACTATACTATTCTGGAAAAGGCAAAAGTATGGAGACAGTAAAAAGATTACTAGTTGCCCATCTGTGGGGGGAAGGGATGAAGAGGTGGAGCTCAGCGGGTTTTTAGGGCATTGAAACCATTCTCTATGATATTATAATGGTAGATACATGTCGTTGTACATTTGTGAAAACCCAAGTAACCTACAGTGCCATGAGTGAACCCTAAGGTAAACTGTAGGCTTTGGTGGTAATAATGTGTCAATGTTGGTTTATCAGTTGTAACAAACGTACCACTCTTGTGTAGGATGTTGATAGTGAAGTCTGTGAATACCTGTGGTAAGGGAACTCATGGGAATTCGATTTGATGTGAACCTAAAACTGATCTTATTTTTTTTAATAGACTGATTTATTTTAACTGACACAATACAAAATTTAATGGCTTAGATTTAGAAATGAGTAATATAGATTGCTTGTATTTAAACTACAATACACACATGCCTTAATTACAATACTTAATAATTTTTACCATAAATTCCTCAACAATCTAAATTTACACTAATCAGGTAAAGTCAACATTTTTATGCCAAAAATCAGAAATAACACAAATGAAAACAGTAGCCAGTGCAAAACATCAATGGTGGAGATGTTAAAAAAACAACTTTCCTGAAACTATTGGAATTTTCAAATATCTTTATGTATTAATAACTAGTGAAAGCTTTGCAATGTTCTAGAGGGTTGAGTAGCCCTTCCACACTTTATTAATATGTGTTACATTATGTTCACTTTAGTTTACGAATCTTAAATTTCAGTGACCCTTCTAATGTGCTCCTTATTATATTAATAAATAGTAGTTTATGATCTATGGAAGTGAATATCGTTATTTGTAATCTGTCTTGTGCCCTTGTGAGAAACATACTATTAGGTTTAGTTATTGCTGAGTATGTTCTCAGTTTCTGCTGTTTGCACATTGTGACAGATTTGTGGTTCATAGACAGGTATGCACTTTGGAATAACCCAGTGCGTTTTTAAAGTAAATGTGTGTACCCAGTATTCCACAAGTAATATGTACACAATACTTCTAGAACGTAGAATTAGCATATATAAGATTAAGAAAAACAAAAGCAAACCTGCTATCTTATTCTTAAGCACATTCCTTTTTAATACACGTGACAAAAAGTAGCGACTCTAAGTAAATTTATAAATTATAACACTAATTTTATAGATATAAAACTTTGTTTTGCTTTTAAAATATTACAAAATATTAAAAAATTTAAAAATATTAGACATATTACATAGACATGTCTTTTATTCTCATGGAAATTTTTTTTTTAAACTCCACAGTTCTGTCTCCCAAATAAAAATTGGTGATTTTTTAAATCACAAAATATATGACTGATTAAAAAAAAAGGGTTATTTCTGTAACCTTGAAAGTGAATCAGTAGTTTATCAATTGAGATATCAAGAGGGCCTCAATAATCTAAGAGGTAAAGCCAAGGGAAGTGAGATTAACCAAATTTAAATACAATTATGATGACATTTTACAGATATGCCTTTGTGTCTGACATTGGTATTGTTGGAATAAATACTGACCTTTCAAACACTTAACAGTAAATAATGTGACTGTATGTTATTTTACATTAAACCAGTTTCCGGGCACCCTTCGGGTGAGGATCATTGCATTGGCTCGTTGCTGGAGAAATTGCTGTTGAAAAGTTTCACTGCTTAAACATAAGGATGTAACTGACACAGAACCTAATGCCAAACCTTATAATTTTATTCCCAAAGATTTTACTATTGAATCAGGGAGAGACTCTAAAAATGCAAAAGTAGCCTTTAAATCATCTTTTATCCCTCCCACTAATATCAAGAAGTATTCCATTAACCTTCCAATTAAATGTCAAAGCATTTTCTCACAGAAATACCCAAATATATATGCTATGTATAATTAAATAATCATTTTAAGTATTAATCCTAAATGTTAAAAATAGATCATTTATAAATAAAATGCATCTGTTAAATTGTTTTTACCAGTTTTGTTATATATAGAACTCATGTGAATCATTCACGTCTTCATGCTATTCAGTAGTCTTTGTATATATTATGTTCTTATTTGGAAAGTGAACATACAAATCTGATTTTAATATAATATAAAATGAAATGTAACCCTAAATTTTGTAGTTTTGTATTGCCCTATTTCAGTATTATTTAATTGGGGTGAACTTTTTGATAAAATCATTTGTAAAATTTTGATTTCTTTTAAACCATTCCAAACCCAAAAGCATTACACACACACACACACACACACACGCGCACACATGTAATATTTGACCATTTTTGACCTACAAAAATGCAATTTGTATGTGTGTATGTATTTATATACTAGTAAACTTTTTAAATAAACAACATTTTACTGTCCATTTTCAAATATAGCAACCATCATATCTATTGCATATTTTAGTAAATAAAAAAATGATTGAATGTTAAAGATTATTATGCAACATGAATATCAAATTATAATGATAAGCTGTACTATAAATATTAGTCATGTTTAAAAATTATGGTCAAAATTTTATGATCACTTTGTAATTTGTAAGAAGACAACTTCTGTTTGAATTTCTACAACCCTTAGGAAACATAAAATTAAAGATAATACATATAGTTATGCTCTAGTTTTCTTCTATATGAAAACAGCTGCTTTTAAAGTATACTCTTGTCAGGAAGAAAATCTGAGTAATATTGTTGGAGACTCTTAAATCTAAATTGGGACTATATTGAAAGGAAAAATTAAATTTTGTTTATTTACAAATAAACCTTCAAAAAATGGCCTTGATGAACCACAGCATGCTCTGAAAATGTTCAGAATAAGCTCTTTAAATTTCCATGCAAAGTTCTCAGCAGATGTTTCCATGAAACTCTTTCCTCTATGGTAAATTTTATTTCCTTAATTATCTGACAATTTTACACAAATTTCTCATAAAACTTATAAAGAAGTTAGGACTTGAAAGTGTTCATTTAAAAACAATATATCCTGTGGAGTCTTTGAAGTCTATAAACATTAAATTTGTAACTATTATGGATATAATTAACATTGTAGCAATGTATTCTGATTTTTATGAAATAAACTGTAAAGGGGAAATTATAATTATGGTCCCAATGCAGGAAAAATTGCAAGTAGAATTTATTGCAGTTCTTAATATAAATGTATTCCTTCTCATCATTGTCATCTGTGCATATATTTATTAGCATTATGAATGCTGATGTAATTTTTAAATTTACTCTATGGGTCACAAGAAATAATAGTGTTCATTATGATGATGATGATGATGATGACGATGATGATGATTTATTTAAAAATATTTTTTGTGTGTAAAATAATACATATAAAATTGTAAAAGAAAATAGTAAAGGTATAATGTAAATTCAATGTCGTTACCTGTGATCTAACATTTTAAAATTGGAAATTTTAAATTCATCTAATTCAAACTTGTCAATTTGCTGAAATAACAAGTGCAGCCTAGAGTGATTAAGTGTCACGCTTAGTTTCCTGCCAGTACTTATTATTGTTTACATATCACTTGGAGTGGCATTCAGTGCAGACATAGATATAATGGGTTCGTAAGATTAAGAACTTATTTATGTCCCTATATCTCAAAGTCATTGAAGACAGTAAATAGTTTTATGGCATTTTATTCTTTCTTTCTAGTGCCTCTTTACAATTTAATAGAACTTAAAAAGAATACATTCGGTTGGCCAAAGGGCCCTGATTTATTGCTAATAGTCTAGCAGTGAATGAAATATATGTTGGTTATTAAGAACGTGGGCTCTGGAATCACACTGCTTCTCTTTAAAGCTCAGCCCTTCTGCCTTCTAGCATGAGATAGTATATATGTGGTTAAAAATCTTGGATGCCCATGCCAGGTGCCTAGTTGTGAACATCAGCTTCATAATTTTTTTTAGCAATGTAGCTTTTAGCAAGTTACATAATTATATGTATTTCCGTTTACTCTTTTTGAAAAAATGGAAAATGTATTAGCAATTACGTCATATGGTTTGTTGTTTGGATAAAATTAATGTATCTACAGTCCTTAGAATAGTATTTAACTCCCTCCACTCCACCATCAATAGCTATGTATTAGTGATGATAATATCCATAAGACATGTAAGGCACTTAGTACAGTGTCTGACAGACATTAAGTGCTCACTAAATATTAGCTCATGTTATTCCATTTAGGTAAAAAGAAATAAGTGCCCATCATGCATCAATAAATTTAATATCCTTGGGATACATTAGCAAACCAAATACTGCTGCTTTTTGACAAGCATCTATTTGGGAATATAGAAATTACACACACACACACAAATATAATTTAAAAGCAAATAAGTAAGTTAGAATGTGATAAAGGCTATAGAGAAAAAACATGTAGAACAAGGCAGAGGAGTTAAGGATTGAATGGTACAGGTTGCAGTTTTATCTACGCTGGTCAAAGGAGGCCTAGTGACGTGACATTTGTGCAAAGATTCAAATATGAGTCATACAGACAATTGAGGAAAAAGCATTTAGGACAGAGGGAACAATTGGTGACAAGATTTTGTGGCAGAAAGAGCCTGCTACATTCAGTGTCTGAAAAGAAGGCCATTGTGTGTGGTCAAAGGAGAGTGAGCAAGAGAGAAGCTACAAGAAACTGGATTAAAAGCTGTAACTGGGGGAAATCAAGTATGTCCTTATAGAGGCCCTATAGGTTTTGCTCTTGTGAAGTTAGGATCACTGCATAGTTTTGAGCAGATTAGTGATATGATCTGAATCACATTTCAAGTGGACCCCTCTGATTGTTATATTAACAAGAGATTCTTGGCAGTCAAAGGTAGAAGTAGGGAGATTTGTTAGAAAGCTACTGCATTATGCAGGCTAGAGATGTTGGTTGCTCCAGCCTTGGAGGTGTTGGAATAGGGGAGTTGGAAAAAATGAGTAATATTCTGGATTTGATATAGAGAAATAAAGGATATCAAGAATAATTCTATGATTTTCTTTTTTATCTTTTCTTTTTCTTTTCTTTTTTTTTTTTTTTTTTTTTTTTTTGGTCTAACAGCTGTATTGATGCGGTTGTCATTGAGTTACTGTGAGAAGAGTAGGTTTATAGGGGGAGACCAAAATTCAATTTTAGATGGAAATGTCTATTAGACATCCAAGTAGAGATGTCACTAAAACAGTGTAATATACCTATGAGTTTGGAGTTTACGAGAGAATTCTAAGCTGGAAATTTTAACAGATTATAAAACTAGGAGTGTAGACAAGATTGGACAAACTTGTAGTTGTTGAAAATAGAGAGTTCTAAGTCTGGGCCCTGAGACCCTTCAAATTAAAGAAATTAGGAAGAAAGGAAAGAACCATCAGGAAAGATCCAGAATGTGATCAGTAAAGTAGGAAGGAAACTGAGTTCTTGGTGTCATGAAAACTTAGGGAAGAATGTGCCTGAAGGAAGATAGAGGGATCAATTTTATCAAATACTGCTGATAAAAGCTAAGCACTGACTTAAGTGGAGCACCAAAAATTAAAAATATGTTTAACAGTATAGTGAATATAAGGTGACTTTAACAAAATACATTAAATGGAGTGTTCTTAACAAAATTACAAAGTGAATAAAGATAACTCTTTGAGGTGATCTGCTAAAAAGAGTAGTGAAATTGCAGAGTAATAGCTGACGGAGAAAAAATGTAAAAGATGGACTGTCAAGATGGAGAAAAGTAATGGGATATCATTATTCTGAACGGAATGATAGGGTAGAGAGTGTAGATGGCTTGATGTAGGAAAGGGAAGAATTACCAACAGATGTCATTAAGTATGTGGTAGGAGATAGGATCTTGTGTATAAGTGGATAGAGTCTTTAAACAGGAGAAGGTAGACAGGAAGATAGGAAAACAGAGCTTAAGAATGAAGATGTCCATGGGTGGATGAATGCAATATTGGTGATTTCTAGATTTCTTCAAATTATTTCCAGTTTTTCCAGTTAATTATGCAGTCACCTGAGAATGCAGATCAGCTAAGGAGTAATTAGAGGTTTCAGAAAAGAGGAAAACATGTAAATACTCATTGGAAAGAGAAAGCAAATGAATAAGGGGTATAGATTACATGCTTGCCTAATAGCAGCAAAACCCCATTGTTCCTCAGTTAATAGTCCACTGAAGGATTGTGGCCCAAAATAGACAGCAAGTTATATCTACCCATCACTGTGATTTTAGAACACAGTGGGTGATAGGCAGGGGAAGTCAGGCTTACAAGCAGGGTGGGGCGGACTTTACAATGAAATGTGGAGTGAGTGAGCAAGAGAAGAATCCGGACTGAAAGAGGTTTAGAGAATGAAAACATGGTGGTACCAGTGGTCTAAGTGGAGTGGGAAGATTGCACCTGAAAATTGGAGCTTAAATGATAAAATGTAATTGGTCAGATAAAGGAACACGTGATAGTGATGTTTTAGGGTGTATGTAAAACCACTGGTAATTTCAAGATCTTGGTAATGACTGTGGAAATGAGAGGCTGAACTTTGGTGGAAAACAAGATTATAAGAGAAAGACTTTAAAAAAACTTAAAGAACGGGAATTTGGAAGAATAATTTATATTTACTTTGAAAACACCAGTACTTAGTATCAAAAAGGGCCAGGGACTAAATTCTTAACAGTGTTAATTCTACTATACAACAGATTTTTTATGAAACTAAAATCTAAAAGAAGTGACCATAATTTGTGATTTATAATTATATTCTCAAACAAAAGTAATCAAATTTAAATAGACTAAAACCATTAAAATGGGTATACTGTATACATACAACTGATATTTTTTTAGTTACTAGAAATCCTGAGGAAATTCTGACTAGAAAGAAAAGCCTACTAAAGACTGTACATGCTACAAAATAATTCTAAGACATATATTTTCATTTAAAATTGAATATGTGATTATTAACAATATCCTTCAAAGTAATAAAATTTCCTAAGAGAAGCATTATTTTACTCTATTGAAATGGATAATTAATGCATAAAAGTAACTCAAATAAGTCTTGATAACTTTAGGTAAAATTTATTGCAAGCTACACTAAAGAATTACATCAAATGGTAAAGCTGAATATGAATGTACTATTGCATAAATGGCTTTATTTTGTATAAAATTTGTAATAAATTTATACTGATTTAAGTGTAGAACTCACCGGATTCTCCTTTATTGTGCATATATTTCAAAAATCCTAATTCACTTGGAACCTGTGCATGGAATTTTAGAGATGAAAACATTAGCGGCTCATGAAGTGAGAGACATGACACAAATGTTTGGAATATGTGGTGCTTTTTTCCCCCCTTTGAGAAGTCTTTTAAACTCTGTGATATTATTACAGTCTTTTGACCAAAACAACTTAAAAGCCACTATCCGTAATGAGTATTTATAGAATGTAACATAGATTCCATTTTATTGTTTTATTAGCATCATAAGAACAGAAAATTTCAGTATCAAAGTTAATTCATTACAGAGGCATGGGTTTTAATGAAATATTGTCCCCTGCTGTCCAATTTCTGCCTTCTCTCCTGAGACTTAATAGGTTGAACCTGTATTTGCTGAATGTTGGAGGAAGAAAGGTGCTTCTCAATGATTCTTTCTGATAGCCTTTCTCTAAGATCTAAAATTTATCATGATCCTTACAATGACCTACAAGGTCATTCAAAGATCTGTCCCCCATTACCTGTCTGATATCATCACCTCCATCTCTCTCTCTCTCTTTTTCTATCTTTGCCTCAAACACACTCATCTCTTGAACACATTATGACCTTCCAAATATTTGTTCACATGTCACCTCTTGAGTGACATAATTGGCCACAACTATTTGATATTACAAAACCTCTGCCAGGCATTTCTTAATATCTTCCATTGCTTTGTTTTTCTACATAATGCCTATCATTAGCAACTTACTACAGATTTAATTTCTCTTGTTTATTTTTTGTCTCTACCACTAGAATGTAGATTCCATGAGACATGAACTATGTGTCTTTTATGATCATTAGTTATCCAGATTTTAGAACAGTGTCTCTTGTATCACATGAATTGTTGCATAAAACTTTATAATCGGTCTGAAGCTTTTTGAGAGTCATACTCTTTTGAAAGATTTAGAAGTTATTTATTTCTCTCCCTAAACTTTTAAAGATGAGGTACCCTAAGTCCAGGGAGTTGAAGAAATGCCCCCTGGTCAACCAGAAATTTAACAACACAGCAAATAGTAGGCAACAGCTCCATTCCCTTCAGGTAAAACTGATTTCATGCCCTCTCCTCCTTCATCATTAAACTGGTTTCCACATAGTTTGGTCCCCTGTGGCCTACTTTCAATTTTCTTATAAATTGTCTTATTTCTTGTTTTTTCTTAATTTGTTTTATTAATATTCTTTATTATCATTATTAATAATTTTATATGTTCATAAGAGTTGCAAAATTGTAAAACAACATTCTATTTACCCTTTGCTCAGTTTCCCACAAGGTTTATATCTTACAAAACCATGATACACTTATCGCAAACCAGAAGTTAACAATGGTAGGATACTGTGACCTACTCTGTTTTTCCATTAATATCTTTTTTTTTCAAATTTGACCAGTTTTTCCATTAATATCTTTTTTTTTCTGTTCCAGCATTTACTATATGATACCATGTTACATTTTCTTCTTATTGTTCTCCAGTTGTGAGTTCCTAGTGATTATTTTTTCATAAGCTAACACCTGTGAAATGTACTCATCAGTTATTTTATAGAATGCTCCTCAGTTTGGGTTTCTCTGCTGTTTTCCCATGATTAACTGGGTTTATGGATTTTGGGGGAAAATACCACAGAAGTAAATACCCTTTGCATCACATTATCCTTATTTCTTTGTTTAGTTCCAGCTTCCCTCTGCTTGAGTCTTATAACCCTGATTTCTTGTTCTTATTACAAGAATATCAACACATTCCAACTTAAATAGGTTTATTTTCTATGAAGGTTTGTTCATAGACCTTAAATTAATATATTCTACTATTTTACATCATGATGCTTAATTAATGAGCATAATTTGAGACAATTCATAATAAAATAATGTCATAATTTCTAACAGTTTTTTCTAAGGATTCATGTAAGTCTCTGGTATAATGTATCTAAGACCTAATACTTTGCAGATTTTACATAAAAATCTCAAAAAAGAATTGTGTTTAATTATGAACCCAAATGATTGACATAAATTGGTAAATTTCCTTGACAACCTCGACAACTCTTAGTTAATATAAAAGTTTTATAATAGAAAAATGGACTGAATGCCATACATTTTAATAATTACATCTCAAAAATTTAGAACTAAATAAGAAAATCTATTATCAAGGGGATACAGTGGAAAAGGGATAATATTCTGGCTTTAAAATATTCCTCTAAAAGTTTTTTTTTTTTTTTTTAAATATTATGCTATATTGAGTTTGATTGAAAGTTAAGAACTACTTCTCATTAAGTCAAGTTAGGTATAATGGGGAAGTACTTATCCATCTTAAACCTTTTATTTCTTTATTCTTTTTGCATTCTCACATACATACACACTTCCTTTTGACTTCTAAGAAAGGCATTTTGAAAATATATTACATTATAATATATCATACATGCTCATCACTTTAGTTATATCATGAAATTCATGTAATCTTTTGTAATGTGATAGTTTATTTTAATAAATAAGTACAGAACAAAAATAATGTAATTTTTACAAAGTCTGGATTTTGTTCTCATCTTGTCTATAAAAAGAGTCATGAGCTCTAAAACAAACTAATATTACTTTTGTACAAAGGTAATTCATATATTTTTTCCTAAAATAAAACATCGATATTCTCTAATTCATATTTAATATAAAAATTAGATTTAGATTTCTGTAATCTTGTTATAGATGTAACCAGTTTTTTTGTTGTTGTTAATAGTTTTCTTAATGAAGCTTCAGGTGAAATGAACTTATTTATTTCTCAAATTCAGATACCATTGTTCACATGGCATTTTATACATTTTCTCTTTTATAGATAATTTGAAGCTTTAAACTGCTTGATTTCACAATGATGGCAATTTTACTTCTAAATAGAAGTTAATTCTTTCCTATTTATTAACTTTGTTTTTCACTTAGAGATTCTGCCTTTAATAGCAAAATACCTCATCAAGTGCTATTGTTGCTGAGGCAGTTGCAACAGAAGAAAAAGAAGAAGGCTGTGGGACAGAAAAGGGAAAAGGAGAGATGCAGGAGGAAGAGAAAGAGCACTATGTTTTAGAAAAAAAAGGGGAAATATATGACTTACTTAGACTATGAATCTCAGTCCATAATTCACAAAATGCACCCCTTTATTCATGTTATACTAATGTAGATTTCCAATCAGTCAATTGTTATGGATAAGACAGAAGTATTTAAATGGGAATGATGAAGTCTATAAAGCAAATGATAAAAATAACGACAGTAAAGTTGTTATCTATGTTTATAATTTTAGACTTTTTTATTAAGATATATTGGTTTCAACATAATGATTCAATTTATGTATTTATTGCAAAATGATCACCATAAGTCTAGTTAACATCCATTACCACACGTAGTTACAAATTATTTTTCTTGTTATGAGAACTTATAACATCTACTGTTGTAGGAACTTTCAAATATACAACAGTATTATTAACTACAGACACTGTGCGTACATTACATCCCCAGGACTTATTGATTTTATAAATGGAAGTTTATAACTTTTGACCACCTTTGCCCATTTTGCTATTAGAATAGAGTAGAGTAGAGTAGAGTAGAGTAGAGTAGATAGAGTAGAATAGTGTAGAGTAGAATAGAATAGGTATTCTCGTTGTTTACTTGTTATTCTATATATATATATATATAATGTATAGATAGATATAGTATACACACACACGTAGATAAAGTATATGTGTATATATACTTTAAATTTTAGAGTCAACATTAAATAAAAAACTCCAGTCATCTTCTCAACATGGAGAGTGGAGATGCATAATTCACATTTATGGAAATATTTTATCCACTACAAACTAAATGGTTGTGCAGTGCTCCTAAGTCATTAATTTACTTTCCAAGGTAGACTCTTAACCAATAGTAGGATCAGTCAAAAGTGAATAATTACTAATCTAAGATTTTTTTTTGGTCAGACAACTTGGAAATGAAATTTTGAATTAATTATTTGAAAAATAAATTAAAACTATGATTACTTTAAGCAAGCATATCGTTATCAGAAAGTCTATTCAGAGTGTTTATCACAGTTTATAGTTGAGTTGACATAAAAAATACATGTAAAACAAAACTTTAGATGTATCCCTCTGCTTCTGCAGAAAGCCAATTTATTCCAGACATAAACTCAATAAGCCCAAAGGCATATATATGTTATCCACATGCTGCAGCTTATTCTAACCACCATGTAAAAATTATTATAAAACAGTCACAGGATGTAAATAATATTAGTCAATAATATTATAATAACTATGAATTGTGCCAGGTGGATATTAGACTGAATGGGGGAATTACTTTGTACGTTACATAACCTCTGTGCAGTACACCTGAAACTAACATAATATTGAATTTCAACTGTAATTAAAAATGAAATAAAATAAGTTTAAAATTTTAAAAAATTATCAAATACCATAGCAAGAAATTTGTCCTCTTTAGTTTTTTTTTTTTTTAAGTAAAATGGTAAGTCATTATCACTAAAAGAAGATTTCTTTGATCAACCTACATGTTTTTAACAGTTTTGTTTTAGTCCATAGAGTCAATTTATTTGAATATTCTCAACATTTACTAAATTCTTCTTTGGAGCCTTAGGTTAAACAACTCAGTAATGAAAGCGAACATAGTTCTCTGACACAAACTAAGCATGTTCTTAAATGCTTAATATATTCTATTTTTCTGTTTTTCCAGATAAAGTTCTCTGATCAACTGCTGAATTTCTGTTTTGCTTTCCCTAGTAAATAGAGCATAACTGTCGTCTGAAAGCAATTCTCTGTTACTGCTTAATTTTACATCAGAGTTCAACATAGAATTCCAATCTATCAAGTTTTTACTCTACAGACTTTTTTATTGATCAATTACTTTAACAAATAAACCTGCCTCCTTACTAATAAAAAGAATATCAGAACAGTAAAACAACAGAATTAAAGAATTTAACCAGAGGCCGCATTAATGAAACTACAATGACAGGTTTCTTTCTTGTAACTAAGTAATTATAATACAAACTATATAAATTATAAAATGTCAAACTCTTGACTTTGCCATTATTTTTGCTGAGTGTAATTAATAAGAGATACCTTTGGCCAACTTAATCCGTCCATACCATGTTTGTTTCAATTCTATACTTGTCAATTTCAGTGAGAAATTAATAATTTGTGTTTATAATCATTAAGTGTTTAAATAATTTAGTGCCATGAAACTGATAATGTATATGATTAAATTCAGTGAAAGCTCTTCTTCAGTCATATATTGGAAAAAATTAAATGCTTCCTTTCAGTCCTGATCTAACCTGATACCTTTTAAACTGGACAATCTGGGCTCTTTGTAGCTGCAGATGTGATTCTCCATGTTTGATATGGAAAACATCATTTTTCTCTTCCTATATAGTGACTGTAGGAAACCACATATAAGCCCTGTAAACAAGAAAGATCTCAAACCATTTTGGGAAATTTGGATCATAAAATATTGTACCCTTTAAGAAGCTATCTTTCTATATTTATTTCTACAATACGTTGTTTCTCTACTGCTGCCCTTGCTGCTCTATAGAAAATACTCTCTTCAAACAAATGCTTCTTTTCCCTCTTTTTTTTTTTTTGATCAGTGTTACAGCCAATAAGCCCAAGTGCTTTTCACCTTCAAAGTATTTTATAAGTTTAAATCAACCTTCTGAGCACCCAGAAGATGGAAATTAATATTATCTCCATTTTACAGACAGGAAAACTAAAGAACAACAACAGCAAAATATATATATATATATATATATATTTTAAGAAGATAGTGTTTTTCCTTGTAACTCAAAGAACATTCAGTTTCCTAAAATGTTCAAATGTCTGCCTGGCTGTTCTGGCAAGCTCACATAGACTACTCTTACATATCCTAACACGGATATATGCCATGTATTAAACTCTGGTGACCATAGGATACATATTCTTCTATGTACTCTGATATGTGACCATAGGATACATATTCTTCTATGTACCCTTATATGTGTTTCTCCACAGAATCTTCTCTAATTAAGCCTTAAATATTTATTTAATCTCTATGGGCACATAAATGTTTTGTGACAAATTAATGCATACCGACACACATCATGTACCACATGATATATATTTTGTTTCTTATATTTTTCTAACTACATATCTTCCCTTGAACTCCTTGACTTCTTGACAGGGGAAGCTATCTTCCACTGCATATTCCAGTGCACCCATATAGAAAAATAGGTTTTAACCATGGGCATTCACAGTTAGTGGATGATGGCTGGAGATGCTGCTAGGCCACTAGGTTTTAATAACTCATAGGCCATTGAGTTTTATTAACTCAGTATTTAATGGAATGAAAGAGCTATCTACTGCCAGGACATTTCTTAGATTTGAAGCAGTCATATCTAGAAGTGTTGCTTCCCAAGCTATAATGTTAAGAATCTATACAGAGAAAGAATAAGTATGCATTAAAAGATGGAATATGTCTGAGGATTGTTATGTCATTAAATGTATCAAATCTCTGATATCAACTGGATAATGAATGTGAGTGGAAGAGAGTTGAGAACAGTCAGGTTTTGTATTGGGAATAGGATAAATGATAAAGCTTACTAAACTAGGTGACTCCAAATAGAATTAGGAGAAAGGATCTTTGCTTTAGTTTTAGACAAACTCATTTGAGAAATAAGGAAACAAATGTATGTATTCTTTCAGTGGAGAATGTAAGTTTAAAACTCTATTTGAAATTAGTTATGAAATGCATATTTGGAAGTCATCATCCTAATGAGTGCTGCTGAAGTGATATCAGAAAATATGGTTATATAAGTAAAACATATAGTTATAAAAGAAGGCTAAGACCTGATCTCTGGAGGAATTGCAGTATCTATGATATAGGCCAAGAATAGAAACTGTCAAAGGACATTGCAAAAGTAATCAAAGAGTTTGGAGAAGAATTAGAAATATTTAGATATATATTTTTATATCACAGAAATCAAGAAACTGGTGTTTGAGAAATAAATGTGCCAAAAATGTCAAATGCCACTTTGGAAAGAGACACAGCAACCCTTCAGAGTCAATTTGATCTGGCAACTATCAGTGTAGTTTGTGGGAGAGTTTAATAAAAGCCTGACTGTAGTGATTTCAAGTGCGCTACCATATCAAAATCATTGCAAAGATATAATTATGACTCTGCAGTAGCAATGAAAAGTAGTGTCATGAAGAGGATGTATGTGTCCCCTAAAATCCATATGATTAATTTTTGAGGCCTTTGAGAGATGACTAAGCCATGTAGGTGAAACCCTCTTGAATAAAATTAGTGACCTTATCCAAAAGACCCCAGAGAACTCTCTCACTCCTTCCACTGTGAATCAAGAAGTAGGTTGTCACCAGACGCCAAATCTACCAGTGCCTGGATATTGATTTGTCAGCCTCTAGGACTATGAAAAAGAAATATTTGTTGTTTAAACCCAGTTTATGGTATTTTTGTTATAGCAGTTTGAATGGTCCTAAGAGCTATTGAGAGAGAGAGAGAGAGAAAGAGAGAGAGAGAGAGGTGGTACAGAGAACTTAGAAATAAATCCGATTCAAAGCTTCATGATCAAGGGTAGAGACAGTTTTCTCAAACATGACACATTTACAAAACATAAAGTGAAAGTATGATATAATTAATTACATTAAAATTTTAAAAAGTTCTGTACTTTGGAAGTACTATGAGTAAAGTAAAATGACATGCCCCATTCTTGAAGAAGATACAATCAAGGCAGATGCTCAACAAATGTTTTGTATACAAAGAACCTGTACAGACAAATAATAAATACAATTAACCAAAAAAAAGATGTAAATAGTCAATTTACAATCAAAGAAGTGCTATAAATATATTAAAATATGCTAACTTTTAAATACTTTATCTATTAAGTGACAAATTTAAATATCCAAAAATATCAAATATTCACAAGATACAGTTAAATGAAAATTTACATCTTATTGCAGAAAATTAAAATTGTCCAACAAAACTGAAATGTATTTATCAAGATCTAATAAATTTGAAAACCCATATATTCTAAAGGATAAATTTTACTCCTAAATATTTACTCTGGTGGGAGAAAATATTGCATTTGTGCAAAAAGAAATAGGTTTAAAATTTTTCTCAATTGTATTATCTCATATTGAAATGTGGAAGCAAGCAAAAATTCCATCAGGAAAATAATAAAGAGTTTTGACATATTTCAATGAATTATTATAAGGTTTTATAAAATGAGTTAATTTTTAAAAAAAAAAACAAAACATCAAACCAAGGGAAATTAGTGACTTGCAGAAAAAAGTGCACTATGATAATACATATGTGCAAATGTTTACTACAAGAGATTATTATGTATTGTTTACAGATACATATAGAATAAAAGTAGAGAGATGTGAATGGCAGAGACAAAAGTCAAATGTAGAATAGTGGCTACATCTGATATGAAGAAGGAAACATAATTGAAAGAAACACAATGGGTTCATATATATTTATAACGTTTTATGTCTTAGGTTGATTGCTGGGGTATATGTGTTTAATACACATAGATATACACACAAGCACACATATATTTTCTTTTATTATAACTGAAAATAAATTAGAAATTAAAGTGAAAATTAGAAAGCGGGTGAAAATTTTAAAAATGGGAGGTGATCAAAAGGTACAAACTTCTGGCCATAAAATGAATGTCATGGGATGTAGTGTGTAATATGGTGAATATAGTTAATAATACTACATTGCGTACTTGAAAGTTGCTAAGAGTTAATCTTAAAAGTTATCACAATAATTTTTTTTGTAACTATATAAGGTAACATTAACTAGACTTAGTGTGGTGATTATTTTTCAATGAATACAAATATTGAATTACGTTGTGCACCTACAACTATTATTAGGTTACATGTCGATTATACTTCAATTAAAAACAAGAAAATAATAATAAAATGGGGGAAAAGGTGGGAACTCTGGTGTTAGGCAGCCTATGTGTCATCCCTATACTGATGTTTAATCTCTTTGTGACCTTGAGCAATTTACTCACCCACTCTGGGCATCAAGATTCTTAAACTAAGATAACAATAGAAAGTACTTCATCAGTTTGCAATGAGGATTGGTAAAGTCACTGTGTGTCATATGCCGGGATCAGTACTAAGCATGTAGTATTATAAACTATTTTTTTAAATGAACAAATAAAGCAAAGAAAGTAAGAAGTTTGCTATGAGTGTGGTTTACATTTAAGGAGAAGAGAGATCATTCTGTAAGTAAAGGGATACCACAGTCTTAAAAATTAATCTTTCTATACTAAACAGGCATTAAGCTGAGCACAAAATGTGAAATGGTAAATAAGATAGAGAACTTATTGTCAATAAATATAGTTTTTTTATAGATTTTTTTTCAATCTAGGGTCTATGATTGGGATTCAGGAATCTTTGACCCCATATTATTGAATGGGCAAAAAATTTTGCGGCATGGGTATGAAAAATTTTAGAATCTGAAAGGAGTCAGGTATTGATGTATGAAATGTCCAAACCTGTAGAGAATTTTTATAAGAGCTTATTTGAACCAAATTGATGACATATGCCTGAGAACAAGATCTCAAATGCTCCAGAGAATAACAGTTTTGCAGTTTCTTTTATGCATTTGAAATTAAGGAGAAATTTTAAGGAAGATTTCGTGGATATGAGAGAAGCAAGGCAGGGATCAGATTGCAGAAAAGGTAACAAGATCGTGTGTTTCTTTGAGGTTGGTTGCCTTTATTTCAAAGGTACGTTCATCTAGATACATAAGAACAATTGGCAAGGCATGACTGCCCATCATGACCTGCCCAGTTAAGAATTTATGATCCGATCACCCTGTCAGGTTACTTTCCATAGGACCCCATTTTTATCCACACAGGGACCCATAAAACTTAATATACTTGGAAATATCTTTTATATAAGTAAATAATTGTGTTAGAGTATGGTAGATGCTATAATAAAAGTAATGTAGAGTGAAGATACAAAGAGTGATGACCCTACTACTGAGTAATAAGAGGCATCCACAATGGAGATGGTACTGGCATTAAAATCTGTGGTTCTCCCATGCCATACTATTTACAAAAATAAATCCAGATGAAGAAGTAAAATGTGAAGATATTTTATTTGGAGAAATTCAGCTGGTTTGCTAGAGGTGATGCATAATGAAAGGAGTCAGGAATGGAGGCTGGCGTTGCGTTATGACATACTATGGACTGGATACTGTCAGTGTTCCTTCAGATTTCTTTAGATCTTTCCTACCCCAGGAAGAAGTTAAAGCAAACTGCCTGTGTAATCCATTCACTGGAGAAACACTCTTAGCATAAGGCAACAAAATCAGGTGACTTAGTTTACTTTTCCAGTCCATTAGCTTTCCAAGTAAATAGGCTAAATGTACGCACAAGGAGGGAAATAACTTATCTTTTGAAAGTCTTTAAATAAAGGATCGTGTATGATATATGAACCTATAAACTACTCACCTTTCTAGAGTATAAGATTAGATGTTTTGTAATTTAAATGTTTCTCTCCTTATGGGAGATAACTCCAGTAACTTCACTTAGAGACCTCATCCATTATTCTATGCCAGGGTGCATGCCTTGTAGATGTCTGTGATATCTCAGCCTTCTCCCTACTTGGTCAGAAGCTCTTCCTGTTCTGTATCCTTAAGATTATTAGTAAATCTTGGAAGTGGTTAAGACCTTTGATTAGTATGCATCTGATTTGACAATCCGATCCTTTGTGTCACAGAGATTTTAAGCACCAAACCCATTAACACAGCACCCTTGCCTTCAGGTAAAACAAATGCTGAAGTATAAGCTTTCTGTGGGATCAGGCTGTAATGTGTTTTTTTTTTTTTTTTTTTAATTTAAATTACATCCTCACTTGATTTATTCCTAGTCCTCATTCTGCTTCTTCCACTCTCTCATCAGTTTCTTTTGGTAGCATTTCCTGAATAAGTTACTTGCATCTGAATCTTTGTCTCAGCATCTGTTTTTCAAAAACATGACCTTCTATAGACTATACATTATATAGTGAGATATTAGAACTTTACCATGAATTTAATATATACAAAAATGAAAGCCATTGAAGGGTTTGGAAAAGACATTCCAAAAATTAGGAGAAAAAGTTGACAGAAAAAGTTGAGCTGTGATACTTGTCATTGAAGAAGAAGATACCACTTTTCACTTTGTTATTGACTTTTCTCCTTTGTGTTTTATCAGTTCCTCACTTTACACATTTCAGTGTTCCTGAAGCTCAATGGTATAAATACTGGATTTGAAGGACAATTCAGTTTTTATAAGGAGCAGCACTTTAAATCTGTTGGAACCAAACAAATAAAGTGTGTTATGATCAATAAACATTTTTCTGGGTAGCATTCTATACATGCCAATACATAAATTAAGTTTTAAATACTATGATTCACCAGTTGAAAAGCCATTTTGTGAGGGAAAATATGAAGAGCATAGAACCAATAAAGTACAATAAGGATTGTTAGAACATTTGTTCATTGCTCCAAATACTTGAGACCTCTTAGGCTTAATTGAGTCAGACTAACTTCCCAAATCAAGTTGACCTGGTATCTTGTTCATTGTTCCTGATTAGGTGATAATGGTGGACATGAAAAAAAAAAAAAAAAAAAAGAACAAAGAGGAGGGACAAAAACAAATAAAAATATATCCTTGAATTAATTTCATATTATGAAATTTAATAGTCTGACATTTATAACAAGTGAAATGAGAATAAAATAAATCATTATAATCCAACTGTAAAGGCTCATAAACTCTTTCCTATATAGTAGATCCTTAAGAACATTTTAAGCTTGACTAGAATCTTCTAGAAAAAAAAACAAATTGTTATGTATTAGTTGTTTAATGCTATAGTTAAGGTAATTAATTCTTGTATATCTCTGATGAGAACTGACAAAAGGAAATTTAATTAAAATTTAACACAAGGTTTTGAGAAAGAAAGCATATGAAAACATGCCCATTTGGAATAATAAAGGTGAAATTAAGAAAAAACACATTGAAATGAAATGAGACTTACTATTTATGCAAAAGCATTATAGCTTGTTGAAGAGCAAGTAATATAAATTCATTCTGCCTGGATTTAATTTTTGGCTTTGATATTACTAGCTGTATGATTTTGGGCAAGGCACTTAACTGTATGTCATTTTCTCATTCTTTCAGAGATAAGTATAGTACCTACCTCACAGGTTGGTTGAGGATACTATATATAAAATAGAATATTTAAGGATTTTATGTAAAGCACTTAAAATGGAGCTGTTATAACGTAAGAACCATTTAAATGCTATACTCTGTTATTATTATAATTATTAATCAATGTTTATGTCTGAATAGCAACTAAAGAATAAAACAAGGAACAAAACAGTATTTATAAATGTTAAATTTAAAAATGTTTAAGTAACACATAGGCAAAATATGCTAATACTTAAGTTAGGAAACTAAAAATGTCAGACCTTTAGTGTCGACTTCTTATTAAGCAAATAAATGCACTTGTAAATATCTGAATTTTCTTCCTTGGATTTATTTTCTTTTGTCACTGGCATTTTTAAATACTTATGTAGGAGTGTTTCTTCAAAATATTTTTATGGGATAATATGTCCACTTAAGCAAATTAACTTGTTAATATGTATGAGAAATATAAAAAAATAACATTCAATGTCAATTACTACATTAATTAAACTACTAATTATAAAACTTCTGTTTCTGACACTGTGATACTCAGAGGTAATACAGAAATGACTATGACAAATTTCCTACTGTGATGTAAGCTCAGAGGAGAAAGACACTATTTAGTTTCCTATGTGGTCTGATAGGGTTAGAGTAGTATTTTCTTCAGGGGAACAGAGATGAGCCCCTTCACCTTGCAGTTGGAACCAAATATGTCTTTCCAGAACTGAAAATTATTACCCTCTATCTGAGGTAAGGTATTCATATTAATTGTTATCTGTCTATTATAAAATAGACTACGTAATACTTAAGAGCCTCATGAAAAGCAGCCATCATGTATGTTGTAGATGGCCTAATTTGGAAACACCGAGGCAATTTTGAACTCAGCATGAAATATCTGACAGCAAAATAGCCTTGATTTAATGCCAGAATACATTCTGTAGTACTCACAGAAATAAAGTTTCAATACTCTACCGGTATTACTAAATAGAAACTTGCAAAGGGTTTTCACATTTGTGAAGCAGTCATAATTAAAAAGACTTAACTGCTAAGATTTCATCACAGGCATTCAATATGTGGTGGCTAGTATCTGTGTTGTTATATTCATTTTGTTAAGAGCGCACTATTCTTTAGTCAGGTCTATGCATTCGTTTTTCTGTAGTTTAATTTTAAAACACCAATTTAAAGCTGTTGAAAACATTGATTGCATAATTGTCACTTTGGAGTAGTTAAATGACCTTATATTTTAGCTTTCTGAAACTCAGAAGTGATTGTGTGGTAAGCATTTTTCTTCTGGCTCTATTTGTGCTTGTAGGTCTCACTCACAAAGCTGTTCTCTTATAAGTTTGTGCTGGGAAAATATTTTTCTCTGGACTCAAGTCACGTTTTCACAAGAAGCAAAGTAAGCTGATAACCAGTTTAACACCTTCCTTAATTATGTCTACAAACACTTTATTACAATAAACATTCATTTTTCTATGTAAAGTAGAGATATGTTCTCCAAAAATGATTTGAAAAAAAAAAAATGACTTTCAAGAGAAATAGAGTGATTTTTAAAAGCTGTTTCCTTTGTTTATATTCTCTGTTATCAGTCTTGGTGTACATGTTTAGCTTCAAAGTGTCTATGTAGCACAGTCTATTTTGGTCTAGCCAGCACCATATTAATGCAACTTTTAGTAACTAAACTTAGAAAATTCATTTTGGATGTTAAGACTGATAATGCCACACATACACCAAGAGAATGCAGAGAGAGTTATTTCTCACATAATGAGGCTCTCTGGGGAGAAAAGAGGAAGACTCTAAGCAGGTCTGAAAATGGCTCGACACAGCAAAGAGGAGACTGAGTTGGCTGTCACTGGGTCCTGCCTGCAGAGTGAGTGGGTAGGAGGAGGTGAGGGTTGCCAGGTTGGAACCTCCGGTGCCAGCTTTCATATCAGTGTGCTTGAATTTGGAGCAGAAGTGGAAGAGGGAAGGTTGATGGCTTAAAAGCTATTGGCCATCAAACATCAAAAAATAATGATAGACTCATATAGCAGATGAGAAATTTGCACAGATAGGCAGTGACTCTTGCTAGCAATCAAGATTTCGATCTAAGTTTTCTAATTCTGAATATGCAGTTAAGTATATTGCAAAATAGGAATTCATCTTACTACTCAAGAAAGACAGATGTTACCACATCTATCTTATTATATTCTATTCACCACAGTTTATTTGTTCTTGTTGTCTTTGTGCTGGAATGCTTTGCCATATCAGAAAAGAATTCCAGACATATATAGATTAATGCCTACACCTAAGCATCATTTCACTCTTTACTTCTGTAAAGGGATAAATTTACTAATTATGAGGGCAAACTATTGGAAATATGATACTGGAAGAGAACCTTTACCAAAATCATACACCCTATTCAGATGTCACTGTACCTAGAATTCCAACATTGGCTGTTCATAAAATAGATGAATAAATTATTGATCCATCAGAATATCATAGTACAGAATGAATATACCACCTTGTTGACAATTACATTCACTAATGGTGACTATCATTACATATTATTTTGTCGTTATTTCAACTCACTATTGAATTGATGTTATTTCAGTTAATCTACTACATGCAGTTGAGATTTAGAACATAGTTAATATTTACTATAACTTCAGTAAACAGCTAAAAAAAAATAAGCCCGACCCTCCATTAATTTCACTGCTTCCGGGTGCAACAGGAAGAATGCATTAAATCAGTGCACCTCAGTGTGAATTTATTAGTGGTTGTCTTCCTTCACGGGAGCTGGCACCAGTCAGGAGTGTGGGAGATTTGAAGATAAAGAGTTGAGTAGGAAAAAAATATAGTAAGTCGCCAAAGAAAAGTGAATTGATTTCCGTGTACAGCATGGGTTTCCCCGGTCTCTAAATGTGTGTATTCAGGCACAGGAAAAGTGTTGGGAGAGGCGACTCTCCCTCATACAACTCTTTAAAAGCCCTATGTACGTAGAGTTAAAGCGATACGGATTTTTTTAAAGGAGAATTTCGGGCCTAATATTAGAGAATGAGGTCTTTAGCCAGGGCCTACATTAATTAATGAATTATCTTTGTGGAACACCAAGGGAAAGGTTCAGAATTCTAAATGACAAACCTCCATCAACAGATTCATGAACCAGGCCTCCTTACTTTTCTAATAAAGATAACATTGAGATACTGGGTATTCAGATACTATTTTTTCTGATTTCTCAGTCCCTAGCTGGTAAGTTCTCACTTTTTGAATTGTGTGAAAAACCCACACTGAACTGAAGATACGTGTTCAAAATATAGAGATCTCACAAGGTTTTGCCAAAAATAGGTTTGTCCACAGTCAGGCTCCAGGAACATAACCTTGTTGCTACTTAATCTTTTTAAAAAGAGTTTACTTCATCTTTTATTCCTGAGATGATTGGGAACAATGTTATACATTTCAATTTTTATTTCTTAATTGGGGATATTAACAATTGGATAGTATCTGGTCTTCAACATATTATATCTCACAATATACTCAAATTTATGAAAGCTGGTGCTCTATTCCTATTCAGTTGTTAAAACATAATAAATTAAATTGATAAATATCAATATTAGACCTCACTTCAATGTGATCTCTTTCTCTGTGCTCAAAATTTTGTCTCCCAGTAAAAGACATGTTGTCATACAGCAAATGGCAGGGTTATCCCAGAATCCAACAAGAGAAAGTGCTGGTAAATAATCGTTTATGTGCCTTCTAGTTGTTATAGTTAAAACTATGAATCTTTGTAGGTAACTCTTAATTGCTTATAATAGTTTCCTAAAAATTTATAAAACAGATATTTTAAATATATCCTTGCTTTAATAATTTCTTGATTTTATACACTTTCATCTGAAGTGCATGCTTAGCACTTATCAGAAATTATTTAGCCAATTTCTTAAAAACATTAAATAATTTAGAAACCTTATATTTCCAAATATACAAATGAATAGCAAATGCCTGGTTTTCTATCTATTTGCCAGAGTCTTATTTAATCTTATTTAATCACAACCATCCTATTATGTGAATATTATAATTATCCTTTCTCAAACCTTATGGCAAGAAGGTTTACATGGAATTTTGTACCAGAAAAGAGTACACATTATAAAACTTACAATGTTGAGTGTGTTGAACATAGAAGACCAAACACTGCTCATGAACAGACAGCCACCCATAACTGGAAATTGATATCTCTTTTACATGGTGGCTAAGCATTTTGTCAAACTTATAGCTACACCTTGGGTCTCAGAATATAAGCTGAGGGAGGCCGTAGTACTAAAATGAAAAATAGGATGTGTGTGTGTGTGTGTGTGTGTATTTATGTATGTATGTATGTATGTATGTATAATTTTAAATATATAGCTTTATCACCACTTTCAACAAGTCGTGCAAGAGACATATAATCTAGAAGTGATCAAACTAAAATCAGGCATTAAAGAAAATATTTCCTAAAATAGTCAATCTCTACCTACATAACCTACCATCTAAATTAACTGAGAGTTCCAAAATTGGAGCTTTGCAGGGTTGAAAATCCAAGTTTTGCAAACCAAAGTGAAGGTAATAAATGCCTCATATAAGATAAAGTCTTGGCTTTAGGATTTTGTTAAGTATCTAACATTAAAAGATTTTTACCAAGCAAATGTAGATTAAGAGCATTGCCTTTTGACAAAAAAAAAAGTTATTGTTTTGAAATACTTCAAAGCAGTGACCATTAAGCTAAACTAAGACTAATGGAAGCATAGAATGCATAAAACATAATATAACAGAATAGAAACAGAAACAAAACAAACCCCTTGGGCTTAAATGCTATGCCTAAAAACTCACTGACAGTGGTTATGAAGTATTGGAAGGAACTGTAATGGCAAAAAAATGAACAAGTAGCAAGCAAACAAACAAACAAGAACAAAAAGAAGACTGGGTGAATACTTTCTGCAACTCTTCAACATATATAAAGCATTCCTGGACCCATGGATTTCATTAGCAGAAACGGACTATGAAAGTTATATATCTCCTAAAAAAGGTCCAACTCATTATAGTCATGAAGGGTAATGAATAGGAAATATCATCTCATAGGCCAGAACTAAGAAAAATATCAATGAGTTTTTTTTGTCTTTCTTGTCAATTAAACTTTCAAATAATATTCCTGAATATTTCTTAAATTCTTCGTTCTAAACAGGTGTGCTTGTTGCAGGTCTCATCACCGCCATTATAGGTTAGTGATATTTTGAGGGGTAACTATGCCTTTTTGGCTATTGTGTATCATACATGGAGCCACTTCTGTACTTAAAGGGGTCAAATATCCCTGGAGATAATAGAACTCAAGGAAAAGCTGGATAAGACTTAGTTTACTTTGGAGGTAAATGGAAGTGAATGTATTTCCTGCAAAAATTATGTATAAAATGCCATACATGCATGTGCCTTAGATAGACAAAGGGATAGAACCTACAGACATTGTTAATTGTCTACTCAGTAAATGTTCTCACTTATCCTTATTAATGAAATCCCAGTTTTGTTCAGGGCAACACTGGTTCCAGTTTAAGAAAAATAGGTCACAAACTGGTATAATCCAGTCATGTCACTCCTATTAGCAGATTTCCCACAGTCGCTTTTTGTTAAGAGTGGCAATATATTTAATTCTGGTCAAAACGATTGTTGATTTACACATATAAGAAGAAATTAATATATTTTTAAGTATGCATGTCTAATCACAGTTTGGTTGACAATTTTGCATTTTCAGGGTGATAGTGTTATTTATCTTGTTTTCACATCTTGAACAGGTAGATGCTATATTTGCACAAGTAAAAAAGTAATTAATATTAAAGATAAAGTAGGCTGAGCATAATCTCCAAAGTATATTATATTACATCTTGAATGTCTTTTTCCATTCTTGTTTCATCTTTTTCCTTTAAAAGTCAAAATTATTTAATAGTTTAAATACACCTTTTCTAAAAACTCTTACAAAAAAAATATATTAGTTCCAAAAAAAGCTAGTCAGTTTTTTTAAGTAGTTTTTTTTTCTGACATGAATATAGAAGCAAAATAAGTCTGAGATTTTTCTCAATAGAAATGTTAATGATGTAACTTGGGAATGAGTACAACAGTTATTTTATTTTCAATATATCTACCTTTGAGAATATTTAGAAAATCATAGAATAGAAAAGTATTTTCTATATTATCACGTACATGCCGTAAATATTTTTTTAGTAGTTTCATGACATTCTTTTGATTTTTTAAAAAACAAACTTTTAGATACACTTTAGGTTTTCTATCAGTTTTGGATGTTGAGTATGATCCTTACTATACAAATATTTAGGTTGTTTCTTTTGCAGAATTAATCAGTGTTAGAGCATAAACCACTACATTTCCAATACTTAATACTCTTTTGTTGGTCTCATCAATTCTTTTGACCTAGTTATATTATCGACTCTTGTCATAGACAGGATAAGAGATTTACAAAAATTTGCAGGTGTTGTTTTCCGAGACCATGCTATCATTATCAGTTATTTAATAAATGTTTACAAAGTGCCTGTTATACATTATGCTATATAGTAGTCAAAAGCCTAAATGGAATATTGAAAAAAAATTTTTTTTTGATGTTGAACTCAGTGTAGAAATAGCACTTCCAAGAGCAATACACCTATGGTTACATTACATAACAAAATTTCTGCTCACCTGGTTCTGCTTATCATAGTACACAATTATCTACAATTTCTCTCAGAGTGAGTCCACCAACGCTTGTGTAGAAAACCTAGATGATGTCTGCTCATTATTAATATTTTAAAGTCTGTACCTATACTCAGAAATAGAAATGAATACATTATACTATGATTATATTTGCCATACTAAGGATATAAAGAGATACTAAAATGATATCTCGTCCATATCAATGTGTTAAGAAAAATAACATTATAATTTCATTGAGATTCCCTCTTTGTCTGATATTTCTGATGTACCACACTGTTTTAGTTGTGCTGCCTATTTATTGCTTCAGGAATTTATTTCTAAGCCCATGGTTTTTTTGTTTTGTTTTTTTGTTCTGTTTTATTTTGTTTTGTTTTCTGCCATTACTCAAAATAAGGTATTTTTGTGCTGAATTGGTAAAATTGATTTCCATGGCAAACTTTCCTTTGTTTCTATTTTTGGGTATGAATTGATGGTTATCTGCTTTAACCCTCACATACTATCAGAGTCCACGGACATCAATTAAAAATTTGGGGTTTATTTTTGGGAAGTTAGAACATTATTCCGAAGGACAAAAGAAAATTTAGTTATATTTTAATAGAATGAAACATTTTATTATGTAATGGTATTAGCAGTCGATTATTTTATAAATTTAGATTACATAGTGGAATCAGTGAATTATTTTCTCATATACCTGATATATTTTGCTATTTCATCACTCATGAAATTAATTATTAATTATCAATTATTCTCATCAGTGCTAAAATACTAAAATGATAATAACAAAAGAATGTTGTAATTGCCTAGGAGAATGATGAAAAATGAAATAAATCATCATTTTATCATCCTTAAATGTTCATCTCATGTTGCTTTAAGTTTGCCATCTTCTTTTTAAAAAGTGTTAAAAAATATTAACATTTCAAGAATATCTGGCTATTCTAGATATCTTCTCTTTCTACATAAATTTTAGAATCACTTTGTTAATTTATTTTAAAAATCTGCTGCAAGTTTGATATAAATTGAAATTTCTGTTTAACACATTGACAAAAATATTTTAAGACACTAACTTGCCTGCTTTACTATATATGGTACTTCCATCTATCATTGGACATCCCACAGCCGGAACTCCAAGGATAGGTTGGCACTAGCATGTTAGCAACACCTCCTGCATGATTTTAAGACAACTGGCATGTCCTCAGCGGTTGTGATGAGGCAGAGTAATACCAGACTATCCAGGCTCACACAGGTGCTATTAAAATCTGGGATGATTCTCACAATAGCTTGTCATTGGAGGAAAAGCTTTTAGACCCCACATGCTTAGCAATATGGGTGGGAGCCCATTTGGGATATGAGAAATTATCACAGCAATATTCCTGAGAGACTCTCCTGAGTATCACAGAGATACCTAACTGAAATGAACATGAACTAAACCTGTGTGCACAGGCACATGCACACATAAGTTTTGCGTGAATCGTCAGCGAGGCAGTGAAGGCTACAGTTACTAAAATGATGTGATGGTATGATGTATTCCACCAGATGATCCCTCAAGAAGTACGAGAGAGTGACATCCATTTGTTTAAAAAAATTCTTAGAAATAGAAAGAGATCTTGTGATATATGTGATACCTGGAACTGAGTGGCTGTACTGCTGCTGTGCATTGTGGGCATGGACCCTTTTCAAATCAATCTTTGGTAATGACAACCTAGCTGTTGGTTTCAGATGTAGCATAAGCTTCTGAATAGGCCAAGTTTATATTGAAATGTCAGGAATCTCCTAAAAATTAAGACCCTGTGATAAGACCATCTTTGGTATGTCAAATTAAGATATGAAAAACTCATTTCTGATTCACCTAAATACTAGAATAAAGTTATTTGTAACATTCTCTGATTATTAATTTGGTATCTGAAGCATCTATAGTGATGTCACCTCTGTTATTCCTCATATTAGTAATATGTAGTCCTTTCTAGAGAAAGAATTATCTCAATGTATTAGAGAGTCGATTAAATTGACTTTCAAAGTTTGGATTCAATGATTTATTTTCTATTCTATACTTTTAAGTCTAAACTTCCAATTAATACTAATGTTTTAGAGAATTTTTTAGTATTCATTAAAAATTTTCAAAAACAAGAAAGAACAATATTCACACAAAGATCAGCTTCCTAGTCATTTAAAATTAGCTTTTTTAGAGCTATAGGCCTAGAATTTGTGTTTGAGTGCTTTATATGTTAAGAAAAATCATAATATTTTATTTAGAAAAATACCCTATTATACACATAAAAACACTATTGTTATATGATATGCAAATATTCTCCTCTGAAGTATATAATTGAATCTTATTTGCAAAACCCTGTGATAATTGTATAGTCCAGGTAACATAAATCTGTCTTAAAATTTTTATAATTGCCTTTTATTTCCTTTGATTTCTATTATTGTCTTTTGTACCTATACTCAGGAGTCAAAGGTTTATTATCCATCTTCAAAAGCCTAGGATTTAGTCTTAGAATATTAAAAGTATTGGGTTTTTTTAGAGTTATTTCACAATGTATAAAATTTACTCATATTGAGTTATATGCTCAGAGACTAAAGTTTAGGTAGTTAATTGCACTCCTCCATATTGTTCCAGTGTGGGTGTGATCATGACCTAATAAGCGCTAGTTTTTATATACTTCGATAATTACAAATGCACAATAGAATTACTTAAGAAACCAGTACTAAAGAGTTTCCTTTTCCATTCTCTGCAATTAACAGGCTGGATCAGTAAATGGTTGACATAGTGGCTAGGAAATATTAAGATTTCTCTCAGGACTCAGATGGACACTCTCAATATATTAAGAGAAAGTTGTTTCCTAGCTTGATTGAACATAATTCACTGTAACAACTATGCTGTCCTTTTCTGTAAACACAATTTCTATGAATAGAAATTGGAGGGACTATGCTATTTTAAGTAGTGTCCTGTCATGAACCCCTATCACTATGACTGCTAGAAAAATAGAGTCAATAGCAGTGAGTCCTATAATAACAACTTACAATTTAGGCCACAGTATAAATAAGAGATGCAAATACATACGAAAACCTCACTTGTTAATCATTTAGAAATCTTTGTCATTTTAGAGTTCTATATTCATAATAGAACTGACCTAAAAGTAAGAGAGCAAAAAGTCAGTGTTATAGAGTGAACTGTTCTTAATGAGGTTCATTTAAGAAGAAGTGAGAAGGGGATGAGGATCATGCAAAATTACTCCTTTAGCACAGAGATGAACCTGAATCTAACCACTGACCCTGATTAGACTGCCTGTCCCTCCCTTGTATGCTTGCTGTCTTGGATCTGGACTTGCCAAAGCTCTCCTTTAAGGAGTGATTTCAGATCATTTGTTGATACCTATGCTTTAACTCTTTGTTCCTGCTGACAGTGAGAACTCTTTAAGGGAGCCTGGAAATGCCAAATGGCCACTGGAGTGGCTGCATCTAAAGTCACAGTCTGATGAGATTACTCTGCATTAAGAGCTGGGTCATTAGGAACAGCCCCAAGGAACCAGATAAAGACAAATTGTCTTCATTAAAAATTATCTTTAACTCTGAGTGAAAATACGAGTTTATATTAAATTCATCACATTAGCTGGAACCTACTTTATAACTTCAGTAAAAGCATTGGTATTTCCTAAGGCACATACTTGCTAAATGGAAAGATGGTTACAAACCTCTTTTAGTCCTTGATTCTCTTCAAGGGAGGTATAAGAAACGTCTAATTTTGTTTCATTCTGTTTTTGCTTCCCAAGGAAAATTATAATCTTTTGTGGAGCCTGCTTCAGTGGAACCAGAAGTCACGTTCTGCTCTCCTTTTTAGAATGATTTCCTAGCCTAGTAATATCTTTTGTTTTGATTTGTTCAAGATCTTCCTGGCAGGCAACCTGTTACTTGTAAAAACTTTTACAGCATGAGTTTTGTTTGGGGGCAGGTAATTTCCAGATGTTTGCTCCTGATTTCATGGGAGGTCTCCTGAAGGTCACCCACCTGTATTGCAACAGGGAGGTGCTATATGTCCAAAGTAATCAGAGGAATTGTTTTTAATCTCAGGGTTTGAGAGGCTTGATTGTTTACTCTGTATGGAAAAAATAACTAAAGGGACTTGGGATGAATAACCATTTCCTCATTTAAAGAGAGAAAGAGGAATTGATTGGTAGAGTGCCTGAAGCACCCCGAAAGTAATTTTGTAAGCAAGACAAATGCAATCCAAGTTTTCTTCTACTGAGGAGGACAATGGCATCAGATAAGAATTTGTGTTGCCAGGGTAACAAATATTTGGGTAAAGTAGGTAAAAAGAGTTTGTGTGTGTGTGTGTGTGTGTGTGTGTGTGTGTGTGTGTGTGTGTGTGTGTGTGTCTACGTGTGTCTACTTTAGTTGCCATAAAATAAATACTACTTTTCCTGGAATCTAAAATAGAGATAAAATTTTTAGGTACCAATTTCTTCATACATTAGACATACATTTTTATATTTGTTTAGAAAATTTAGGCCATTTTATGGCAATATTTGTTTTCTTGACTATCTTTAGAATTCTACATTTCCTTTTTAACTAAAGAAACTATATCAATTTTAGAATCCTCTATTTCAGTTGAAAAGTGAGAGAGTTCTATTAACTTATAAAAATGATCACGCTTTGAATGTTCATGTAGGCTCTT
>CM053508.1:10986654-11003669 GCA_028627145.1 Eidolon dupreanum
GACTTCTCATTAATCTTAGCAATCTCTTATTTTCATTTACACTTTCCAAATTATTCTATGAAATGATTACTTATCAATAAAACAAAAATTCAAATTTTTTATATTAAAATTCATCAATATTAGGACACCTCCATTCTTTTGAGCTAATTCTCTCATCAAAATTATCTTAAGAAATGTTTAAAAATACAAATTTCCCCAATTGCATCCTTAGAAACCAGTTCGTTTAGAATAGAATGTGGCCTGGTGAACACTATTTTGAACAGTTTCATGCTTGATTCTCTTGATCAAAGTTAGAAATCATTTCATTAGATCACATTTAAATTAGCATACATTGAAATGTCTTACTATCACGTTTAAATGCATAACTACATAGCATTACCAAGTAGTTCTCCATTTGTCTCAGTATATGAGAGCTCACCCTCTGTGGGCAAAATAGATTCCTCTGTAGATTAAACATTTTAACAGGGCAAATCAATGTCAGAAAATAAAAGAGTGAGCAATTCATGAACCATGCAATACCTACTATACTCTAAAGGCTTTAGTAAGTCATAAATCTTAAAGTAAATGTTCATTAAGAGAGAATATATTCAATTTATATATTTAAATGAAATTTTAAATAGTTTCCACCACTAGAAATGTCCTTACCTCATATTCCATAATATCATAGACAAGGCAATTCTGAATCTAACAAAGCTTAAGCCAGCTAAAAATAGCCATAAAACTTAACAGGAATTGGGTAATGTATTTATACTTAATGAAGCACAAAAGGACTTAATTGAGTCTGAAAATTTTTGTATTTCATGAGTGGTTTGTGGAAGTTGAGATATGAGCTGAGTGTGCATGTAAAAAAAAGTACAGTGAAATTTTAATTGGCATATCTTCACTGAAGCAAAAATTTGCCAATTAAGTGATATGCTGATTATAGCGATAGAAATTTGATTTTATACTCTATTCTTTTGAACACTGGCAGCAGTATTTTCTGGGAATACTGTAAACAGGAAAATTAGGTGACTGCTTGGGATACAAAGGTGGAAAAATATTAGGTAGACCCATACACAATTAATATATTTCTTTCTCAAAGTACAAAATCTTTCAAAAACCTCTTAAAATCAGTCTTAGGATTTGAAAGTTTTTCATATTAGGTATTTTCTACTAAAAACTAAATGTATCTGAGAAAAGAAATACCTGTAATGATTTATCAGTAATTATTGTGCAAGGTTGGCATTAAAAATATTTAATAAAAGGTGGGACTAGTCCAAATTGGAGCTGAGTGTCAAAAGCCATATCTTTGAGTACTGAACATCAGCTCTCCCAAAGACATAGTAGGAATGAGACATGAGTTAAACACTTATAGGATCAGGAATGCTCAAAGTAGAAAAGAGACATGCATATTTTTAAGGCATTCCAAAGTATACTATTTTAATTCAGAAACAAAGCCTTACATATAAAATTGCTGCTAAATTTTTCTAAAGAATTTACAAATGATAATCCACATACCAAATGCACAGCAATTTACAACTTTCAACAAAGGTCCTTTGGAATAAGTCCATAGAAAATATTAGGTATTTCTGAATTTCTTTAAAAAATTGTAGAATTTATAAATAGTGGTAATGCAGAACATGGAAAGAAGTGTAACCTGAAGAAATAATTACAAAATGATTTCTGAGCATTTTAGGTCAGTAAATTTCATTTAATGACATATGAATTGATTTATGTTTACATTAATTAGTAAGATTGAACTAGTAAAAGTAGTTAAGTAGTTAAGATTTGATATTACTGTTTTCCTCAAAAATACAACAAATTTGCTGAAATTAAACATATGTGAGACACTGCTAGGCACCATAATGTCAAATGTAAATATGCTATATTAAAAACATTCTCAAGAAGTCAATAATTTATTAAGAAAAGCAAGGCATAGGCAGATTATTATATCACAAAGCTTAATATGATGAATATCATTGAAGAAAAGCAAAGATAAAAATATATTAAAATTTTAAAAGTGGAAAGTAAGACTTTAGATCTAGAGAACTCAGGAAATCTATTACACATAGTATGTAAGAGTCCAGAGAGGCATCAAACTGGTCAATAGGGCTGGTTTATGCATTAGATGCAGTTACACAGTGCCTAGGGACAAAACACTTTTAGAAAACCAGGGAAAACTTTTGATTTTTTTTATAAATGTGAAATAAAAATGGACTTTTATAGCAAAGAAAATAGTTTAATGTACAAGATCAGCATATTTATATTATGGCAGTAGTAAAACATAGTTCATGTGTGTGTGTATATTTCTATACTTTTTTTTTTTTATGGAAGGGGACAAAAGTACCTAGCTTCTGTTAAAGTCATAATGTGACCCTGCTTGTGAGATTCTAATCCTAGCCCTAGCTTTTGCTAGTTATAGAAGCTTAGCCTCTCCATACTTTTACACTTCAATTTTCTCTTCGCCAAAATAATAAAAATAACTGTACCCACCTCATAAGGTTTTTATGAATAAGTTATTCCATATAAAGTCCTTAGAACAGTCTCTGAAATATCATAAACATAATATAAACATTAGCTATGATAATGTCATTGAAATCAGCCATGAAGGTCAAATGAGGTAGATAGAAGAGTAGAAGTAATAGACAAGCTGGGAAAATAATAATTTTGACAGTTGAATGATGGCATTGGTTGTACATAGAGGAGCAATAAGATAAATCTGGCATTGGTCCTATAGAAACTTGAGTTCATGACTGGAACACATTGTACTTTAGACCCCATGAAGAGCCACTAGATCATGTGAAAAACTAACTAGTATAGAATACACGGTAATTTGGATTGTTGAAAGACCAGATTCAGGGGGAAAGGAATGATAAAAGTGAATAGGAATGGAGGAATAGCTGATGAAGATTAAATCTGAGAAACTGGTTGAAAGATTGAACTTGATGCTAAAAATAAGAAAAAAAAATCAAGCTGAATATTTTATAGTAACTACTATTTTCTGAAGGAAATTTAACTTGCTTCCTAATTAAATAAAAGTTGGAGCTTACCAAGAGACATTTGAAGATTTTTTTTCCCCTAACTTGGAACCTGTATTTGTCAACTTTATAACTTAATTGGGCTGTGAGGCTGACAAATTGATTTTTCTTGCTCCTAATTTATTTAATTCAGTTTTCACAATTAGGCAAGCAATTAATCAATGGCGGAGTCATTAAGATTCATTGCATTGAAATGGTGCCCTGACAATCATCCTAAATAAGAACTGTGCAATTTGTCAGAAGGCAGATACCCTGCGAGATCTTAGTATATTATACTTAATATACTTATATGTGTGAATTTGATATTTTAACTTCACTGAAAATTGTAAGATGAATTTGAACTTGATGCTTTAAATTTTACTTTGTTTTATCTTACAATATTTTCTAGGAATAAAGTAATATATATCCACACTTTATTAAAATATGAAGCAGACTATTGGTGTATAACAACATTACAAAAGAATAGTTGTCTGATACAATCACAATATTTTTCTTTCCTATATTATAAAAAATATGGTTTCCATCAAGTTAAGATTTAAATTTAGAATATCAAGCTTCTGTATATATAATTAAAAATATAGAAACATTTTATGTTATTTTATTTAGAGGCTGCATTGTGCTCTAGAAAAATTGTTGAATTTGGAATCCATAAATCTAAATTCTAGCAAGTCCTGCCATATAAAATATTCTGCCTGATATCTTTGTGGAGTATTTTGTCATGCTATAGTTTCTTACCTGTGACTAGCGTTAATTTAAAATAAAATAATGTTGTCTACAGCCCTGCTACCCTGAATAAGCTTGATCCCATCTGATCTCAGAAGCTAAGGAAGGTTTGGGCCTGGTTAGTACTTGGATTGGAGACCACCTAAGAAGACCAGGTGCTGAAGGCATAAAAAATAAAAAAAAAAATAAAGGATCGTGAGCTGACAAGGTCCTTGCAAATCTGTGAGGTCAACCAAGGGTTGCCTCACCTAAAAAATAAAAAAAATTAAAAAAAAAAATAATAAAATAATGCACATGAAAACAATTTGTAAATTGTACACTGATATAAAATCTTAAAACATAAGAAATAATTTGGCCTTTTTTAGTATCATTTTGTACAATGAAACGCTCTAGAGACAATAATACATTTTGTGTAGTTTTTTATATTGATCATTTGTCTTTGCCTTTGAACATTCACTTAAACTGATGCTCAAAACTTTGAGATAAAGTCTTATTGCCTTGGGTTTCCAAAGCACCCAATCCTTTGCCCTGTGTTTCAGTTAACTTGCCCCAAGCTTCAAAAGTTTAATAATTTTTACCCTATAAAGGTTGCTCTGCCTGGGCACCCTGAGTCTCTTTTTAAAGGTCCATTTCTGCTATTGTTGTCAGGCTAAATCTCTTTCATTGCTGCTGCCCATTTTCCTGAATTGTTCATTCTCGCATATATTGTCGACACTCCTGAATCTTCTGTAATTCTCTATCAGTCTTTAGACATTGTACTCATACCACTGTCCTAAAGATATCACCCTAACGGCCTTAATTCTTGCTGTTATAACTGAAGCTGCTAAGTCAGAATACTCAAGGGTTCCAAAGAACTTGCTCATAAATGTTATTCAAAAATTCTCAAGTATAAATACTTCTCAAAGACTTGAAATTGGTTCATACTTGTAACTAAATAGAGGCTGACTCTAAAGCTTTGCCCTACCTGTTCTAGCATGATTGTTCAACTCGTCTTCACTGCTACCATCCAGAATGACTATGTCTTTCATTGCCGATTTAGTGCTTTGTCATTTTTGCAGAGTTGACCAGAAGGCTGAAACATCGTACATACTGATAATGATGCTGCAATTCTTTGGTGACTTTTGTGCCTTTTGGAGCAGAAACTCATATCACTGCTCCTTCCAATAGGGGGCAGCAAGCAGTTACTGATGATACTGAGACTCATTTGTTATTTCTTAAGTGCTATGAAATACCACTCTCGCTAATGAAATTCAGTGTTCTTTCTGGCGCAGATGGAACAACTGCCAGCTTCAGTTTTTCTCTCCTAGAAAAATTTGCCAATATCACCTTTGGAATGTTTTTCTTTTATTCAGTTTTGTTTTAATTGTGCAGATACTGTGCCCAAACTATCTTGATTCAGTTGGTCTAGTGTGAGCTGTCTATATCTGAAATTTAAGCTGAATCATAGTTGAATCTGATGTCCTTCAAATGTGGAGGATTATTTTCCTAAAGTTTCTAATCTTTGAGATAATCTTGATTTAACAAAGCCCCTAATCTCTAGTTGGTAAGTAAGCATGTATTATTCATTTTAAATTCTCTTATTGGGACCTGAATGGACACACATCCAACCAAGGTGCTTTAGCAGGCTTATTTATATCTTATGTTGCTTCTAAAGATCTCTCTTCCTTAAGATCTTGAGGGCGTGTAGATAGATGTCCACTGACATGCATTATTTTAAGCCCTAACTTTGGTTTTAAGCATCATGAAAGTTTATCCTTATGCTTTCTTAAGAAGCTATAAAGAATTTTCATTTCCAGCTAAAATGGACGAACAGGGGCCCAATGTTGACAGACAATTCACCATGAATCTCTCACATATTTCTACACAGTAGAAAGTATCTAGGCAGGAAAAGGCCATGTGCTGCAGAGCTATCTTTTCAGGAATATTTGTATGAACACATGACTCTGGAAAGATAAAGATGAGTATGCTGAAGCAAATTTATTTACATTTTCAAATAATAAAGATGGGGACATTCTCTTCCCTGAAGACATTCAAAGATAATAAAAATGAGACACTTCTCATCTTTCCAGAGAGATTTTCTAGCATTCCATGATAAAAATAATGCCTCTTGAGCGGGGAAGATGGGCATACTTTCAGACAGTCCCTATATAGTATGTCTCTTAACTTTGGGATTTCTTTCCTGTCACATACGTCCACTGCATGTAAAGGCAACGCCTGGCCCTTACCACCTGTGGTAATTGGGGTTCAGAAACACCTGTTACAGTGTTAGTCTGACTGCTTTTTGCTTTGAGTAATAAATGATATTTTGTCACCAATGAAGACACTTCATGTCTCTCTGCCAGTATCTGTGAAACTGATAGATTAACTTATTCCTTTGCAAGACAGATGAAATTCTAAATTCTTTTTCAGTTCCTTAATTAAGAATTTAACACAAAACTTATCCATCTTAAACAAATAAATGCACAAAAAGACAAAATACTTTTAAAAAGTGAAAAGAACTGTTTAAAATAGTGGGCCTCAGCCAATAATAGTAGAACAAATAAGGTAAGCCCTATACTGAATCATCTTATTGCCTTGTAAGATTTCCAGGCAATGTTAAAAGGCCCAGAAGCTGTATACAGACCAAACCTGTGTTGAAATACCTGTGTTGAGGGGATGAAGTTGAGAGTCCAAGGAGACCAAGGTGACAAGACCTCCTAATACAAATCAAGGAGAAAGCTTCACAGAAAGAGAATCCTACAGACGTGCAAGAATTCTTCTCAAGTATTCAGCAGAGCAATGATCAAAGCATACTGAGAAGTAAACTATCTAAAGCTGGAAGCAGGAGAGTGGGGAATGGGGGTTATCTGAAAGGATTAGAGAAAAGTACCCAGTTCTCACACAGTGTCTAGATAGTGCCTGTTCTCAATAGGCATATTGGAAAAACTCATAATGTATAGGGAATTGGCAGAAGAGTCTAGGCATTCTAAACTCTTAGTGGGTAATAATTTGCCCTAGATCAAGCCCTGCTGTGGATCTTTCTAATAAATTTTAAAAGCAAAATCTGAATGGATCATACTCTTTTCAAGTAACTTAACTGCATCCCCTAGAGCAAAGATCATTGAATAGCCATGGACATAGACATATTCAGTGCCCAACAAAATAAAATTTATAATGTCTTGCTTCCAGCCAAATACTATTAAGCAGAAAAAGCAGATCCAGGAATACATAATGAAGCGATTAATCAATCAAAGCCAGCCCAGAAGTGACAGAGATATTAAAATTAGCAGTAAAGGCTGTTAAAACAATTAACTATATTCCAGATGTTCAAAAAGGAAGGAGAGGTATGGAAATATAAAAAAGACAAACATTCTATAGATGAAAACTACAATATTGAGATTTAAAAAAAAAATTGAGGAAGTAATGGTAAACATTTTCTAAATTTGATGCAAGTTACAAACCCACAGGTCCAAGAAGCTCAACGAAACCTAAGCAGAAGAAATTTTGACAATAAGGGATGGCCATAACCTCTCAGAGTCTCTATGATGGACAGACATTTTGAGCATAGAAATATCTAGGCTATATTTACTAAACTCAAATCATAACTTAGTCATAAAACTAACATCATATACCAGAAAACTTACTAGGTTCTACAGGCATTGTTTTATTTAATTGTGATAGCAACACTTTTAGGTTCATGTAATACTTTCTATTTCCTATATAAGGAAAGTGAGATTATAAAGCTTAAGCAATTTACCTAAGTTTGCATATACCTTCACTGGGATTAAATGTTAAATCTGATCTAAAGAAAACATTATGATACTGATTAATTTTACAGCTTCATTTCAGATTACTATTTGTAAAATGAATTTTAAAAAGGTGTATCCCATTAGTAAAAGAGATAAATGAAAAGTGCTTTTAATAAGGAGATTAAGTAAATGAAATCAACATAGTGAGGTCCATGTAGTACGGGATGTGATGATGATAGTAATGTCGCCTTACCTTTGATTAGTGTTTTAAAGTTTGATAACATGTCTGTAATCTTTCCAATAGATTATCTCATTTGACATTCCTCTCAGCTCCAGTTTAAACAATTTAAACTGAGAGAGCTTAATGATTTCGCCCAGAGTAACCCAGTTTATTTGGAGAGCTAATGTTAAATCTCTAGTCTTCTGGTTTATAATTGGATTAATTTTATTAATAATATATTTTTAAATGACTGATTAAGATCTTGAATGAAATTAATATTTCTTAATAAAGAATTAAATATGACTAAAATCATTAAATGTAATAAGGAGAATGTTAAAATGTAAAAACCACTTTCAAAGTTGTCTTACAATTATTGAAAAGGATTATAAAAAAGGTGGATCTCTCTAGTTCTATAATCTAACAAAGAAAATAACTCAAAAGTAGGCATTTCTCAAAGGAACTTTCATATCTTACTGTTTCATCTCTGTAAATGAAAAATAACTCTTAAAAAGACATTTTGGGGCAATGAAATATAGAAATTAGAATTTTAAATATTACCTATTACATTAGAACTGGAAAAAAAATGTTTCAATAAACATCATGCTTGACTATGAAATCTGCTAGAATAGACTATCCAGAAATTACAGCCATTCTGTGGCTTTGCCAATCACAACAAAGGAACATTGCAGAATCACAATGTAAGAGAATTGCTGATGGCAGAGTCAGTAACCATAAGGGAACGTAATTTAAACACCACATGGGAGAATACTTTATGGCAGTATCACAACAATATAAAAAATGTTTACAAATATCAGCTGGTATCTCTATGTGTCCAAGTAGCTAATTGTGTTCTAGTTGAGTAGCTATTGCCAGCTGCATTATGATCACAGACAAAAGTTTGAGCTATCCAGGTCTGGTACATAATAACATTACTATCAGATTCCTCCCAGAGATTAAGTTTTGCTTTGATTTGTTTTGTTTGATTTTTCTAGCAATATTCTCTATAAAATAGTGTACAAAATCATGGTTGGGTTTATTATTATTTTAAAGAAAAGATAGATATTACAAATATTATTCTATTAATCATATTTTAAAATTTCATCTCGATGCTGCTGTCAATACAATGCCCTCCTATTCCTATGATTTATGGGTTGTTGTTATTGGTTTTTTGGGGTTTTTTTTTTTTGGTAATTATAGCATAAAATGCCAGAAAATTTTGATGTACATGAGTATTTAAGGTGTTAAACTTGAATACAGTTAAATGGAATGTGTATACACCAGGCCATAAAATCTCTGGATTCAAATGGCCTGAGTTCAGATCCTGACTTTGGAATATACAGAATTTTTTATTCATTAAATAAAGTAATGGTAATTAAGTGCCTAAAATAGATAAACACCTGATAAATGCTAGCTTGTATATCAATGTCAATTTTGCAACGTAAGAACTAGGTAGCATAAGCCCAAGAAGAATCATCTTTCCATTGATACAGCAAACTAGTATATTACCTTGTAGCAAATTAGGTTGATATAAAGAGATAAGCTTAATAAATAGGCAAAGGGTTTAATCATTCTATTTGTTTTTCTGTGTTACGTGAAAAATGTTATCACTCTTGAATTTTCAACATAAAAGATTCACCTAATTATTCTTAAATATGTGAACTTTAAGATTGATTTGATGAGCAAAGGTTACATCAGCCAGTAGTGGGAATTTCAAAGGGACATAGTGCCATATAGTTGCCTAAGACATGAATTTGTGGAGGTAAATGCTATAACCTTAATAATGTGCCTACTGATTAAAAGGATAATGTTATGTATGATTACGGAAAGATTCTAGAACTCAATAGGATAAGTGTTAAGCTGATAGGCCTGTCGCAAATGAGTGAAGATATGACATGTCCTTCAGCTGTAGTAATATGTCACAGCAGGCTACCAGGTTTTGATCTACACATTGCTATGTGTGTAAGGATATTAAGATGAAGAATAAAAAAAATAAGTCCATTGCCACTAGCATTTATAGAGATCCAGTGGCAGGCAATATAGCAACACAACAAAAGTAACAAATGTAGGATACTATCCTTGACTTCAACTTCCCAACAGTTCTTACAGACTTGGTAAGTGTTGACAAAGAAAACCCATCTCAATGCTCACTTTTTTTTTCTATCCTTAATGAAAAAAGAGAAGCAGCTAGAATCTGCAGATCTTTTTATCTGACCTATCATTTTGACCCCGAAAAAAGGAGGCTTCTAGATTCTGAAATAACAATAAATATTATAAAGAAAAAAGTTATACAACTTGTTCATTACTGTTAAGCATAGTATATAGTTGTAAACCACTTAAATGCTAGGCTTTCCACACCTGTGCAATGGAATGATCCCAAATTATTACTGATTTGTAGCAGCTGCTACAAATCACCACTGCCAGGAGACAAATTTGTTGTCAGGAAGGAAATCTCCTGCCAAACTTCCTGTCTAAAAAAAGATACTAGGTGATTTGTGCAGATGCCTACACTACTAAATCGGGACTGAAAAATCTGCTCTCCAATTTTCACTATTATAGTTCAGAATAGTGTGAATTTTCAGGACCTCTGTGAGTTGCCTTTATTGACTACTTATTGATTCTAAAGTATAAAAATTTAAAAGTTTTTGAAGTTATACAACTTGCTTTGTAATATGTTGCCAAACACATTCACAACTGGTTTGTCTGTTTTTTTTTTTTTTTCCTTCTCTCTCCCCAAAGTACATATGACTTAGAGTCAAATTTAATGTCAAATTTAGTATTTTTCAAATTTAAAAACACTTTAAGTGCTTTAAAATCAGGGATTTAAAGTAGTACGTGATAGACAAGTGTAAAATCTCTAAACAATGAAGGACACTTTAATAAAATAGAAAGAATATTCCATATGATGTCAGACCATGGGGCTTCAAGTTTTGTCTCTGCCACTTAATAGCCTTACCAAAACCAAATCCTTAAAATGTATGCTTCAACTGCATCTTTTACAATTTGACAAAAGTAATACTTGTCTTAGCTACATTATAGAGTTGTAGGCTCTATGTAAACAATAAAATGACCAAAAGAAGCTCATTATGTTTCTCATCTGGCAGAACTCATAAAAATGTTGGTAAGTCATTTAATTTTGTAAAGAAAAACAGGATACCTATATCCTGCCTAGGATGCATTTTAAACCGAGTAACAAGATGGATTTTTAAAAACCTAGTTTAGATCCTGTTACTGATCTGCTCAAAACCCTATAATATTTACCCATTTATTCAGGGTAAAAGCCAGAGATTGTTGTTGTCCCCAGGTTAGACCCTTGACTTCATTTCCTTCTGCACTGCCCCTTGTTCTGTACTCCAGCTCCTAGTCTCTTTGCTATTCCTATAATGCACCAAACTGGATCTCACCTATGGGTCTCACCCTTGCTGTATGCTCTGCCTAAAACACATGCCTCTCAAAAGTCTATATTAATAAACCCTCAGCTCCTTAATACCTTTGCTCGAATAACACTTTTTTACTTAAGCCTACCCCTACAATCTTTTAAAGCCTGTGACTTATTTATCCCTCCTCTCTCACATTTATTTCTTTATTTTTATTTTTATTTTGTTAAAGAGAACTTTTTATCTCTAACATACTACATAATGTATTTATTTTTTATGTTTATAGTTTATTGCCTCTCATGAACATTCGAATGTCACAGATCTTAGTCTATTTTTTTCAGTGATATAGTCAAATGATTGTTGATGCATTTAGCACGTGAAGTAATTAAAAGACAGTGTTTTCGTTCCTAGAACATTATTTTGTTTGTTTGCTTGTTTGATGAATAATTTTCACAAATATTTAGTTTCAAAGAGATTCAAACACTGTCTTATTAAGGTATCGATTCTTAAAATCAATTTAGGCCATATTTATGCAAATTTTTTCCATGATGCTTGTAAAGGTTGATGACGTCTGTGAGATATTTAGATGCATAGAACATATTCAGTCTTAACAATTCTTGAGGAATTAAAACCCTCAAATCTGCATTTTAACAAATTATCCAAGTGTAGTATATTATTCATCACATTTTGAGACTCAAAGAATTAATGTGATAGCTTTCAAACAAATGTTTATCTTATAATAAATATATTTTATTATACAATCTGGTATGTAGTATATCATGAGTGCACAGAGTGTTCCACCAGGAGAGGCCATAGTCTCAGCCATGAAATAAAATGTGTTTACAAAGATCGAAATCTTAAAAAGTTTTCTAACCATAACATTATGAAATCAGAAATAAATAATAAGATTTGAAATTTTTCACATTTTCAGAAATTTAAAAATACCTTCTAAAACCCTAAAGGCTAAAAAGAAATCACAGGAAAAATTTAATTTCAAATTGAGTGATAATAATAAAACATTAAAATTTGTGGGACAGCTAAATCATCACCAAGAAAAAAATATTGGCTTTGAATGCCAATATTAGAAAAAAAAGAAAAGTTTAAATTTAATAACCTAAACTTAAGAAGCTAGATTTATTATAAAATTCAATTAATCTCAAAGTAGAAGAAAAGATATAATAAAGATAAAAGCAGGACTGAACGAAATAGAAAACAATCAATAGAGAAAATTGCCTATCAAAATTGTTTCATCATAAAAGTTACTGAGTTGATAAACCCTTAGGCAAATCAAGTCAAAAAATTAAAGAAAACTCAAAGTACCAATAAACAAAATTTTTAAAATATTATCCAGATCCCAAGGATGTTAAAAGGATAATAAGGGAATGATATAAATAGACTTATACCAATCATTTTGACAACTTACATGAAATGGACACTTGCACACACACACACACACACACACACACACACACACACACACACACACAACTTGCCAAAGTGGATACAAGAAGTAATAGAATTTATAAATGCCTAATATCTACTAAGGCAATCAAGTTTTTAATCAAAATTTTCCCAAAAGGAAAACTCCAGGTTCTTGTGGTTAAATTAGTAAGTTTTTCAAACATTTAAGGGGGGAAAAAATCAATCTCATATAAATTCTTCAGAAAACATAGGGGAAAATATTTCCTAACATATTCAAAATACTAAAACATGACAAATTATTTATAGGAAATAGAAAATTGTATACTAATATTTTTTATTAACCTCAACAAAATACTGGCAAATCTCATACAGTAAAATAGAAAGAGTATAAATACAGTATGATAAAGTGGGCTTTATCTTGGTAATGCTAGTTTGGTTTAATGTTAGAATATCAGTATTATAAATCACATTAACTGAATAAAGAAAAAACTTACATGATAAACTATGAATGCAAACAAAACATTTAGAAGCAGAGGGATTTTTTTAACTTAAAGATTTATTTTTTAAGGAATAAAAACTATGAAATAACTACTTATAAGGACATCCATAGCAATTATAAACAAAGTAATTTAATTATAAATTTGGCATAAAGGTAAATTATTTAGAGTAATTGATGAGTGAGTAACAAAACAAACCTTGTGTTCATGTATTGATATATTTCTAAATATAGACAGTTAAGAATTTTTCCACAACTTCCAGTAAAATCAAGGAGGATACTATTTTTAAGTTAACCTGGGTTCAATTGTGAAACTCTATCAGCTATAAAGTAGATTTTTTTTGTAAATAAAACAAAATTTCTGATTCACAATTGTTCTATCCCAAAATTTTTATCTCAAAATATCTAAAAGACATTTTTACCTTCTTTTATCTCAAAAGCAGATGGAATATGTCTTAGAGAACAAGAAGCAAATTCATGATGCTGTGTTTTTAAAACCTGTTTTATTAACTTCTGGCACTTTATATATTTCTAATGACATCTTAAAATGTTTCCAAGGTTTCTTTAAGGCAAGAAAAAGGAGAGAGAGAGAAAGAAAGAGAAACAGAACTGCAAAAAAATGTGTATCTTAAGAAATTTCTGATAATTTATTAATTTGCTTTGGGGGTATTACAATCTGCCCATCAAATTCATGGAAACTGAAATAGGTCCATAAAATTAATATAAAACAGTTACGATTTTGTATAAAATAATTCAAAGATGGTGTACGCAGTTTTGCATACCATAATTTTTTCTCCAGGTATTGGCTTGATCTTTTTCCTGTCCCATATTCTTTCCTATATTCCCCTGAGAGAGATTTTTAAAATTTCATTAGGAAACATAATTATAGCACATCTTTTAAGGTTTAAAATCAGTAATTATGTGATAAAGTTATATCTCAAAAATATATTACCTTATATAGTTAAATATTACCAGGATCCCAATAGTTGATCCCATCTGCCTGTGTGCACTAGCCCCGCAAAAATGCAGGAACAGGAATTTGCAGTACAAAAAGAAGGTTTATTAGAGAATTGACCATTCTGAAGTATGGATAAGCTAATGCTCTATGAGACCCAACTCCCTGATGGTGTGTATGTTACAGATAATATAGGGTAAAATCACAAGACACCATGGGTTAGGGGTCTGGGATTGTGCTGAGAACTAACTGGTAGGAGGTGAGATAAGGGTAATAAATCATTTCTTCAGGTCATGAAGACAGCTCTGGCATCCCTCTTTATGGACTCCTGGAAGAGTAGCCATTCTACATTAGGGCTGAAACAGAACTTAGGTCAAGGCGTTTTCTTTAGACTGACAGAGATCCAAACCTCGTGACCATTAGTCAGGTTCAAGTCTTCTTCTGCCTAGGGGGTTACTGATTATGGGCGTGGGGGAAAGGCTAGGTCTATGAAAAGAATAGATGTAGAAATATTCTACTGGTAGGATTCAAAGCTAAATTTAATCCAAGTCATAGGACCCTCGGTTTCATAAACAAAATAGCAGAGAATTTTTAATTTCTCTTTGTGAGGAATAATATAGCACAGAGTTTTTTAAACCACACCCAGGAGACTTGAGTAGGCATCCTTTCAGTTCATATGTTCTATTTTTTAAAAAGCAGAGATTTCCATATGTTTTACATATTTGGTTTCCTGGTTGTATTTTATTTGAACAAAGGATATCTAATACCTATTTTATCATGGCTAAGTGCACAACCAATTTGTGTCTTGGTCTCTAAATCTGGAAAAAAGGGGTGATAACATCATTGGTTTGTTGTAGGAATAAAATGTGATATACATATAAAATGTTTACCATGTTAATATACACAATAAAGTTGAGCCCTCACAAATATTTTATAATTTGAAAACCTCCATTCTCTACTATACTGCTCGAGAAAGAATATTAAAATAAAGAATTTAGAAAGGAGATAAAATATTTTTCAATATTGTGAACTTAAAGATACTTGTGTTTAGTTATTGAAAAATAATTCAACTATTATAAAATAAAAGTTTATTTAAATTAAAAATGTGTGTGTGTGTGTGTGTGTGTGTATATATATATATATACACACACATATATATTTTTTACTTTCCCACAGCTTAAATATTATTAAATGAATTACAACTCTATTAAATGAGAAAAGGTATCAAAGTAAAATATAGCATTAGTTAAGTTTACAGGGCAAAACCCAGCAAGACAGGTTTTTATTCCTAATTCTTAGAATCAGTATTACCAAGGAACATAGAGCACTTAATAAATCACTAGATGTGTAAAATTAATGACTCAAAAAAAGCCCGAAATCTGCACCTCATTTAAAAAAACCTGTCGTTAACATGAAAAATGCAAGTAAAGTGGATAGCTTGAAAGTTAAGAAGACCTTGTTGAATTAGTTATTGACAAACTGAAGATAAGAAAGTACTTGAATCATATTGAAATGAATGTAAACAAGCAGGATGCATAACTTGCATTCCAGAAGAAATTAGAAAATCTGCTTACTCTGTTGAGTTGTATTTTAAAAGCCAAGCAAACTTGATGATTTATTAAAATGCAACTGGGTGAAAGAGACAATAAACAAGTGATGATTTAAAAGGTGAATATAATGATGAGAGACTGATAATGGTAATCTCAAATTGGTACTTAGATTTTTGATTAAAATGGCATAATTTTAGCAGCCTAATGGTAGCTTTTCTTAATGTTCTTCTGAAATAATAATATCAAATTAGAAAAAGACAAAAACTCACAATTTCAAAAGTAGGACCATGGAAAAATATAACAGCAGAGTACACAAAGCATTAAAATGTATGATATATAAACTAAATTTGGAAAAATTTACCCAGGCTTTACTTCATCCAAAGAAGACCATTGAAAAGGAGGGAAAGTCTTCTTCTTTCTTCCTCCCTACTGTCTTTCCTCTGAAAGACTCAGAGACTCGAGGCTGGTAACTATAAACATTCTCCACTAACAAATAACAGTCCTCAACAATGAAAATAAATTTAACATACAAATTAAGATCCAGACAGGAACCCCACAATTCCATGGATAATATATTTGAGCTTGTGAAAAAAAAAATTTTTTTTCAACATTTGCTTTTCTGTCTTACATTGTGTGAATCTAGTGGAAGGATATTTTATTCTGGGTGGAAGAATATTTTGAGGGCTCAGTTTCATGCTCTAGGTAGGAATAAATAATAAAATCAATGCACACTGTATTATGATTCCTGTACTTCAGTGGTTTCAAAACCTGATTGCACATCAAGATAAGCTTGTGAGCTTTAACAGCAAAATCAGAGGCCCAGCTGATCAGATGCACAGCTAAATCAGAATCTTAGGGATTAAATTTTATATGATTTTTCTTCCTTTCACCCTCCCTCTTTCCTCCCTCTCCCCCTCTCTCTTTCTCTCTCTCTCTCTTTCCTTCCTTCCTCCCTCCCTCCCTTCCTTCCTTCCTTCCTTCCTTCCTTCCTTCCTTCCTTCCTTCCTTCCTTCCTTCCTTCCTTCCTTCCTCCTTCTCACCAGGGATTTGTATGTCCAAGAAAGTTTGAAGCCACTGTTCTATCCTTCCATTGTACATAACGTTCTGCATGCGTTGAACATCCTGGATGACCTTGTCTTCAGCAAACACTGGCTGATCTCTTTCTTGTACTCTATCACTGTATAGTGTTAAGCAAAAGCAAACAAACAAACAGACCAACAAAAACTTCCACAGCTTCTCGTCTTGTTTTAAAGAAAGGGTTTATTAGACCATTGCTAGCATGAAAGACCAGGTCCCAGGCGTGAAGTCTGAACCACCAGCAACATGGCTGGGTGAAAAGACAGGTCCACCATCCTGGAGTTGAGTATCTTTATATATCAAGTAGAAGGAGATGAAAGATGTAAGCCATTCTGAAAGAATGTACATTAGCTTTGACCAAAGTGGGTGGGAGAAGCTGAAGTGGGGCCAGTTCTGAGATAGGCACAGAGGCAGCAAGGAAGAACTGCCTGCTCCTGTGGATTGGCTGTGGCA
>CM053508.1:11004169-11030146 GCA_028627145.1 Eidolon dupreanum
TAGTTTGCAGACAAGAACAAAGGGAAGATAGCTTTAATAAGAAGTATGATCACTGCCCATGTTCAACAATCTAAATTACCTGAGAGTTCATTGAACTTGGAATTTCCAGAGTTGATAAAGTCACCTCAGTTCTTAATCCCCAATGAAGCAACATCAGTATTAAATGATAACTTCAGGAAGACATCTTTAGCACAGGATAAAAATTGTAAATAAAAATTGTTTAAACATATTTTTAAGAAAACTTTATAACTTTGATAGACATGTGTGATCCACCCACCTAAAATGAACAGGTTCACCATAATGTCTTTCTATCTATTAAATTATAAGAGAAGAAATGGCCAAAGGCAAAGGAATCTGAAATTAAAAGAAAAAGGTGTTCAAGTTTAAATTTGACCTGTAGGTAAGATTGTTGTAAATCTTTGTTAATGTAATTGAGAGGAAGCAAATTATATGTATATATGTATATATGTATATGTCTATGTGTGTGTGTGTATACATATATATGTATGTGTGTGTATGTATGTGTGTGTGTGTGTGTGTGTATATGACTTCATATTTTTAAACTTCCCAAAAAGTCCATTGCAAAAGAAATATCTATTCAAGGGCTCCATTAGCCTTTCACTGCTAAATCAATAAAGAATCTTTAGCCGCCTTTCACCCATCTGCATTCCAATTTTGCAAATAGGAAGCTGGGTTAATTGCTATGGCACTGAGACACAATTTATATTACATGATAAAATAACATAATTATAAGTTAGTTTTAAATGCCTATGATACATGAGAGAAAAAAAGATTAAAAACAATTGTAAGCTCTATTCAGTTTTTAACTTCATGAAGTTAAATGACTTCCTGGAAATCAAACTGTGCACAAAAGTTGATTAGTAGTTGCCTGGGGCTAGAAGTATTGGGCGGGTGAAGTTTTAAGGGGACGTGGAAAATGTTCTAGAATTAAATGTTATGGTTGCATAACTTTGTGAATATACTAAAAAAAGTTGAATTGTACATTTTAAATAGACAAATAGTGTAGTATGTGAATTATATCTCATAACTGTTAAAAAGTGAAATAGTACATTGAGGAGCCAATCTACATTCCAAATGTAATATCTGAAAATGACCATGCACAGCTCAGTCTGTTATGCTGCCTCTTCTTTTGCCACAGACACGTGACTGTGTGGTTAGCTGTCAACATGCAATGGGGATCTTGAGAGCTTCTGACGAAGGATACCCGATGCATATAGTTATGTACAGGGCAAGATTCTTCTGTAGAGTGGGAAAAGAAGACAGACCTCATACAAGGGAAAACTGAGAGGACAGCAAAGGCAAACTATTAAAAAATATTCATATGCTCATAGATAAAAAGTTCAGGAATTCCTCAAAAGAAAGGAGTAGAGTTCAGAATATGACAGGATTACCTTGATAGGATTTACTTTGTCTAATTCAGATTAAGTGTAATATATTTTATCTGGTACATTAGCATTGATTGTTCACCATGAGAGCTAAATTAGCAGTAGTCAAAAGGATGTTTGCATTTCTCAGGAGAGAAAAATAATGTCATACAAATAATTGAGTTTATATTTCACTTCATGTCACACGTCAGTGTTGTTTTGTTTTGTTTTTTTAAACCCAGAATGTATATTTCCTGACTAATGGTAAGGTTAAATAAGGAGTAAAAGAATTATAATTTATAGAAATGAGGGAACTTATTGATATGTTTTCTTAAATGACTGCTGAGAAAAATTGAATTGCTTTAAGAAAGTGATAATGATTTGTTAGAGCATTTGTTTTCTATTTCCAATCCATATAAAAGGCTTTCTGTTAAAATGTGTACTTGAAAATAATTATTGAGTATAAATTTTATTAACTATGTTAAAAATCATTTAAAAATTTTAAGAATCTCATAATTTAAAAAAAAATAGTTTTTCTTAGGTACAAGGTATTTAGGGCTTAATGTAATATTAGCTGCTTTAAGGCAGTGTAGAATGCCACAGACGACAATTAGGAATCAGCGGGACTCAAGAGCTTTTATGCCATTCTGCGTTTTATGTGTTTACAAAGCTGCAACAACCTATTGGCATTTAATTCCATATTTACTGTCTCTTGTGTCTCATTGCACAGCAGGACATAGAATGAGCAATAAACATGTTATTATAAGTATTATACTGAATGAAAATTTAATTAAATCACAACTTCTTAAAAATGTGTTTTCTGTGTCACCCTTGGGTTTGATATCATCAACTCATGTATTCATTTTATCAGTTTATCCACACTGAATTTTGAGAACATGCTGAAATAATTTGATGTATTTTGAAGTTTCAGGAGAATAAAAGATTCTTTTTTGAATATATTCATGTACAAGAGTTATTTAATCTTGCTGACTTGAAAAATTATATAGATATATAATTGAATATGCTAATTGACTGACCTACTTATAAGCATACTAAAATTACATGACAAGAATATCAAAAAACAGTATAAATGCTTTATTTAAATTTCATTTTACAAATGTATATTTTTCGTTTTTCAGATATACATAATTAAATTATTTTATCTAGGGTTTTAAGAAGAAATGTTTCCATTGGTAATCTATTATATAATTTATACATGTGGCAATGAATAGTTTATTTAAAGAACTTATTTCTTACAAGAGAATAAAATATTCACCTCAAGTTGTATGAATTAAATAAAATGATAAAATTATAATTATGTTAAGTGCATTGTTTCTATAGGTAGGACTACAAGGGAACAGGAAAAGGTGAAGAGAAAATATATAGAATTTGCTAACTTCATACTATTATAAAAACCTGAAGACTTTTTTTCACCTTTATGTTAAAAGTGAGAAGAAAATTAGAAGAAAAAATTGATTAGCCACAGAAGAAGGCTACATGTTACTGAGAATTTTGTTTGATAATAGTAATAATGAAAGGAATGATATAGCAAAGAGGTATCACTCAAATTTAAAGAATTTATATCAAAATGAGGAAAATAAATTAATGATTAATCTGATTAAGAGAAAATTTAAATACTAGAAACGGTTATTATAGATCAAGCTAAACAAGAGCTCATGTTCAGGAAATTCAGTTAAGACAAAGAAAGGAATACATAGATCAACCAGATCCAGGTCAGAGAGATGATCTGAGATAAAAATTCCACTCAGTTCCTTGAAAAAGTTGGGGGTTCTTTGGAAGAAATGTAAAAGGTTTGGATAAGAAACTGAAAGTATAAGTAACAGTAGCTGAGTTAAAGTTTTAAGGAATCTTAACATATACCTTCTTCGCAACTTTAGAACTTGTATCAAACCCAGATTTAATTGAGCATACAAATGATGTATACAGTGAAATATGTAGGAAAAATGGAGGAAGACAATTTTAAGTAGAACCAGGGCATTACTATTTATATGTCAAGGCTTTGATACATAATCTGTGATTAAGTTTGGGGAAATTAGTAAAATATAGATATGTAGGCACTGGAGGGAGGGAAATTGGGTTTTTAGTTAGTCTCCTTGGGCAAGGTACCAAACATCTAATGAGTTATATGACCCATAAAATGCATTTATGCTTTTCTTAGAATATTTGTAATGTTTAAGTCAAATAATAAGGAACCTATCACAGTGCCAATAACCTAGTAAACACTTTAAAATGCTAGTTTCTTTTAGTTAAAATTACTTCTGCCTGTGTTTGCACATTATGTAAAATATTAAACAAATATACAAATATAAAGAATGATTATGTCATAATATTTTTAGAAAATAATGAAGTATCAGAAATATATAAAAAAGAGTCCTTTAAAAATGTTTACACTTATTATACCAAAAAATGAGATATTTCATCACTACATGATTTTGCTTCTTTGTTTTCTGGGGGAGAACACTTCAATTCTACACTCTTAGTAACCTAAAAACCTTGCTAGTTATTTATTTGGCAGTACTGGAAATAAAATTCCCATGCGACTTCAGAAGAAAGGTTATAAAGATAACCAAACTAAATACTCAATAAACGTTTTTCACTAACAGGCTGAAGATTGTTCTCATTGATTTTAAGTTCTTCTAATGTGGATGTTCTGAAGGAATTGCTACCAAATTATTTCTGTCCATATTCAGGTGCACTAACTTTTTCAGGAGCTTAAAAAACAAATCTCAAAATTACTTGTTTATTTTGTCATAGATGTACAGTAATGTATCTCATTTAACTGTCAGTTTGCTGTACTTACTGAAGCCTTACAAATCTGCACTTACCTACTCAGATTTAGGAAGGAATTCCCATATTCTCCCTGCTAGGTAAGTGTTGATTCTGTTAGTAGTATTTATTCCCAGGCATTTTCTGCAAACTGCATTTGATAATTTTGTATTCCATTCACCCATATTCATTTTTCACCTATTATTGTGGCTTTAGTAAGCAAGAGAAGGCTCCTGTCACCACTAGATTGGTCATATTTTGCCAGATCTTAAGTTTTCACCCTCTCAGCAATAGACGTAAATTTAAATTATGCAATAACCTGGATCTGTCATGGATTCTAAAATTTGAATCTTTTTAGTGTATTTGCAAACCTCAATGTTCTCCAACACCATTTTTTGAAGAAACTGTCCTTTCCCTATTGTATATTCTTGGTCCCTTTGTCATACATTAATTGACCATATACACATGAGTTTACTTCTGGCCTTTTGCTTCTGTTCCATTGATCTGTATGACTGTTTCTATGCCAATAACATACTATTTTATTACTGTGGATTTGTAATATAGTTTGAAATCAGGAAATTTAATGCCTCCAGCTTTGTTCTTTTTTTCCCTCAAGATTCCTTTGTGTGTGTGTGTGTGTGTGTGTGTGTGTGGTTTCATATAGTTTTAGGAATATTCTAGTTCTGTGAAAAATGCTATTGGAATTTTGATAGGAATTGCATTGAATCAAGATCACCTTGGGTAGAAGGAATGTTTTAACAATATTAATTCTTGCAATCCATGAATGCAGAATACTTTTTTACATTTACTTGTGACTTCTTCAATTCATTTTATCAAGCTTTTGTAGTTTTAAGTGTATAGAAATTTCACATCCTTGGTTAAATTTATTCCCTAATTTCTTTTCATTGTTGGTGATGTAAAGATGCAGGATATAAAATCAATACACAACAACTGGTTGCATTTCTATATACTAGCAACAATTTGGTTTCCTTTTATACTTTTTCTTATCTAACTCTCTGGCTGGAATGTCTAGTTCAATGTTGAATAAAAATGGCAAGTCTTGTTTTGTTCTTGATCTTATGGGAATGTGCTGGCTGGAAAATTACCGCTTGGCTATCGCCCGTGGGAACATAGGCTATCACCCATGGGAACGTAACATAACATTCTAACAATAAGCTTTCTGCTTCTGTACCCTCACTTGCACAACCGACCTGTGGGCTGACAGTTAGTAAATAGAAGAAAAATAGACTTTTGTGTTCAGACAGAATGAAGAATGGGGTTTAGGGCTTAAAAACCCTGTACCTCTACATTTCGGGGCTGCTTAATTTGGGATCTGTGCACCCCTGGCAGACCCAGCTGGCTGAATAAAGAATGTGTTTCCTATAACTCACCGATTTCTGGTGGTCCTTGTCTCTATCAGGGGCTGGTGGCTACAATAGGGAAAGTTTTCAGCTCTTCATTGTTGAATATGTATGATGTTAGATGTGGGTTTGTCATATATGGCCATTATTATCTTAAGTTATGTTCCTTCTATACCCAGTTTGTTGAGAGTAAAACTTTAATCAATTAATTAATTTAATTATTTTACTACAATATTTTAAAGTTTAGTTTTGGCTTCTATTTTATACAAAGCAGATGCACAGCTTTCTGAAAAACATAAATTTATTAAAAATACAATACTTTTTTATACTACTTGTCTATTTTAAAATATTCAAAAAATATTTTAATTAGTAAAACCCAGTGCTGTTTGACTCACATTAGCAACTGGGAGAAACATTGTCAAGCATCATATCAGCTTTGTCTGAACTAAATTAAATTTATTATTAATCAATGGCATAGACCATGTTTCCACATCAAAATATGTATTTTTATAAGAATTAACAAATGCATACAAATGTAGGCATTAGTATTATGGTATGGGATACCTTAATCAACCTATATATTAAATATTATATGTGCTATTTTGTTTATATTTAAGAAATGCTAATAAAGTGAACTAACTAGACCTAAATTACGAATATTAAATTTGAATATCTGTGGTGTTCACTACAGTTTCAAATGTATTATTCAAAAACAGAAGTATTTGATATGAAATAAACTTTGCAATTATACCAATAAACCTCATAAAATTCAAACTTTTTAATATAGGTATCTTCAGCACCACAAAATATCAATCAAAGCTATAACATTTAATATGAATTAATTGACATGCTTTATTTATTGAATCTCCATGAAAAACTATGAAATATTATTATTTAAAAAATAATAGCTGAGATTTGTAGAGATTAGATAATTTGCTTAAACTTAGAAATTTTAAGCTAGCAAAGCTAAATTTCAAGTAGCTAAAATTTGAACAGCACAGATCTGTGTGAACATAAAGCATATTCTCTCGAGCACTGTACATCAACTGATATAACATTAGGTTGATATTGGCCACATAAATTATCTATTTTAAACATATGCACATCAGTACAGCATATTCTTTACTGGTAAGTGTCAGAATCTTCTGTCATCCAGGTATTATATAGTATTTTTGAAACTTCAACCAGTTACCCTAGGATTGGTTCTCTATTTTTTTGAAAACAAAAACCTAAAAGAAGACAATATCTAATATATTTTAAATGTGATTTATTATGATATTCTCCCTTTTAAAAAGTTTCTGGTTGCTAATACATCATTTTTTACTATAATTTCCAAGATTTACTTTAAACTTTATTTTTTTTTTTATTCGAGGAATCATAGTACATTTTAATAACGTCTTAGTGTGAGTGTTAAACTAAGCTGAAGTCTACGGAGATGTAGAAATATCAAAGACAAACTCAAAGAATGCTTTTATAGTATTCCTCCATCTCTTCTTTAAAATGTGAATATGTATAGTACTTTGTGATTTTATCCACCATTAATTGTACTTTATACTCTTATATTTTAAGGACTGCGACTCCTGCTTAAAATCATCCGTCACATTGAGCGATGTATAGTGTTATAATAGTGTTAAAGTTGCCATTATTTTTTTTAAGGGATCAAAGCCTTGACATGTCACATTGGCAAATTGTTAAAAACAAATGTTCCCCCAGCCCCAGGAATCTTGTTTTTCTTATGCTACCCATGCATGATTCTTTCAAAAATTCTTCATATGACCACATTATCCCGATCACTCTAAATCTGACTTATATTTAGAAAATAACCCTACACACATGTTGAGCACAAAGTTGAAAATAATATTTCAAATCAAGTCAACAGGGACAGAATGCAGTAGTATATTCAATCTTTTTGGCCATTTTATTTCTATCAATAATATTTCAAATTATATTACTTTTCAGTAGCCACATCACACTGCTAATTTATATTGACCTTAAAATCTATTAAAATCCTTTGATAATTTTTATGTAAGCTCTTGGTAAGACAAATCTCCACTCTTATTTGTGTTGTCAGTTATTTATGAAACGGATTTTTCAAACACAGCTTCAATCAATTCAATTTTTCTTCCAGGTTCAGATGGTCATTTTAGAAGATCCATAGTTAATTAATTTTTAATCAGTTTCAGACACCTTTCAACTACACAAATCATTTCCAAAATCTAAAGCATAACAAAACACAAAGCAACAAAAACTTATCATTGACTCCTTTATATAGGTTGGAAAGTCTTATTACAGTATCTTTTATTATGTTTGGTGTAACGCATCTCTGCTTTTTTATTATTTTCTACTTTTTTTCCCTGTAATTCACAGTCCTGACTGAGATAAATGTTCCCCAGCATTAAAATACTGCAATACCTACCTTTTACTTATTTCTGCCTTATTTAGCAATATTGTGCCCATCTTATTCTTTGTAAATTACACATTATCTACAAATGTCTCTGTGTTCCCAGATCTTTATTAAACAAATTTTACTCCTTCAGCTAAAGTGAAATACCTTTTTACCTGAAGTTTCAATATTCATTCTCCATCTGCCATTTTCTGGTACTAGGAAGCCAGATAGGGACTTCTCATTGTCAAGTGCTGTGTTCTCACTACTTTTCTAACACCTTATTCAACAATCTGTCCTCACTCTAAATTTATACCATTTGTTACAGTAAGGCATATATATATATATGTTGCATGGAATAATCTATATGCAATATATAATTAAAGAGGATATCTTACAATTAAAGAGGATATCTTATAAATACATAACAACCTTTTAAAAAGGGCGAAACTTTCATAGAACTGATATTTTTAAGTAATTATTTTTTTATGGTGACATTGGTTAACAAAATCCAATTAGTTTCATCTATACAGTTTAACAGTAAGGCATACACACACACACATATACACATACACGCACATACATACATACACACACATATATGTATATATATACATATGTACATGCACATGTATATGTATATGTATATAGATAGCTATGTGTGTGTGTGTGTATATATATGTGTGTGTGTGTGTGTGTGTGTGTGTGTGTGTATTTATACTGTGTGTTCACCTCCCATAGTTGGATTTCTTTCTGTCACCACATATTTGACCCTCTTTACCTCATCTACCTTCCCGCCCCCCACATCCCCTACCTTCTGATAACCATTAGTCTATAGTCCATGTCCATGAGTCTCTGTTTGTTTGTCCTGTTCCTTTGCTGCTTTTAGGTTTATATTCCACATATAAGTGATATCATGTGGTTTTCAACTTTTTGCATCTGGCTTATTTTGCTTAGCATGATTATCTCAAGGTTCATCCATGTTGTCACAAATGGCAGTATTTCATCTCTTCTTATGGCTGAGTAATATTCCGTTGTATATATGTACCACAGCTTCTTTAGCCAATCGTCTTTTGTAGGACACTTCCATGTCCTAGCCACTGTGAACAATGCTGCATCAGTGTGCAAATATTTTTTTAGATATGAGTTTTCAAGTCTTTGGGTAAATACCCAGTGGAGGGATTGCTGGATCATATGGCAGGAGAGACACCTTTCCAAAAATTTCTTCAAGGATTTCTATTTTCAATAAAAATTGTTCATAACCCTGATTTCTCTCTACACAGTATTCTATTACTACCTCATGAAATCTAATACACAAATAGAAGTCCTAAAGCAATCTCAGACACAGCAACTATTCAACTGTTTATGACTTAGAAAGAGTGCACCCCAATCTCTGATCGACATTTATTCTTTCGGTGCTCCCTTATTTTTTTTTTGTCATTATTCTTTTTTTTTGTACCTAAAAAAATATTTGGCCTATTATAATTCAGCAATACACATCATAAACATATGAAAAGTTATATGTTAACAATCCATATAAACAAGAAACAAAAGTAAAGTAATGCATTAGTGATATATGTGTAGGGAAATATGTATAGAGAATTATTTTAATAGAAATCTTGAATACCCAAATGTGCTAAATATGATAAACAGTCCATTGTATGGTGAATTAGATAACATGAAATCTTTCAATATACAGTAAGAAGGAATATAATTGTTCTTTTGATAATAAATTTTCAGAGGATGTTAAACATTTCTTTTCCAAACCAATAGATAAATACACCACAATTCATTCTGCTTACTGAAAATGTTACCAAAAATGTATATAAAAGTTTAAGATGGGAAAATTCAATATAAAATAAATACAGTGCCAAAACAATAGACCATGACACATATTTGTTTTTTGTGTCAAATCTGAGATTTGAAAATCACATGATGCCTAGTAGTAGTGTTACTATGAGAAAAGGAAGTTAGCAAATAACTTGTTTTTGAATAGAGAATCTGAGAATTTACATCAGAATAATGCCAAGATCCCAGAGGTTAACATTTAGAGATGTAAGAGAATCAAACATTCTTGTAACAAATAGATAAAATGTCAATAAATATTGTAAAATATAGTAAGAGATGAGAGACGCAGAATTTTAAGGATGTTACTGCATTTAAATTCTTGGTTTTTTTGCTCTCATTTTATTTCATTCCATGCCTATCATTTTATAACAACTAAATGATCTAATTTCACCAATTAATAATTAGATCTGAGAATAATTGTGTCCATGTGCAGAACTATGATAATGAAAAATGATTTTAAATTTGTTCATGAAAATAAAAGGAAAGAGGGAGGTATAGGAAGGAGGCAAGAAGGAAAAAGGAAAGAAGGGAAGGATGGAAGAAGAGAGAATGGAAGGGAGGAAGAAAGCAGAAGAGAAGAGAAAAAGAAAATAAAGAAAGAAAATAGGAATTTTACTAGACATAATGGAAAAGAATGTTTCCTGGACATTATATCTTATTTTGTATACAGGCCATATTGAATGGCTAGATCATGTCAGAAATATGTTTAGTTAGCAAATAATTACCTAAAACTGTAATTATTTACTTTTTCTTTCCAAGAAACGGAATCCTACAATCATTTTATCAGAGTATGCTGTTTCTTAGAGAGTACTGGAGATACAAATCCCAATTCTTTAAGATCCTTTTTTATATCGTCCATTGAAAAATGTCATCCTTCTATTAATCCAGCATTGCTTTAGAAAGCAAGGTTACAACAAAATTGATTAAGCAGGCGCTTTCTTTAGTTACACTGTAGTCCATAAAATTAGGTTGCCTGAATTGGATTTAGGTTTTTCAAAAGATTCCTCAGGAAAACATACACAAATCATTTCTTAAAGTTGTTTTCTGTGTATTGCAAGTGTTATTCCCTAAATGCTAAATATTATTATTTTTAATGTTATAGAGTTATTTTCTACTGACATTATCCCCAATTCCTCACTTGAAATATCTTTCTGGAGTTTTTGTTACAATAAATATTCTAAAAAGTGATGAGTAACCTGTCCATTCCTGTGGTGCATCCCTAATTTCTTATATCTAGTAATAAAAAATGTTATAAATTAATTGACCTGTATACTTATGATTTCTGCAAATTTCTGAATTCATGTTGTTTTCCATAACAGACTAATTGAAAATGAAAAGTAAATGAATTAGATGGCTATGTTCTCTCATGCTGTTTACTATTTGTCTCACAGTCTTTCTCACATGACTTGTAAAATTACATTATATTGATTAAGTTTTATACAACTTTTTGCTAATAACAGTTGTACTTTATTATTTTTTTCTGAGAAGCTAGTAGTTAGAACTAAGTCATTTTACTAAACTAAGTTGACTATCTTTTGGAGAACCATGGACTGTTTCATATAATCCAACATTAATACATTAACACATTAATGAAATTTAAAATAATTGGTGAGTCTTTCTCCACTCTGGTTTTAGTAAGCTTATACTTTTAATTATTGTAATAATGACAAAAATATGTGTTCTGTAATTTTTTATGGAAAACATTAAGAACAATAAGTTGTCACAGATGAAAAGAAGCTGAGTGCTGAAAATATTCCATTTTCCTAAGAAATTATAAGTTCTAGATGAAGGAATTTTATCTGCTCAGCATAATGAAACCATACAGTATCACTGGATGGTTTTTCAAGTGGCAAATGTGTGAATAAACACCTATATGAAAGAATCTTGTAATAACAGTAAATATAAAACTGGGAAAAATTAAAAGGCCTGACAACCTCAAAAGTCCGTCATACATGAAGAACAGTACTTTGCAGGTAAACTCTTAGCATGAGAGTAAGAAATTGACCCTGATGGAAAGAAATCAGTGTACTCAATTTCCACCTTATAGTTTCAATGTTCCCCTTCCAAAAACAGATATCAGTTCCATTTGATTTTTTTTTTCAAATCTCTAAGTTCATATGGCCATGACAGTATCCACCTGCTTATGCTGAAGTATAAGTACAAGACTTCTGCTTATACAGAATTGGAGACAATGTCTTGTTCTCTAATATCTATTGAAGTAGCAGGCTCATTCAGTGTACAGCTGAAAACAATTTCTCAAGTGCTTTGTCCATAGAACATCAGTTAGATATTTAAGCAGAAATGCTTTTATACTCATGCTTTTGTCATTTTGTCACAGACTATTAAAATGATATGTTCTCAAAGATAGGAATTAATAAACTTAATAACACTGTTCACCAAGGACATGGTTGGATGAAATTACATTATGTTTTTATTTTTTTAATTTTAATATTTTTTATTTATTATTTTACAGCAAGTATATGGCAATAATGAATACAGTGGCTTCTAGTAATTACTTTGTGGTTGCCATGTCAGCTATCCATAACCAGAGAATAAGTAAAATTTTCATGGAGAAAATAAATGAAGTTTGGAGATGATGTAATTAGAGCTTAGAAGCTACATATTCATTGATAGAGGTCAGTGTGATATTTTTTTCCTTTGCCTATCAGGGCATACAGGTTGATGATCCAGGAATAGAGACATATCTCAAGCCAATCTAAAAAATTGAGAGGTAGCATTCTTGCACATGGCTCATGTACTGGAATGGAATTAAAGAAGTCAATGAGAAATGGCAACTTGAAGTATACATGGAAGAGATGTCCCGAAACCCTTGTGGGAATTGAAGGATCAGGATAAGGAGGACACAGTAAGCCTACATGGATCTGACAAACAGGCATGATAATTGGATAATCATGGAGGCTCCTATCCAAAGACCCAACCAAGTGAAAGGGTTAAGGTGTAGTCAAAGGACAGAAAATGGCTGTGGGGTGCTCTTCCACAAACACCCTGATGCTAAGTAAGCACACATCCTAAACCTTTCTGGGATTTAGACTTAACCTAGAGTAGGATTTATAATCCTTTTTTCAATTATCGTCTTCCACTAAGAACCCTTTCAGATTTTTTCCCCCTAATTGTCACAATTCCACGTGAAATTTGAAAACCATATATACTATATATCTGCTTATGTACTATATGTATATCTGTGATTCATAAATGAAAAGAGTAAGATATCTCCACCCACTTCCAAGAACCACTTTTCACCTCCTTGCAAACTAAATTGTTCCAATTAAGAATGCAAATACAATCATTATGCAATGATTCCCAAAGTTTTTGTCTTAAAAACTCAGTATACTCTTAAAAATTATTGAGGACCTCAAAGAACTTTTGTTTACGTGTCATATATGTATCAATACTTACATTTTTATAATGAAAACTAAGAATTTAAAAATCTATTTAGAAATTTAATAAATCATTTATAAATTAATTGCATTTCAATGTAAATTACATAAAAATTTTGTGAAACTAACTATATAATCCAAAACAAAAAATCATATTTTAAGGAGAGTGACATTGATTACATTTTTGCAAAATTCTTTTATTTCTAATATAATAGAAATTATATGGATTCTCATATCTGCTTCTGATTCTTAAGATTCCATATTTTGCCTTTCAACTAAATAAAAAATTTGCAAAAGTTTATAAAATTTTTAGGTGCAATAGAATATATATAAATATGATGGCTAACATGACTATGTAGTGTGTGTTTATAGCATATTTTTATATATTTTTGAATATTCATCTCTTAAGACTTTAAGAATATCTATAACAAAATTGTATATCTTTGGCCAAAACATTCCATGAAATAACACTGTTTCACAAAATCCTATTAGAGAGTTTAAAGAAGGGTAAATGTTTTAGTAATATAATATGCTTACAAAATAAACAATATGCATTTTATATAATTTATTAAGAAGTGTGTCAATAGTGTACAACTTGTTTATTGTTCTAATTTACTAGATTTTATATCCTGATATTCTAAAAAGGAATGTAAACTACACAGGAATTAATGTATTTCCAAGAAAAGTTTTGAAAAACTTTTTAATTTTTAAAATATGCTTTTATGTAAGTAATAGATTTAATTTTAAATAAAAATCATTTTAAATCTCACAAATTTTTAAATATTAAATTTCATAAGTACATGTATTAAAAAAAAAAAGTATCTGTTTGATCAACTCATTTAGTTCCCTGTCTCCCTGAGGCTCATTGGACATCAAGATGAACAATGGTTTAGACATCAGTTGCTCCAGATGGACTCCTTGGGGATAAGCCTAAACTTCACATATGGTCTTAATTCAGACAGAGGAGGCTTAGCAGTTACAACATGTAAAAGGCTCATGAGTTAGAATAGGATAGAAATGTTCTTAAATGGTTCAAAGGATTGAAACCAGATGCATATTCAACATATTAACGATTCTACTTCCAAGTTTAATTTTACCTGCAATTGTAATTGATTCTACAAGTTTTCCCTATCTCCCACTGATGTACTTGCCATCTGGAGATGCCACATATAGTGACAGTATTAGCTCTTTGCATAATAAGCATTTGGAAAATGTGAAGAACCTAGTTTTCTCTTTTATTATATACACCTTATTTTCTAATCTAAGGAATGACCTTGAATATTCAAGTCGCACATTCAGGTTGAGAAAAGGGTGTCAAAATATCTAGTATTAATAGTACATAATGTTACTTAACAGTAATTTTTATAAACTATTACCAGTAGTCAAGTATTTACAAAGCTTAATTGCAATCATACTTTTCCTTAAACTAAACAATTAATATTCTACTATAAAGTTTGAGAATTGTGTATTTCTGAGAGTTTTTTTTTTTTTTTTTCAACAGTAACACTTGCTACACACATACTTGTATTTATGCATTCCTGGCGTAAACATAATGTTAGTATTAAGCAACACATTTCAACTTTAAAGAGAATTTTGAAGTGGGGGGGAAGTCACTATTGGATAAAACTACAAGATATTCATTAATGAATATCTGTCTTCGTTATTCATCAGTTTTATCTTTAAACTTGACAAGATATTACAAATGCTGAATCTGAGTGGACCAGGATGGTTATTTTTTCAAAGGGCTCTATTTTTAAAGATTTCTATATAGCAAGATGTCACTAGAGACTTGTGTTTGAATTCTTTGTGAATAGCTAATGATCCATGAGGCCGAAGTAAATTTCGTGTAAGAAACTATCATATTCAAAGCAAATATACTGTAGATTCAATCTAGTTTAATTTCATATGAAAATCACTTCTAGGGTAAACCTTAAAAGCATTTTAAATGCTTTGCATGAATTTCAACTAACATAAAGTATAATTGAAGAACATATGATGTACAATTGATGATGGATTGAAAGTTCTTAGACCTTTCCATTTTGAGTTTGTTGGTGGTGATTGATATTCGTTTTAGTCCATTTTGTACCATTTCATAGAACAACTAAGATTCAGTGCAGTCACTTCAACTTCAAGGGAAATGCTGAATCAAAATAGCTACATCACAATATAATTAACGGCATACTTCTGGAGTTCTGATAATATTAATGCATAATAATATTATACCTAATATAGCAAATGCATGGAGGAAAATTTAAATTTTTTTCTCAGTAGTATACTCTAATGTTATGATTTCTGGTAACCTAGTTAAGTGTGAGAGGAGAAAATTAGTCATGTATACTGGACTAAAATGGGAAATAATTTTTGTTTATTTTTTGTCTATTGGAATATTTTGGAGTTTTTATAGCACTGGTGAGAATGATTGTTTTCAAAATATTCTCCAATACTTTCTTATGAGAACAGTGAAGAGGAGGGTGAACTCTGAAGTCAAAGGACTGGGCTTTGTGTCCTGTGTCCAGTTTTTAATAATTATATGATGTTAGGCAAAGCTTTTTGACTTCTCTGTGCAACATATTTCTTATCGGTAAAATAGAGATGTTTGTAACACTTTTTAAGATTGTTATAAAGATTAGTGTGTTTAAAAATGCATAAACACTTAGAACTTTACTGGTAATAGTAAGTATTCAGTTAATATGTTATTTAATGTTATTTATTGAAAAGGAAGCATTCAAAAACAAGTACATTTTATACTACAAATTATCTTGACATGTATAATTTCTTCAAATATATTCAATTAGATGAATTATGTATTTCTAATTTTTTTGTATTTTTAATGTCTCCTTAACTGTAATTAAATTTTAAAGAAAATTGAAGAAAGATATGAAGTGAATATAATTTTATTTTATCTCAATCTGTTTATAAATAGTATTTTCCCTATAAACTGATTATTTTAAAGTGGATTACTCTTACACATTTATTTCTGAGTGACAAATTACTCCGTTTCCAGTGAACAACCAGTAAACAGAGAAAAGTTGCACAAGTAGAAATAATGTCTCAATAAAATTATATTGATGATTTGCTTATTTTTAATATGGAAACCACAGGGAAGCAAGTTAGTAAGCCCTTTAACTTGATTAAGGAAAAAGAGAAGAAGATATGAAAATCCTAATCTCTTTAACATTGCTACTATGCATATAAATGGGAGATTAAGCAGAAGTTATAGGAGTAGACACTTTGTGATCTCTGGGTCTAATTACAATAAATTTAGAAAAGTCGAAAGTGTAATTTGCACCAAGTTGAAGAATAAATGGAAAACAGAGTGGCTGGGTTTCTTTTTTTTAGATTAATTAATTTATCTTAATTTTTCAATTACAGTTGATAGTCAATATTATTTTATATTAGTTTCAGGTCCAACAACAGCATGGTGGATAGATGTTTATATAATTTACGAGTGGTCCCCCCAATAAGTCTAGTACCCACCTGGCGCCATACGTCATTATTACAATACTATTGACTATATTCTCTATGCTGTACTTCTCATCCCTGTGACTATTTTGTAACTACCAGTTTGTGCTTCTTAATCCCCTTGCTTTTTTCAACCAGGCTTTCATCTCCTCTTCCTTCTGGCTACTATCAGTTTGTTCTTTCTTCGAGTCTATTTCTGTTTTGCTTGTTTGTTTACTTTGTTCTTTAGATTCCACATATAAATGAAATCATATGGTGTTTGTCTTTCTCCCTGACTTATTTTACTTAGTATAATACTCTCCAGGTTCACTTATGTTGTCACAAGATATCATTCTTTTTATGGCTGAGTAATATTTCATTGTATATATGTACCACAACTTCTTTATCCATTTGTCTATTGATAGGCACTTAGGTTGCTTCTGACCTTGGCTATTGTAAATAATACTTCAATGAACATAGGAGTGCATATATTTTAGTGTTTTGGGTTTCTTTGGATAAATACCTAGAAGTGAAATTGCTGGATGATAGGGTAGTTTTATTTTTAATTTCTGAGGAACCTCCATACGTTTTTCCGTAGCAGCTGTACCAATTTACAATCTCACCAACAGTTATCAGTTGCAATGGATATTGTCATACAGATAGGGTTTTAGACAGAATAATAACACTTTATGATTATGTCAGATGTATTACTTAATAAAAAATTGAAAGTGAATGGATATTGATTAGTTGCAAAAATATGAAAAGGGCATACAGAAAATAAAGGGTTAAGTGATATCCAAAAAGTTTAGAATAACGTATTATATATGTATTTTATTTTTTATTGAAATGTAATTCACATATCATAAAAGTCATTATTTTAAAGTGTGCAACCTAGTGATTTTTAATATATTCTCGAACTTTTTCAAGTTAATTTCAAAACCTTTTCATCAACCCAAAATGACATGCTTTACCATTAGCAATCACACTCCATTCTCTTTCCGCCAGCACTGGTCACCACTAATCTAATTTATATCTCCTTGGATATGACTATTCTGGACATTTCATATAAATGCAATCATATGATATGTGGCCTTTTCAGTTCGCTTTATTTTCTTTATCATACTCTTTTCAAGATTTATTCATGTTGTAGTTCCTTTTTATGGGCATGAACTATTTAATTCCTTTTTATGGGCATGAACCATTCTGTTGTATAAATATACCTTATTTATCAATTGATGGATATTTGGGTTATTTCCAGTTTGGGGCAAATATGTGTAATTTTTCTGTGAATATTCACATACGCAATTTTGTGGACATATGTTTTCATATTCCTGAGTTGAGTTGATGGATCATGCAATGACTGTGCTTTTGTTAAGAGTCTGCCAAACTGTTTTCCAAAGTGATTATATTAGGGTCCTAGGACTGAAATCACGAATCACCATAAACACACTAGCTTAAGATAATAGAAGTTTATTATTTCACAGTTATGGAGGTTAGCAGTCTAAAATAAAAATATCAGGCAGGGCATGTTCTCCCTGAAGGCTCTAGGGAAGTAGACTTTCTTGCCTCTTCTAGCTTCTAGTGGCTCCTCGGCTGCAGTATCATAACACAATGTCTGCCTCCGTTTTCCTAAAGCCTTCTTCCCACTGTGTGTCTATCTCTTTTTTTTTTTTCCTCTTCTTGTAAGGACATAAGTTATTGGACATAGGGCTTACTTTAAATCCAGAATTATTTCATCTTAAATTTCTTATCTAATTACAATTGCAAAAACCCCATTTCTGAATAAGTTCATATTATAGTGATCTGAATGGACATCAGTTTTTTGAGGAACACCATTCAACTCACTACACTGGCTGAATGATTTTATATTTCTACAGCAAAGTTTGAGGGTTCTAATTTTTCCACGTGATAGTCAATATTTGTTATTGTCTGAACTTTTCATCATAGCCATCCTAGTGAGTGTAAAGTGAACTTTCATTGTGGATTTTTTACATTTCTCTGATGTCTAATGATGTTGAAGATCTTTTCATGTGCTTATTGTGTTTCTCTTGCTTTGTCATATATTCTATAAATGTTTGTTAGGTCTAGTTGGCTTACAGTATTGTTTAAGTTTTTTAATTCTTTTTTCATTGTCTATCTAGTTTTTCTATCCATTATCAAAAGTGGAGTATTGGGTCTCCAAATATGATTGAATTGTCTGGTTCTTACTTCAGTTCTGTTTTTCTTCATGTATTCTGAGACTCCGTTTTTAGATGTGTGTGTATATATATGCATGTGTATGTGTGTGTGTGTATAGGTGTGTGTGTGTATATATACATATATGTGTGTATATACATATATAGACATATATACATACACATACATATATATACACATATGTATATGTATGTGTGCATGTGTGTTTAATGTTATATCTTCCTGCTGGGTCAACATTTTATGATTATAAAATATTCTTCCTTGTATTTAATAACAATCTTTTGCCTTAATTTTCTAATATTAGTATAGGCATCCAACTCTCTTTTGGTCACTGATTTCATGACATATATTTTCCCATCCTTTTACTTTAAATCAATTTGTAGCAATTTTGTTTGGAATAACACCAATCTAACTTCAGTAGGATATGAAAACTGTGCTCTGCTATAGCTTCATTAACTCCTCACTCCTTTGTGCTATTATTGTTACAATAATGACATCTGTAAACATTATGTTATCAAAATAAGTCTATAATTTTAAGAGAGCTTCACACAGTTGTCTTTTAATCATACAGGAAATAAAAAGTTACAAACATGTTTATATTTGTACTGTCTTTATATTTTTCTAACTAGTTACATTTATTAGTGCTTTTTATTTAGTCATATGAATCTGATTAACTGTCTAGTGTCCTTTTATTTATACCTGAAGGAAGTTCATTTAATTTTGTGAATTTCGTTATCTCCTTCATTTTTAAAGAATCATTATCCTGGATATAGAATTCTTGGTTAAGAGAGTTTTCTTGTGTTTTGTTGTTGTTGTTGTTGTTGTTGTTGTTGTTCCTTTGTGTGTTTTTCCCTGAATATGTTATCCATATTGGTCTCCATGTTTTTTGATGAGAAATTAGTTGTTAAATTTATTGAGGATAATATGAACTTATTCCTTTTTACATGATGAATTGCTTCTCCCTTGCTATTTTCAATATTTTCTCTTTGCATTTGACTTTCAACAATTTGATTATGATGTGTCTATGTCTAGACCTTTTGCAATTATCCTACTTGAAATCATTTGAGCTTCTTGGATGTGTAGATTAATATTTATCATAAAATTTTGGAGTTTTTTGCTATTATTTTTTTCAAATATTTTTTCTGCCTCTTTCTCCCACTCCCCTCCTTTTGAGACTCACATTTTATGTATTTTGGAATGCTTGTTAGTATACCACAGGTCTAAAAAGTCTTCATTTAAAAAAAAATCTTCTCTCTTTTAATTACACTAGTTGATCTAAATTAACCTGTCTTCAAGTTTGCTAAATCTTTCTTATGTCAGCTCAGATCTACTGAGATCCTTTAGTGATTTTTAAAAAAAATTTGGTTATTATAATTTTCAACTCCAGAATTTCTATTGCGGTCTTTTTTTATAAGGTCTACATATTTGTTGTTATTCTCTATTTAGAGAAGCAATGTTATCAACTTTTCTTTAGTTATTTAGATAATGGTTTGTTTTACTTGTCAAATTTAAAATAGATAATTTAATGGTTTTTTGTTGTTGTTGTTGAGAAAACCCAGCCTCTGAGTTCCCTCTTGAATGGCTTCTGTTGACTCTTTTTTTTCTTTCTGTGTGGACCATGCATTCTAATTTCATAGCATGTTAGCATGTTTATATTATTTCTTGTAGAAAGCTGGACATTTTAAATAATATAACATGCCAACTTTTAAAATCAGAATATCCCCCTTCCCAAGAATTGGTGTTGTTTTAAAGTAATTTACTGCTCTTATTCTGTAAAGTATGTATCCTTTGTCCTGTGTAATCCTTAAATTTCTGCATATTTAGCTTAATGGTCAGCTAACAATTGATGATTTCCTTCAATGCCTGCAACAAAAGTTTCATGGTCTTTGCTGAGAGTCTCTTTTTCTGTGTTGAAGCATGCTGTAAATGCTCAGATAGGAATCCACCTCCCTTAGCATTTACTTTCTGTTTGTGCATACCCCCAAGGTTAGCCTGAGCAGAGAGTATAGGGTCTTCTCAGTTCTTTCCTGAACATGCATATAGCCCTACACATGTGCATGACCTTGATCCCCATATATATGTCTTTTTTTTTTTTTTTTTCAAAGCCACCTGTGGACATCTTATTTAACAGGTTTACCTTTGAAGTTTTTTGTTGAGTTTGTGGTTTGTCCCAACTATCACCACCTCAGGCAGCTGCTACATTAAACAATTTCTACTCATTGTTTTTGATAAGCAACTCTGAGAACAAGTGGTTTACATGGGAGGAACTTTAAGGCAGATGAAATAAAAACAACTCTTCTGAACAGGAATTTCTAGAAAATTACCAGACAGAAGTAATGATAATATTTCTCAGGGAGATGGACTTTGGGCAGGTCCAATTTGCTTCCACCCCTTTCAGTGGCTGCTAGGCTACTAGTTTTTATCATGGTTGCAGGTTTGTATAGTTTCAAAACTACCGTGGAACCAAAGAAGGGAGGATGAGAGTAGGAGTAGTTAAATACTACAGTGCTCACTTTTCTTGTAGAGTTAGCTATTTTTCTTCAATAAATGTTCCCTGGAGTATTGCAACACATGTATTAATACCCAGAGTTCTGAAAATGTTATTTTTTGACATTTTTTTGTTAGTGTTCTCATAGATTGTTTGAAGGAGAGTATTTTGGAAGTCTGTCATTCCCTTTGACATTCGCCTATATGAATTTTTTACTTTCTGCCTATGTTTCATTTCAGTATTATCAAATAATTTTATTTAGTGTAATATCACCTCTGTAACTTAATTTAGCACTATAATTAATAATGTAGATTGAGATATAGTTAAGAATCCTGCTCCCCAAAAAACTGATGTAACAAAATATAGATTGTGAGAAAACACTTACTTATCACACCGATATGCAAATAATTTAGGGACATGTAGAAATGTTTTATAGGGTCACCATTTTGACTATAAGAAGTTTATAAAGTTGTGATATCATGAGATAATTATAAGCAGTAAATTGCAAATGTTGGGATAATGATTGATAAAAACTTACACACAGTGTTACAATTTAAACACCAAACAAATAAATCAAACCAAATATAACTGTATCAGAACAGAACCTCAATAACAGTGAATGGGTATGTGTTTTAAGAGGTAGTACAACAGCAGAAATGTTAAGAATCAGAATCCCTTTGAAAAAAGTAGCCAGCTAAGAGAAAGAGTAAGCAAAGCTAGAAAAATTTATCACTCAAGCCATATTTAATGACCAAATTTAAGAGTCGAAGTCATTGGACACAGAGTTGTATGTGAATGTGTGTGTGTTTTAACAGATAATTGTAGAATCACTTCACTCTAATTCAGCCAGCCTATACATCTTTACCTAGAGATGCTTTAAACTAAAATTGTTCAGCAACTGACATGAATACATTTATATGTTTTGTCTTGGTCATTGGTAATTTAGGCTGCCTTTGTGCAGGTGGCTGAAAACAGGAGGTTAATTTTTAGTGGTCCATCAGTGTGGCAGAGAGGAGAGGACATATACTTTAAAGATAATGCTAAGAGCAGATTATATGTATCGAGCATTTATTATATGGCAAGCTATGTATTAACTGCTATCTAAATTAATTGTTATAGCAAGCTCATGAAGTAGATTGTCTTATTATCCTTATTTTACAGATATGGATATTGTGGCTTAGGGTTGAAGGTGTAGGTATAAGGTTGCAAATATAAATAGAGGAGTCAAAGTAAGCTTCACTGAGGGGGGGCATTTGAACAATAACTTAAAGTGATTCTGATTTCCAGAACAGAGCATTCCAGGCAGAGGAAGAAAGCAGTGCAATATCACTCCAGATGGCTGTCTGGAGATGCAAGTTGTAGTAAGGAGGCCACTGAGAATCGGAGTGGAGGTCAAAGATTAAGTTAGAGTTCTTGTGGACGAGGTTGAAAATGTCCAGTGAGGATATCAGAGACAGGACTTTCTGGGCCATTAAAAAAATAAAAGGGTAAAACAGAGTAATGAATACAGAAAGATTGAGATTTGACCTACATTTTAAGAGGATTACACTAGTTATTGAGTGGAAATAGATTGTAAGGAAGCAGTGGTAGTAGCAGAGAGAGTAATTAGGAAGCAATTGTATCTAGGTGAGAGGTAATGAACTGTGGTAGTAAAAATGGAGGTATTGTGAATTTATTAATAATCATATGTATTTTGAAAGGAGAGTCAAAAGAATTTTGTAATTACTTTGCTATACTATATATATAAAATAATTTATAAGCTTTGACAGCAAAAGCAATGACCAGAAACAGAATTATAGAAAATTTTATTCAAGTATTGAATATCATCTGCTTGTTCTGTAACATAAAACCCCTCATGTTGTCAAATCTACTTAAAATTCCCAAAGTATTGATCTATTTTAAAGAAGTATCATCTGAGAAATAAAAACAAAATTTCCAAAACTTATATTGTTTATTTTCAATATGTTTTTATTATTAAAAAAAAAACATGCAAAATAAAATTTACCATCTTAACCATTTTAAATGTGCAGTGCAATATGCAGCTTTATGCACCATGGCAGTGCAACAGATCTCTAGAACTTCTTGCAAGGCTGAAAGTCAGTACTCATTGAACAACTCCCCTGTTCCCTTGCTGGCATCACCATTCTATTTTCTGTTTCTATTAAGAACTAAATAAGATACTGGCGAACTGAATACAGCGACATATTGAAAAGATTATACATCTATTAAGAGTTTAACTACTTCAGATAACTTGTATAACTAGAATTATATAGTATTTGTCTTTTCATTACTGGCTTATTTCATTTACATAATGTCCTCAAGGTTCATTCATGTTGTAATGTATGACCTTTTTAAAGCTAATATCCCATTCTATGAATACACAAGATTTTTTGTATATGTTTATCTGCTGATGTATGTTTTGCATGCTTTCACCTCTTGGCTATTGTGAATAATGCTGCATTAAACATGGGTGTAGAAATTATTCTGGATGTATATCCTGAAGTGAGATCGTCAGATCATATAGTAATTCCATTTTTAATTTTTTAAGGAGACTCTATAGTGTTTTCCACAGCCATTGTACCATTTTACATGGCCACCAACAGTACGCAAAGACTCCAATTCCTCCACACCCTAAACAACACGATTTTTTTGTTGTTGTTTGGGAGCAAATTTCCTAATGGATGTGCAGTGATATCTCACTGTGGTTTTGATTTGCATTGCCCTAATGATTAGTGATATTGAGCAAGTTTTTTCATGCTTGCTTGGCCACTTGTATATCTTTTTTGGAGAAATCTTTAAGTCTTTTAACCATTTTTAAAATGGGTAATTTTTGTGTGTGTGCTGTTAAATTGTAAGAGTTTTTTTTATACATTCTGAATATTAACTCCTTATCAGATATATGGTTTGCCAATATTTTCTCCGATTTGATAGGTTTTCTTTTAACTCTGTTGATTGTTTTCTTTGCTGCCCAAAAGTTTTAAAGTTTGATGTAGTCCCATTTGTCTATTTTTGCTTTTGTTGCCTGTGCTTTTGGTGTTGTATCCAAGAAATCATTGCCAAATCCAATGTCATGAAGCTTTTCCCCTATGTTTTCTTCTAGAAGTTTTACTGTTTTAGGTCTTTTGTTTACATCTTTAATTTGAGTTGAGTTACTTTTTGTATATGAGTAAAGCAAAGGTCAAATTTCATTTTTTTTAATGTAGATATCCAGTCTTCTCAGAGACTATCCTTTCCCTATTGAGTAGCCTTGGCACCCTTGTTGAAAATAATTTGAGCATATATGTGAAGATTGATTTCTTAGCTCTCTTTTCTCTTCCGTTTGGCTATATGTCTGTCTTTATACCGTTACTGCACTGCTCTGATTATTGTAGCTTTCTAATATGTTTTGAAATCATAAAGTGTGAGGCCTCCAGCTTTTTTTCTTTTTCAGAATTGTTTTGACTATTTGAGTCAAAATTTAATATAAATGTTAAGAATTCTGTTCTATTCAAAAAATGTCACTGGGATTTTGATAGTGATTGCTTTAAACTTTAAGTCACTTTGGGTAGTATGGACACTGTAACAATATTGTCTTCTGATCCATGATCACGGGACATCTTTTAATTCATTTGTGTATTCTTCAATTTATTTTAGCATTGTTTTGTGTATTTTAGTGTACAAGGCTTTCTCTTCTTGCTTAAGTTAATTCCTAAGTATTTTATTATTTTTCATGCCATTGTAAATGAGATTTTCTTAATTTTCTTCAAATTGTACATGGTTAGTATATAGAAATATAACTGATTTCTGGGTGTTGATTTTTATCCTGCAAATTAGCTGAATTCAGTTATCAGTTCTAACACTTTTTTTGTTTTTTGCTCTAGAATCATTATGGTTTTCTGTATATAAGATTATCATCTGCAAACAGAATATTTTACTTCACTCTTTCCAACTTAAATGCTTTCTATTTGTTTTACTTGCCTAATTATTTTCACTAGAACTTCCAGTACTATGTTGAATAGACTGACCAGAGTGAGCATCCTTGCTTTGTACCTGATCTTAATGGAAAAGTTTTCAGTTTTTCACCATTGACTTTGATATTAGCTGTGAGCTTTTCATATATGGTTTTTATTATTTTTGAGGTGATTTTCTTCTGTTCATAGTCAATTAGTTGAAATTTGTCAAAAAAAATTTTTTTAGACTTTGTTCTGTTAGTGTGGTGTATCACATTGATTGATTTTTGTATGTTGGACCATCTTTGCATCCCAGAGTATGTATGACTCCTTACTGTATTGTTGAATTCAGCTTGCTGATATTTTTTTGAGGATATGTGAATCATTTATAGTGCCTTTTTCTGACTTTTGAATTAGTACAATGCTGGACTTATAAAATTAGTGTAGAAATGTTTCCTCATCTTCAATTTTTTGGAGGCATTTAAGGAGTGGTGTCAATTCTCTAAATGTTTGGTAGAACGCTCCAATTAAGTTATCTGGTCCTGGGCTTTTCTTCTTTGGGAAATTTTTGATTATTGATTCAATCTCCTTACTAGTTATAGTTTTTTTTTTTTATTTCTTGATTTAATCTTGGTATGTTTTATATTTCTAGAAATTTATTCATTTCTTCTAGACTATAAAATTTGTTAGAATTGTTCCTAACAGTCTATTTTGTCCTCTTTTATTTCTGTGCATCAGTTGTAATGCCTTTTTTTTTTTTT
>CM053508.1:11030646-11051661 GCA_028627145.1 Eidolon dupreanum
GTATTTTTACATATATCTGAAAGGAGAAAACTATTTTTTATTGATAACATGCCTTGTGGTCCAAACTCAAAGTTTCATATTTTCACATAACAATTAATAGTGCTTAAAGAAAAATCTAGAATTAAACACTAAAAATGCTCGTTTTATCGAAGGTACCCATACAATAAGGGCAATTAATCAATTATCCCAGGCCATTTCAATGTCATTTTTTATTAATAAAATGATTTGGCATTGAGAAAATCTTTCTACTATTGAGGTCAAATGTTAAATTATAATAAATTATTTTAGAGACCTAATTTATAGAAACAATCATAGAGTACTGCTGCTTTAAATGTCACTAATAGTCCTGTATAATCACCCATGATATTTTAAAATGGTGAATAGGTAAACCATGTTATATTATAGACAGTTTGAGTTATTAAAACAATATAATCCTTCTTGTTTCTTCATTGCGATTCACTTTACTTATCATACCTCACTTTTTTAATTAAACCAGGGCATTTTAGAGAAACTGTTTTGCGCTTGAGAAAAATAAGCTGTAATTTAAGGCATTACATGATTAGGTAAAAGTTCTTTAACTGCCAATAAGTTAATTTTTTAAAAGTAGATCAGTCGCTCTTGTGAAATAAGAATAAATCTAAGATTAGTATGTTTATTTCTGAATGTTTATAACCAAATGATAAAATCTGACAGTTTTTAAATTGGACAAACAATTTCATTGTATGTATTCTGCGGCTTATTTTTGAAATCCACACTATGGCTGCAATAGCTGCAAATGGACTCTTAATAATTCCTAATATATCTTCCGATCTGTATGCATGGCCTTAGTATTTTAAACAAGTTTAACTGTACTTTTCCACATTCTCAGAGTAAGGTATGCAATTCTTTTAGAAAACTGAAGAGTTCAAGAGAAGAGAGAGTTGGAAAAGAATAACAATGAGACTTTGATTCATGGACCAAATTTCTTCCAAATATCTTCAAGTGAAATTCCTTAATTGTCTCAGTTTACCTAATAATATCCTAATTAAAAAGCAATAGGCAGCCAGTAGCAACCTCTCCAGTTGGGAAGTCTGCAGTTGAGTTCAGTCATGATTTGATCAGTCTTCAAAATTAAATTAGACTTTCAATAATAGTAGTGCTGCTTTTATTAGACTGATGCTGCTGCTGGTAGCAACACTAAATTCCAGAAAAATATAAAAAGCAATTTTTGAAGTCACTTAAAAGCAAGTCAAATGTAGTCAGAAACTTTAGTAAATATAAGGAAACACATTGGGTGATTTCACATTTACATGACTATTTTCAAGAGAGCCTTGCACAATACACAATGTGGAACAGTGAATGGTGTTCTCTAAGTCCGAAAAGTCAAAATTAGAGTTTGGAGTCACTAGCGTCACTGAAAATTAGAACTGCCGGAAGGAGGAAACCACAAAAAAGGAATTGGCCAAAATCCAAATAAAATTCCTCTCAATCCTTTACTTGTCATGGAACTAGAAATTCAAAGGTCCGGGGAGGAAACAGCAACCAGGAGATTCTAAAAACTGAGCAGATATTTAAGTGGTTGCCCACCATAAGGAAGAGATATTTGGAAGTTACAACCCCACAAAGTTATAAGGACTTGGTGACAATCAGGCTTTTTATAGAAACATTAAAAAGGTCACAACTTAGAGGTAAGGACCACATCCTTGAATCAGTGCTAATCAAAAATAAAAGTCGGCCTACACAAGACAAAGCTGAACTTCCAGTAAACTACTTTCTCGAACAAACAGAACATTCTCCAGGGGAAGAAAAACAAAACCTAGACTCTCTGTTACATACCTATTCACAAATGTGAGCAAAAAATAAGTTTATTAGACATGAACAAAACAAGGAGATATGGCCTGTAGTCAAAAGAATAAGTCAATGGAAATAAACCAAAAGGCAACCCAAATGTTGAAATTAGCAGGAAATAATTTAAAAATAATTAAAATAATTATTCTAAAAAATCTATTGAAGGATAGTCAATGGGAAATTTAAGAATTGAAAAAAAGAATCACATGAAAATTCTGAAAGCTGAAAAACTATATATGAAAAATATATACTGCTTTGGATAAAGAGAGGATTCGACACAATGGAAGAGAGAATCAGTGAATTTGAGCAGGTCAAAAAATTCATTCAAACTGAAGTAAAGAGAAAGAGGAAAAAGGTAAACTGTAATGTATAACCTAGGTGAATCTCAGAAACATTACACCAGGCATGATAAGCAAGACAAAAAGAAGAGTTATTTATTATTCCAAGTATTTGAAGTTCTAGAACTAATCAGTGATGATTAAAAATAAAAACAATGGTTACCTTTGTTGGCAGAAGTTGACCAAAAGAGTAGCAAGAGGGAACTTTCTGGAATGATAGAAATGTCGTATATCTTTATTGGAACCATGATTACATGAGTCTAATCATTTGTAAAACTCATAACTATACATTAAGATTATTTCTTGTATTGAAATAATTTTACATTTAAATTTAAAAGTGAATTATTGAGCTGGTAATTTTAGATTACAAGACTCCTTGATTCTCAATATATTTCTATCATGAAAATTGCTTTCTTGAAAATACTCATGCCCAGAAGTAGTGTGCAGTGATGTTGAACCACTAATCTGGAATAGGGGGAAATGCCTTATGTTTCCATCTCTACCACTAATATGCATTAGAAGAAACCACTTTTCAACTTCGGTCTCCAAATCTTTAAAGGATTGATCTACATTTTTTGTTGTTATAGTTCTGTCTGTATTCCATTTATTTTATAAATATCTGATGTATTGCATTTCTAATAGACTACCAATAATCTTCATCATTTGATTGACTAGCTATCACATAAGAAAAAATAAAAGATGAAATGTTGGTTCCGAAATTAACGTTGTGTACTTCAAGCCACTGATGGATGATTTAAAGAGCTGATGTCACTAAACTCATATTAGTCAATCTAGGAAAGGTAGAGGGACATTCAGATAATCCTCTAACCACCAAAGACTTCATTATTCTCGAATACTATGATCTAAAGTACATGTTGATTTTATGTGCCTATAGAAATCAAATCAAATATGTATAGAATTTAGAATCAAGTAATATCTATGTAGAAAATAATTCTATAAATATGAATAAAATCTCTCAAGTGAGTCGACTAGAAATCCTAATGATAACAAGATCAAATTCATAAAGTGTGCATTACACCTGGATCCTGTATTTGCAAATTCTCCTGCTTTCTAAAATTTATATTACCCCACATTAAAATTGCCTGTGAACCAGTGGGCTTTTGCAATCATTCAAGGACAATCATTCAGAGGAATGAAAAGTTTGAGTCACCCTATGGGTATGTTCCCAGCTCAGGTCCAATAAGGTACCAGTAGGCCTTCAGCTCTCATGCAGGGATGACCAAAGGATGGAGAGTGAATGTAGGGGAAGTTTAGTGCAGTACAAAAAGCTCTGGTTCTGGAGCCAGTTGGATGGGGTTTGAATCCCAGCTCTGGCATCTTTTCGTGTAGTGGCCTCAGGTAAGTTACTTAACAATTCTGTATTTAGTTTTCTCTTTTATAAATAAGAGGAAAAGAATCTAGCAGGATGAGTTGATTTTAAGATTTGAGATCTTAATCTCTGTCAAATTTTACATATGTATAGATTTAGTATATAATATGTATAATATATATATTTCAGGATCAATAGTTTTTGCTAATTTAGTGTTAGCAATAACTTTATGGTATATAACTACCATGAAAAATAAGAATTCACTGTATTTTTAAAGACTCCGTCTATTACTGTCACTCTGTTTTATGAAATGTAGATTTTTCTAATGTTCAATCTGTATAAATCTTCATAAGCACATCAACTTTAGATTCCAAATTTATTGAAATTAAATTTTCATGTTATTTCACTATTTTGCATAACATAAAACACGACATAGAACAGTAGCTAGTGAATGTAATTTGTAGGTTATAACAGATGTAAAGAAGAGAGAAGTACCAAGAAAGCACTAAAAGAAATAAAATTGTAAAAATATGAGAAAAATAATCTTCACTTGGAATGATGCATCAGGTGTACAAAATGACCTTCAAATGCTGGTGTAATTGTTCCCAAAGCTGCCGAGTATTGAGTGCACACTTTTCCACTTCCTGTAAGACAGTGTTATTTTCAGCGAAAAGACTAATGTCTATAATCAGAACACAAAAAATAAAATTACTCATTTTATTTAGCTCTCCCTAGGGGACTTTTAATATTGCTTTAACAGGTAGCAGGGTTCATTCTCTACCAGAAATATAGATAGTCATACTTTATCAACCAACTTCACAAAAAGATTTCCTTGGAAATAAAAATTTATTTTTCTGAAATTTTCTTAGTCACGCAAAAACTATCACTAGAGAATTAGTGAAGGATAGCACCAGTAGAAAACCTAGAGGGGCATTCCAGATTTCAGTTGCGTCTTTTCTTACATTTTCTTTGTGGATAAGTAAAATAAGACTTAATCAGACTCCTAATACTCTCTGCTTGCTCTTGCATCTGAGCCTTTGATTTGGGGCATAGTCTTGAAATTTTCTCTCAATACTGTCATCTGTTTAATTATTGTTCAATTTTCAAATACTTACAACTCTAAATTATGTTATACAGAATGTTTTTAACCAGATGATAAATTCAAAATGCTTTTTAAAAAGGGATTCTAAATGATGAAATTTTACTGTGTAAAGTCTATTATACTGTTAATCCATATCCTTCACATATCAATTTCTATAACTACTGTAATTTTCAACTAATTATCCATCTGTTCACTTCTATTTAGATTTTCTTAAGCCTATATTCACTCATCACCTGACTCATGAATCCTTTTGTTCAGATTCATTCAAACTCTTTTTGATATGACTTCCTTCATATTGTTGTATGTTCCCATAGATAAGCAATGCAAGTTATTGCCTAGACTTGTAGTGTGTTAGTGTGTTATTCCATGTGTTGGTAATCTAGTGACAGTCATTGACATTTTGCTAACTGCCAAATCTATGTTAGTTGCTAATTAATATGGTGATAAGAGTAAAAACAAAAAAACTGTTCTTTGAGTTTGTAATGTAATGGAGACCTTCATTAATCAAGAAGTTGTAACAGTATATGGCAAGAACATATTCTTTGAGAAGTTGACTTATGAGAGGAAGTTGGAGTTATTCTCCTGAGGAAGTGAAGGTTGATGTGAGATGAGAAGGAAGAGTAGGATTAACTAGGTGAGAAGGGATTTTAAGAGTTTCTTTTAAGAAGGAAACATGTATAAAGGCTCTATGGTTGAGAAGATAATTTGAGGTTCATTTAGGCTGACGAGTTAGGCATGAATTCAATTATTTAGAGAACTATTCTCTATGTTAAGAATTTACAACGTTTCTCTATTTTTTTGGCAGCTTCTTGACATCTGATTTACTATTAAACATTTCTATATCTGAGAAAATAAGGTAGCATATACTCTAAAAAGCAGTTTTTCATAATGTAAATATGTATTTTAATTTAATAAAAATCTACCGTGCCAAACATTTTTATTTATTCTACCCTTTCCTTGGGTAAGTATTAAGAGTTGGTTAAGAGGAATAGGGCATTATTTTTGTACTTCCCAGGCCCTTTTTGTGAAGGAATACAGCAGTACACTGTAACTATAATTTCTGGTGGCTTACTGCCAGGGGAGTTTGCTTACCCTGATCTATGGAAAGAGCAAATTATTGGATCTGAGTACCTAATAGGTTCAGAATTCTTTTTTGAAAGTGAAACAGTACTTTATAGAATAGAAACAGATCTTGTTGGACGTCTTATTGAGAAAAACAATGACTACCTTAACTTAAAGTATTTTTTTTAATCTGAGAAAGATGTAATGGATTAATATAAAGCACATTTTATTTTATGTAAAAGTTTTTATTTGTTATTATTTATGCCTAAATAAATTCTTGCTCACAACTGAACTTGACTTCCAGAAATGAGAATATAGCCTATGAAATGAGAATACTGACACAAGTAATATAGCTAAGAACAGGATATCATTAGGGTAGGTGTGGGGGTTGTATTATGGAATTGGAGGAGGTGGAATTGGGCTAAGTGAAATAAAGAGAGACAATGGTTCTTTAAAACAGGCTTAAGTATAGATAATGGGGAAAATCTAAGTAAAAAATAAATAAGCAAGAAATAGTTGAAGGAAAAAAAATGTGCATGCTTCCTGGTGACATTGTGGTACTTAAAAACTGCCATTTTAGAATCTACATCCATATGTATACAGAAATGTATGCCTATGCAGATATATGTTAAATTAATTGGATACCTGAATCAAGTGTTATATTATAACATTTGCTTTGTCATGAAGAATACCTCACTTTCTATGGAACATTGTATCTTCTATTTCTTTGCTGAGATTTTCTTTTTAAAAAATTTGTTTTACATGTTTATAATTGCTTTTTTAAGCATTTCTATAATGACCGCTCTTTTTAGTTTTCAATTACAGCTGATATTCAATATTTTATCTCATTTCAGGTATACAGGCTAGTGGTTAGACATTTATATAAATTATAAAGTTATTCCCTTATAAATCTAGTACCCACCTGACATTATATATAGTCATTACAATATTATTAACTATATTCCTTATGTTGTATTTTACATCCCCATAGTTGTTTTCTACTTCTTAATCTGATTTCTACTTCTTAATCCCTTCGCCTTTTACATCCAGCTTCCAACCTCATTCTCATCTGGCAGCCATGACTTTGTTTTCTACCTGTGAATTTATTTCTATTTTTTTTTGTTCATTTATTTTGTTTTTTAGATTCCATATGTAAGTGAAATCATATGGTATTTGTCTTTCTCTGTCCGATTTATTTCACTTTACCATAATACCCTCTAGGTCCATCCATGTCATCACAAATGGTAAGATTTCATTCTTTTTAATGGCAGAATAATATTCCATTGTATATATGTACCACTTCTTCTGCATCCAGCCCTCTATTAATAGGTACTTAGATTGCTTCCATATCTTGGCTTTTTAAAATAATGCTGCAATGAACATAGGAGTGCATGTATCTTTTTAAATTAGTGTTTTGATTTTCTTCAAATAAATACCCAGAAGTGGAATTGCTGGATAATGAGGTATTTCTGTTTCTAATTTTTTTTGAGGTGCCTCCATATTGTTTTCCATTCTGGCTGTACCAGTTTGCAATCCCACCAACACTGTTAAGAGGGTTCCTTTTTCCCCACATCCTCGCCAACATTTGTTGTTAGTTGATTTGTTGATGATAGCCATTCTGACAGGTGTGAGGTAATATCTCATTTTGGCTTTTTGGACTTCTTTGATGATTAGTGAGGTTGAGCATCTTCCATTTATCAATTGGCCATCTGTATGTCTTCTGTGGTGAACTATCTAATCAGGTTCTCTGCCCATTTTTTAATTGGACTGTTATTTTTATTATTTTTTTGGGGGGGTGTTGAGTTGTATGAGTTCTTCATAAACTTTGGATATTAACTCTTTATCAGATGTATCATTGGCAAAGAACTCCCATGCAGCGGGTTGTCTTTTCATTTTGTTGAGTATTTTGCTGTGCAAAAACTTTTTAGTTTGCACTAATTTGTTTATTTTTTCTCTTGTTTCCGTTGCCTGAAGAGATATATCAGAAAAATATTAGTAAGACCAATGCCAGAAAGCTTACTGCTCTAAGTTTTCCTCTAAAAGTTTTATGGTTTGGGGTCTTATATTTAAGTCTTTAATATATTTGAGTTCTTTTCTTGTATGTGGTGTAAGAAGGTGTCCAGTTTCATTTTTTGTGTGTATCTGTCCAGTTTTCCCAACATTATCTATTGAATGACTGTCTTTACGTTATTGTGTATCCTTACCTACTTTGTTATTGACTAATTAACCTGATAGGTATAAGTTTATTTCTGAGTTCTCTGTTCTATTCTATTGATTTATAGGTCTGTTTTCATGCCAGTACAATGCTTGTTAATTACTGTTATCTTGTTATATAGTGTGATATCAGATAGTGTGATACTTCCAACTTTGTTCTTCTTTCTCAAAATTACTATATCTATTCAGGGTATTTTGTGGTTTCATATAAAGTTTAGGATCACTTGTTGTAATTCTGTGAAAAATGCCATTGGTATTTTGATAGAGATTGCATTGAATCTATAGATTGCTTTGGGTAGTATAGATATAGATCGCTTTTGGGTAGTTAATTTTTCTTAACCGTGAGCAGTGTATATGCTTCCATTTGTTTATATCTTCTTCAATATCTTTCTTCAATGACATAATTTTTTGAGTATAGGACTTTTATTTCCTTGGTTAAATTGATTGCTAGATACATATTTTTTGATGCAATTGTAAATGGGAATATTTTTTTAATTTCTCTTTCTGATAATTTGTTATTGATGTATAAAATACAACTGATTTCTGAATATTAATTTTGTATCCTGTTACTTTAATGAATTCACTTATCAGTTCTATTAGATCTTTGGGGTTCTCTATATATAGTATCATGTCATCTGCAAATAATAACAGTTTTATTTTTCTTTCCCAATTTGGATGCCTTTTATTTCTTTTTCTTGTCTGAATGCTGGGGCTAGGAATTTCTATACTATGTTGAATAAAGATGGTGAAAGTGAACATCTTTGTCTTGTTCCTGATCTTAAAAAAAATGCTTTTAGCTTTTTGCCATTGAGTATGATGTTATCTGTGGGTTTGTCATACATGGCCTTTATTATATTGAGGTCCATCTCTTTCTACTTTGCTAAGAGTTTTTATCATAAATGAATGCTGTATTTTGTCAAATGCTTTTTTAAACATCTATTAATATGATCATATGATTTTTATTCTTCATTTTGTTTATGTGATGTATAATGTTAATTGATTTGCAAATATTGAACCAACCTTGCATCCTAGGAATAAATCTCACTTGATTATGGTGTATGATTCTTTTAATGTATTGTTGAATGTGATTTGCTAATATATTATAGAGGAATATTGCATCTTTGTTCATCAGTGATCCCAGCCTTTCATTTTGTCTTATTTTGTAATGTCTATTTCAAGCTTCAGAATCAGGTTAATGGGAGCCTCGTAAAATGAGTTTGGGAGTCTTCTCTTTTCTTGAATTTTTTAGAATAGTTTGAGCAGAATAGGTGTTAATTCTTTGAATGTTTGATAAAATTCACTTGTGAAGCCATCCTAATCAGGACTTTTGTTTGTTGGCAGTTTTTTGATGACTGATTTGTTTTTATTAGTTAAATCGGTCTGTTCAGATTTTCTGTTTCTCTTTTCATTCATTCTTTGAAGATTGTATGTTTCTCGAAATTAACCTATTTCTTCCACTTTGTCCAATTTGTTAGCATGCAACTTTGTAATAATATGTATTTCTGTGCTGTCAACTGTCACTGCTTCTCCTTCCAATTTTATTTATTTGAGTCCTCTTTTTTTTTTTTTTTTGATGAGTCTGTGTAAAGGTTTATCCATTTTGTTTACCTTTTCAAAAACCAGCTCTCGGTTTCATTGATCCCTTGTATTTTTTTAGACTTTATTTTTGTTCTGATCTTTATTATTTCCTTCTTTCTACTCACTTTGGGCTTCATTTGCTATTCCTTTGCTAGTTTCTTTAGGGGTAAGGTAGATTGTTTATTGAGATTTTTCTTGTTTCTTGAAAAAAAGGCATGTGTTATTATGAATTTTCATCTTAAGACTGCTTTTTCTGTGTCCCATAGATTTCGGATCATTGTGTTTTAATTTTCATTTGTCTCAAGGAATCTTTTGATTTCTTCCTTGATTTCATTGTTAACCCATTCAATGTTTAGTAGCATGTTATTTAGACTCCATCTGTTTGTGTGTTTTTCAAATTTTTTTTGTAATTGATTTCAAGTTTCATATCATTATGGTCAGAAAAGACACTTATTATGTTTTGAATCTTAAATTTATTATTGTTTAGCCTTACATGTGATCTATCTTGGAAAATATTTCCTGTACACTTAAAACATCATTTTAAGTTTGGGGTGAAATGCTCTAAAACTATCAATTAAATCCTTTTGGTCTAATGTACCATTTAAATCCACTATTTTCTCACTGATTTTCTGACTAAAGATTTGCCTATTGGTGTCAGTGGGTGTTAAAGTTCCCTAATATGACTGTATTAGAGTCTATTTCTTTGTTTGTCAATATTCGTTTTATGTATTTAGGAGCTCCTATTTGGGGTGCATAAATGTTTACAATGGTTATATCCTCTTGTTGTATTGATCCCTTTATCAGTATGTAATGTTTTTCTTTGTCTCTTACTATAGTCTTTGTTTTAAAATCTATTTCGTCTGATATAAGTGTTGCTACCTCAGCTTTTTGTTTGTTGGTGTTCATTTGCATGGAACATTTTATTCTATCCATTTACTTTCAATCTCTATGTGTCTTTTACTATGAAGTATGTCTCTTATAGATAGCATAAGTATGAGGCTTGTTTCCTCATCCATTCAGCTACCCTGTCTTTTAATTTGAGCATTTAATCCATTTACATTTAAAGTGATTATTGATACCTACATAGTTATTTCCAATTTATTATTCATATTTATGTTCTTCCTTACCCCCTTCTTCTTAAAAAAAAAGTCCCTTTAAACATTTCTTATAATACTTGCTTGGTGATGGTGAATTCCTTTAGCTTTTTCTTGTCTGGGAAGTTCTTTATCTCTCCTTTGATTTTAAATGATGTCCTGGATGGATAAATCGTCTTGGTAGTATGTCCTTGCTTTTCATCACTTTGAGTATTTTGTACCAATCCCTTTTGGCCTTCGAAGTTTCTGTTGAGAAATCAGCTGACACTCTTATAGAAGTTCCTTCATAGGCAACAATGTTTTTCTCTTCCTCCTTCTAAGATTCAGTCTGTGTCTTTGGCATTTTGACTATGATATGTCTTGGTATGGGCCTCTTTGATTTCATCTTGTTTGGGACTCTCTGTTCTTCCTGAGTTTATATGTCTATTTCCTTCACCAGGTTGGGAAAGTTTTCTGTCATTATTTCTTAAACTAGATTTTCAATTCTTTGCTGTCTCTCCTCTCTTTCTGATACCTCTATGATGTGAATGTTATGCTTGATCTTGTCCTAGAGTTTCCTTAAACTATCCTCATTTATTATTATTATTATTATTATTATTATTATTATTATTTTATTGTTGTTGTTGTTGCTGTTCTGGTTGGGTATTTTCTGCTACCTTGTCCTCCAAGTTGCTAATTTGATCCTCTGCTTCATCTAATTGGTTCTTGATTCTTTCTAGTATAATCTTAATTTTAGTTATTATATTCTTCATTTCTGACATTTTTTTAGTGTCTATGTCCTTTTTATGCTTACTGTCTCTTTGTTGAAGTTGTCACTAAGCTCCTAGAGCATCTTTATAACCAGTGTTTTGAACTCTGTATCTGGTAGGTTGCTTTCTTCCATTTTGTTTAGTTTCTTTCTGGAGTTTTCTCCTGTTTTTTTCATTTGAGACTATTCTCATTTTGGCTGCCTCTGTTTGTTTTTATGTATTAGCTAGATCTGTTACATCTCTTAATCTTGACAGGGTTGCCTTTTTAGTAAGGGTTCTGTGGAGCCCAGTGGCACAAACTCCCCGATCACCTGAGCTGGGTGCTGCAGGAGCCTCCTTTATGTGAGTTGTGTGTGTCCTCCTGTTGTAGGGGAACCTTGATTGCTTTTCGTACATCAGTGAGTAGGATTGACTTTCATGTTGTCTGGCTGTGAGGTTTGGCCGTGCCCACAGTATATGAGCTGCTATGCCTGGGCCAGCCACATGGGGCAGGATTTGCCCTAGGAAACTCTGATGTCTGCCGAGACCACCCTTTGGTTGTGCCACTTCTGGGACTAATCAGGAGGTGCTCTCTTTGATCTGAAGCTGGCTACTGAGTGTGTTAATTCCAGGGCCTCTTGGGAGAGGCCATGCAGGCTAATGTCAACCACTACCTGTGAGTGGCCCCGAGTTACCTGGTAGAAGCTACAAAGCGATCCTCAGTTGGTGGCTGCCTGTAATCTACCTGGAGGTGTATGGAAGAGGCCGCACTGTGAACTAAGCCGGCTGCCACCAGTACTAGGCCTGAGGCAGCTAAGCAAAAGGCCCAGGACACCTTGAGGCCTGCCTTCACCTGCTGGCTGCTTATAAGGCTTAGCTGCTGAAAGAATCTCAGGCACTAAAGTGAGATAAAGAATATAAAGATAAGAAATAACTCACTTTACGAATGTGAATTATAAACTAAATAAAAATAAAATTTAAGCATCTTAAATATAAAGTTGTATTAATATACATTGCTTTAAAAAATATGTTCAGTAAGTTTAGTTCTAAAAGAAAGCTAAAAAAGGAAGTTATGCTCATACAATAGAATATTTAATAAAGACTTAGGAAAAAAAAAAGCCTGTGCATTAAAGAGAGAGCAGGAGCAAGCAGACTGCAGGATAGTAGTTTAACAAAAAGGAAGTAAAGGAATTAAGAAGCTAGAGATTTGGAAGTAATCAAAGTGAATTTTGAAGACTTTCAGAAAAATTAAGTCATGGATCATGAATAAAGGCTGTGAGCCAGTTGTTGGATTCTTAAAGGAAGCGAATGCTTACCAAAGATTAGTTTATGTCAGTAAGTATATAAAACATTACAGTGTTAAGGGTAGAACAGTCACAGTTGTTTAGGCACTTATGGAATAATAAGACAGGATTTCTTAAAGGAAGATAGAAATAGTTATGAAAGGTATGTAGGAGAGAGCTCAGTGCAGGTAGCATCAAGAGAGAGCCAGATTTCAGTTAAGACCAAAAGACCACAGAAATTTGTTGAGAAGAGCTTTGGAACATGGGAAACTTCCTTAATTATGGGATAATGGTCTCACAGGACAAAGCTGGTAGATTTGGGTTTAGGCGAGAAAGAGAAGGTTGGGTCAAGGATAAGGAAGCATGTAGCATCGCGCAGACAATGGTGAGGTAAAGTATGAGTTCATGGTGGAGGGGCTGAGATTCACATGTCCATATTGACTGATGAAACCTGGTTGAGAGGTACGACAGATAAAGTCTCAACAGCCTTTCTTGACTGTTGGTACTAAGTATGGCAGTGGGAACACTGTCTGAATTGCCTGAGCAGTGTCATACCCTGAACCTCTAAGCAAACTGATAATGGGCTCAGAAAATACATATACTGCTTGCTGTGTAGGATGGATGATGATTGAGAAACTTCTTACTCCTGGGATATATTTAAGTGGGTGACATATATTTGCTAGTAGTGACTTTGTATTTCTATATAGGAATTATGAATGGATAGGTGCCTATGTGTGTGTTCTCAGTGTTAGGATGTCTGCAGATTATATTTATGAATTTGCTGAACAGCTCAGCTCATTAAACCAATATACTCAGAAGCCAAGTGTATAGGTTCATTTCCTGTGGGGGCTTTTTACATTTACAGAGTATACAACATATACTAGGGCCTTAATCAATGTTTGCTCATTAAATGAATAAGTGATTAAAGAATCCACGGGTGAAGGAAAGTATGTCTTTAAAGGTATCACTGTGGTCTAAGGCTTGATGCACAACCAAAATATTCAGAAATCCATGCTTGAGCCAGTAAAGGACATTTCGTAAGAGGGCAGTACAGATGAACAAAAATTTTCACTAGTCTCAGACAAACAACCAAAGGATATGTTCTTTTAAGAGAGTAAGAATAATAACATCTAGTGTAATGACAAAAGGAAATGCTTATGTTTTAAAGTTCTAAATCCTCTTGTCAAAAATATCAGTTTTTACATAGACATAAAATAAATTTCATAATGTAATTTCATATAAGAATAAAAATAATGAAAAGCTATAATATTTTTAAGCATTTGAGAGGATATTAATTAAATGTAAATAATTATATTCAATTAGCTTAATTAAGATAGCTATTTCACTAGTGATTTTTTAAAATTTCCTTACTATTATGAACTTGTGATAATATTTAGTACATTTACATATTTTCCCATAGGAGGTAGATTTTATATAAACTGAACAAAATAAAATTAAAGCATTTTGCTTAGAAAGTTGCATAATATTTTTATGTAAATTCTAAAATATTTTTTTCTTAAGCTTCATGAGTAGACTAAATGTTGCTCTGGTTTGGAAAACACGTATGTATAATTTAATGTATGTTCTTCATAGAACTGAAAAGTTCAAGAAAAAATGCAGAAAAAAAACTATTTTTAATTTCTTAAAAGAAAACATAGTTTTAACTTTTAGGCTGTTTTCTTTTTTCTTTTTTCTAGGCATAATTTTTACCAGGGAATATATACACTTTTTTATCCCATTTCTTTACTTTATAACAAACTGATTTTTGTTAACGCCATTGAAATGGTTTCATACATTCTATTTATTCGTTTAAACAAAAGTATTTATTGAATGCTGAAGCACTAATCTAAGTACAGAAATCACAAAAGTAAATAAAACAAACCAAGTCTCCAATATTGTTTTTATTAAGTAGTACCCTCATTTTGGAAAAATTTTTGGATGACAATCAAAAGAAACATAAATTTACCAAAGAACTATGCTTGCATATGTGAAGCTTTTCGCATAACCTTAATGTAAATATTAATTTACTTTAACTTTATTTGGAAAACACAGTTTTACTTTTAAGGGTGCCTATTTCTCAAATCTAAAATTAAACAAATAAAACTCCAACCATAAACAAACACAAACAGGGACTTAATTCTTAAGTATCACCAACATGATTTTAGATTCTAACTTTTTAAAAATAAATAACTAGAAACAGTAGTGCCCTGTGGCTTTCTGTCTAAAACATTTTTAATTAGCCAGACTGTCATTGTCCTACATCTGTTATATGACAGCAATGTTATTCATTATAATTCCTTGTTTGTCCAACCAAAAGGCTCTTCGTGTTTGGTTTTACCTCATATTTTAACAGATGAACTGTGTTATCTATGCACAGAAGTTATTTTTACGCTTTACTTGTGAAACTTAACTGCTTGCATGTGTAAAAGCTTACAAACTGTTGCATTCTCCCTCAGTGCCATAAAAAACCTGGACCATCTGTAGCTCATCACTTTCTTGGTCAATTATAGATGAACAAAGTCTGGGAATACTGAATAGATAATCCATCAAATACAACCAAGGGCATGAGGCTTTCTTGAAGTCATTTTCCAATCAAGGTAGTAAGTGCTATTGTTTGACCATGCTCCCTGTTTTATTTCCGTGGGTATGAAATGGCACATGGAAAAGGCATTAGCCTCCTGAGGGACTCAGTATGGTCATTTCAGTTACTTAATTAGAAGAAGCTGAGAGTTAACATAAGAAATGTGCCATGTTACACAGCAAAGGTTTTATGATTTTTCATGGAGGGTCCCTTCAGTTACTCTGTGATTTCACTTAAAGGAAGCTTGGCATTAGGGAATTAAATTCCCTTGAGAGCTCTGAAAAAACTAAGTAGAACAAACTAATCTTTAAATACAATTGGTTTTACCTTATTAATGATATCTGGCTTTAATTTTATTTTACCATATTTTTATATTTACCATATCATATTAACTTACCATATTATATTTTCATCATTGTATTTTTACCATAACATAAAATTTATGATTGTGCATTTTTAAAGTTTGAAATATGTTTTGGTGTAAGAATGTGAGTTGGAAATTTCTTTGGAAAGAAATTTTTTGTAAATCAAATATGAGGAAGTAAAAAGACGGTTTTAAAAAGATGAAAGAAATTTATGTTTCCAATCCTTACTTTTAGCAAAGATAATTCCCGAATGATGTGGGCCAGTTTTGACTTCTTCCACACTATGCTCACTGAACAACCTAGTTTTCTAGTCTTCAGGTTCATTTTATGCATGCTTATTTAACTTTGCACTATCCCCTTTATTTGTAATTCTTTGCCCTATATATTCTTACTGCTGGCTACTCACTGACATTTAAGACCAAACTTAAAAGTAGACCTTTCATGACCACCAAATCAAAATCAGCTTTTCAGTCTCCTCTTGCCAAGTGCTCTAAATCACATCAACCTGGGTGGCCTCCCTTTGTCTTTCCCTCCCTCCCTTCCTTCCTTCCTTCCTTCCTTCCTTCCTTCCTTCCTTCCTTCCTTCCTTCCTTCCTTCCTTCCTTCTTTCCTTCCTTCCTCCTTCCTTCCTTCCTTCCTGCATGTATCACTACTAAACTATCATCTTGTTTATTTACTCCTATTTGCAGACCAGTCCTCCCAACCCATGTACATGCTCTGTATTTCTCATTTACCACTGTATTCTCAATACAGAGAATGGCACTGGTACATAAATGTGTGTTGAATAAATGAAAGAAGCATAAATACATAGATTCAAACAGATTTGTTTACATTTTAAAAAGACAATATAAAAATGATTGCCTATGAATCTCCTATATTTAGATCATTCTGTATATGCATATGTACAATATTCTGATTAGAATATAATGTTGTCTCATACTTTAATTTATATTTATTCATAGAATTTTATTATTATTTTCTAGCTATCTTGGATTATTAGCTTTGATTTCTTTCTTTCACCTTAAAGTTATTTAAAAAAAAATCACTGTCTGTGTTTTTTTTAATTTCCAAATTGTTTGATGTTTGTTTTTTTATACTGACTTTAATGTTTCTTTATTATTTTTACACTATGATCAGAAAATGTATACAGTATTGATTTGCCTTTTGAAATGTATATAGCTTTTGTTCCTGGTATAACATGAGGTCATGTTTAGTAAATCTCGTGTCACTAAAACTAAGGATGATTCTGATATAAAATAAAATTCAAATTTTTTCTAACTATTCAAACTCTAGGAATACACTTTTTATTCTGTTCTGCAATTATAATTCCTATAACTAATTTACATGTACCAAATTATTTAAATATATCAATATTTACTGCCAGTGCTTTTTACGTAATATTAAATGAACCTCTTAAGGAAAATCCCAAATTTAGCATCAGACCTCACAGTGCAGGGTATAATGATGTTTACTTACTAAGTCAAACAATAAGCCAAATTGAGTAGGGTCATAGTTCTTAAGTAAGCCATATCAAGGCCATTGTTCTATTTCATGGAAACATAGGGTAATTAATGAAGGCAGTTCATCTCTATCTAAATCTCCTTTGCTTAGAAGAGAAGTAGCTGGTTCTTTTTTGATACGACTGTCATTTCAGATAGATAAAGAAAACTCTTCCTTTTTTCAAGAAACATTTTGTTATGCAACCTAAAATTCTAGGTTGACAGATTTATTTATTTATTTATTTATTTATTTATTTATTTATTTATTTAAATTTAATTTCTCTCTGTCAGCACCTTAAGTATATCATTCTGCTGTTCTAAGCCTGTATAATTTCTAAGAAGCCTATGGTTACTCTTGTCTTGTTTCTCTATACAAGGGTCAGCAAACTTTACATAAAGGGTAAGATAGTAAATATTTTAGGCATTGTGAGTCTCCTATAATATCTATCACGTACCTTTTTATTTTTTTTAACAATGATTTAAAATGTAAAAGCAATTCTTGACTCATGAAACAAAAACACATGGCTGAATTTGTTAATGTCTGCTTCATATATAAAGTACCTTTTTTTCTGGCTGTTTTTCAGACTTCGTCTTTATTTGTTTTCTGAAATTTGATTATGATGTCGGTTGGTGTGGTGGTCTCATATTTTTTTCTGCTTAGAGATGTTTTGTGTTTCTAGGATCTGTAAATTTTATCTTACTGGATGTTTTTTTCCTTAAAGAGTATTCGATTTTTTTTCTAGTGAATAGTTAAATAACTTCCCCATCAGTATGAACCTTTGGGGGTTTGCTTTTAAGCTTTGCTATGGCAAGTCCAGGGTAATCTTTAATTTGGAACCAGTTTAGTCTACTGTAAAGCGTGATTTTTCCAAGGACTCTACCCAATAGCCCATTCTTTATGGTTTTTCCACTCTTCTTGGTGGTAATGCAAACTATTACTAGCACTGTGTAAGTTCCCAGATATATTTGACCTACTACTTTTCTGTGTTTCTATCTTGTCTCCACCCTCATGAGTTTTCACCTCACACACATGTCCATAGTATTCAACCAGGGACTTGAGGGACCGCTTTGCAAATCTCCAGGCTCTGTCTATGTGCACTACACTCCTCTCTGGTTCTCTGCAATGAACAATCTATCTCACTCACCCTCCCTAAACTCTGATACTGACTCTTCAACTCAGTAAGACTTCCTTTTATTCTCTTTACTTTGTAGCCAGAACACCTCTTCCAGGCAGTAGCCTGGGGAAAATTTGGGGCCCACCACATCTGTTTCCTTTCCCTGGGAAATAATTCTTTGTTGTCTCTAATGTTTAAAGGTATTGTTTCAATTATAAGTCCCAGTTTTCTAGTTGTTCATAGCAGAATAAAAATGTCTATACAATTATGAGTGGAAGCAACAGTTCCCATTTTACAAGTCACATTTTATATGATACAAACAAAGAGATAGAAGGCATACCCAGAAATTTCTCAGAAATGTCATGTGATAAAGAAAAACAGATAAGCCTTAAAGAGTATTCCCTGGATTTGTCAACCTTAAAAAAGGCGGTGTCAGGAGAGTGGTAAGAACTGAAGAAAAGATGCAGTGTTTAGAGAGATGAATTAAAGTCAGGAAATGGAAGTCAGAGTATATATTAAATGTTGAAGAATTTGAAATGTAAAACTGAGATGGTGCATTAGTAAAGTGGCTTAAAATAAATAATAATTTTAATAGATGTGATAAAGTGTACTATATTTAAACTAGATGGAAAGGAATTATAGCAAGGATAAAGATACAGTTAGTAGAATAATTAATAAATCAAGTTCACTGAAATAAAGGAGGGTTTTGTATTAAACCAACAGATATATGTGTATATTTTGGGGAGAGAAGAATGGATGTAAATTGTTTTTTTTAATTTAATAAACTTTATTTTTTACATGTTTGAAGTAAAAATATTAAAGTATTGAATAAAAATCAATATTTTGAGAGTATTTGAGAAATTTTGAAATATGGCTCAAATTATAGGGGCTTCCAAGGCATGTTGAATAATCAGTTCAACATGACATCAGGGATCATTAAATTATATGAGATTTATGTGATTTTTTTTTTTCTTCAGCCATATTTGACATGTCTCATTTAGAAGCAGAGAAGGCAAATGATCAGATTCATCGTTTTTGAGGTTTGTCATCCAGGTTAGATAGAACTGATAGTACAACAAGGCAGTGGGGTTGGATATATTGGGATGGGAGCTGAGGAAGATGTGTGTTGAGTGTTCCAGATAGAGAATACAGGAAATACAACAGGTCATTGACTGGAGAAAATAATAATGAACACTTAATTAGATTTTCTGCTTCATCAGTTGTAGTTATTCACACATGAGTTCCAGAACCACTATAAGTATCATGAGAATAAATATTATATAAATTTTAAACAAATGTAAAAGAAACTGGAGAAGTAAATGACTTCAAGAGAATGTTGAAGGAAAAGAGGAAGAGCCACTAACTATTCCTCCCAAGGCACAGATGCTGATGGGAAACTTAGGGCTTGCAGGGAAATCAGAGAAATCGAGCATATCTAGCCACTGAATTTGAACCATGATGAGAGGCTTTATAGGAAAGCCATTTAGAAAAACCATTCCTGGGATAACCATGCCATTTAATTTTCCTTGGACTGTTCCAATTGTAGCACATAAAGTCACACCTCCAAGGAACTTCTTCAGTTTCAAGAAAATTGTCATGGTTACTCATCTTACCATTGCCTATGTATAGTAAGTAGTAGCTTTTTGGTCATGAACCTGGAGCAGCTGTTGGTCATCAGGACCAGCAGACAAATTAGTGAAAAAGTCTCTTAGCCTAAGAAAACTTGGTCTAACCTACTCTGGCCATCGGCATATCTGACAGCAATGATTCTCTGATAATAAAGTCTACAGATTCACATCTACCTTCTAATTCTTTCCCAAGTTTCTCCTGTTGTCAGCCCTGGAGGAGATTCTAGGAAACGCCATTCCCGACTCAACCACATTGACATCGCACATTTCAGCACACATAAGAAGAATATGGATAAATAGAAGTAAATTAATGTTAGGGATATAAGAAAAGACATTTATAATATTAGCATTTACTGTTTTATAATTTCAGAGGTACAATGATTTTTGTATGATAAAAATAGTTAGCACATGACAGGGAATTGAGAAGCTAATGTGTAGTTAAGCTAAAATGCTGAGGAGTCACAAGGTCAAGGAAATGGCAGGTAGAATTTATTCAGAAGACTGCTAATTTCATCTTGAGTCAAAAGTAATGCAAACAACAAATGAAGTTTAATTATACAATGGATAGAAAACAGTGATGCGAAAGGATAAAGAGTAGCATAATACGATGGAGGGACAATGAGGATGCAGATCAGAGTTTCCTTTTTTTCAACTCTAAAAGAAAAAACAACCTTCCCTTCAGATGAGTGGTATTCTCATCCTGTTTCTTGGTTTAAAAAAAAAAAATCAAGGAAAATTGTTAGTGAGATTTTGGATCTGTAAGCACAATTCTTAGTTATAAAATCAGTGTTCTTGAAAACATAATAGAAAAACTCAGAGGGAAGCCTACTATTGAGATGTTGAGTAAGGGGAAGAAGTGATTAAATGCTAAGGACAGTCATATTACTGTAGAATTTATTATCCAAATTCATGAAAATAGTAAATACTGAACAAATATTAAACCTCTGAAACCCAAGATCTAAACTTATAATTTGAAGATTTAAAACATAAATATCTTATAGAGTCAAAATAGACATTTTAGCCAATCTCAAAGTACAGAAAGAGTACAATTTGAGGCATGCTTTGGTACTCTAAACTTTACTAATCATGTTTTGTTTTAAGTTAGTAAATAGAATCCTATACTTATTGATAAGCTTTTCTTTATATAAACAGTAGTATACAGTGTAACATATAACAAGCTTGTTTGACAGTACCTTTACTTAATTAAAAATAATAAGATCTTGAATAATACCAATTTTGTTTCTCTGGAGAGGCAATCTGATAAAATGATA
>CM053508.1:11052161-11114768 GCA_028627145.1 Eidolon dupreanum
CTCGAAGGAGGGAAATCAGACAGATTAATCTCATTACTAAAAAGTCAACAGGAAGAAATAAATTATATAAACAAAACATCTGGATTATTGAAGAGAAACTAATCAACATAGTATGAAAAAATGTGCCTGCCCTCAGAATTAGAAAAGCACATTATAAAGGGTATAATCAGGACACTGAAAATGATTGCTGACATACTCTTGTAGCATACACATGTTCTCCCTAAGGAGACATATAATTACAACAAATTGTATTCTAAATATGTATCTCTAATTTGGTAGGCATGAGTTTTCTTGTAAATTCAAAGATTTTTAAGTCACAGAAATGTGCCTTTTAAAAGCTTAACTTATTTGGGGACCTGTAGCTTAATATTTCAATCATTGAACAAACCACTAAGTAATTACGAAAATAAACTACTTATCATTGTACTTAATAAGAGATATAAAGCACTATTTTATACTATTATAACATATGTATTGAGTTTAGAAGCCTATGAAACCAGTCACATAATCAAATGACCTAGTCACACTATGATGTGAACATACCCAGACACTGCCACATTTTCCTTTATAGCTGTTTAAAGGAGTAAAGACTAGCAGGAACACATTCATAATTATACAAAATTATGTTTATTGTGTTTGCTCTAGCAAGGAAAATATACTCCAGAAGAATTTAGGACGTCTCATAATTTTGGAGTAGGAAGACCTCTTCTAAGATACAGCATTCTGGTAAAGCTTTAAGGAGGCATTTAATAATGAAGAGATGGTTATCAATTAGATGCTGTGAAGAAATGAGAGCAACTCAGCGATTGAATCTCTTAATAATTTTATTATAAAGCAAGAAGCTAAAAGTGGAGCTATTCTATTGATTAATCAGAAAAAGGAGATATTCAGTCATTTTGGTGTTGCGAGTGGCCTTCTGTCCGTCATACTGTGCACGTGATTCCTATGTAGACTTTTCGAAGCTTCACAGTATGGCTTCCACTAATGCTATTGTTTGCTTTCTAGGGTAAAAGGCAAATCACCCAAATTTATCATATCTCTTTGGCTAATATTTTTGCCAAAAATATTTTAATATTTTTATTAAATAATAAAATAGTTCTGCAATTACTGTACATTTAAATACAACAAAAAACTCACTTTTCTATATTGTATTCTAGAAGTTATTTTTCCCATATATATATGTGTGTTTGTGTGTGTGTGTGTGTGTGTGTACATACATATATATACTGTCTGCTCAAAAATTATTTTTATGAAAGCTATTTTTTTGTGAATAGTGTGATCGATGTAGGCATCAAGTTTTCCACATGGCTCTCCAGTTTTCATAGGACCATTTATTGAAGGCATTTCTCTGCATTGCCACTTTTTCTTGCAGATAAAGTCTCCATGTAGCTTCAGTCTGTTTCTGGACTCCCTATTCCATTGATTTCTTTGTCTATCTCTGTACCAACACCACACTGTTTTAATTAATTTAGCTTTGAGATAATTCTTGCTGACCACCTTATATTACTATAAATGCATTCTGGCTATTTTGACATTAACATTTACATAAAAATTAGAATCAGTTTTTCAATTTCCACTAAATTTAAATAAGAATATATTTATTCTATAGATTATTGTGGACTGATATTGCTAGATTATTCTTTTAAGTAATAGACATGGTATATGTCAATCATGGTTAAAAGTTTTCTATATTGGCATAACTTAATGGTTTATAACCTGTTTTGCACATCTGTTGTCAGATTTATTTGATATTTTGATGTCACTGCTCAGTGATGTAATAAAACAAGACATCTAAGTAAGCAACACTAAGATAAAGGTGTAATACAGTACGAGAACATGGAACTACCAAAGTGTCCTTTTCATTCATAATCTTATACTTTGTCCCAGATTAAGCAATGTCTCCACTTTTATTCATAATTATTTGATGTTCTTTATATCTTTATAAGCACACATTCCTAAACACTATAGTTTAGTTTGTTTTATCCTCTACTATGCAATTTCTATAAATACAGTTATATAATATGAAGTATTGTGCTCAAGATTATATTGAGTCCCATCTGTGCTTTTGTGTGCTCATGTAGGTTTTTTTTTTTTTTTTTGGTGTTTTTTTGTTGTTGTTGTTGTTTTCATTTTCTTGGCTATTTAGCTTGTAGTACCCAAATTTATCCATTTTACTTGAGGCATATGTGGATTGCTTTTGGTCTGAGGATAATATAAATGATTCTATAATTGTGCCTTATGTGTATTTCTTTGGGTACACATGTGTATGCATATTTGTTGAGTATATCCATAGGAGTGGAATTTCTCTAATATAACATATGCTTATCTTCATTTAAAGTAGATAATACCAATTAATTTTCTTCACTGGTTGTACAGTTTTATACTACTTTTTTAATTATAATATTTCCTGTTTATCCACAACTTCACTAACTCTAGGTCCCCTAACTGTGGGGGAGGGTTGATTTGGGTTTCTTTGTTGACTACTAAGATTGAGAATATCTTCTGTGCTTATTGGTCATTTGACTATCTTTAGCAGCATGTTCAAGGTTTTATTTAATTTCAATTCATTATCTTATTGACTTTTAGCATTTTTAACATATATCTTCAGGACATCACCTTATGATTTATTTGTGTTGCAAATATCTTTTCTCATTCTGTTGTCTTTACACTTTTAATGGTGAGTTATGGTGGCACAAAGTTCTGTTGAATTTAGTCGATCTACCAAGTATTCCACTTATAATTAGTATTTTTATTGTAAGAAACTCATCTTCTAAGAGATGATAAAAATATTCGATTATATCATATATTAAAATCTCTATTGTTTTGCCTTCTACATTTAGCCTTACCATCTTAACTGGTTTAGAATTTTGTGTATGGTTTGAGGTAGAGACCAATTTTCTTTATTTTTCATGTGACTATCCAATTGACCCACACTGTTTGTGGAAGACAGTGTCATTAAACACTCTTTCCTAATGCATATTAAATGTTTTTTTTTTCTCATAAATTAGATATTCAATCATCTATATTTGGACTGTACTTCATTTTAATGGTCTTTCTGCATATCCTTGCACCAACACTACACTGTTTTAACTGCCAACACTTTATTAGAAGTTTTGATATTTGATTAAATTAAGACTTCTATCTTATTCTGCACAATTGACTTGACTATTCTTTATCCTTTGCATTTACACATAATTTGTAGAATCAATTGTCCATTAACACACACAAACACAGAAGACCCATGAATATCATTGCACTTTGTTTTTGTTTTTGTTTTTTCTTTAATTTCTTTAGGACAAGTTAAAAGTCTTGTAAATTGAGTGCTTCAAACCATGGACATGATATATTTCTCCATTATTTAGACCTTTTTAGGGTTCTTGTAATAATAGTTTACAAATTTCTATAAAAGATCATGTGCATTTTAAGTTATATTAATTCTTATGTACTCGATATGTTTTAGTGTTATTTTTAATCTTAATTTTAGTTCTTTGTTATTATTCTTTAAAGTAAAAGTTAGGATCTTCTTGAAATAAAATTCTAGCTCTTTTCCACATGTCCATTATATGCCTTAATCAGCCATCCTGCATATTTTCTCATATATAGAGAGATAGAAACGGAAAACAATGGCATGAAAACAAAAGCACTAGTTAGCAACTGCTTTTCAGGTCTCTGATTATGCTACTATTGATAGGTTCCCATTGGGCACAGCCAGTTACACAGAAGAGCCCTCTCAATTTCTGAGCCAAACACTTGTTAGGTATCAATACCTACCTCAATTTACCTTCTGGCCACAATTACTTATGTCCTACCCATATGTAATATATAATATCACTTATCCAAAGACCACAACAGTTTCATCAAATTAAAGCATTGAACTTGGGAGTCCAAGATTTTGTGATTTACATTTGGTCCAGATGTAGCACCATGTGTATTGCTCCTCTTGATCTGACACCTATGAATTTAAAAGAGTAATTCTCTGCTCCCTCTACACCCAAAGTACAATGGGGATTAAGAGAGAGGATAACTTACAACCACTTCAGTCGAATAGGGGAAAAAATGAGAGATTCTTGTCACTGTCCCACAGCTATTCTACAATCCAGCTGGCACATTTGGCAGGTACCTAAACTAGAGGGGCAAATAATATCCCCTAACCTGGTTCAGCCTCTTGGAAGTAGACTCTCTAGTTCATTTTCCACTGCAACTTTTGCTTCAGTTGTGTAGGAAGTCCTTCATTTTTAACCTTTTTGGCCACTTTTGAATAAGGCATTGCTTTATAAGCTCTTTGACCAACATTCTCAGCCTGTTTCCAGCCTGAAGGAATTTGGGGACCTAGGATATATTTCCAGCTTGAATGTTGTAGTCCCTTTTAATCCAAAGTGGAAGCACATTTGCTAATATAGTCCTCTTGAAAAAGTTTTTCTTATAAACCTGAGTTTATTCTATTCCATATGTCAGAAACCACACTCGCAATCTTCTAAGTCATGCTTCTCCCTCTATATCTAACCATTGCTACTCTGGACTTATGATGCTGTTATGAGACAAGACCCTTAAGTCTCTTAGAAGGTTTTTTGCTCAAGAGGGCATATCACTTTAACCTTTCCAGTGATACTAACAAAAGAATTTACAGTTATCCTTTCAATGTGGTCTTTGCCCCCGAGATTGTATTTTACTTTGAGAAAGCTTTCTGTTGAAAAGGACCAAAGATAAGAGGAAAAAAAAAGAGTTTCATTTTCCAGCCTAAGGAGTTTTTAGCTTCTATTTCTTCTAAGTTTTGCTTGCAATCTCTCCTGTTCTCTCTCATGTTTCCAAATCCTGCTGCTTTTAAAGGAAAAACAATCAAAACTATTCAAAAATAACTTAATTTTTATGTCCATTTATCTTAGTCCACTTTTTAAACATGAGATTAAGAAATAGTTCATATTGATAATAGATATATTGTGGAAATTTTTTTTGCCTCATATTTTTTGGGAAAAGTTAAAAGCACTTAAAAGCAATTTTTAGTTAATTGGCGAGGCTTTTACAGTTGAAACTTTAAACTTTATTTTCCCATTTTCTCTAACTAGTACCTACTTTTGTATCTCTGGGGATAATGTATATTAGTACAAAAGATAGACAGGACATAGAAATCTAAAAGCTAAAATACACTACTCTCACATGTATAATGTGTTTAGTTGATTCCATCTATTAAATTTCATACTAGTATATTTGAAAATGGATGAGACATCATTTCTTTTTAAATATGTCCATCAAAGATCCTGAGAAGAATAAATCTTTCACTAATGGACACCAAACTAAATACGCTTATTATTTCACTATAAGCCACTATAATAATGCTGCTAGCTTTTACTTTATGATTTCATGATAATAATCTCAAAATACTTTGCTACTCTAAGTACAGTATAAAAATGACATTGAAGTTCATATTATATAAGTTTTATAAGATTTGTGACATGGAAATTACTTGAAAATGATTCGGATCTTTTAGCAAACTAATATGTGTTTGGGTGTTACAATTTGCTGATAGAAAATTGAATTATAGACAAAGGAATATTTATGTCAAATTTCTCTTCAACTCAATCTTTAATCCATCCTCTCTTCTCCTCTCCACCTAAGCCATGATTTTTTACCTAACACATTGTAGTGCTTCGATAATTAGTTTCCTTGTGTCTATTCTTACTCTCTTCTAGCGTAAGATTTCAACATATTAGATTGATATTTACAAACTACAATTTTATTCATTACCTCTACTTCCCAAGTTTCACTGTTAAGTTATTTATATAGTAATCAAAATTAGGTTTGGCCAAAGATAACCATAGCAATGAGTATAGCAATGTGTAAAATGAAATAGAATATCATTTTTGCCCTCATAAAATTTTTTTGAAGGAAAAGTATTAAGGCTGATTTAGTAATTCCATGGTGTCATTAGAAAACCAGGTTCTCATGTTTTTATTCTACCATCTTCAGCACTAAGTACCTTCCACAAAATCACCTATTAATACAAAATGGCTGACATAGCACCAACATTTACATCCATATTCCAGAAAAAAAAATGTGTTTCTAACAGCTGGGTCAGATTCTTTTAGATAGGCTTTTACATCTTATTCAAATACAGTCTTAATGCTGTTGGCTAGAACATAGTCACATGATCACTTTAATCTACAAGCAAAGCAGGGTGAAGTCTTTAATCCATTTCATTACTAAAATACAATGTGAAAATCGATAATTGGTAAGCAATTAGTGACAGCAGCCACAGTTTCCACCTTTTCCTAGAATAAAATTAAAGCTTCAGCATGGTTGTGAAGCTCTGGATGTTCTAGATCTCACCTCATCTCATAAATTATTCCTCCAATAGCTTTCTTTATTTAAAATATGTGGGCTTTTCTCCAAATCTCAAGGATGGCATATTAATTCCTAATACCACATTTTCCCACTTATTCATCTAAAATACTTACATCCATTTTTTAAAAAAATTTTTCCTCAAACTAAAGATATCAGCAGAAGCACATTATTTAAGAATGTTGTTCCTTGATTCTTCCCCTTACACAATTAGCTTTCTCAGTATACTATATATATTTTCTTCATAGAACTTAGATTTTAATTATGCATATATCATTTTTATGATTATTTGACAAGTATTGATTGTCATGAGAACAAAAATTATGTCTGTTCATAATTGTATTTCTGGAGTCAACCAAAGTGCCTTGTACTCAAGAAATTTGGTAATTATTGATTGGATAAAAATCCAAGTAAACAAATGAACAAAACGATATAGTACTAACAAACTACTATTTTTTGGGCATATTATATTTTTTAAGGTTAATAGGCCTATTTTTCTACATAATGAAGAAAGACTATTATTATTTTACTCTCCTCAAATCCTAGTAGAGTCACCAAAATTTAAAAAATGTAAATCTTTTGCACACTATGAAAGACACTTGACAAGCACTTTAAAGCCAGAGTCAAAATGAATAAACATATTGAAAGTAGTAGCAATATTCTTCCTTATAGATTTGGGGAACATAAGTACTCAGGTATTTTAAAAAATAAGGAATAACTTTAAAGAAAAAAATCTGCAATTTTTTATATAATAAATCTTAAAAATGCACATTGATGAAAAGTTAATTTTAAATCTGTAAAAAAGAAGACCATGAAGACTTCAGACAAATACCTTATGGATTAAGAAAATTATAGATAATATGGTACCTTTCAAAAATATATTAAAAAGTTAAGTATGCTAATTAAGGCTTAACATCAATAAGAGTAACAACAAAAGAAATATAAATAAGCAAAAATCAGTAAAAAACAAAAGAGACATTTAAATGGTGCAGAGATTAAAAACATAATAAAGTCCTGTATATAAGTATTAATCTCTAAAATAAAATTCAAAAAATATTTAGAAATCTTGGAAAATATCCCAAAACTAGCGGATAAAACAAGTAAATGTTTGGAAGAACAGGAATGATAGATTCAGACCTAGAAACCTAACCTACTAAAAAAATATTGAAAGAAAAAGATAAAACACTAAAAAAGAAAAAGAAACTGAAGATGAGAATAATTAGAGCATAAAATTACTTAACAATAGAGTATTATGAAACATGTCTTAAAAAAATAAAGACTTTGATCTTGTGAAGTAAACGGCACAGTAACCCTGGACAAATTTTAGACTGATTCAAATAAACGATTCCTGTTGCTCTCTTCTACCAACTGCAACTCATCTGATGAAAAGCTCTCAGGGGATTAAGAGCTGCTTGAGCAGGAAGGCATGGCTCACTGCTGGAACCAGGCTATTTATACTGCTTTTACATCTGCTGGCATACTACAAATGTCAGAACTACAAATCTTCAGGTGTTGGGGCAAATGACCAAGGTCTAGGGCATCTGAGACTCACAGACTGGTTACCTCTAGTCATCCTTTTTATTACATTGTGCCATAATTATTTTGCACTAAAAAATTTGAAAGCATAGAATAGGATATTTTCTCAGATACATGTAATAGGCTTGTAGAAAACAACCCCAGAGTGATAGTGATGGTGAGACCATAAAGAATGTTGAAGCAAGAACTTAGCTGCATGATATGCATGGGGCTCCCAGAAGTATGGAGTACTACTGGTCCCATATGATGAGACATGGGGTACTACTGGTCTATACCTAGCCTTGTAGTTCCAAAAGGGAACTGAAAATGTACCATCCTCTTTACATAGGTGTCTAATATATAGGATTGCCAAGATAGAAAGGCTTCTAATTTTTGTCTAAACAGAAGGATAGTATACAACAAGCCCACAAACAAAAAGAACAAAATGAGAGGAGGAAGGAAGGAAAGAAAAAAAAATAAGAAAAAAAGAAGGAAAGAAGGGGGAAGGAAAAGAGGAAGGAAGGGAAGGAAAGAAATAAAAGAAAAAACTAAGCATGGAATTACCTTAATTAGACTTGAGGAAAACAGCAAGAAAACATAATAAGTTGAGGTAGGATGCATCCTATCTTGTTTTTATATAATATTAGTCAAGTATGGTTTTTACTATGATTATCAGTATGTGGCAATCCATAAAGGAAGAGATAACTATATATGAATTTACAAATTAATGTGGATAAATAGAATTGAGAAATAACCATCAAAATGACAAAGTAAGGGACTTAAATAAAATTTGGTTAAACTAGTAAAAGATAAAGAGAAAACATGAAGTACAATTAATAGTAAACCAAATTATATGGAATCAAAGATGCAATTTATAACCTGAATTAGAAAAAAAAATGTGAGGATAGCTTCCCCCATTAAAAGGCAGAGACAGATTGTACTAACAGGCAAATTTGCTTCTATAATTTTACATTTAAAAAAATATCTTAGAAAGATGGAGAGGTAAAAAATGGTCAGAACCACTGGAAAATTGCATACAAAGAAAGGAAAAAAACAAGCATAGCAATATTAGATAAATATGCATATTTTCAAGATAGAATTTATTTTACAAAATATAAGCATAACGAAGCATGTAATATAAAGATAAGCATATTATTTGAAGAAGATATATCAGATATAAAACTATGTGCACTAACACACACGGAGAGTAATTGAAATAAAATTCATTAGAAATGAAAACAAAATTATAGAAATGTAAAAAGATATTTATCAAATTCAGTATCAGAAAGATATAACAGAATAGAAAAATAAGAAATTTAAAGATTTAATACTTTGATTGATGTAGAGATTTAATAGCTACTCAGAGAATATACTACTTTTAAACAGTATATACTTTTCACATATACATAAAACTTTTTCAAAAGCCAAGCTTCTATATTGACGTAAAGGAAACAACACATGTCAAGAAGGGCCTATTTTATATGATAGACTTTATAATCCAACTGAAGTATATACATTACTATAGAGTAGATACTGTTGTAGGGATAAATGTATTAATTGCTAATACTCTCAACAGTCTATGAGGTTGGTACTATTATATCCTCTTTCATGGATTAGAGAGCTGAGAGAAATTATAAGTGACTTGCCCAAGTACACTCAGTCTACAAGTGATAAAACTGGAGATCGAACTCAGCTAGTCATACTCTGGAGAATTTGCTCTTAACTGTTAGTTAAACTGAATCGTAAGAGGCTGGCCTATGTTTGCATGATATTTTGTTCTGTGATTACTATAACAATTCATTTCTTGTGTGACAGCATGTCACTCCTCAATAAAACCCATGTTCTCCCTTTCTTCATTATGCACCACTAGAATGCATCTTTTCAGCCTCTTTTGTATGAGCTATGTCACTGTGATTGAACTCTTGCGAATGGAATATGAGTGAAAGCAGTGTCAATTTTAGGCCAGGTTTTTAACCCCCCACTTTACCAATACCTGCTGAGTTAGAGAGAATTCCAAGGATTAAAGGATTCCGCTCCCCAAATGACTGCATGGAGCAGAGCCCAAGAAGGTATCTTTGACTTCTTATGAGTATGAAGTAAATTTTTATTGTGTTAAGCCCTGAATTTGGGGATAGTGCTAATTGTGATAACAAATAGCTTATAACTAATATACTCTTTTTGTCTAGGTACTTTATTCTAGTGAAATTCCTTCCTTATGGAAGGACATTTCAGGAGTGGAAAGGAATCTTCACTTAAAACATTCCACAGTTTTTTCTAATCCAAACCTATAGTGCTTAATTGTGTTGGACATGATCAACCAACAGTGCAGCCATCCTTCTCAGAAGACTCCGGCAATCTATTAGACATATGTCAGGTTCTGATGTATATCTTGAGAGGGTTCTCTCAGTATTACCCATTGCTCTTTTGGCTTCCTCCTAAGACCACCTGTGACCAGTGCAAATGTTTCTGAAATTAGGTTAAAATAATGTATTAACAGCATTTTTTTCAAAGTCATATGTCCAAAGTCAAAATTATACATCTTTCAATTTCCCATCCACATTTTTTCAAATATCATCCAGTATAGTCTCAAAGGATATGCAAAATACTAATATATAATGTTAAAGTATTCCAAAAATAAAATATCAAATATAAGGTGTCCTCTTAATTTAATTTAAAAAGACTAATCAAAATCTCAGGGAAAAGGAATCTAAAAATTCAATTATATGGCATATAAAAATATTACGGTGTCAAACATGAAGAAATAACAATCTGAAATCAATACTTGACCATATTTGAATTAAAAAGATAAAGAAATTTGAGTCTCATAAATTCACTTTCTGCTCAGTCTTATCCTGAGAAGTTCTTTTTGGCTAGGAGGAACCACGTCCTTTCAGAAGCTGTTTCCAAGTTGTCCTTGGAAATGAATATAATTCCCTCAAAATCTTAGAAGTTGAATTAGTTTAGTTAAAACCATCTGATAAATGTTATGTTTTAAAGAGCTCAGAGTTAATAAGACACACTTGAGTTTTTCAGCTCTGGCACCACCCTAGCCAAATGTAGAAAACAAGTCAGTTTCCAGCCCCTAGTGCAATTATCACAAGTAGAATCTTCCAGTCAAAAACATGTTAACCCAATATTCCTCCTAGTACTAACCCAGTGGATTCCAGTGACAGAGACTCAAAATCTGAAAGAGGAGTGTGGACCAAGAAAAAAATGTCAAAAGAAGAACAGATCAAAATTTGACAGTGTGAATTCAAGCTCAACTAGCAGAAACTAACTCTAAAAAAGAGTTAATTTTGGCTTTATCCATTTTCAAGTAGTGGGATTAGGAGGTTTCACCTCTGCACACTCTCTCTGCCTTCAGACTAATGTTAGAGACATTGCCACCTTCTCCCCAGTTTTAAACACGAACAATGGTGAGAGCTGTAGTCGGTATGTCTTATCTGAGTGGATTTTATTTTCATCTAGTGTATTCAAATCCATGTAATTTTTATTTCCTCTTTCTACTCCATGTTTTTGAAATCTCTGTTATCTAAAGTTGTGGGCTTTAGATAATGTAGTAGCTTCTAAACCTATATGTCACTATACATGTTTATTCCTTTTACATAGTGGCTTATTCTACTCTTTGTGACTATGAGTTTGTTTGGAATTAAGATTATCTTTATGTTTCATATGCTGAGCAATACAGAGCCAATTTGGAAGCATAGCATGAGACTATTGAGCCTGTGAATCCACTTAGTTCCATCCAAAGTTCCCTTCTGGGCCCAAAAGAATGAAATTTGAGAAAGTAAATGTTCAAGTAAATACTTAGGCTTATAATACAATTTTTCAAGAATTTTCCATGTTTTTTAACCTAGATAATTCAGCTGTTTAGGGTTTAAAGGCAAGAATTATATTCTACCAACCAGTATCTAAGATAATCTAAGTCAGCCTCAGCCTCATCCATAGTGCTAAGCCAAATTTTATCCACATTTTTCAAGGTCAGCAATCTGAGAGCTAGACAGCCTATGTATGCTCAAAATCTATTCTTGTTAAAAATATTTGTCTTTGCTGAGGTTAATGCCATTGACTTTCATATCTTGGACTTTCACAACCCAAGCTTCTGTGGTTTGCTTGCTGAAGCCTGATCAGCCAGCATTTCTGAGGCCATCATATGGCCAATTTTTGGCAAGTTTCCCCCGGTCTTTGTTTGGCTGTCTTTCTCAATTCTTTCAGTGTCACCTAGAAGAAAACACTTTCACGAGACCTGAAGTCTGTGCTGTATTTGAGGAATTCATCATTTCCTTCAAATCTGGTTGCCTCTATAAAAAGCTGCCATTCACCTTCAGTCAAAATTATCAGAAGCTGCACAAAAAGAAAACAAAACAAACAAAAAAAAACAGACAAAAACAAAAAAACAAGGTATGGCTCTCCTATGATCAGAATCTTAGTTATACTATCAAAGCTTATTGATGTGACACCGATACTTATGCCACAATCTTCAATCGCTTCATGTTAGTCTGTCCCCCAAATTCCACTTTGGCTATTTGCCAATTTTTCTGTTCTACACATCAGAATTTGGGGCTTTATTCTGTATCAGTAAAGTTCCCTACCCTTTACTTCCATATAGCACTGAGTACTGAATCAATTAAAAAATAAATGAAGTTTATACAGATGAACCCATTTTTAGAAGAAGGCTAGTTTCCACGCAGTGTATTTTCTGTCATGTTAGTAGCTATTTAATGTACAAAAGCTCATTCTTATTCTTAGATAGTAGAGTTTGCAATAAGAGTGTGATTGTAAGAAAAAGGAAGTAATACCAGCATCTATTTTTACTGTTGTCATTATGAGACAGAATTCAGGAGCATTCATGCAGGAATTTTTTGTGGTGATAGAACATGGTGCTAACAAATTATCAGCTTTGCTTCAGCTTTGGACATTAGAATTTATCTTGGGTATCTTGGATTAAACTGTTAAATTAAACTTTCAGAAGGTGTCTAGAATATGTGCTCATTCCTTTTTGTAGAGTTCCTGAAATTATAGGTATAATTAAAATCATAGAAGCAGTGTTTCGTAATCATACTGGCCGTAAATTATTGTCTGGTTGGCTTGGCATTTGAAGTATATATTAACTTGATTATTTCTGCCTAATCTGCTTTATCTGAGTAATGGTATCTTATATTTACATAAACCATAACACCTATTTAACTTTTATAGACAATAAAAAATCCTTTATCTTGTGAATTAAGATATTCCAAAAGAATATTATTTTAAAGCAGCTACACTGAGTTCTTTGAAAAGTACACTAATTTGTGTCTTTTCTAATCAGCAAAGTTATTGTTCAACTAAAGTTACTTGTTTTGCTTTTTTAAGCCAAAACACTTAAGGTAAATTCTGTATTAGTTGTCAAATCACATTTCGATATTCTCTGTTGAACTCCACTTCACTTAAATGTGTAAACATTGTATTTTTTCTAATTAGTAATTACTTGTTTCGTTATCAAACTATTAGCAGTCTCTTTTTACTCTGCCTTATTCCGATAGGTGCAAAATCATTCCCCTTAACAACACAGAATGTTTAATTTAAAAAGAAAAAAAAAACTTGAATTGATGTTTCTTTTGTATATGGATTTTATCTTATTTTTCTACATCACTTAACACTTTGAGTAGAAATTTAGCCAGTGTTTTCTTGTTAAGCCGCTATCCTGGTGACAGTGACACAATGAACATATGACACGAACTTTGTAGAGGTAAAAAAAACTACATCTCAATGTTTTCCTCATAGGATTATCTACCTCATGTGGTTGTTGTGAAGATTAACTCATGCTCTATAAGTGTCAGTTTTATTATTATTACTGCAATTATCTTTATTACTATATGTTGCAAAATGCTAAACTGAAGGTCAATAAAATTAAAAGATTTTTGTCAAGCCAAATTTTAAATTAAACATTTTATTTCAAATATTTATCATTTTTATCTCCTGTGAGGGCTGCAAAATTGTCATCTCTGCAACGTAGGAAATAAAATATTTCGTTAACTTTACATTACTGAATGAATAGAGATTTTTCTGAACTATGTGGTAGGAGAAATAGTAGAAATTTAATATTATAAAAACATAAGAATAGGTTTCTACCTTTAAAGAACTCTCTCTGGTAAGAGATTGTTCCACTTCAGGCTTCTTACCATACTTTCTAATATCTGAACAGCCACTATGAAAAACAGTGTAGAGGTGTCTCAAAAAATTAAAAATGGATCTACCTTTTGACCCAGCAATTGCACTTCTGGGTATTGATCCAAAGAAAACCAAAACAATAATTCGTAAAGTTATACGCACCCCTATGTTCATGGCAGCACAATTTACATTAGCCAGGATATGGAAGCAACCTAAATGCTCATCAACAGATGACTGGATAAAGAAGTTATGGTTCATATATACAATGGAATATTATTCAGCCATTAACAAAAATGAAATCCTACCATTTGCAACAACACGGATGGACCTAGAGGTTATTATGCTGAGTGAAATAAGTCAGAGAAAGATAAATACCATATGATTTCGCTTACATATGGAATCTAAGGAACAAAAAGAAAAAACTAATCAAAAGCAGACTCACGGATATTGAGGGCAATATGGTGATGGCTGGAAGGGAGGGGTGTTGGGGGGCTGGTAGAATGGTTAAAGAAGTGAAGAGTTAAAGAAGTACAAATGAGTAGTTGATAGATGGTCATGGGAATGGGTAGCAGGGCTCAAGGAATGCAGTCAGCAGTAATGTAATGGCTAGGTGGAGCCAGAGAAGAGAAAGAATAATTAGGGGGATCGTTTTATGAACTGTATAAATGTCTAACCAATGTACTGTATACTTGAAATAATAAAATAAAATTTTAAAAAATGGACTGCAACTTGAATAAAAAAGAAAAATATTTACTGTCTACAAATTTATAGGGTACTTTTCTGAAATCCTCCTTGTCCAAACTTTTTTTTGTACTTTCCTGTTTCCCAGAGATCCCCTTGTCTGGTCCTCTTACAAAAAGCAGAGGACTTAATTATCCTGCTCTCTGTACATTTATTCCCACAGTTTCTATGACATGGGCAAGTGATGGGAGGAAAGAGAAACAGTAGGTATTTGCCTCACCCTCTTGGGATCACGTATTCTCTGTCAGTGGGGATTTCAGGCTTCTGCAGTCCACACAATTAATTGAGGGCTGGGGTTGATAAAATGAAGAAAATCTTTAAAAAGCAGAAGAAGGAAAGAAAAAATATGGGAAATTTCTACACTTTCTCTGTGATCTCCTTCTTGATTTTAAGGCAGACCTGTTGCAATTCTGGTTTCTTTTCCATCTATGCTAATGTCACCTCTGAATTTTGTAGATACAGTAAGTTCAACATAAATAATGCCAGAAGGGAAAAAAATAACCAACTCAATAATTGGTAAGTGGTACTTTGAATGATAGGCTTTTCTTCATTTCTTAACTTTTCAGAGTCTTTGAATGGCTCTCCGTGTATTCTGTTCAGGATTTATAGCTGCTTCAGTGCAAGAGACAGGGTTCAGTGTGACTCCATCTTATCTTTAACCAGAGCATCATTGCCATACTTTTTTTTTTTTAATCTAAATTATTGTTTAGAACAGTTTCAGGTTCACAAGAAAATTGAGAAGTAAAGAGGTAAAGGTAAAAAGATTCCCCATATTTCTCCTGCTCCCACACATATATAGCCTCTTCCATTATCCACATCACTTGCCAGAATTGTACATTTTTGCAACTGATGAACCTACATTAACGCATCATAATCACTCAAAGTCTATAGTTTACTTTAGAGTTCACTCTTGGTGAACTTGGTGTGTACATTCCATGGGTTTGGACAAATGTCTGATCCCATATATCCATCAATACAGAGTATTTTCACTGCCCTAAAAGTCCTCTGTGCTTTGCTTATCGTTCTCCCTCATCTCATCCCCAAAATTATTATTGATCTTTTCATCATCTCATAATTTGCCTTTTATGGAATGTCATACAGTTGGAATAATATAGTATGTGGCTTTACAGAATGATTATGTCTTTCACTTAGTAACATGTATTTAAGTTTCCTCCATGTCCTGTCATGGTGTGATAGTTCATTTCTTTTTAGCACTAAATAATACTCCATAGTCTGTTTGTACCACAGTTTATTTATCCACTCATGTGCTGTAAGACATCTTGGTTGCTTCCAAGTTTGGGCAGTTATGAACAAAGCTGTTGGAAACAGCCACATGCAGGTTTTTATGTGTTTTTAACTGCTTGAGTAAATACCAAAGAACATGATTGCTGGATCATGTGGTAAGAGTATGTTTAGCTTTGTGAGAAACCACTAAACTATCTTCAAAGTGGCTATACCATTCTGCATTGCTACTAGCAATGAATGAGAGTTTCTGTTACTCCCCATCCTTACCAGCATTTGCTATTGTCAGTGTTCCAGGTTTTGGCCATTCTGATAGTGGTGTAGTGGCTATCATATTTTTGAAAATAAAAAATTACATTATTAAAAATTAATTTATGTAACAGATGTAACCTAGAATTCTCTCAAGTAAATATGCAGATATAAACAGTATATGTGAACAGTCCTCCTTTAAACAGTTTTCTATATTTCTTGTCTCTCCTTTGACTCTCATATACTCATCAGTTCTTGAAATCTTATTTGTATCCATGTAATTCCATTAAGACTTTCATAAAAATACCTATTTAACTTCTAGATAACATTTTAAATGACTATTTCTTTCTTGATCCACTATCTTTTTTCTTTTTTTTTTTCTTTTTTTTTTTGTCTTCATGTCAACAGTTTTCCATCTAATTTTCTGTCATGCCTTCTCAGGTAATGAGGAGAATCATCATCCTCTATTCTCCCTAAAGCATAAGTCATGTTCTGTTTCTCACTCGAGTCATTATTCCTGTATGATTTTATTAATTCCAATACTTTAAATTACCATGTAGTTCTTAATGACTCTAAAATAAACATCATCCACCTTCAATATTTCCAATTTTAATTCACTACAATATATTGAAATATAATTAGAATTTTGTTATTCCTGAATTGGATATAGAACAAAATTCTAAATATTCCAAACTAGACTCATAATCATTGTCCAAGATCATTTTTCCAGTATTGTTTATAATTAAGGAAAGTATTACTACCACTTAACAGGTGTCCAAGATAGAAACAGAGGTATCATTCTGAGACCTCTTTTTCTAACTTCAGCCTTACATTTAGTAATTGTTCTTTTGAAATTAACTACTGAATACGTCTTATTTTTTTTTTTACTTCTATAAAAGACTCAAAAAGATCCTCTGATGCAAAAACCATAATCACTTCCTTAATAATTATAACAACCAGCTCGGTGGTGTGCCTAAATATAGTCTTGATTTCTTCCAATCACTTCTCACACTAGCGCCAGATTAATCTTCCTAAAATGCAAATATTATCTGTTTAAAATTCTCTATTGGTTACTCATTATCCTTATGAAAAAACACAACATTGTTAACAGAGTTTACCTGCCTTCCATTCAATGGTGAGCTTTGCTGTCTAGCCATATCTTCAACATAACTATGATAGTATTACAAAACATAAAAGTAATGAATAATCTCTTAATATTTAGCTACTGATCAAATTTTCTAGATTACTACATAAGTACTTTTGGGCATATTATTTGTCAACAATTCCTTTTTTAATTGGGTTTTGGTTGTCAGAGTTTCTCTGCATTCTGCTCTATCTTCTCTCTTTGAGTTTCCATTGGTTCCTGTAACTTCAATAGCCACATTAACTAGATTTATTTTATTTCCATATTAATGAAGAAAAATACATAGAATCATCAATTTTATTTTTCTTTTATACAATAGTCTATTTCATAATGATCCATTATTCATAAAAGATTATTTCTGCATTGTTATGTAGTCATCGATTTCTAATCTGTTCTTATGACAATGTCTACTTTTACACTGAAATGTTGGAATAGTATGAAAACAATTGATTTAATATTGTACTGATTGAAATATAAAAACAACCAATAGTGTTACTAAAAAGAGAGTCTGAGAACATTTTTACCTTGGTACTGTTTAGTACTGCAACTAAGATGTCACTAGATACTCATAATCACATTTGAAATTTTCCTAGTAATATAAAAAATATATCTTAAATGGTCATATAGAGTTGCTGGAAATGTTCAAGTAAAGAGAACATTAGTCAGCTTCTATATAATATTTTAAGAATAAGAAAGAATAAAATAAAATAGAAATATGAATTAAAATCACAAGTGTTAAAGATAACTGAATTTATCTATGTGACTAGATAAAAATACTAACTTAAGACATAGAACTAGATAAAATGATTTAAAAAAAATCACAGCTACACTGTGACCATTAAGACTGAGCAGCATTCTACCTTATAATTGAGTCTCAGTGGCACAATTTTTACATCGTTCACTATGTCTGTTCCAATAAGCTTTTGTTAAAGTTAACAGACTTGAACTACACGAAAATTCATCACCTAAAGGTGAACATTGGCTTAGTAGAGTGGAACAAAAGGAATTTGTGTGTGTGTGTGAAAGGAGATACTAAATTCTAAAATTTACATTTTATTAGGATTTTAATGTCATCATATGGCCTAGAATACATTCTAAAGAAAATAAGCGTTTCAATAAAAATTTAAAAAATACTTCAACTATCCAGATATAATCATTTGTATTCTATTATAATACATAAATCATGCAACATAAACCCATAAAAGGAGTGTTGTGAAACAAATGAAATATATAAAATCCATTATCCAGCAGATCATGCATTTTGAAACATTTATATTAATGTTGATAAACATTTCTATGATAATTTTTAACTTAAATGTTCTCTCATATAAAGCAAAGTTTTTGAATAAAATCTCTTGGAATCTGAGTTTTAACCATACCCAAACAATGCAAAAAAACTTTTACTCTACTGATCACATTTTATTGAAAGTGAGATTATGGAAAAGACTACCAGAAAATAGAGTTAAATGAAGACAACCTAAGATGAGAAGAGCAAGATAGTTAAAAGAAAAATGTAAAAGAAAAAAACAATAGATGAAAGGTGACACAGAGTGTTTGTCTCTTCCTGAGAATGACTGAACATAATTTTAAAATCCTTAGGTAAAACTAAAGTTTCTTCCCTTCATAATCTCTAACAGTATCAATGTCATGCATTTGTTAATAATTATGTAGTCATGGAATGAAACAGGTAGTTATGGAACTAAGAGAAGGTAAACTTAAGGTGGAGGGTTTAATCTTTGGCTTATCCTCTAAAGAATGGAAAGTTACTAATCCTATCTAGAAAATACATCTGACTGTTGAATGCCCCTGGTTCTCATTACTATGATTGAAAATAGGGCTATCAGATTCATGGGCCAAAATCTCAGTTTTAATAGTCTATCCAGAAATATCCAGTCTCTTAGAGACTAAACTAACAAGGAATAATGTATCTGAAAGAAAACCAATTTACTGATATGCAGTGATAAAATAATGGTAAACAATTATCCATTAAAAAAGAATTTTCAATATCATTGAATATTTAGTACATGCACTTAATCTTTTACTGGTTAATTAAAATAAACCACAGATGTCAACTACACCATTTTTATATCTATGCCTAGTGTTCTATATAAGTGCTCCCTCTACCATAACATTTAAATGGGGCTAAAATTATCATTAGGATTTTGATTGATGAATTCACAACCCAGAGAACCAAACAAAGTTCAAAATGATTGACATAATAAGACTATATGTAAGGAATCAAGTATGTATGTAGCAAAACATGGCCTAGTGTTTTTGCTATTCATGTTTCAAAATACTACATTATATGCAAAACCCACTCACTAATTTCGTTTACACATTATTTCTTTAAATGATTTATTGGGCCAGAATCTTCCCTAACAGCATTTCTAATGGTGTTTTTCTTTTTTTTAATGTATTTGTGATCTAAGTCCAAATGAGAGATAGACAGACAGGAACTAACAGAAAACATTATATGCATCTACTAATAATGTTCATATTGGTAAGATTAGTACCAGACTGGAAGAGATAATTTGGGAAACTTTCCATTTTGGGGCCAACTGTCTCATCAGAAACAGTCATGTCTTCTTTATTTTCTATAGAGTAGTTTGGCAGAAAGACCAGAGAAAAAAATAAAAATCTAACTCATAAAAGTAAACATATCTATAGGGCAGGAAAAACGTACTAGATGACTTTCTTAGATAATTAAATTTATCAACTACTAGAAATTAGTTGATTTGTCAACTAATTCCACACTTGCCTCTCTCCTTTTCAAGAAAAAAAAATGAAAGAAAGAAAAGTTATTAGAGACTCAATAAGGGCTATGTCATTTTGGTGAGACAACTACCCTAATCAAATGGGGATTTATATAAAGATATTCTATTTAAAAAAAATAGAAAATAAATCAAAAAATAGATGAAGAATATATTTTGAAAGAAAAAATGTTTCTAGGAAACAAAGGCAAAATTAAGTACTCCTAAGAAATTAAAATGGGCATGCACAAGCTAAAACAGAAGACCCAAGAAGAAATATCAGTAAAACAGGACAAAATGAAAATGTTCTTCCCTTCAATTTTCAGGAAAAAATTACAGGGAAAATAAACAATTTAAAAAATCCATAAAATAGAAGCTATATAAAAATATAGAAACGGAACATACTAAAATAAAAAAGAAATGACCTTATGAAGCCTTAATAAAATTGTGAAATACTTTTCATATTTTAATATATTTACATTGTACCTTTCACTGTTAATTTTTCTTTGTTATAAGACAAATCTGAAAGTTTGCTAAAAACATGATTAGCTTTAAACAATTTCATTGTTATATTTAGCATTAACATCGATGATATATATTACTATATGTAAAGCTAAAATTATATAATGTAAGTAGGCATTCAACTCAAGCTAAAAAGATTTTTAAAAGGTATACCTTATTGTACCTAATACATACATGTTTGATTAATTACTATAAACAAAAAACTCAAACTGAAAAACAATAGCTCAGTTTTATATTTTCTTGTGCTCTTACAGAATTTGTTAAATAAAAATCCAGATGTTTTAAATTCAGACATTTCATGAGGATAATCTCGATGTTAGCATTTCAAAGTTTTCCTATGATTTCATGCTTTTCATTTGACATCAGGTAGTTTTTTTGTTTGTTTATTTTTTTTTTAATTATTGGCTCCTTCTAAAATTATGCAGCTTAAAAATTACTTATCCAACATTACATCACTCATTTTTTTTATCACTATGATTAATCTGTTTTGTTAACACTATTAAGAATAAATGGGTTTTATTATATTTAATGATTCCATAGAGTTTTATCTCTAAAGGTAGTATCTTGGATTCTGTGAGCAGTGAGCATTTCTGTTATGACTGCCCTCTCTCTGACTAAATCTTTATGGTTTGGAATGCTTGGCTTGCTTCTTTTTTCTGCCAGATGCCCCAGATGTGTAAAACATAATATCATTCATACAAAAAACAGAATAGCCGTGCATATCTTACCACTCCCATAATTCTTAAACCATTTCAAATACATTCATCCAGCTATAACTCTTAGAACAAATGCCTTTTTTACACTTTATATTATTCTTTGTCTATTAAGTAGTATTATGAATTCATGTATTTTCACAGACTCAATATTCTAGTTAGCCAATATTATGATTAATTTATTATAAAAATGCTTATAATAGTAATGGTTGTGATAACAGTTGACATTTTAATTTGTCTCCTTGCCTCTTTCAGCATAAACTCTAACAGCCTGGAAATTATTCTCTATTGCCTACTCTGAAACACAAATATAACTATCCCCAAGAGGTAGCATAAATGCTGTTGGTGTTGGGTAATTCCTTACTCTGGAAATCTGTCTACCTACCTGCCTGCCTATTCATCCATCCATCTATCCATCCATCCATCCATCTAGCTATCTATCTGTCTACATACCTATCTATCTAATCATCTATCTATTATCTATCTATTTATCTATCTGTCTGTCTGGCATCTATCTACTGGTCAAATAATTTTATACATTAAACATCTTTCGTACATTAAACATCTTTAGTAGCAGTACGTGGGAAGAAATGAGTAAATATAAAATGAAATAAAGCATCATAATCTAGAACCCAGAGAAACAACAAAGAAAGCAGACCTAAAATGATTTGAATCTCAATGAATTGAGAGGGTAAATATAAAGAAATCCATACTAAATCTTATGATTACATTTCCAACAAAGTGATTCTGATGCTCCTGGGTCTGAAGGTAACACTTTGAGAACCACTAGAACAGAGGAAGTATAGGACAAAAAGGCAAAGAGAATATCAAAAAGAAAAGTGTTGCTATAACGGAGCACCATTAGGATGAAATAGACTTGAAGCAGAGAATATAAATTTCAAAAGAATATTGGGGATAATAAAAAAAGAACAATCCAAATAAGTACAAAAAAGAGAAAAATATATAGAAAACAGAAAGACAAATAAAAAGCATGAAATAACATAAACAAATGTATGTATTAGTCACTTTTTATAACTGTAATTGTGTGTTCTAAATGCTCCAGTAATGAATAAATTTAATAGACCACATTAAAAATCAAACTCTTTACAAGAGACAAATATAAAACATAGTTGTGCACAAAATTGGAATTCAAGTGATGGATCAAATTTCACCAAGAAAATTCTAAACAAGAAAAGACTATATATTAATCTGAAACAAAATAGCATGTTTTTATACCTACAAAGGTATAAAACATTGTTAGAAGAAAGAGTAATATAAGAAGAGATGCCATTTATTAAAATGATAAATATTTTAGAGTGCATAAAATAATTTCAAAATATTTAAAGCAAGTCTTGGCAGAGTTACTAGAAGAAATGCAAACATCTGTCTTCAAAATAGGAGATAGTAACAGCTCTCTCTCTCAGTAATTAATAAAGGATACAAAATGCCTGTGAGGATGAGGAGGATTTGAATAATAGGAATAAAAGAATAAGACATTTGTTTTAATTGGCTATATGAGAGAACATTGCATTAACAGCAGATAAACAGTTTTCAGAGATGAATGAAGTATTTACCAACATACTAATTATTTTAACATCATTTTGAGCAAACAAATGTAAAAAAATTGAATAAAAATAATTTTAACAAAAATAGAAGTTTGCTAGAAATTAATTGTAGAATATTAACTAAAAAGCTCTTATGATTGAAAAATTATTGCATCAAATACATCATCTTGTAAATAGAAATTGTTTTAAACTTAATAATAACAAGAATACCACAAATCAAAAACCTGTAAGCTGTGGCAAAAAGCATATTTACAGGAAAAGTTAATCTTTCATGCAGATATGAGGACTCTCTTTGACTTCATCAAAGAGCATGTTTTGCAGTGAGCTCCACCTGTTTTCCTGTGGGTTATCTCTTCAGCCCTGCTATTCATCTGTGATCATCAGATAGACAATAGTTTCCTAAGGTTTCTTGACCTAGACAGTTTCCCCTCAGCTTGACTAAACTTTCTACAAGTTCCTCTTTATTATAGGCCCCTGACCTCCCTTTTCTTAAAGCATTTACTTTAGAAATGAAATACCTTAGAAAACTTGCAATTATAAATTCTTTCTCTGCCCCTTTGAGATGTAAATCTATAACCCTGGGATGTTTTTCCCAGGACTTGGGGGCCTAAAATGGAAACAGTATGAAAGATAGCACCCCATTTCCAAGTTTTCATGGGAGGGAAGGGGCTTAACTCTGAAAAGGAACAATTAGCCAGTACAATGGGATGGCTTCATCCCACTGACCAACCTCTCTCCTAATGAATGTCCTCTAGTACTTTGCAAATGCCTTATCTCAACATTTAAAACTTCTTCAACCTTTTGTTTCAGTGAAATTGAGTAGAATATCTTATCTCTATCTCAATCGTCTTTTTAAAAATATTTTTTTAATTACAGTGGACATGTGACATTATATTGTTTTAGTAGTCTTAAATTAGGTCTTTTTTACCTGTGTAACTTGTGTTAGCTGGTCAGTGGCTGTCCACATTTAAAACTTGAGGGAATGCAGCATATTAGGGAGACAATAATAATTATTAGCAATAAAACAATATCTATGATTTGGAGAGCATTCCAGAGGTAGGTTCCCCATGACCCAAATCAGTTATAAGTAAATAATCGCATGATTCTTTAGTTGTTTAAGCCAGTTGGCGTTTTTGTATTTCATGTAACTGTGTCTCTGCTTCACCAGAAGTGTTTGTTCAGTAAGTTTATTTCTGAGAAACTGAGGCATTAGAAACCGAGAATTTCATAATGGGCAGAAGTACAGAATCAGTATCCTAGTAAATTCAACAGTGGGTTGGAGGTTGGAGGGTGAACTACCTTCCATTGAAATGGCCTGAGATATTGAATAATGCCATTGTCTTTCTGAGAATAATATATATATTTAAGTAAAGTTTGGATCAGAGAGCCGCACACAAGGAAGAAGAGCTCAGATCTGAGGGACTTACCCACACTCTTTGGTAACAACAACAGTGAATTTAAAGGGTTCAATGGGGCCTGGCTCATGCATCTCCTTGTCCCATAGGCTGTTAGCAATCAGCTTTGGATCTCATTCCTTGACACACACACACACACACACACACACACACACACACACACACATTAAAAATAATTAAAGAAGACAATTTAGGTTATTCAAGCAAACTTTATTTAACACTTAAGGAAATAGATAGTCTCCATTTGGAACACTGCAAAATGGAGTGAAAGCTTTTATAGAATAAAAAATAAGGAACAAGGAAGTATAGAACGTAGAGTTGGCTTGGTATTTTGGGACTGGCTAATATCGGGTATACTGTGTTTCTGGCAAGTGCAGCATTTACACAGACACAAAAGTTATCTAAGTTTCAATCTGCTGATGTGACACGCTGGGCGAGAGCTTCCCCATCTTGACCCTAAAAAGTTATTTCAACACTTGTCCAGTGTGATTTTTTTTTTTTTTTTTTGACAGTAGCAGCAGCAACAGCAGCAGCAGCAGTAACACCTGATATTCTGAACCACATTGCAGTGATGGCCTTTCTTAAATTTTACTCCTTTGGCCCATTAGACAATTTTGTAAGTATCTAATTCCCTGTTAAAACAATTCATTTTTTAAATACCTAGAGACTGTTTTCTATCTGAGCCCCAATTAGATTAAGAACCAAAAGAAGTACAGGATCTCTCTGGAAAATACTATTAAACTTTATGGAAAGACATTAAATAGCCAAATGGAAATAAATACTCAATATTTTATCATTAATCAGTAAGATATATAAAAACATCCACTCAATTGGTAAAAGGTAAAAGTCTGAAAATGCTAAATACAGCAATGGGAAATCTATACTCCAAGTGAAAGTACAAACTGGCACTATTTTAGAAAATAAGTTAACATAACCTACTAACATTGCAGATGCTTTTTTTTTAATGCCTCAGCAATTCCACTGATATTTATAATAGAAAAACAAAATTGTACACATGTGTCCCAGGACAAAAGTAATAAATGTTCAAAGAGACTTGTCTGTGGCAGTCAAATATAGAAATAATGTAAATTACTATCAATAGTAAAGAGGGTGAATAAATTGTGGCAGATTTATGTCATTTATTCACAACTGGTGATTATTTTTTCCTATAAAAATTGCTCAATCAAAACTCAATTAAGTGGGCTAAAATAGTTGAAGAAAAGTTCAAAATTAAGTAATATGCAATTTGTAATTTGAAGGATATGATGGGTAAGATTGGAGTAGATGAATAAGATAAGAATAGAGAGAGACCATCTTTTTAAGGAAGTTAGGGTAAAATATCATTTTACAGTTATTGCATCACAATGTTTATGAAGTAACAATTATGTTAAATTATTTTTAATTATGTCATACATTTCATTAAATTTATGTGTTTATTTCATACATTTTGTATTGGTCTAACCTCCAGCCAATCAGACTGTAAATGTTTGAGGCAGAGGCAGGCACACGTCTATACTTTGTACTATGTAGAACTATGACGTATTCATAATTAACAAATAAATATTTGTTGAATTTAAATAAAATGAAGAAAGTCTATATATTCTAAAGAGGAGTTAAGTTAGAATTTTTAAATGAAACCACTTTAATCTTAAAATAATTTTTTAAAACTTCTCTTTTATCCATCCTAGGAAAGTGTCTAGAGACTAGAGCGGGCATTACTTAATGTAATAGAAAGTTCTTGAGCTGGTGAAGCGTTGAGAGACTGAATGAGATTGTCCCTACCTTCATTTTCACACAATCCATTAAATTTCAGCATATTTAAGATTTTTAAAATCAGCGAGATAAAACCAATCATACCTCAGTGTTCCAAGGCAGAAGAAGCCTAAGTATTTTAGTCTCTTATCTTACCCTAAGAATACATAAAGATGTTGATACTAGGAAAGAATGCAATCTGAAGAAAGCTTCCTAGTAAGAATGGGTAGAGCTGTCTTTTTACTTAAAATAGAAACTTACTAATAAATATACTTTTTAAGCTTTTTATATTAACACCTAAGGTACTGTTTCACAATTTTTTTCCCTATCGTTCTAGGTGCTTAAGAAATAACTTCTTCCTATGAAATTTTACTTTTTCACTTCCTCTCAATAAAACACTAAGTATTTTGTCATTAGGACGGGTGCAACAATCTTATAAAATATGACAAATCTGACCAGTAGTCAATTGTAAGACTACTGTAAAAAAATTGGTCAAAACTAAAAATTTCATATTTTTTGTTATGATTTAACATATACATAAATTTGTTTTGGGCCCAAAATGGTTAAATCATGGATTCGTCCTTAGATAGAGCATTAATCTACTCAACTGAAATGTCAGTTCTTACGTTTTTGCCTTAAATTTCTTATTAAATGCAAATCTCCGTAAGTAAGCACCAACAATTCTTTAGTCAATAAGCAGGTGCTTATTTACACCGTCACGTGTATGCCATCTTACTAAGTCTTACAGGATGTACAAAGATGTAATTAATTAGAAACAGTGGTTTTATGTCCATTATCTTTTAAGCCCAGCCTTGTAGAAAGCTATTGTTACAAAAGGATTATATGGAATAAGCGGAAGCAGCAAAAGGGTAAAGAATAAGAAACTTTAAAAAAAGAACGATCAGTTTTATTTTAGCACAACATATTGATTTTTTAAATGGTGAAAGATACATTAGAAATTAGTTGTCTGAAAAAAAAAAAGCTTGAATGAAAACTTAGTTGACAATTAAAATCAAATTAAAGTAATTAATGAGTATACATTGTTTGTCAGATGCTCTGCCAGATACTTTTCATTAGAGCAGGGAAAAAAAGTATCTCACCTCACAGAACTGCATTCTGATGAAAGAGAGACACTCATAAATAAATAACTATAATATAAAGTAGTTATCTATCATAATGGAGTCATTTGTAAATTAAGAATACAATTCAACCTTGAATTTTCAAAAATGATATAAAAAGTTAACATTTAAACTAGGCTTTAGGTACTAACAGAAGATTGTAAGTAAGTTGAAATATTATTTAAAGCAGGGGGAAAAGAAGATGTTAAAATTTTTAATGTAAAGAAAATTGAAAATTATATGATACATATGAAACGACAGTACTTGAGATGGTGAAGCACAACTTACCATCTTATATATTGGTCTAGCTAGTCTGATTTAATTCTGAAACTTTTATCATTCTTAGTATATTTATAAATAATATTCTGAAGATCACGTAATGTTATTTTTATAATTAAGTCATATTAAATTTTTCCCTTTGTTTTACCTAGAGCCCAGCATATACAGAATCCACTGGCTTCCTACTCAATACTTACTGCCTCCAATCTTATATAAAACTATAAGTATTCTGGTTTAAGGGAAGGGATAAAGTTTTCAGCTGACTTTCAAATGAGGAAAGACGTTTAGTTTGGATAAGTAGATAAATGAGACCTTTTCACTTAGAAGGAATAGCTTTACAGTTTAAGACAAAATAAATGGTCATAGACAAAAGACACGTGCGAAATCCATTATACAAACACAATCCTACTAATACAGAAATAGCAAAAGAAAAATGTGAGGGCTAGTTGAGAAATGTGCATCCTTGTAGCAATAAGACACACACACATCCATGACCTATTTTTACAGCCAGTCTCCAGTGAAATTACCAAACAAATTTATCTTTGGAATTCTTATTTCTCCTATTCCTTGAGGAAGCAACATTTCCATTTACAAATATTTCCCATTTCCATTATGAATATTCCATTGAATATTTTTATATTATTCTTCATTCTCCAGATTTGTCTCTCTTTTACATATTTCTTGGGTTATTAAATAGTAGCTACCCTCTCAATTAAAGAAAAGTCTGGACCTGTTTGCCTCTCTAGACTATATCTAAGTCCTCATTCTATCATATAATTGGCTAGAATATTTTTAGTTTTAAAGCGAAAATTCTTTGAAGTGAAACATAAATATTTTTGACATTCCTGTAGAAAAATGAGCTGCTTTTCTGTATCAGTAACTTTCAACAAATTGAATTAGTGCTATATTGCATTAGTTCTCTTCCCCACTGTTATAACAAGTGAGTTCTTAATAAGATAATTTTGTACTGTATTAGACAAATTTAATATTCATGCATTATAAAGAAACATTGCTAACATTGCTAATATGATAGGAATCTGCTAGGAGGAGCAAATGATTTCATTAAAACTTAAATAAAGCTCACTTTGCATTTTTCCCCTGCCTGAATACCTGTCTATACTAATCAAATGATAGGAAAGGAAGATTGGGCCCTAGAGACTAGATAGTACATAATACATATTCTTACCACAATCTCATGTCACCTTTCACAGGCTCAAAATCTCTCTATTGGATTGTACTTGAAATTTTTTAGTACAGAAATATTGAGGATGTTTCAATTTAAAATGATCATGACTTGCTCTATTTTATCCTGGCCTTGCTAATTTTGTCTATCTTAACTGCAGCAAGAAGACATTTGTGAGCAGTACAATAAGTCACTGAATCTTCATGAGCTCTGAGTCAATAAAATGATGACTCAGATTTCACATTCTTGTAATGCAACATCTGCATCATCAATTGAAAGAATTATAACTCTCGCTTTGAAAGGAGTCTTAATGACACAGGCTAAAATTTAATAGATAAGTAACTAAGACGAACATGCTGTTCTCTTCCACGCATAAAGAGAACACTGTTTTAATTGGAACTGAGTTAGAATGTGTGCTTGGTTTGCTAGATTCCCAAATACTTTATTTAATTTGGGTTTATTAAGATCACACATAATTCTAAAAATTTAAAAAAGGCAGATTATTGGAAAACCAAAATAAGTGAGTGTATTTATTTGTTCCAGATTTTATTGTAGAATATCAAAGTTTAAATTATTTTTCTATCCATAATATTTGGAAGGTTAGTCAGCTATTGCACATTCAGCATGTAGAAAAATAAATCAAAAAAAGTTCTATATACTGTTAATCACATAGACAGATATTAAGGCAAAAACACAATTGGGAATATGCCCAAAGAGCAATAGGTTATTTGTCCTCTAAGGTACAGAAAACTTTCTGTAGAGAATAAATGAGGAAGTAGTGTATATTTGTTAATTCTCAGCACAGTGCCTAATAGACTTTATGGAAAGATGCTTTTTAATCTGTGTATACATTTTATAAAATCATCAATGCATGGTATTTTTTTCAAAACTTAGAGCTATTCAAATGTATTTCTCAACTATTATTTTGCATAAACATATGACCATGCTGCTGAGGTTACCAATCAGTAAAGAGCAGAGGAAAACCTAGACTATGTTGCATTCACAATGGATTCAACCATTTTTAGGTCCTTGGGAACTCATTTAAGATGGCCTTTATGTCTCTCTAAGGCTCCAAATCATTTACCTAAAAAAAAAGAAAAGAAAAAAGAAAAAGAAGGAAAACATCTTAACACAAAATAGGGCTGAAAAGTATTAATGCAAAAGAAACATAGTGCCTATTAAGTACTGTTACCAAATCTTTACCAATTACACATATATAACGTATTCACACTTGTTAATATATTGGTGGCCAAACACTCAAATGAAAAAAAAATCTTATAATAGATATTTAAAAAAAAAAAACATTTTTTATTACCATGTTATTGCTACTGCAATTCTTGGACTTTTCTTCAATGTATGGTATTTAAGTTTTTTTATGAATTCTAGCCAAGGGTAAAGTTAATCAATAGAATATTATTTGAAGATTATGGTTTTAAAAAGTCATCATGTAGTATTTGAACTTTTTTAGATTTCACAAATTATTATTTCAAAAGATTCTATTTGATTTAAACAAATTGAATATTACCTACATTTAAAATATTCTCACACGCTGTTTTTCTCACACACCATGAATTAACTTATTGTTGATGTATGATATGCAAGCTGCTTATTGTCTTACTCTCAATACTTTTTTGCTTCTAAAGAAACTTACAAGGTTATGTAAGTTGAAGAATGTAAAAAATATTTATTTTAAGCTCTGGAATAATTACAGAAATAATTTTATCTTGATGTAATGTTGAGCTCAACAAAATTAAATTTGATTAAATTTTAGGAACATGATATCAAATACAAAAAAGAAATGTTTATAAAATAGAAGATGATGCCATAAAAAGGAATAAGTCTAACATCTATTCAAAATAGAAACATGGCAAACCATTAAATTGTCATAAAGTTAAATTATAAATTAGCTAGCTGACAATTATGTAAAAGAGGTTGCTACGCTCCAGATCTTTTGTAATTTCATTGTTAGGATAAATTTTGAAGTAAATTATACAGTATGAAAAAATAATAAGGTCAGAAGAAGAATTCAATCTATCTTTTCTTCTCAAAGAATAATTGTGATAGACATGGTCTTATTGATACAGGTAGACATTTTGAAATTGTTTTTCAATTCCAACTTTAAAACATGCATATACTTTATGCATATATTGTTATTTTGATTATTTATTTATGGTAAGCTGCTCCAATTATAGCAAATTGTAGCATCTGTGATTTCATTTATGGTGTCGAAAAAAAGTGATTACTGTATTATGAGGCAGCCGTACTCCAGAGTATAACAAAACATGAAATGCGACTAGGTTGAGCAAGTTCTTATTTTCCAGCGATGTGGTTTTCTCTGAGGAGCCACATCTTGTAGTTACCAGATGTTCCACAATAACAGTAACTCTGGAGTTGCTTAGTTGTTATAACAAGATGATTTTACTACATAAGAGAAGATTGGCATTTTCTCTGCTGGAAGAAAATGAAATTGACAATTTGAAAGGCAGTTTCAACTGAGCTATGTGGTTTACGTTGATTAATCTATCTTATTAGAATATTAGCCAGCCAATCAAAATTCGTTCTTATCCATTTTCTACTCTATGCCATATGTCTAGGTCATAAAAAAGCATTTTCTTTAATTCTGGTTACTATGGAATTTGCATTTGAAAAGAAGCTGACCTTTTTCTTAGCTACCAAAAGTTTGGAAAATGAGTTTTATTATTTTAGGAAATGTTTTTCTTGTGATTTGAGGTAGTTAGGACGACAGGACTGAAGACAATTGTGGAAAACTATTTGATTTTTCTATCTTGCTTCCACTATCATCTCTTAATTTATTGGTGGCACTTTGAAATGACATATGCTGTTATCAGCATCTATGGCCTGTCTTACATACACTTGCCATACACATTTAAATGAACGTCATATCCAAAGTTATGAGTAAATGAAATTACAAATCACTTGACCTGAAGAAAAAAATATATGGTGAGATTAACATAATGGAAAAAATCATAGACACAAAATTGGAAGATTTCCCACATTTCATTCCTGTAAATACACTTTCTTTAAATGACAATATGGTGTGACAAATTGGGAGTGTTATTACCTTGAAACAAAATAGACTAGAAAATGCCAGGAAAGACTTTTCTTGGAAGATGTTCAGAGTTTACCTACTGGTGGACATATGCCATAGTTCAGCCATTTTGTAAAGAACACTGTCAATATCTATTTAAAACACAAAGACATATGCACAATGATCCATCAAAACTCCCTGTGGATAAATTTCATAAAAATAAGTAAAGGCATACATACATATGATTAATTGTTGATATGTTTGATACATGATTTTTTTTCCTATTCACAAAAACCGAAAAGAAAGTAAACACCCAACAGTAGGGAAATGATCGACATGTTTTCACCGCATGGAATAGTATATATTTATTAAAATGCCCGGGTTAGAATTATGCCATTTACGCTAGAGAGCCTTTTAAATAAGATTCAAATGAGTGAAAATGATGCTAATTCTTTTTTTAAAAGCAGTGACATATGTGTATGTACGTATATGTGTTTAAATATTATAAAAGCATGGAGAAAAATGTTAAAGGAAACACTAGATCATTGATGAAGGATGGATAGGAGCCAAAGTGAAGACAATTGGATGAAAAGAAGGAAGAAACAAAAACTAACACATTTTTTAAAATGCTAAGTAATTTTCTAAGCACTTAATACGATCACCTGAATGTATTTGTTTTATAATAATAAATATCAGGGCATATGCATATAAGTATAAAGAAATTGAGTTAAATATTCTATTAATTTAAAAATTAAGTCCTGCATTGACTATCCTATCTAAAATTGTTTTTTTCCATCAGTGCCTTTCATAGAATTCTGACCTTTTTCTTTACAGTAGTTCACAATTTTATAAGTTTTATTGTGATTTGCCTTTGTTCCTCACTATACTCTAAGATCAAAAAGGGCAGTGAAAATTTTATTTAGTTCAGCTCTTGGTGCAGTTTAATAAACACTTGTTTCATGAATATTGTATCAATGAATGAGAGGAAATAGCTGTTATATATATTATGAATGGCAGATATATAGGCAATAATATTAATATATATCATGAAGAAACTCAAAAGTCTGAGATTAATATGAAGAGAAGCTACTTTATTCAGGAAAAGTGGTATAATAGAAGATTAGAAGGCAGACAGCCTCAACACAGCACAGGGAGCCACTTGTGACAAAAACTGTTGAAAAGGCAAGTTAGATGGGGAAAGAAAATGACCCATAAACTTGGCATCGTGGATACAGCTGGCGACGTGGATATAAGCCAAAATAACATTCAACATAATTAACAACCAGATTAGCAATATCACCAGTCAATCAGAATACTGTTCTAGTCCCAGAAGAAGGTCATGGGGATCCTCTGTTATGCCAAGTATTAACCCTTTAAGTGAGTTTGCAAGAGTTCTGGTATGATGAGAGAGGGGCTAGGACAACCCACTCAGGAGCAGCAAATATTTAGCAGTACGGAAGTCTCTTGATATTTTAGCAAACTGTAGGGACAAACTCGTGCACAGCACCTGAATAACAATCTGTAGTTAAGCAAGCTCAGCAGAATGAAGAAGGCAGACGGGTAGAATGTGGAACTTCCTTTTCTGAAAATAAAACAGACTAAATGGCATAAATATTATTAATAAAATGATCAGCATGTAACCATCTCCCAGATTAAGAAACAGAACATTATTGGTAGTTTTGAAACTATTTTCCTGGCCACAAATAGATCCTGTTCCTCTCCCTTTCCACTCTCCTATCTTGAAATGTATGTTTTATTTTCCAAGACCCCCAGTGGATATCTGAAATTGCTGATAGTACTGAATCCTGCATATACTATGTTTTTGTTTTTGTTTTTTTCTTATATACACCTATATTTTAACTTAAAGGAATTACTATAAGGTTTCTTTGGGGCATATTTGAATTGTCAGCATCACTAGTCTTGCACTTTGGGACCATTACTTAGTAAATTAAGGGTTAGTTGAACACAAAACACTGTGATATCACGACAGTCGATCTGATGACCCGGGCAGCTATCGAGTGACTATCTGGCAGGGAGCAGCATATACAGCACGGATATGCTGAACATCCAGGTGGGATGTAGTGGGAATGCATGAGACTGCATCATGCTGCTCAGAACAGTGCACAATTTAAAATTTATGAATCATTTATTTCTAGAATTTTTTATTTAATATATTCTCACTGAAGTAGACCTCAGGTAACTGAAACCAAAGAGTGAACTAAGGATAAGAGGGGACAACTGTATTATTTACAATCTTGATATCTGTAACCTGGAGAACCTCAGATGGCCTAAAGACCTAAGCACAAGCTCCCTTTATTCTCCTTTATTTATTGAACTCTCATCTATAAGGAACTCTGGCCTAAACATCCTCCTTATAATGGGGACCAGGCATGATGCCTGCTTTGAGCTGGTTAGCAGACTTCAGTTCCTGCCAGCCTGCTGATTTATTCACTGAAGTCAACCGCATATTCCCACAGGAACCAGCAGTCACCTCACTTCTTGCTACTATAAGGCATATGCTTCCACAATTCCTGCTTGTTCCTCTGGTCCAGAGTGCAGCTCGCACGTGGCCCTGCATGGTATGCAGCGTCCTCCACCCTAGGCTGTGAGAACACTTGACTAATAAACTGCTGTCAATCTCATCTTTCTAGTGCTGGATGTCACATGTTTGATCAGTTCCCCTAACTTTAAGGCAGCATCCTTCCCTCACCAACAGGGTGAAGAGGTGATAATCAAAACACAAGTTATGACCAGTCAACTTATTGTATTCATTTTATGCAGTTTATTTGCAAGATGAAAATTATATGTCATATAAGCTTTTCTGAAAAAAAAGGGATATTAATTTTTCCAATAGAAAAATAAATTTATTTTCTTTCTACCTGAGCACTGACTATGAATAGCTGAGTGACTAAAAATATTATCTCATAATAGCCACAGAGAACTGTTACAACTTAGAATTTCTGAAGGCATTACATTCATTAATTTTTAATTAAATTAGATTGTGATATAAATACTAACCAGAAAAATAATTCTATAAACTACCATTTCAGAGGTTTGCCTGATAAATTGAGTGTATATACAAAATATTTATTTTCCATTGCCTATATTTCTAAATTATCATGAAGTCATATTTTTTCTAAAATTATTGAAATAATTAATAGTTTTTGTTCAAAATGGAAAGAAAAGAAATGCTGTGCTCATAACTAATATTTTTTTCACTTTATTGAAATAGCAAAATAAATATATCATTTCATCTTTTAGAGAGAGAGCAGAGAGGAGAGGAACAGGAAGAAGGAATAAGAGAAGAGGGAGAGGAAGGAAGAGGAAAAAGAAAGAAGGTAGATACTGTGAGAGACAAGGGGACAGAAAAAACAGTTGCACCTATTGCATTTTATTCATAAATTTCAAAAAACTGATAGAAAAGTCACAGTGATTTATTTCTAATAATAAGACTTTCTGTTTCTGAGAGTCACTGGACAATATATTTTCAATCATAAGTAAGGGCATTTCTCAAAGACTATGGAATCAATTGACTATTTTCCATTGATCTTGCTGTCAGTCAAATCTTGCACTAAACATAGAAGAAACAGGACTTATGAGATGGGCCAGTGGCAACTAAATTGATATTTAAAGTGTGGTTGTACCCGTGTGACCTGCAGATGTAAGCAGAATCACCAAGGGAACAATAGAGGGTGATTGATAAGGTTTATATTAGCACACAATTTAGAAGTAAGAGGTTTCAGTAAGGGCATGCCCACAAGGAAAAGAATAGACAGATGTTAAAATGGAGACACAAATCTCACAGAACCCAAGCATTTGAGAATTTAAATAAAAGACAAATTCATGATGATGTAGAAACCACATTTTACAGGAAAAAATAAAATACTGTGGAATCTTATCTAAATACATCCAACAACTGACATTACATTTCCTATCCAAAGCCATAGAAATCTCTTTACTATAATCAACCAGTGAGTGGAAATTTGTCAAAGAGCCATTTATGATGGATATTTTCATTCATTTACCATGGAATTTATGGAAAAACTTGTTTTGCCTATGTGGTAAGTATGAAATGCAAGTCACATAGTAAGTCAATTGGGACATCTCAGCATGCCTTACACCCCACATCTGAAACTTTGTGGGATATAAACTGAAAGCAACAAACAAACAAGACAGAGACTCATGGACAAAGACAACAGTTTAGTGGTTACCAGAGGTAGATACAGGTAAAGAGGGACAAATATATGGTGACAGAAAGAATTTTAACTTTGGTGAACACAACGCAATATACATATGACGTATTATTAAATTGTACACTTGAAACCCATATAATTTTATTAACCAATGTCACCCCAATAAATTTAATAAAAAGAACTTTGAAGACTGTTAAGAGAGTAGATACAACTAATCATACAAGCATTATATTGATATTTAGATAGCCATGCATAAAAAAAGACTTTACGATTTTAATTCATTTTTACCATTGTGAAAAATGGCAAATCTGATGCATGTGTTATAGTTGAAAGTTAATGTTATTGACTGAAATGTCCCACAAAACTATATAGATTATTATAAATCTTTTTTCAAGCTAACCAAGAAAAAAGACCAAAATTGCCAATATTAGGAATGAAACAGAGGACATCACTTCACTACTGAGCTCACAATATTAAAAGTATTAGAAGGAAATACTATGAACAACTTTATATCCATAAATTCCACAACATAGAACAAATGGTCCAATTCCTTAAAAGTCACATACTAACAAAACTGAAGAATAATTAAATAATCTGAATTCTCCTTTATTAAAGAAATAACATTTATAGTTAAAAAGCTTTTTAAAAAGTATTTGGAGCTGAGATTCTTTTACTACTAGATTCTACCAAACACTTAAGAAAAAAAATAACACTTCTGCAGAAATACTTCCAGAAAATAGAAGTGGAATCACTTCCTAACTCATGCCATAAGGCCATCACTATATTAATACCTAAACCAGACATATACATCATACACACACACGTACACACTCACACACACACGTTGATCTAGTCATAAACCATTTGACAACGTGCTGATGCAGTAGTATTGAATGGCTTACTTGCTCATATAAACTTACACACGCTGTTTACTGCTCATGCCTGATTCTGATACATCACTTCTGTGCCCCCATAGATTACTATTGGGCTATTCCAGCATTATAATTCTAGGGTCCTACTAGGGTTCACTACAAGCAATTTCAGATGTATGAATACTTCATGTCCCCCCATCAGATTTTCTCTGTCTACCAGAACACAGTATCAGGGCAAGGAGTGCTGTTTTTTAAAGGTGCTTAATTCTCTACCTTGAACAACATGACCTTGCTCCATAATGCAACAATCTGCACTGTGATTTCCCTAGTGGGGCTTACAAGTTATCTAAGCACGTGTACTAGAAGGTTATCTTCTTACACCCTCAAGTGTGCCAGTAGTTATATAGCCCAAGTTGCATGGTTGGTTGTATGACAATGTGGTATCGCTCCAGTGCACTTTGCTGTAGTAGGTAAAACTCAAAGTTGGCAGTTTTGCTTGACACTTTATAGGCAGGTCAGAACAGTTTTCCTGAGTGTGGAATGTGCTGCTTCCAGAGAATATGAGAATGTGCAGGTTTGTTCTAAATTCATACCAGTTGGAAGGAAAGTTGAAATAATTTAGTTTTTTTTTTTGTTAAAAAAAATCATCAGGTGGATTTTTTAGTACATATTCTTATGAATTTTAACATTTGTGTAATAAACAGCGAAGTCAGGATGCAGAATTACTCTATTACTTACCCAAATTATCTTTATAACACTCTCCCCTGATCCGTAATCCATAGCAACCACTGAGCTATTCTTCATCACCATGGTTTTGTCTTTTTGCGAACGTCGTATTGAAATTATACAGCAGGTAGCCTTTTGAAACTGGCTTCTTTCACTCAAGATAATGTCTGGAGATTAATCCAAGTTGTCACATATATCAATAGTTCATTCCATTTATTTGCCAAGAAAAGTTCCATTGTGTGGATATACCATTGTTTGTTTATTCACCACTTGAAAGACATTTGGACAGTTTTCAGTGTATTTTTTACTACTATGAATAGAGTTTCTACAAACATTTGTGTGCAGGTTTTTGTGTGATTATACGTTCATTTCTCTAGAGTAAATACCCAGAAATGATATTTCTGGGTTATACAGTAAGCATATTTATCTTTCTAAGACATTTTAACTATTTTTTTAGGGTGGTTATACCAACTTGCAATCCCACCAGCAGTGTATAATATTTCTAGTTCTACAATTTTACCAGCAGTGAATGCCTAGCATGGCCTAGACCACTAATTTCTAAAAACTTTATGGCAATAACATTATCCTGAATCTTTAAATTTTTATTTCTCAGTCTATAGAGCTTGTGTTTTTTAACAAGGTTGCTGAGGCCACATTTTACCTATGCTCATTGCCAATTAACACAGTGCCATTGGAATATCCAGATGGTTCACATCCCTTTGGATAATAATTTGCTGAGGATGAGACAGATAACATAGCCCTTGGGCAAGACTATCAATAAATACTGTTGTCTGTCTTTTGTTAATGAAAAAATGCTTTTTATCCTTCTTCCTTATGGAGTATAATAGGACATATTTGTTTGATAAATGGCCTCTTACCTTATCTGAAGACATGTTATTCTGCTTTAGCAAAGATAACATATTTATCACTGCAGCTAATTAGGATCACTACTTGATTGAGTTTCCTGAAGTCCACTGTTATCTTCCAGTATCCATCTTTTTTTTTGGGGGGGGGGGGGCATAGTGATTAAATGGGTTTACAATGGGGCACATGAATCCTGCATCTTACAGGTATTCAGGGATCACTGTCATTTATCCTGGGATATTATTTTTGACTCGATATCCTGACCGAGGTGAGAGAAGTATCATAGACTTCTATGTTGCCTCCCTATAAGAATTCTTACTCCAAAGGTCAACTAATCAATGTGGGAATTCTGCCAACCCACAAGTATTTTCATTATATTTATACATTTGGGTGCCAGGGAAATGAATACTGGATGGGTCTGTAGACCCCGAAAATCAATTGCAAGGTGTACTTTAGCCATGTTTTGCCTTCACTCTAATAGGGAGATTTAATATATTTATAAAATTAGAATAGTGAAGGCAACATAGTAAATGCTTAATACTTGTGTATTATTTCAGTGCCATCTGTCACAAGGTGCACCATATATATCTCAGATTGTTATTAAAGAGCTACAGTGGCCGCTTGAAAACAAAGATGACTCCAGATGTGTATAAAATAATTTACTATTGTGCAATCGAAATTAGTTGATAAATGCTCCCAATGTAGTTTTCAATTTACTTTTAGTCGCTGTTGTTATTTCATGCCTAAATTTTAGGTTTGTGTTTCAATTAGTTGTTTTTACTCTATATGTTTTCTATCGAGTTTCACATTATATTCTTCACTTTCATTTTAAGCATATTTCAAAACCATGAGTAATCAAAATTTAAAGGATGTCACTGCTAGTGGTATAATTATGAGAGTACACAGATGGCTTGTTAAGAGGAGAAAAAATAAATAAAGAAGCCTGAGCGAAGCGGCAAATGCTAACTTTCAACCTGGGAATCTTTCTCTCTATAACACAAGTTCACTGCCAGCAAGTTGTATATACAAAAAGCACATTAGCAGCTATAAATGAGAATCAGAGGATTTTAACGAGACTGGTATTCGAAATGTATTGATCTTCAAGTAGTGCTATATCTTTTCTCCACTGAGATAATTTCAAAGTTTTCATATGCTTTTAAAGTGTATTTTACAGAAATCAGTTATTTAAGAGCAGGAACTCAACCAAACAGTCCTGATTTTAGGAGGTGTTCTTAAGAAATTTGGGGGAAAATATAGGACAAAAATATTCTATTTATAAGTCTAAAATAAGAATAATAGTGACTGCGGATGCAATGTCATATCAAATAGTGTTATAATCCTAAAAAAAGGTTTTAATCTTATTTCAATAAATGTTTACCATCTACACGAGTAGTCATGAGACTTAATTTCTATGTTTTTTAAAGTCTAATTTAAGCAAGCATATACCAAAAAAAAAATAAATAAATTTGTGCCTTATTTATTTTCTGGCACCAAAACAGTAAATAACCTTTGTAAGGGTACCTGTTATTTCAAAGAATAAATATATACTCCTTAAAATTTGAGCCACTATATTTTTCACTTTGGCAATATTTTAATTAAATAGAAAGAAGAAAGGGGGTGAGTGTTCGAGTGATATAATAGGCAAGTTTTGATATTTTTGAGACCATAAATGAAAATCAACATAAACAAGAATATACCTGTCAAGTATTATATTTTATAGAATTTAAACTATAAGACACTTTCATAAAATGTTTTAATTACTCTTACTTATATATTCTCTAAGTGGATATTTAATTTTATGCTCTCATTTTAATGGAAATGCAGATATATACATAAACATGTATGGGATCTGTTGTGGCATGACTGAATATAAGACCCGCGGAGCCAATTGAGGTTAATTATGAGCCTTTATTAGCCAGCCAGCGACTGACTTTCTACCACACAGGGATAGAGGATATCAGTGCCGGGGTCTTTGTTTGAGGCGTTTTAGAAAGCCTCTGACTACATCCTAGAACAAAGAAAGTAAGAAAGTCACAAAAGGCAGAAGTTAGCCATTAATGTCCTTCACAAAGATAAAGGTATCCGGGGAATTGCTAGATCAAACATAGCCTAGCAAACGGTCTTGTTCTCTATATCCTGGAATGCTGCACCCTTTCTGGGAGTTGGTGCCTAGAGATAACACCTCCTCTTTATTGCTCTTCCTGGGGGCCGTAATGCCTGGAGATATTACCTCCCTGTGACTGATTTACTAGGAAGTCTTCACTCTTACGTTTCCCAAGAGAAGCAGCGTATAGAGCCTAAAACTACATCAAACAAGTAAGCAGATTACAGAAGCAGACACTGGCCATCTTCATATCTTATACATCTCCTAAAACTACACCAAGCTAGTAGGACGACTTCTGGCATCTAAAGATATTTCTTCCCTGTAGCTGACTTAGCTAGTTAGCTCACTTGAAAAATTTTCAGCCTTAACAGAATCCATCAGATGGCTTCCTCACAACTGAGGAGTATCATGAAATTTCATCACCTATTATAATTCTATTCATCGTGGTTTGGCTTCATATACACTACATTAATTGTATGGGTGACTATAAGGAAAATAACTTCATTCCAAACCAGTTACCCACAAAATCAATAGTACTTACTTTATGCCCGTGACATTTCCACGAGTGGGATGATCTTCTGATAAAATGAAATGTAAATTGTAGTTAAGCTGTTGAGGTTTCAGAGCAGATTTAAGAAAAAAGCTTTGCTATGTTTTTGTCCTGTTAACTTGACCATAACTTCTGGATACTATTAGGTATTTGTGGTGCTTCATTAGAGTAGGAGAAACTAAATTCTCAAACAATTTTCAACTTTCTAAAAAACAAAAACAAACAAACAAAAAAAACATGCTCTTCTCTCCCCAGATATTTTTTTTAATGTTGAGAAAAATGTCAATTCTATCAAACCCAGCACAGTAAAGATAAAGAAGAATGATTAACCTATGCTTTTTCACATACTGCTAGAAGTATCCATGAAAGTTGTGGGGGGGAAAAAAAAAAAAAGACTATTTGGCTTATGTTTCTTGAAGGGCCAAACAAATTTTTTTGAGAAGTCAAGTGCCTCTTAATGAATGACTTTAGCATAAAGGAAAAAAAAAAAGTGTGTCTTTTCACTAAGAAATCCATTTTAAATAATATAGATTATTTTAAAAAATTTTTCAACCTTGATTTAGGTATGATCACTTAAAAAAATAACCATATAGTGTTAACAATCTATAAAAAGCTAAAATTTACCAGATAACGTCAAGAGTAAATTAGAATTCACATGTTTGAAGAGTTTTAATGATCTTCATAAGTGATAGTTAGCTCCTTTATATGCATTATTTATTCTGAAATACATTGGTCAATACTTTAATAAATTTATATAATCCTAATTTTTACAATAAATATTATTTTCCATGTAGTTCCCTTCATGTTTTAATATCATTTAGAACCATATTCACATTGAATTTCAAATCCTTCATTTTGTATTCAATGATCCCCACAAATTTTCTCATATCCTCTAGCATTTCTCACTTCTTTCCATGCTTCCTAACTTTGTTTAACCATGATACTACAAATATCTCACCATTTTCTTTAGCTTTGTTATTATTCTTCACTTTTCTTTGGACTAAAATCACACATCCTTTCTAATTGTTCTATTTCATATGATAGCCTTTCCATTGTCCCCAGCATACTTTTCTTCGCAATTATTCATTTGCTTTGCCAGCTACTATCTCCTTGAAAAGATTTAGGTTATGGTGTCCTACATTTTTAGAAAGCTCTTTCCAATCATCAGTTCTTCTGATAATTAGTACAAAACACTTACCAGCAACTTTCTCTGCTTCTTTTAATCCTGAAAATGAATTATTTATGCAGCGTATGTAGGATGATTTTTGGTTTCCATCTAGTTCTTCTATGAACAAAAGCTGCTATTCAGATAATATATTAAATACCTATTTCAAAATTTACCGCATAATTAAAAGATGCAGTGGAAACTCAGAGAAAAAAATATTTTTTTCCAGGAATATAGCATAATCTTTAAAATTAAACAAGGTGAACATCGTAGATACAGAAAAATTAGCTTCATACTTTTCAAAGGACATTACTGTTCCTTACTTTTAAAGGAAAATATCTAACCTCTACCACTGTTATGGAGTTGTTGCTTAAATTAAATTTCTGAAAAACATATACAGTCTGCTACATCTGATGTTATACCTATGTTTGCTTATTTTGCAACATATACCCTTTCTTTTAAAAGTCAGGTTTCACATTCTTCAGGAATATTCCTAAAAAGAACACCTCTTTCAAAAGAATTAAACACAATGTGCTAACATAACACAATGACAACATGGGACTGGAAAGCAGAAACATCACAAAATGAGAGTAGCTATGCTAACTCCCACTGCCATACGATGTGCAGGTGCCCACACACACACACACACACACACACACACACACACACACACCGCTCCTACTACTACTAGTAAATACTAATTAGATATACAGAATTTAAGAAATTGAGTTGAGTTACAATTATCTCAGCTCTTAAGTAAGTGATAATGTAATGATTAACACTTGAGTTTTAATTATATATTTTGTCGGTAAATAAATGCTAGGCTAGTTGGGACTAAATATCTAAAAAAACAAGAGAGAAAAATGAAATAAATAAGAGAGAGAGGAGAAAAATTTCTCACAAGGCTTATGTTTTCACACCTGGAAGTTTTATATGACTTTTTATCACTTGAGTCCTAATTCTAGAAATTAAACTTATATTATCATATTTATACTCAATTTTGAAAATACATGAAAGTGACATATATTTTTAAAAATAAGTACGAATTAGCAGTTGATACTTGATTACGGGGATGGGGAGCACGGCATAGGGAATGCAGTTAGCATTAATGCATTAGCTAAGTGAAGGGTCAAGGGAAGGAGAGAGCAATTGGGGGGATCATTTTATGAACTATATAGATGTCTAACCAGTGTACTGTATACTTGAAACTAATTTAAATAAATAAATTTTAAAAAATAATCTTATGCAGATATTAAAACGGGCCATGAATATTAAAAGACAATGAATAAACAGATGATATTTACCAGGTGAACACAGGGAAGTAGAAGTAATGGCAAGCAGATGTGTAGAAAATAGAAGTTTAGAATTCCTAACCATATTGGTGTTGTTGGTGAGCCCTGAGTCACTACTGGCTTTATTTTGAACATATTACATCATTATAAATTAACATTATTAATTTCAGTTTTAAAATGGTGATTGAAAATTAGTACCCGACTTGTAGTGCTGTTACGATCAGGATGCTTTTGTCATTACAGTATTGAGCCGCCTGCTTAGCACCTGATAAGAACTGAATAAAGACAAAACTATTTTATTATTAATAATGTCTCTAGGACCTTCTCTAAACTGTCAGTCAAAACTCTTTAAGTATGATACAAAATCAGAATAAAGCCCTTTGAGTTCTTTCAAAGAAGGAGGGTTAAAAGAGGAGGCACTTTACATTGTAAGGTCTTCCACCTCAGGGCACTGCCTTTGTCTTCTCCAGCAGCTGGTTGAATTGAACACAATGCCTCACATGCAATAAGTACTAAATCATTTCTTGCAGGATGAATCAACTTTTACATATGAAAGACAATTCGAGTTGCAGAAAAATTATGCTTAATAGGGTATGCTTTGGATAATAGGTTATCTGAAACAAACAGTACAATAAGACAATGCATATTTTAAAAGGCAAGACATTTTATTGAGAGCTGTGAATTAAAAGAGGAGTGGATCATATTAAAGAAAAATGTGCAGTTCAACTCATTTTGTGCTTTGTTAAAAGTGTAAGACTGAAAACTGTGGCTAGAAAACCATAACAACCTGACCAGCAAACTTGGTAAAATGTATGCAAAGTATGCTTTTTATTCAAATACAATTTATAACTTGACATCTATTGATAGAAATCTGTGACTCTAATTATATTACAGAGTAATTAGAAAAAATGAAAATCATTTCAAATAAATGATCAATGTTGCCTTTATACAACTACTAAATTTCCAGTAGTTTAGATATTATTATTGTGAACAGTTTCTCAGATGTTATATAGTGTGTTAATCGTGATTATCCTGAGAAACAGAACCAAACTGATATTTAAAGATATGTGTATATATATACACACACACATACACATATACCTTTTTTTTAAAAAAAAAAAAGATACATATAAGAGTAGACAGTATGACAACTGGCTCCTGTGGCTAGAGGCTGAGAGGTCCAACTATGTACAGGCTGCAAAGTGGAAAACCAAGAAAGCCAGTGGTACAAGTCAGCTGGAGTTCAAAGGCCTGGGACTCAGTAGCTCTGAAGTCGGGAGAAAATGGATCTTCCAGCTCAAGACGAGGGAGAAAAATTTCTCTTCCTTCCCATTTTGTTCTATTCGGCCCACATTGGTGATGGTAGATCTTTACTCAGTCTACAGATTCAAATGGTAATCTTTTCCAGAAATGCTTTCACAAATACAGCCTGGAATACTTGTCTGGGCATCCCTCAGCCCAGTCAAGCTGAGACATCAAATTAACCATCACACATGGTAATTATCAAAGTCTTACTACTTCAAACACATACTCATTCACGAATAAGCCCACTTATGTGGACAAAATTATTCTTATTTTCTATTTTCCTTCTCAGCTCATGTTCCAAGACTTATAGTTCTTGACTCATATAATATGCCATACTCCATTTATTAATTCCTTCAACCCCTTCCCTGAAGCTCTAGGCATCCTTGAGCAGTCGTTTCTAACACTGCTTACTACATTGAAGTCCAAATCTAGGACTCTGATGAATTTGCCTTCTGTTAGAAGGAGGTAAGGGAGAAATCAAGCCATACAATGATCACCATATTTTCAGCAAATGTGGGCAGATCAGTATATGGCAAGGATTGTGTTTGAAAAAGAAACTCATAATATGAGATTATACAAAAGAGGCAAATCAATGCAAAGAATGGAAAAGGAAAAACAAAGTATTGGAATGAAGGAGGCATGCCAATTTTTGTTCAAATATCTGCTTGTTTTAGTATTAGGACAATTTTATATTAGCCAAAATGGAGAGCTCTCACCATCATGTATCTCTTCTTATAATGATAATTTTTTACTTGTTTTTGGCTAAAACTTTAAAAAAGTGTTTCAATTATTTATTTTCCAAATAGGAAAAGAAGGTTAAAATGAAAAAATTTGTGATCATGAACAGATTGAGGCACCTCTGTGTTCATTGCAGTGTTATTTACAAAGGCCAAGATAAGGAAGAAACCTAAGTGCTCATCAATAGACGATAGGATAAAGAAGTTATTGTACATATATAAAATGGAATATTACTCAGCCATAAAAAAGTAAAATATTGCCATTTGCAACAACATGAATGGACTTAGAGGGTATTATGCTAAGTGAAATAAGTCAGACAGGGAAAGATAATTACCATATGATTTCACTTATATACGGAATCTAAAGAACAAAATAAATGAACAAACAAAACTAAAACAGATATAGAGTACAAACTGATGGTTGCTTGCCAGATAGGAAGGGAGTAGGCGCTGAGTGAAAAGGTGAAGGGATTAAAAAGTATAAATTGATAGTTATAAAATAGTTATGGCGATGTAAAGTACCGCATAGGGAATATGTTCAATAATATCATAAAAACTGAATGGTGCCATGTGGGTACTAGACTTATTTGGAGAACCGTTTTAAAAATTATATAAGTGTCTAACCGCTAAGCTGTACACCTGAAATTAATATAATACCGAACATCAACTTTAATAAAAAAATAAGAACAAATCGTATTTGCTGAAAAATATTATCCAACAGCTTTATTGAGATATAATTTATATGTCATGCTACATCCATTTAAAACTGAACAAGTAGTGTTTTTCTTTTAGTATATTCACAGAGTTGTGCAACTATTACCATGATTACTTTTACAATATTTTTATCACCCTGAAAAGAAACTTGATATCCAGTAGCAATCAATCTCATTCCTCCAACTGCTTAGCCCTAGGCTACTATTCTACTAATCCACTTTTTTTTTTATTGTCTATAGATTTGTCTATTCCAGACATTTTGCTTAAGTGGAATTCTATCATATAAAGTATTTTGTCACTTAGTATAATGTATTCAAGATTCACTTATATCGTAGCAGGAATATGTAGCAGTACTTTATTAAATGATATTCCACTGTCTATTTGCTCACCATTTCATTTATCATAACCATTTTATTTTCTATTCATCATTTACTGGGAAATTGGATTGTTTCCACTATTTGGCTATTATATACAATGTTGCTATGAACATTCATATATAGGTTTTATGTAGACATATCTTTTTCTTTGTCTTGATAATTGCTTTGCTTTCACTGGATAGTCAGGCTGTGCACAGAATAGAGCATAATATGAGTGCAGTGTGGTCCATTTGAGAAGGTAGACAAGTACCACCCAGGCGAGTGACCAGTGCCTACTTTGACGTTGCTGAGAACCTATACGTTTACTTATAGGTAACAAGGTATGCTGATTTTGTCAATTTTTTCGATGACCAATCTTTTATTTGTTGATTTTCTCTATTGTTTTCTGTTCTAGTCATGAATGTTCATCTAATCGTCATTATTTCCTTTCTTCTATTATCTTTAGTTTTCATTTCTCTTTTTGTGTCCCAGTTTTTTAAGGAAGAAGAGTAAGATACTTTTTTGAGATTTGAGATGTAAAAACATCACCCATTTGGATTGAGAGAATCAGAGATAATACAAAATTAGGAGAGACATTGAACCCCAGAATTCTACTGGCAAGCAGCAGGCTGAGAGGACTATTCTGTTTCAGATGCATTCTATGTTTTATGTAAGAGAGAGAGAGAGAGAGAGAGAGAGAGCGCGAGCGAGCGCGCGCACTGACTCAGAGTATAGTACCAAGAACCCCAAGGGCAGAATTGAAAACCCGGGAGAATTATTTTCTGGCCTTGAGACATAATTGAAAAATTGCCAGCATTTGTCTGAGTGTGCGTCAGAATTTCTATAAACTACCTTCTTCCTTTGTCTTCCCAATTTCCCCTTTTTTGCACTGGAATGCCTGTAGTTCCTAGCATTTACCTACCCCAATGTTATATACTGGGTGTTTGTTGAGGACAGGGAGGCTGCTGACTTTATCTGTTCATTTGCACAGACCTGCAGAGCTGGAAAAGTTGTACCTTGGGTGCTGTACTTAAGAACCTATGCTGGGGGTAGCTTTACTCATACCTACACCTTATTTAGATGATGAGATTCCGGACTGCAAAATGATGCAATAATGGGTGGAGACTTTTGAGGTAATTTGGAAGGGAGAGAGCTCATGGTTAGGCATGATTCATCGGAAACCAGGCAGGAGACAGTAGGCAGGCTTTAGGAAGTAGGCAGGATCCCCAGGGAACCTGCCTCTGGGTGGTCCTGCTCTGGTGTAATTTGCCCCACTTGAATAGGGGCTGTCCTTGTTTTTCTAGTGAACACACTATGGCAAAAGTGATGAGATGTCACTTCTGATGTTAGGTTTTAAAAAGATTTTATCTTCCATTTATGAACTATCTCTCTCCCTCTCTCTCTCCCTTTCCCCCTCTCTCTATCATCTTTTTCTCTATCTATGCTTATGTCTTATTTTGCTTGGAGGAAAGTAAATTGCCATAGCGTTTGAATTCCCATGGAACTGACCACATGGTAAGAACCCATTGTCTTCAGCCAAGAACCAGCGAAGTTCTGAGGCTTGGCAATAGCCACATGAGTGCACTCAGAAGCAGTTCCCTCTTCACAGGAGGCTGAGATTAGTACAGTCCCAGATAATATCTGATTGCAGCTTTGTGAAAGGACTTCAGGTAAATCCACACAACTAAATTGTTCTTTTATTCTGCCTTACAGAGACTGTGAGATAAGAGAAGGTCTGTGCTTTCAATTGCTGAATTTTGGGGTAATTTGTTACACAGTGTATTGGGTTAAGGAATGCCTTTTGAAACCTCAGCTCTAGCTTTGGTAAATCTTTTAAATAACAAAGGATGAGAGCAAATGGTAGCTCATGGCTTCCAGAAATTATGGTTTTCTTTAACTAGAAAGCATTTCCTTTGCTACAGCATAGAAAGGCAGCATATTTATTACCCATGACACCTATCACCAAAGTGATACTTTATCTGTAAATACTATAACAAATTTCAAATGTGACATCCAAAAATCTGCTCAATGTTAACGAAACTGTTCTTCAGTGGTCCCAGAGGAGATTTTAGAAAAGGATAAGATTCAAACACAGATAAATTCTTTAGTAATTATATATATATACATTAAGATAATCAAACTCTCAGCCTGAATTCATCGATAATCCGAGAGACTGAATTTCATTGTCCTTTCTTGAAATTTTGAATACGATGTATTTCATTGTGAAGAACATAAAAAAGTGGGTCAATCATTTCAATGATATTTTAAAATCATCATAGCCTTTCCTACAAACTAAAAAACGAAATCAAATACATCACCCCAAATCTGATAAGTTGATAAAAAAGTTAAACTGACATTTCTTAAGTTCACTCTATTTCAATGCAATTCTTATATTTTTAACAGTGTGGAAAAGGAATAGTGAAAATACACCACTGCCTATTTGAAACTGAATTATTTGACCTCAGGCTTTTATAGCTACAGTGCTAGATGGGAATATCGGCAATGTGTGTATTATTTTTCTATTGCATTAGTTTATAGTTTAGGAGCAGCACAGTACATTATGATAAAAGCTCAGAATTTAGAAGAAAATGCCCAAGGTTCCAATGCCAGCCCTACAGGCTACCTGAGAGAACGTGGGCAAATTGTCCAACCTCCCTGTAAGGAAGACGTCAGTATTCCTTCCAGACCCACTGTTTCTATATCCCTTCAACTGTTTGTGTTCATTCCCTGACCACCTATGTGTTGTTTGCTTCAGACAACTACACCAAGGACTCTATTCAGAGGGCGCAATTTGGAACTAAGGGCTTTTAGATTGCAGGTAGACAGCAGGATGTGCCTGGAAGCTTACAATTGCCTGGGGTATTATTACCAATGACTAACTGGTGCAGGAGAGTGAAAGTTGAGCTCATTTGCCTACAGGACAAAATATAAGACTCAAGAGATTCCCTCTGGGATAAGGTCTCACTTAGCCAGAAATTATACCTTACTTGGTTTCTTTACCTTTCCCAAACTGCTCTCTCCATTTTACTACTGTTTTCTCCTGGGAGCACTTTCCAGAGAAATCATTTGTTTAATAATTCTCATTCTGGAGTCTCTTGGAAAAATTGAATAAAGATATCTAGTTTTTCATACCTAAAATTGGAATGTAGTCTCTTAATTCAGTCTGTTGCGAGGGTTAAGTGAGTCACTGATTGCAAAATACTTATAACAATAACTAGCACATATTTTGTGATAAATGTGTATTAGTATGTTAATTATAAAATAGTGAAACAAAATATGTTCCAATTAATACAACAAATAACTTGTTGAATGCTTACTATGTAGTACATACATTCTATGAACCCAAAAAACAAGAAATCAATTATGCCTTATTTACTCTAAGGTTTAGTAAATTTATACAAGGAGACATACAATTAAGTCAGTATTAAAAATGCAATCTAGTCAATATTGTGGCAGAAATACACACCGAGTGCTAGTAGTTTTTTAAAAAGTAACATAAAAGAAGCATCTTTGGATTTTAAGTCAGCGCAAGTAGTCAAGGAAGAAATTAGCCAAGAAAGCTAAGTAGAAATTAAATATCTGAAAAGTGGGAAAGGGTGATGGAAGAATGAAACGGAGACAACAGTATGTGTAACAGTTGAAAGATTTAGGAGAATTTTATTATTATCTGAGTTCAGTGCAGATGTGTGTGTGTGTGTGTGCGCGCGCACACGTGCACACATGTGTGTGTGTGTAAATGTACATGGTGGCATGTGTGTATGTCTACTTTGGAGTGTGTCGGTATGTGTGTGTGCACATGTGAGTACATAGGCAAGTCTCTGTTTTGAGATATATTTGGGGGAGCAGGATTGGCATTGAGGCTGCAGAGATAGACAGAAACTGTATTAGCATTCTATGACATATTTAAGATTTTGTACTTCATCTTAAAGGCAATGTCAAGTGAACAAAGGATTTCAGTAGGGGAATGGAATGTTAGAAAGACGAGTTTGGCAACTGTGTTAAGAATGGAATTGAGGATGAGAATGGTAAATAGATTTTCAACTCACATGCCAACTCTGATCAATTGGTAGTGGCTGCCTGGAGTACTTGTTGAGAAGGATTTTGAAGTCTTGTCCAGTCTTAGTAGGAAAGAACACCATGATTGATTATCGGTGTCTTCTATTTATTTTCCATGTCCTAACCCTTTCTTTATTGAATCTGTCCTCTACAGTGAATATCTGTTATAGATATCAGATTTAGATCAGGTGATAGGATCATAAAAAAATACAGATGGAAAACTTTTTCTCTGAATGCTTCTAACCTTGAAACTGCAATGACATTTATACTTGTCTTAGAAAGAAGTATATGGGTTAGCATAGGCATTAGCACATAGATATATTATAATTATTCATTTAATTAATTCAGCCAATTGTAAATACTAGTTGGAAACAAAACTCTGGAAATATATTCCTATTGCAGTACCAGAATAAAAAGTAAGGAAAGAAACTTATGATTACAAAAAATGATTGTGTTTGTAAATATATGGATTTTGCTAAAACTTTCCCCTTCTTTCATTTCAGTTAGACTAAGTGCCCCTCCTGGTATGTGTTTTACATACTGTCCTACTGAGTTAGATTTAACTGATTAAATATTATAAAAGATTCCAAAACCAACTTTAAATAATAAATACTTTCTGATAGTGCAAAGAATAAAGCATTCAGAGCCAGGCAAGCCTGCTTTATAATCCTTACTTTGTCACTTGTCGACAGTCAGTTCTCAGAGATATAGTACTAATTTAGCAAAGCCTTTATGAGACTCATACTTAATAATATGTATGTATATAAAATGCAGTTGATAAAATAGTTTGACGATATCTGACAATATTTAAAATTATAGCTCCTATGTCACATTGCATTTATTTTAAAAAATCCTAAATTAATTTCAGAATCATCATGTGTTAAGAAATAATTAAAAACAAACAAAAAATTAATTAAATACCCACTTATTTTCAGTCTTTTATATACTAAAATGTTAGGTATTGGGATTACTAATTTAAAAAGTCATGGTTCACATAATAATAAGCTAATAATGCAAAGAGATGTGTATGTGTACCTGATTCCCCATTAGGCAAAGTAAGGTCTCCACAAAAGAGAATCACATCATGAATATTAAATATATATTTAACTGTAAGTCGATCTTCATAGAACTACTCTGAATTGCTTTTATAGCACATGGCTATTAATATGTAAATTATGAGTCGAAACGTGACTTCAAGTACCATTGCACTCCCCCAAATGCCCACACGGGAGATCAGGTATGAGAGTAAATAGACCTTTTCACTTTTTATTGTCTAATAATCATCCTTCTAAATGACACCTTCATTGATAGTACCATTAACTGCAAATTTTGTGTTATTTCATTTAAAAAGATAGTGTTGGAAATGGAACTAATGATTTTACATTAATTAATGATTGCTATCATGCTTGGTATAACTTAAGAGGACTTTGAATTGAGGTGTGGTTGATTTGAGATATGTTCAGTTTCTTTTTACTCCATCAGGTGTTACATTAACACGACCCCAGGGGCAGGCTTTTAAAACCTGGAAAATAGAGCAAAACTTGTCAAGAAAATGGCCCTTCCAGCAGCCAAATATTTGGAAAAATATTATTCTAAAAATTAGTGTCCTTTATCCAGCATTGAGTATATAGTATTAACACTCATAAAGAGTAAAAAAAAATCACTTTTTCAGAAAATGTTTTATTAATATTCAAGGGTAACAACATTCAATGGTTCACATTTAACACACCATCAGCGCATCATCACTCAATTATATAAAAACCAAAATACTAGAGAAATGAGCCATTTTATAAATTCTCACTATATTTAGAATTAAAATCTGTCTGTTTTGTGATCTCTAGCAATTTTATGTCACACATTATCATCTTCTTTTCATTTAGTAGAAGCATGGGGAAAGAAAATGCACTCTCCAGTCATGGTTGAGTTTCTTTATGTTTCACTTCAGTTTTCTGGGCATTACTAGTCACTTTTATTTCACAGTTGTTTCTTGTTTAAGTCTCACACATGATGACAACAGCATGGGGCAAATCATTTTCGGCTTAATTTGAAATGCTGTTTTCAGGGTATTTTAACAGTAGCAATTCTCATATGAGCAAGTAAAGATCATAAAAGTTATCTGTATCTCCCCAGATAAACTACAAATAGAAAAACAAACACACAACAGAATTTGTAAAGTGATAAAGGAATTTAGTATGTCTAAGCCGTGCGAGTAGAGTTTGAACATGAACAAAATCTATATTTATGAAATTTGACACATTCTTAAAAGGAACAAGGTGAAAAATAAGAAAAATAAAAATGCTTACAAATCAAACAAACTCTGTAACTGAAATTTAATCTGAATTTATGCCATCCAGATGAAATATATGCTAGGTGTCAAAAAATTTAACTATCACAGACTCGTCGTTGTTTATGTGTGTGTGTGTTGAGAAAGGGGTATTATTAAAAAGAAACAATACAATTTATCTGGTTAACTAACCAAAAAAAGTACGGAAATAATTTCAACAAAAATGGATTGATATAAACTTGGGAGCAGGAACTGAATCTTGAGGATTCTTTTATCTTCTACCTCAAGCAAATGACCATCATCAACCTGTTGGTTTAAAGAAAGAATGAACAAATGAGATGGCCAATCCATTCACATCTAAATAGTCCATCACTAAAATTAACCCCATCTAATATTATTTTATATATTAGAAAAAGTTTACATCAGGCAGAAATCATTTTTTCTAATATCATTTCAGATAATAATAAACATCTCAGTTGTCAAGTTTTAAAGACAAATCCTGATTAATTCAGTCATTTCATCAGTGTTTGTAAATTTTGTGAACCTCGCATTCTGGTTATAATCTTTGAGACTTATAGATACATGATTTAGAGTAAGTATCTGAATATAACAAGAAAGGTATTTCTATCTCCTTACTATCTCAAACTAACCTTGGTAATGAATTCTTTGTATGTAGAAGTCTAATTAGACTGCTTGTAAGTTTTCCTGTATCACCTCTAGATATATTCTAACCATCAAAATATATAATAAGGCTATTTCCTCCCTAGATCTGTATTCTATTTTTGTGTAATTTAAGCCTAAGATTACATCTGCTCTTTAAAAGCCATTGAATTGCACTGATGATTCATATTGTTTGTTTTAAATAAAACCCCAACTTTATTCACATGAAGAAATTAGGTAAGATTTTCTACATATATAGAGGTCGATGTTTCTGAAACTCATAAAAATTTGTATTTATGCCAAATTAAAATTAAAATTTTGGCTTTTACCTAAGACATGTAAGGGTATTTAAAATTCATTTACTTATAAATATGAGGAACACTGTTTTCATACTTCATGTATTTTAAATTATTCTGCTGATACCAAGATGAGTAAATTTGGAAAAGATATAGTACTTGCCGAGATATTGTCCAAGAGTCATGTTGGTTTGGTAATTAAGTGAACAAATATAAGTTCACATGAATTAGAACTGATATCAATGAGCTTGCCATCAAAATGATATAGTAGATATTTGCAGTCAAAACCAATTATTTCTAAAAAAATTAATGAAGTATACATACCCTAGTAATTTCTAACAACAATAATCTTTGAAGAGGGTAGAGATGTGGAAGAAGAAACAGACTATTCAATTAACTATCAGAGAAAAAACCTAGCCCAAAAAGATTAATTGTGAGTGGATGGCATAAGAGAGAGATGTTTAAAACACGCAGTTTTGTTTCTTTGTGTTTTGTTTTCTCCTTATGAAAATTATTCGAAATGTATATTTTTAAATATAAATATAATTATTGAAACTTATTGTAAAGATGTTTTTTGAAGAAGGATTTGTATTCTGTCCTCTCCTACATTTCCCAGGATGAGTGATGAATCTTACCTCAAGAGAGTTCTGTTGGCAATGCTACTCTGCTTCCTCTGACTTTTTTTGAGCTTAATATTTATTTTCTCCCCCAGATTCACAAATATTATTATTTTTTCTACATATCTCATGTAACTTTGCTAATATTTGTATTTCTATTTTTATAAGGAGTTCTTAGCTTACTTTGCCAACACCCCTTAATCTGTTAATACATTTTAATTTTTCTATGTTAATTCTTTATCTAAGAACTATTTACTGAGAACAATGTGTGTTTCTGAATATACCTTTCTCATTAATGCATTGCTGTGCTTAAACTCATATGTAAAAAAATACTTATGTCTAGGAGAATAAAAGAGATTTGCTTAGGGGGACATTCCAAATTCAAATTCTAAGTTTACTTCTTTTCCAAGTAAATACAATAAACTCTCTAAAAGAAAGAATTAAATTATATAACCCAATACAAACCCAAATTAAAGCTTTGCTTATATACCGTATCTTATCTATAAGACAGGCAAACATTCAAATTTTGCAAAAGTAACTTTTTTTTTTCTGGACAAGGCTATGTGAAAGCAAGAACTTGTACATATGTGTGTGTGTGTGTGTGTGTGTGTGTGTGTGTGTGTGTGTGTACATATATATATATATATATTTTTTTTTTTTTTTTTTTTTTTTTGCTGAAAAACAAAATGGTACACCTTATGAGAGGGTATTTGGCGAAGTACATATTCATATCCACTTTTACACTGATATCTCATTTCAAGAAATCTATTCTAAAATACACTGGCAAAATTCCAAAAACACATATACAGAAGTATATCTGTTGCAGTAGTGTTTGCAATTATGAACAGTGCATCGGGGATACAACTTATTGTCCATTAATAGATTGAATAAACTACTGTACTTCCCACAGTGGAGATTTTGCAGATGTAAAGAGTTATAATGTATACTACTATGATGTAATATATGGGCTTCATTATTTTACAATTAAAAAGTGGAGTAACACAGTGTACAGTATGAGGGCAAGGTATCAGTTTATTGTCTCTCAGCTCCTAATGCACCCTTCTTTGTCCATTTTGTGATATTGAAACAATATCTTCTACAAACTTCTTTGTGGCTAGCAAAATCGTTCACCTTTATCAAGAGAAGACTAGAGCGACATGGTAAGGAGACAGAAGAAGGGCATCACTTTCTCAGTCCTGGTGCAGTTTCCATGTTTCCATATTTTCCCTTTATTTAGTATGGTTGCAGAGGTCCATTGATGTTCATATTGTAAGAGCAAATACAAATTAAAAAGAAGAGGTTTAATTATCTTTGTTGAAAATAAAGGAAGAGACTCCCCTCCCCCGCCCCCACTTCCTCCTTTTTCTTAGAGCATTTGCTTCAGAAAACTTCCTTTGCCTCTTTAAAATATATGTAAATCTTTAAAAAGGGTAAATAACTAACCCAGAAACCTGGGAACCAAGTCAAAGCCTGAGAGCCATCTCTTTGAAAATGTGATCATCAAGCAAGACACTGGCCGTATCTCCCAGTTTCCTGGGAAAATGGGAGCCCAACTTTAGCTGATGCCTGGCTCCAAATTGCAAACCACCTTTCCGTCATAAATATACAAGATTATTTTTTCTTTAAAAAGCAAAACAAATGGCTACTTCAATTACCAAGTGATTTAGGATGAAATATATGTAACAAATGGTGCCGTTGAGTCCTCTTACTCAAGGATCAGCTATTGTTTATCTTGAAAAAATGTACACAGTATATCACTTGGCTACATAAAAGGATAAGATTGTTTAGTGTGTTTGCAATCTCTTTAGGGATTGCCTCCAATACACATCATATTCTGGTTTAAGGCTCTCAATAATAAAACTATTTTTCTCTTCTACTTTTGTGGAGAGATTTTCTGAGGTGGCGGGAGATTTTCTTTTAAATTATATTTCCTCAACGATATTAGTGGACCTCACAGACTCTCCCAACCTAGAGGATGCGTTTATGGCAGTTTCCAGTCAAGCTCTCAGGCCATTGTCTCCTTACCCCCAGGACCCTATGTAGACATCATCTCGGCCTGCAAGCTCAGGCCACATTCTCCTGGTCAGTGGGCTCTTTCTATGAACAACTTCCTGTCATCACTCAGACAATTTTTTTCTCACCTAACAACTGCTTCTGTAGACCATCTCGAGCTGTACCCTGAGATATCTGTTTCCCAGTCAAGCGGCTACTTTTACTGCAGTTCTGGATATAGCCTCCATCAACTCTCCCAAACCCAGTGACCAGTTGTATGGATCTGGTGTGCCCTCCCATACCTTGTGGTGACCCCTATAGCATAGCTCCAGCCTGCACTCTCAAGCAACTCGCTTTGACACCAGTAGGTTTTTTTTTGTTTCTGTGCTTGTCAGACTGTCTTGAAAGAGATTTGAATCTCAGTCTTTGGGCAGAGGTCTTCTTTTTTCATCAGTCTCTCTTAGTCGATAGATAGTAGCTTCATGTTTATATTTGCTAATCTTGTATCTCTGAATATTTTCTTACCTCTTTTAGTAGTCAATCACCTTGTCTAATTGAACACAGTTTATATTAAAATTTCCTTTTTCAAATTATGAGCTTTTTCCTCCATCTCCTGATTAGATCAGACTGATACAGAATTGACACTGGGAGTGGTCCCAAGAGATAGGTATGCTAAAATGGGATTGGATTGGAATTCAGCGTAGTGCTGAATGCCTAGCAAGAAAAAAAAAAAAAAACGACCTGCCACAATCCACTACTTGATCACAATTTTCCTTAACTCTATGAAGCAGTCTATCAGAAACATAAAAGGGATAGCCCCAGAGCCTACACCTCCCACATGAATGCCTGTCAAACCTCAGGATATTTTTTTCACTTACATCTATTGGCAATTTCTCAGTCTTCTCATGGGAGAAATAACTGCCATTTGGCTGTTGATTTGGGCAAGATGTTGAACAACATTGCATGTCTTTGTGCAATTATCTTAGCAGATGTAGGTATGGCTTGCAAAGCTCCAACAATAGTAACCAACCACTTTCTTACTATAGGCCTCTGGAACTATGCTTCTTGTCTAGAATCAGTCCTAGAAATTCATTTATTTTCCTTCTAATACTATGGCGACATGCACCTCAGGGGCGGCCATAAAAGACTTGCAAACATAGATCATGTAGTCCTCGGATGACTAGGATGATTTCTCAAGAAACTAGGTTCCTTGGTGAACTTCCCTTTGTGGCGTTCTGCTGCTTAGAGTCCTGCAGAGCAGGGGCCACGCACCGGACCAGTCCATGGCCTGTTAAGAACTGGGCTGCACAGTAGGAGGTGAGCGGCGGGCAAGTGAGCGAAGCTTCATCTGCGCTTGCAGCCACTCCCCAGCGCTAGCATCACCACCTCAGCTCCACCTCAGATCCTCAGGTATTAGATTCTCATAGGAGCACTGGTCCCTGGTGCCAAAGAGGTTGGGGACCACTGCTGTAAATGGTAGCCTTAATTAAGTGCTGTGTGAGACAAATAGACCGGAATTGATCTCAGCATCCATTGGCCACAATATTCAGAATGGCCAAGAGCAGTTTATACATGAGAAAATTCAACTGAAGACAAGATGTTATAGAAACAGAGTGAAAGTTATGACCAGACACTTGAGTCTCTTATATTTCTGTATGTCTTGTGAACAAAGACTAACTCTTCTCTGTTCTGGACTGTCTTTTTTAGTATATTTATATAATGAACAGCTGTGGAAAATAAACATAGTGTCTTTGTCAGAACAAATGATAAGTTTTATCTATTATACAAGATTCAGTTTCCATATGATCAGGTAAATAACTGTGTGCAGTCACCTCTGTGGGCTGTGCAGGACTGCCCCCGTGGGACTCAGGTTTAAGCAGAACTGAGGCAAATATGCTGATGCTTATTATTTTGGTGTGCCATCAATAATGATTCTTCTTATTTGGGATTCTCATTCTGTCAGTCAGTATCTGTAGTCCTGTGACCAGCTAATAAGTCTGTTTGCAAGTAGGCTAAACATTCAGACCCTTTACAGTTTTTGACATTCGTGTTGCTTTTCTTTATCCTATTTATTTTTATTTTTATCTTAGATTTTATCATGCAATAAGTTTTGCTTCTTTATCTTGTTTTCTGCTCCCAAATTTTGTCCTGGAATATACAATCTGTTAAAGTAAGCGTGTGCATCCTTTTTTGATTCATTGATGTATTCTTATTGTACACATAGTAGGTAATATGTAAGCCTTTATTGAATAAATGAGCAAACTCTGTAACAACAAATACAATAGTAAATACTTTTCTCAACAATAAATAGACCATTTTTTTTAACTAGCTAACAACCAGGACACAATAATCTTACCTACATGCAGAAAGACTCAAAGTAGGAAAAAAACGCAGTCTAAAAATTTCCATATGATTAAAATTAAAATAAATGGCCAAAAACAATTATCAGAGTAATTTTGAAACAATTAAAACTAAATGTCAATGAAGTGCTGAATACTGAATACCTGCTAAATAAAGCAAATTTGCATAAGAGATAAGTTATAGATTCCCGTTTGTCAATTACATCCGAATATTTACTACATTTGAGAATATGAATTTTGTTTTGCAAATAATTAAATAAAAATTGCATATACATAAAATATGTGTTATTCAGAAAGACACAAAAGACTTTAATCAAATACAATTAAGAGAAAACATTCAATTATTTGTTGTTTGTAATTGATCTCTTTTGCTCATGTTATGAATGGAATTGTCATGCTCTGTGACTATCTAAGTTGAAAAGCCGTTTTTCCCGTTGGATAGAAACATGGACATCATGACATGTAACTCTAGTGTCACTCTTTCCCCATCAGCTCTCTCTGCTAAAATGTTTATGAATGTGCTTCCTAGAAATATCAAAAACTCACCATAAAATACATCATCTAAGGCAGTAGCATTTTAATTTATAACTTGTTATGGAAAATAAAAATAAGTAATAAAAGCCTATTATTTGAATTTTCTGTAAGGTTTTCTCTTCTCACTAAAACACCATTGTACTCTTAATTATTTTTCACTGTTTGCATAACTAATTTACTGTCTGAGGCAGAAGGCAAGACACATGCAAAGTCTTCACTATGTTAAGGTCAGGTAATCAATTTCCTATCCCAAAAGACAAACCTAATAGTACAGAGGATTATCACTAAACACGAGCAGCTGCTTTTGTAAGACTAGAGCTTTTCTAGGGAATCCTGCAATAATGGAGTAGGCAGGAAACAGAATCCTGTATATCTCCATCTTTGAATTCTTAAAAGCCTCATAGGTGTTTTTTAACTACAGATAAAATGAGGATTAATTTTGCTTTGATTCAAGTAATTTCTATTAAACATAAATGCATTTGAAGCAAAACTTGGAATAGTTATGGAGAAAAAAATTTTATCTTTGTTCTGAATGTCATTCGAGATTTTATCCTTAACAAATTTAACTCTAATCCTTAACATTTAAGATTTTCAGGAGTTTACCTGCAATAAATCACTTAATGCAAGTATTAACTTTTATATTTTCTACCTCTAAATGTCATCATTAAAGTCAACCAGACTTTTTTATACCATACTTATTTAATAGAATTGATAACAGCTCCAAGTATTATTTTCTTTTCATAAGTTTCTACAATGTTGTAATACTCTTTAAAGACTGATTAAATATAAACAATTTCTAAATTTAATTAATGCTATAGATCAATTTCATTTCATAAGAAAACACATATACAAGTTTATTCTTCTCTAATGGTTTTATCTTAAAATCTCTTGATGCAATGTAACTCATTAATATTTCAAATCCTCTTTAGTTTAATTCTAGGCATGACACATGCAGGCAAATTATATAAGTCTGCCTGGAATATAAACAAAGAAATCAGTAATCTTAATATGGAATTTATTTCTTTGCATATTTAGCCAGTTAGCTTGACATCTTAGCAACATTCAACACAACTGAATGATTATTTCTTTTGAAATATTTGCTTTTCTTAATTCCCATTAGATTGCATGTTTCTTCTCTTCAACCTGCTATCTGTCCATTTTCTCCCTACCTTTATCTTTAAAATATAACCAGATTGTACACATCTAACATCTAAAATACATATACATACATTCACTGTTCTCTATAACACCTGCCACCATTCTAGTAAGCCATCATCTTGCCTCTAACATGTCCCTTCTGTTCCACTTTTAGATCCAACCTCCACCTTTAATTTATTTTCCATAAAGTTGAGTGATTTTTCAATAAGCATACTATTCCGACCTTTTTATGATTCACACAATTCAGTTATTTCTCATAGGAATTAGGGGAATTCATAAAGCCTACATGTTCGTTCCCTGCCTCTGTGCCATTTTCTATCTGTACCTAACTTACCAATCCCATCTCTCTTGATGTTGCTTTTCTCTTCTTGTGCCAGTTCTAGTTTGTGGACTTCTTTTCAATTTCTTAAATGTGATGAACTATTCATCACACCAAAGCAAACATTCTTCCCTTTCCATGGAATGCTCAGCCCCAATTCTTCACTTGGTAACCTTCTACAGCATTTCATTTTTGACACAGACCTAATCTCACTCTCATCTTAAATAGGTATTTCTATATACTCACTTAAATTTATCTTTAGTTTTTCTTTATATTAATTAATCTATCTACCTTCTGTTTATCTGTCAGTCTGTCTGTCTGTCTATCCATCCATCCATCCATCCATGTAGGTAGCTATAGTCTATGTAGTTATTTGTTTAGATTCTTCATTAACTTTAAGCATCATGACAAAGTGTTTGTCTGTATTTGTTTTGTTTATCGTTGTGTTCCCAGAGTCTTTCAGTGCTGAAAGACATTCAGTATAAAGTGTTTTTATTAAGTGATTGAAAGATTGAATAAAATATTGATAAATGAAAAATGAATAAGCAAATTAATTATGTATACATATATATATAAATTTCTAGATTTCTTAATTTCCAACACATTTACATTTACTAATAAGTATGTTCATTGTTTTCAAAATTAAGTCAACAGCAAAAATTTAACACACTCACCATCAACATAATATTTGATGCAAAAATATAATTGCAAAGAGCATTGTTAAAGTTCAAAAGACAATAAAAATGACATTAAAGCATAATATTATCTTAAATAACAAAGTTTTGATATACCTTAAATTATAATGTGAACATTATAGCCTCGTGTATCCAGCCAATTTTACATTTTTTCCTGACAAATTATTATTATAATCTAGTGGAAACAACTAGAATTTTCAAAATATCTTTGAGAGTAAACATTTCAGCTTTCATCTTCATATAAGTATTGGGTAAACATTTTACAATATAAGAGAATCAGAGAAAAATAAATGAATGATTATTTTTGTACAAAAACCCAGAGTTTTAAAATATTTTTAAAATTTGTCATACTTTAGTAGTTAGCAAAATTTATTGTCACTGAAAGTAGCACTTACACTTTTATGGTAAGATGCTATTATCATATTAAAGTGTAGGTTTATCCACATTTTAATAAATGTTTATTGACTCAATTATCGCTAATAAAAAATAAGTTCTAAGTACCCACTAACCTATTCAAAAGTATTTTTAGTATTCACTAAGCCAGCAGGATACTTTGAAGATGTTTGCCTCTCTACTTGAAGCAGCCGCTTCTGCAAAAGTTGATAGCAGAGAAATATCAAATATGCCTTATAAAACATCAGAAATGCAAATAGGACCACTCAAGTACTCTATTTATGACATAGATCTCTGAAAAAAAAGATGAAAACAAATTATAACATTTAATAATATAGTATGATTTGTAATCATTATGATTTTATCATGCCCTTCTTAATATAAAAATTTGCATTAATTCAAATTCAACAAAGAACTGATGAAAGCCTATTAAGCTGGGTATCATGGTTCACAAAATTATATAATGTGATCTCTGGCTTTAAAGAGCTTAAAACCAGAAATGAGCCATGTAGTTATATAGAGGTACAATGTACATATATTGACTGCTCTCAGAGAGATATCAACAGATAAAACCAAGGCACAGGAGAGTAAGAAGTTTATAACTGTCCTCAGGGCCTAGAAAATTTATAAAAATTACTCTTC
>CM053508.1:11115268-11193736 GCA_028627145.1 Eidolon dupreanum
TAAGTCATATATATGTTTACACTGTGTGTTCACCTCCCATAGTTAGATTTCTTTCTGTCACCACATATTTGACTTCTTTTACCCCATCTACCTCCACTTTCTACCCTCTGGTAACCTCTAGTCTATAGTCCATGTCCATGAATCTCAGTTTGTTTGTCCTGTTCATTTGTTGCTATTAGGTTTATATCTCACATATAAGTGATATCTTGTGATTTTCAACTTTTTCTGTCTGGATTATTTCACTTAGCATGATTATCTCGGGGTCCATCCATGTTGTCACAAATGGCAGTGTTTTATCTCTTCTTATGGCTGAGTAATATTCCATTGTATATATGTACCACAACTTTTTTATCCAATCATCTATTGTAGGACACTTTGGCTGCTTCCATGTCCTGGCCACTGTGAATAATGCTGCTATGTACATTGGAGTGTAAATATCTTTTCAGATATGAGTTTTCAAGTCTTTGGGGGTAATTACCCAGTAGAGGGGTTATTTATTTTTATTATTAAAAGAATGTCTTCTAAATTCTTAATTCAAAGCTTCCTTTGTGATCTCTTCCTATTAAATTCTGTCTTGATCTATTTTAAACATCATTTCAAATTAACAATAATATTGATTTAATACATCGTCCTGTGATACTATTCTTACATGCTATTGAGCTTTTGCTCCATCAACAGCTAAAGTGTCCAGATGTAACAGAGGCAAAGATTTCACAGGGGACCAAAAACATTATTTTCTCTGGCATAGTATGTCATTCACATGTGTCATTCTTCTCATCACAAAATATCATAAAACATTAGTCAGGAACTAAAATAAGTATTTATTGATTATATCATATGCTATTTCAGAAGCTGAACATGATAGATATAGGGAGTTACAAAGCATAGATAATAAAAGGAAAATAGAGTATAATAGAAAAAGGTCATATGAAGAGGCATACACATAAACACAAGCACTCACATACACCTATGATGCTATATGAGCTGAATTATGGAGAGATGAAATAAAGTGATCCATGTAAGTTTTTTCACTCTACTTCTCTGTTTTTATTTTAATAAACTATTTTTTTAGATCAGTTTTAAGTTCATAGTGAAATCATGAAGAAGGTACAGAGATTTTCCATATATCCTCTTCCCCTACACATGCGTAGGCTGCCCCATCCCTTATGAGGGTAGTACATTTGTTACTATTAATGAGCCTACACTGACACATAATTATTTACATTAGGGTCTACTCTTCATGTACATTCTATGGGTTTGGACGAGTGTATAGTGACATGTCCCCACAATCATAGTATCATACAGAGTAGTTTTACTACCCTAAAATCACTCTGTGCTCCATTGACTCATTCTTTCCTCTTCCTCAACTCCTGGAAACCATTGACCTTTTCTGCCTTCATAGTTTCATCCTTTCCAAAATGTCATATAGTTGGAATCATAAGGTATATGGATTTTTCAGATTAGCTTCTTTGACTTAGTTATATGCTTTTAATGGTCCTCCATGTCTTTTCATGGCTTGATAGTTCATTTCTTTTTAGTACTGAATAACATTGTCAGGATGTACCACAGTTTATTTATCCATTCACCTATGAAGAACACCTTGGTTGCTTCCAAGTTTTGACAGTTATGAATAAAGCTGTTATGAAGAGCCATAAAAAGGTTTTTGTGTAGACATAATTTTCAACTTCTTTGAATAAAACCAAAGAGTCCAATTGCTAGTTGCATAGTAAGAAAATGTTTAGTTTTGTAAGAAACTGTTAAACTATCGTACAAAGTGGTTATTTTGCGTTCCTACTAACAATGAATGAAAGTTCCTGTCTCTTCATATCATTGCCAGCATTTGGATTCGTTAGTGATCTGAATATTGGCTGCTCTAATAGATATGTAGTGGTATGTCATTGTTGGTTTAATGTTCATTTGTCTGATATCATATGATATAGAGGATCTTTTCGTATGCTTATTTGCAATTTGTATGTCTTTTTTGGTGAGGTGTCTATTAAAGTCTTTGGCCCATTTTTTAAATTGGGTTGTTTTCTTGTGAAGTTTTAAGAGTTTGTGTACATTTTAGAGACGATTTCTTTATCAGATACATTTATGGAAATGTTTTCTCCCTCTATGACTTGTCTTTTCATTCTCTTAACAGTACCTTTCACAGAGCTAAAAAACTTTAATTTTGATGAACTAAGGTTTATCAGTTCTTTTTTTCATGGATCATGCTTTTGGTGTTATATCCAAAAGAGTCATCACCAAACTCAATGTCATCTAGATTTTCCTCTATGTTATCTTCTAGGAGTTTTATATTATTTTGTTTTGCATCTAATTCTGTGATATATTTTGAGTTAATTTTTATGAAAGGTTTAAGGGCTCTGCCTAATTTTTTTTGTTGTTTTTTTTGTTTGTTTGTTTGCACATGGATGTCAGTTGTTTTAGCACTGTTGGAAAGACTATTTTTACTCTTTGCTTCTTTGTTAAAGACCAGCTGTCTATATTTATATGGATCTATTTCTTGGCTATGCTGTTCCACTGATCTATTTGTCTATTCTTTTAGCAGTACCATGTGGTCTTGATTACGGGAACTCTATAATAAGTCTTGAAGTAGGGTAACATCAGTCCTCCAACTTTGCTCTTTTTTTTCAATATTGTGTTAGCTATTCTGAGTCTTTTGCCTCTCCATATAAACTTTAGAATCAGTTTGTTGATATATACAAAATAACTTGCTTGGGTTTTGAATGGGATTGCATTGAATCTGTACATCAAATTGGGAAAATTGATATTTTGACAATACTGAGTCTTCTTATTCATGAACATAAAATATATTCATTTAGTTCTTTGACTTCACCAGATTTTTATAACTTAAGATATATACCTATGTATTTAATTTTTTAGAGTGATAATGCAAATGGTATTATTGTGTTTTAAGTTTCAAATTCCACCGGTTTATTGCTGATATGTAGGAAAGTGACTGACCTTTGTATATGAGCCGTCTATCCTCCAACTGCGCTATAATTGTTTATTAGTTCCAGGATTTTTTAAATCAATTCTCTTGGGTTTTTTACATAGAAAAGGATTTCATATATGAACAAAGTTTTATTTCTTTCTTCCCATTTATTATACACCTTCTTTTCTTGTCTTATTGCATTAGTTAGGACTTGCAGTATAATTCTGAAAAGAAATACTCAGAGGCAATATTCTTGCTTTTATTTTTTATCTTAATGGGAAAGCTTTGATATTTTTAACTATTAAGTACAATATTAGCCATAGATTTTTGTACGTATCTTTTTTATCAAATGGAGAAAGTTCACCTAGTTTACCAAGAATTTTATCATTAATAGGTTTGGATTTTGTCAAATACTTTTTCTGCATCTGTTGATATAATCATGTGATTTTTATTATTTAACTTATTGATGTGATGGATTACGTTGTTTTCAAATGTTGAACCAGCCATGCATACCTGGGATAAATTCAAAATAGTGTGGGTAAATAATTATCTTTATTCAATGTTTAATTTAATATTCTAATATTTTATTGAGAATTTTTTTCATCAATGTTCATGAGAGAATTAGAACTATAGTTTTTTTGTTATATATATCTGTCTAGTTTTGGAATTAAGTAATACTGGCCTCATAGAATGAGTTAGGGAGTGTTCTCTCTGTTTTATCTTCTGAAAGAGATTGTAGAGAATTGGTATAATTTATTTCTTAAACGAACCCATCTGTGCCTAGTGGGTTGTTTTTTGGTTGTTGTTTTTGATGGTTATTAATTTCTTATTTAATTTCTTTATAAGTGTAAATGTATTCAGATTGTGTATTTCTTTCTGTGTAAATTTGGGCGGATTGTGTCTTTTAAAGAATTGGTTCATTTCTCTTGGGTCATCAAATTTGTGGACATAGAGTACTATGTGTTCATAGTATTTTATTATTCTTTTAATGACCATGGGATCTATAGTTATGTCCCCTCTTACATCTTTGATATTAATAATTTGTGTCTTCTCTCTTTTTTTCTAAGTTAGTCTGGCTAGAGACTTATTGATTTTATTGGCCTTTTCAAAGAATCAACTTTTATTTCTGTTGATGTTTTATTTTCATATTTATTGCTTTCTGCTCTAATTTTTACTATGTCTTTTTTTCTGAATACTTTGCATATATGTCTATAAAATATATAAATATATATGTTTTAGTTTTTCTACTTTTCTAATATATGTATTAAATGCTATAAATGTCCCTATAAACACAGCTTTCACTGAATCCCACAGATTTTAATAAGTTGTGTTTTCATTTAGTTCAAAACATTTAGAATTTTTCTTTATTTCTTCTTTCACATATATGTTACCTAGAAGGACGTGATTTAATCTTCAAGGGTATGGGGGAGCTCCAGTTATCTTTTGGTTATTAATTTCCAGTTTAATTGCATAGAATACATTGAACAATTTCTAGTCTTTTAAACTTGTTAAAGTTTGTTTCATGGCCCAGAATATCTATTTTTGTGAATGTTCCATATGAGCTTGAGAAAAATGTGTAATCTGCTGTTGCTGGATGAAGTAGTTTATGGATGTCAATTATATCAATTAATTGGCTAATTAATTAAAACATCAACAGTATTTTTTTCTCACTGAACTGTTTAGCTTCTAATTCATTAATCTTTTCCAAAAAAAATTAAATAAAATAAAACAAAAATAAATTACAGTTCGAAACTGATCATTAACTTTAGTTTTAATTGTCTGTTATACAATTGATATTCTGTTTTAGAGAAACATGTTAACAATCTATTTCTCCATTTTATCTAAGGAAAAAAATGATATTCCTAGACAGTTACAAACCTTTAATGTACTTCTGCTAATTACATAGTTAACTACAATTTCACATTTTGTTTTTAGTTGTTTCAAAATTGAGGTAGAAAGATGTTTTTCTGAGTTAGCAGATATCTTAAATATTTACACATTATGTTCTATAATATAGTATACATTATCAAAAATCAAATTTATTACTACCACTAACACATCAGGAAACTCTTCTAAGTGTTGAGAAAGTTGAAAGCTCTCAGTTTGTTATTGGAAACAAACACTGTGGTTTTCATAAGTTGACAGTTTCACTTTGTTTATTTTTAAGGAATATCTGCACTATGATTACCCACAACTGGATAATCATAGTTTTTCTGTGAAGCTGTTTTTGCAAATAAAAATAGCTTACAACTCAAACAATGTCTTACTTACTTTCTCTAGAGAGAACTATCATGATTTGGTATGCAACAAAACAACATTTTCTCATGAAATTTTTTAAAATAAAAATAGTCAAAGTTTGATATTTAAGGAAATGAATAAGAAATGTATATTCAATATAGAGATTTTAAGGTAATAATATTTATTTTTGATTTAAAAGAACATTAAGTGAAATATATATTCTAAGCCACCAAAAATGTATCTGCTACTGCTTTTGCATATCCAGTGAAAATGTCAATGCAATAAAAAAGGCAAATAATCTTAATATCATTATATTTAAAGTTTTGATTTTATGACCTCCCAGTAGAGAGTCTCATGGTCCTCAAAGTATATATTTTGAAATGTATAATAAAATTATAGCTTTCATTTTTTTAGCTTTACAGAAATTATTTATATTTCTTCAGGTCAAAAATCATTTATAACATTTATATTTTATACGTTAGCAAAAACTACAGACTTATGGACCTAAACAATAGTAAATTTCAGGTCAAACAAATGCATATACATACACAAAAGATGATCAGATACTATTGTGAACAACTTATGTGATTGCATTTATAAATGAAGGTAGAATCAACAAATTCCCAAGAAAGTATACTTAATCAAATCTTAAGTTAAAAAAATAACATGGATAGGTTCCTATAAACATTTAAAAAATTGAATCAATAATTTAAAATGCATTTTTAAAGACAATACCAACCACAGTGTTTTAATGATGACCTATTTTATATATATTGAAGAATCAATTCTAATTTTACACAAACTCTAAAAGAAAGTCAAAAATTTAAATAAAAACGATGTATTAAATATTAATGTTTAATCACCAGAAAATCATGAATATCAATTATTAAAACTTACCTCTCAACTTCTTGAGATGATTGTATCTAAAGTGAACTTAATGAAGAGTACTTTTGTAGGAAATATTTGGTACATACTCTCCATGTACATTCACACACATATATGCAATCAATAATATGGTAGATGCATCCAAATGCCAGTGCTGACTTTTCTGTAGTGTGCTTAGCAACAATCTGTGAAGTTTTGAAAAAGAAATTTAACCAGATCCACCTATAAAGAACTTCTTGTACTGATTTCTGAGAGTCCTGTCAGTAGACAGTTTTTAGCCATCAGCTCCTTCAGGAATTGTCTCCGTTGCAGAGCCATTGTGCAAGGCCACATCACATCTTTTTAGGGTTTTCCCCATGATATCAACACATATGTTTAAAAGTAAAATGAAGGCGTTGCGCATGAAGATTATCATTTTTATAAAAAGAAAATATCCTTTTTTTCCTTGCAGATAATGTCAGTATCTATTGTATTTCCATAAAATCTCTAAACTTTTTTGGTCTATTTACTGAAATTTAAATTTTTCATTGTTATTTTAATAAATTATTTGATCAATTAAATATGTTCTTGAATATTTTTAGAAGCCGACAATATACAAATGTAATAAATGTCAGCTGCACAAATATATTTACAGCACCCACTTAATTCTTTAGGTTAATGAAACCCCTATTAAATGCATGCACAATTGTTTAGGGTTAGCCAGTTCAGTTTTATTTAACTGTTTTTTCCCAAGTTGCCACAGCTGACAATAAATCATGACTCTTTATTCTTCGTGGTGTCAGTAAAATAATGCAGCCATTTATATTGATATAAAATATATAGATATGTAATTAGAAAGTGATTCTAATTAGTATCTTGCTTGCTAATAATAATAAGCAGTCAGTTGATGATGTAGTATGTCCTAACACAATTCTTTTAATAATCATTAATAATATACAGCTACAATTAGTCATTAGAAATCTGATTTTATATGTAAATCCCACTTTTAATATACAAATACTTTCAGTTAGAAATTTCTTTTATAAAATAAAAAAGTGAAATAAATACAACATTTAGGGTTACAAAGTAGAAAATTCACTTCCTGGTGATTATTACTTTAATTGATAAAATACCATTTTTAGTTATAATATTTATTCTTAAGAGCAAAATAAGGAGCAGATGCAATTTAGCATACATAAAATTACTTCACTTGACAACAGATGTGTACTTCAACGCAAACATCTGCTTGCTATTATTTTCTTTGGTGTTTATTTGTATGTATGAGTATATAATTTACATTAATTTTTAAAATAATCTTAAGAAATGCTAAATATTTTAATGGAAGTGGGGCTTTAGAGAAATCATGTGACATTTTGAATGAATTCTACATAGTGGAGCAGCTTATATCAGAAAAATTATCAAGATTTTGATAATTTTATATGTCTTTGAGATGTTAAAAGTGTACTGAATATATATACGGTCCATTCATGCTAGGAAAGTATTAGTAGCATTTGTGTGAAATCAGGATTTCCATTTGTGCTTTTTCCATAGTGCTTTTCCCTAGTTATTTTCTGTGAAATCTTTCTAAAAAACATGAGTCAGTAAATTTGTACTTCATTTGAATCCTGAATAATAGAATGTTTTAAATCATTCTGTTAAAGTGCAGATAATTTTAAAAACCAATTGTTTTTAGAATGAAAATACTTATGCTATATAGTTCATGAACTTGAACATGTTCTGTAAATTCAACATCAGTCAATGAAAGCAAACACTTCAAATGATATATTTTTTTAATTTTATGATTCTGAAATGTCCAAAAAATACTTGTTAAACTCATCAAAACATTATTCTAATTAGACATTATCGAAGTTTCCTTATTTATTATCTGTCACCTCAGCAACCTTCTTCCCCTCCCCACACACAACAGATACTTTCAAAATATGAGTTTCTTTATGGTTCCAAGGTACAGGTTACCAATAAACAATTTTTGATTGATCTGAAATTTATTTCAGGACCAACAGTGCTTTATTAAGTATTCCAAAACTTCTAGCTTATTACCCTGGTTACTTAGTAGATAATTAATTTTTTCTAAAATAGTAATTACCCTTATCTAGTTCTCCACTCCTTCCTGAACACATAGGAAAGTTACATTTGTGTTTACTTGGAACACGTAACATAGGTTTAAATATCTCCCCATTTTTGAGGGTCTCCTAAAGATTCACTTCAACAGTGGCAATTTGCCCTACAGTATTTCATGTCCCCATCTCCCCATCATTCCTCATAAACTCATCCTCAGCCAACCGTTCCCATTCTATTTACAGATTCTTAAAGGAAACAATTGGCACCACAGGGTTTGGGGGCCATGGCGTTGTTAGTGCCCGGCTGGAGAGAAAACTTCATCTGAGTTCCCAGAGTACTTTATTTCCCTGGCCTTCGTACTCCCCTAGAGTATTTTGCCTTATCTATTTTCTCATTTAAACTTCCTTTCTGCTAAATTCCTGTTTACTGAAGGAGATAATTAGCTCTGGGTGATTATGATAATTTTGTCTTCACTCTCCAGTTATCCTCCCAGTAGACACACACGCAGAAAAATGCTTAGTAAAGTGGTTTCCCGTGCTTTTTGGAGAAACACAAGCTTTCTGAGTAGCTTCTGTTGTTAGGATGTTTTAGATTTGTGTATCTATCCCCAGAATTTCTGCTTAACCTAGCCATCCGCTTCACTCCAAATTAGGAGTAAAAGAAATTTTAGGATTTCTTTTACTGATTATTTTATTTTCTCTCGTATTATTTTATTTTACTCTCTCCATTATTTTAATTTATCTCATTTTCACAGAATTTTTTGTGTGGTAGAGGAAAGTGGGCAGGATTAAAAGCCAGGAGATTTTGCCTTTCCTTGCTTACCAAATCCACTTGGGAAAGCAGGCAACGATATGCATTTTTGCCATTTGCTGTTTGAATTATTGTGATATATAAGTGTGAATATAGATGAAGATAGATACCTATAGATGTAGATAAAGAGATATAGAGATACAGATTTAAATCAGTTAAAATTTTATTTTATTTTTTTATATTTTTCCCCCAATTTTTTAGCAGTGATGAGTAGGATTTATTTTATGTGGTTTTACTCTTGTCAATGTAAGCCATAATTTGGTAGGGAATTTGGACTTAAAGAATTTTTATTTAACTGAACTCAAACCTCTTATTTATTTTATTCATTCATTTTTTATTTATTTATTTATTTATTTATTTATTTATTTATTTATTTATTTATATTTTTGTGTTATGTGAATGGTTCTTTTAATTCTATGCATCAATACACAAGGACTTAATTAAATATGGATAAGAATCATGATGTAATGATTGAACGAACATCAGTAAAAACAGCAAAACAAGGGTTTTGACATAAGTGTTTCAAAAAGTCTTAGGGAGCAGTGTTTTGATGCTGTCTTTTGAAGATGAAAGGTTTAATGCATATTAAGATTTTTTTCAGAACAGTTAATTTATTTGCAACGTTCACCTTCCTTGTCAAGAGTTTCCTGAAGTAGTCTAATGTCATATGGATAAAGATAGTGCAATAAGAAATTCATGTTGATAGAAACTTGAGAACTCTGTATGTGTAGATGGTTTTGATTGCCATAATGCATCGACTTAAAAAATATATTTTGCTTAATCCTCACATTTTTAATAACTAATGTATTACCCTAGCATATGTTGTTTAATCGAGTTCTTAATAAAATAATAGAATCATAAAATAAAACTTACAATTAAAAGAGAACTTATTAATCTTTCTTACGATGCAGGAAAATGCTCTGCCAAATTCTTGAGAGGCGATTGTCCAGTATTGGCAAAATAAAACAATCCTGCCAACAAAAAAGCTTCTTCATATGAACATAGAAGAGAGCTGGAAAACAATTTAACATTAAATAAACATCAGATGTGCATTCATGTAAGTTGGCACAAAAGTGGCTAAGAAGTCTGGATGAGATATTACAGAAATTTAAACAGTAAAGTGGAAGAAAGAAAAATTAAAACTCATATTCTTGAAAAACAGATACCGATTGTCTCTTGTATACATTATAATAAGGTTAATTTCAGAGCTATGTATACATGGTCTCAAGAGTCAATAAGTCTGCAACTTTGCATTGTAAAATCAAACCTTTGGTTCTCTGATCTGGCCTATTCTGCTTTCAAGGAGACATACTACAAAGGGATGAGTAGGGTTGCAGCTGTTGCCTCACTCTCAACAAAAAATTTATTATTTTACCCTTATACAATCTGTGTTTCAGTGCTTCATTCCTTTCTTCATTCATTCAGATTTGACATCTTCTCGGCTTTTCCCATAGGTTTTTGTACACATGTCTATCATTTTTAATCTTGCATTGTAATGTATCCATTTTTGTCTGCCTCCTTTAAGTGGATGCTGAGTTCATAAAAGAGGAACTCTATTCTTGGCTTACTACTTCCACATAGCAGGTACTTGAAAGATATTTGAGTTAATTATTTGATATATATAAAATTTTATCAATATTTCTATTAACATACAATGTTCAGAACAGAAAGGGGTGCCCCAGTGCAAAGCAGAGACTTACTTTCTGTAGTTCACACAGTTTGCTAAAATTTCCAAGCCTTTGGAAACATTGATTTTTCTACCGCTGGAACATCATGAGTGATTATGCTCTGTTGCATCCGATCATGCTTACCTCGATCTTTTTAACTTCTATTCGGTTGCATTAGCATGGACTAATACATTTTTCATTAGAAACTGCATCTAATGCTCATTTCATACTTATTTTTGCTCTATTAATGGTTTTTATGTTTCAAGACCCAAGCAATCTAAGGACTGGGTAATTGTATAAATGGAGGATCATCAGTGTGATGCACAAATCACTTTTGATCCAATGTTATAAATGTTTAATTTCCACAACTTCTGAAGTGACCTCTTCACTAATACAGCTTAATTGCACTTCTAAGGGCAACACCATATATCAGCTGGAGTAAAACTATTGCCTTTTAAATTAGAATCTGACTGCACATAAGAAAGATGTAGAAGCTTTAAATATCTTCAAACCCTTTTTAAGTTTGGAACTATGGAGCTTTTTTACTTAGGCTTTGATTGAAATGAGTATTTATAGCTTGGTATATTCAGCTATTCTGCTGGGTTTCCACAATAGAAAAAGACTAAAATTTATAGAGACACAGCTTTCAATTGGAGCAACTGAAGATTGCAAAAACAAGAGGAAAGAAAATAGGACATAGAGTTTAAACAAGTTAAAAAGTCTTAATACTTTAGAGGAGATACACAGTTGGGAAAATTTCCATTTAAAAACAAACCATAAAGCCATACAAGTTTTCATATTCACTTGTGTATTTTTTATACATTGAAATATCACAGAAGTAATAAAAGCTAATAAGTTTTCTAATGCCTTCAACTAAAATTGAATTATAAAATATGTAGAGGTTATCTGCTGAAAAAAAAAGTCATTATATTAAACAAAATTGTACAAAATATCAAATTGGAAAAATTCAAACTCTAAAAATATATACTAATGCATGAAATACAGAAAATACAAGAATTAAAATTTTTATCCAGATTTTTCTAAGGAACTATCAAAAAATTATTGCTATAATAAAGTATGTAAACCAAATTAACTTTCATTAAAGCATATTAGACAATGGAGTTAATTTGTAATAAATGTTTTTCAAATGAGATTTTTAGAGTGAGGTGCTTTCTGATCTCTTTGTGTTATTAAACTTTCAGCTATATATTTTGCAGGAAATGGACAATTAATCTGACTAATTTTTAATTCTGAAGTGATTACATATAGCTGCTTCAAATGTATGGATTGGTTAAAGTAGTCTTTTTCACATTCTGCTTTATCACAATGTGTATACTAATACTATGCTTAATGTTTTCATTATTAGGTAAAATAAATTCAGTACATTTTACATATGTTCTAAGTGTTTAATCTTATTCTGTATTCAGAATTATTGAGAACTAACAGTGCATGATGTTTTACTGGAAACTGTAAAAAAAACTTGGAAATAATTTTGATACAAATGTGGAGATTGAATAAAAACATCTTGCACCATATTTACATACATACACAGCAAACACCTACAAGGAAAATTCAGAACTAAACTCTATAGCAGATATATACACAGATTTTTAGATTTCCCTTCATTATTTTGATATATTTTAGTGTGATATCTTTCCATCGACATCATTTTTAAGTGTCTTTTTTCCCTACAATGTGTTTTCATTTAGATCTTTCTACCACTTCACCTCACCCAATAAATCTATTATGCATGACACAAAGACTTTGAAGCTAAGTGAACAATAAAATTAGACAGTTATTTTATTCACATACGTGTAAACAAAATAGATTCTTTTCTAATTCTATTTTTGTTTATCAATACTTTAAATATAAAGACATATTTACAAGAAACTATAATTTTGAAATGTACACAAGTTTAGATTCTTGTAATATTGATTCTTATAATTGTAATCCATCACAATTCTACTTGCCTGGACTAGAAAAAAGTGGTATAGTTAAATTTAGTAAATTTAGAATCAAATATTAAGTGGATTTCTTTGCCTATAAAAAAAAATAGAAATTTAGACAAAAAGGAAAAGTCATTAAAATTGGATTAGCTGAGAATGGCTTTTTAATTTCATGATTTGGAATTCAAAGGAAGAGTGAAATATGGTTACATGAGAATAGCATTTCAGATTTAGACTTTGGCATAACCAAAGAAACAGATGCTGTGTTTTATCAAAGTGAAATTTGTAGATCACTAAATATCAAACACACATATATATATATATATACACACACTACTATATTCACTGTATATTTCATATATACATATATATTCATATTTATATATCTGAATATATCACAAACCATGTGTTTTGTTTTATATATATTCATATGTAATTACTAATGTTATATATATATGTATTTATATATAAAATCATCTGTTTTGAAGTGGTATCTTGCAAGTGAAATTTTCGTTGATTTTAATACTTAAGTTTTAATGGAAGTTTTTCTGACAAGGTTTCAAACATTTGTTTTTCTTTAAAAAAAAAAAATGTTCCAGGGACTACTCCAAGGTGAACAGCAGTACCCTAGTATTGATAGAGGATAGTAAGAATGAATGAGGTGTTAGACCTAGGAATGGGAGCAAAGACATTTTGATGTGAGGTAAGGATTATCAGTGAACTTCAAAGACAGCTAAAGGGTTTAAACATGAAATTATAGGTAATCAGAGATCAATGTAGCTTCCTATTATAGTCAAGAAATAAAAAAGAAAGCTTTAAAGATCATAAGATTAGAAATGGTATTTGAGGAAAGATGGTGAATAAAATGTCAAGAGCCAGGAATGCCTATGAGGGGTAGTTTCAGTAAAGTCAAAATATCCCCCAGAGTTGGCTATTACGAGTTTAGAGAAAATTAAGACAGCCACATACAAATGTTTTGTAAGTAGCTAGAAAAATGGAATAAGATGTTCAATGAATTTCATGGTGAAAATATCTAAGACAATGAAATCAAGTTCTTATCTTAATTTGTTGACTGATTTATTGTTAAACAAAACTGACAAAGTGTGACAACTGGATCTTTCTGTGATTAAGTTAAAGTATAATTATTGTAGCATAGTAATACCAGTATGTATAAGGCTCTCATCTAATCATCTTCAGGTATACTTCTCAACAGAAAGAGATGCATTTGAAAGGAACTTATATGTAGAGTTCAGATTCTATTTTTTGCCAATATTGAAATCTGTCTGTAGTTTATATTTCCTTACCAAATAAACTAGACTCATATACACACTGACAGTTTTTCTTTTCCCTTTATAAAAAACTGGCTTACTTGGGGTCAAGGTTTATGTTTGATAAAGCATCGAACACAAGGCTCAATATTTTAGAATTTGACTAAAAGCATATCTGTTAGTTTAGGCAGTTCAAAAAAGCAAAATCAATTAAAGATTAACATTCATGTGAGTTAATATAATTTAATAAACACAGTTTCTGATTTAGTCAGGCCTTAATTCAATGAATCTATTTCATTTGCTAGTGTTCACTTACTAGACATGTTTCTTGAACCAGTTATTAAAACTTCCTTTATCTAGATTTTTTCATTTGTAAAATGAGAATAACATGAGAATAATGTAGTTATCAGATAGATAACAATAAAGTTGTTACAAGATTTAAATGAGGGCTCAATACTTCACATTTTAAATATTCTTTAAATATTATTATTGCCAATAATATTTTTAAATTAGTTCTATAAAGAATGATGCTCAACTTGAAATGTAAAGCATGTGAAAAATTAGATATTCATAAACTAGAGCTTTATTTTGTGTTTTTTTTTAAATCAATATGTATAATTTCATCTATCATAAAGTATTAATCAAAGATGAGAGAAAAATAAATGTTCAACTATATTAAAAGTCTTTTTAAAAAACTTGGACAGTTAGAGTCAAAGAAAGATGAATTATAGAAAAAATTAATCAAGAAGGGCATCTTAAGGTGAAAATAAATTTCAATGGTCAGTAGATTGAGGAGAAAAATAAAACAATTGTAGAAAAATCAGCTATGTAAAGCAATCTACAAAAGTAACTAAAATTATAAGAGGAATTGAAATTAATAAAAATAGAAGACATAAAATAATTTAACTAAAACAATCTTAGGGCATACTATCCTATAAAGAAATTCCAAGTAGAAATGACTTTGTGGTTAAATTTATCCACATTTAAGAAAAAAAAAACTAATATTATATAAAACACTTTAAAGAATAGAAAAGGAAGCATTTCCCAGCTAATTTTATGAGACCAGTGTAATTCTGATATCAAAACCTAAGAAGGATATTACAAGAAAGGAAAATAATACATCAGTATCTTTTATGACTATAAATACAAACATCTTAAACACAATGTAGTAAATCAGATTTAGTGACATATAAAGAGTACTACTTCATATCCCAACTTTATTTCAGAAATGCAAGGTTGGGTTAACTTTTAAAAAATGAATCGATGTAACTTATTACATGTAATATCCTGGGGTTTTTTTGTTTGTTTGTTTTGTTTCTTTTGCAATTTGATCTTGACTCAGTTTAGAGGCCCTAGTACAGTCTAGTCACTTCCCCTTTGGCAACTGATTAAGTCCACACCCCAACCATTTCCCTTATCAGGATCTTCCAATCAGGGATCACAATGCACCCTCCACAACTGCCTCTGGGGCCAGGTACTAGACACCTCAGGCAGCAGTTATGCACTGGGCAAGAAGAAATTATTCTAATGAGTCATTTGAGAGTGAGCCTGTGAAACCAAGCTAACTCCACCTCCCTGCCATACAGAAGCTGCCTCCTCCAAGTCCTAGGTTGCTAGGTTACCTGTGCTCAGATGAACTCCCTGAGTGGCCCTAACCTAGTGGTCTTCGTTCATTTGTAAATAACAGAATTCTGTCTCTCATCTATATAAGTGTCAGTGGGTTGTGTCATGTATCCAAAGTCTTTAAATCTTATAAAACACCACATTAGCGATGACTGGAATTTTTCAGTGTGTATATATTACATTGTTTTTAAAAAAATTCCTAGATATTGTATTATTTTACATTTTTATATTTTATATCAAAATAATGTTGCTTTTAGTTTCATATTTTGATTATTTATTTCTAATATATAGAAATAATATTGATTTTGTTTATCTTATGTCTAGTAATATAGCTAATTTATTAATTCTGTTTATCCATTCATAGATTCATTGTTTATTGTATTTTTATTTATATAAATACAATAGTAAAATTTACAAATCATAATTTTTTATTTATTTTTCTTCAAACACTATATACTTTTTTTCTCTATCCTGGCACTACCCAGGATCACTAGTTCAATGTTTAGTAGAACTGCTGATCATACACATCCTCGTTTTGATTCTAAACTTGGGACAGAAACACTTAATGGTAATATTTAAGTATTTATCGAAGTTTTTTTTCTTATAAACACCTTGTCTGTGTCTAAGTAAAAGGACTTCTATTTAGAGTCTGCTGAAAGTTTTTATTATAAATAAGTGTTAAAATTTTCCAAATATTTTTTTGCAACTAACAAGATGGTCGTGGGGTTTTAGTCTTCTTTATTTTGTCGCTGCAGTTAATTTATATGGACATTGTTAAAGAGAAAACCACAAACCCAAAGTGGCACCATTCCTGATAAAGCCCTTCATACCAAATCTAGATTTAATACCTGACCTAATTTCATTTTCAGTTCCTTCCAGAACACTAATCTTAATCAACCAGTCTGGAATTTTCTGGTCAGCATTGAGGAGGTAATCTGGTAATCCCTTAAGTGGCCTCTCTGTTCCTATCTGCCTCCCTAGAACCTGCAGTCTGCATGATAAAGACCTCTGCTGTTGCTGTCTCCCAAAATAAGACTGCCTGGCCTGAAGCGATTTGTTCTTTCCTTCCCCTCCACCTTCTTGCCCCACTCTTCTTCTGCCTATACAGTCTGTCCTTTTTTATACAACCCTTCAAAGTATCTATTTACTAAGTGGGATGCTGCCCCATTTGATTCATGAGTCACTTAGTAAAACCAATTAGATCCTCAAATTTACATGATAGAATTTCGTTTTTAAGAAAATGTAAGGGAACTAAAATAGTAAGGTACTTTATTATTGAAGAATAAATATTTAAAAGAAAAAGGATCAAGAAAATGAAGAAAATACCCACAATCCATAAAAAATGTAAATAATATCATTGTGAAAATTAAGAAACTCTGTTCACCAGAGAACACCAAAATTGTATATCAGTAATTCACAAACCGGTAAAATATATTTGTTATACTGCACTGGAAAAATTACTCATCCTGACTACATAAAAAACTCCTCAATAAGAGAAGACAATTATTCAATGATAATGTCAGCAAAAGGTTTGAACTGGCATATTAAAAAAGAAGATACTAAGTCATGGATATATGAAAAAGTGATCAACCTTTTCTTTTCATTAGAGAAATGAATATTATGACCAGCATGAAATGTATCTACTGTGTTGATTGGTTCCTCTAGGAAGCATATATCGGGAGGAGGGTTGACTTGACGTATGACATTTGTTGAGGATAATACATGTAAAAAATCAAGGGTAGAGGAAGCAAGTACAATCCTTAAGGTGGTAATGCATGTCTGTGAAAGGAGAGGGGGAGAATGGAGGATGAGGAGGCAGAACCTCAGGCTGCAGAGGAGCCCTGAGAATGTTCAGCCAGCTCAGGGAGTAGCTCCAGTGCACATGTTGCCCTTAGAAAAATTCTACACTTTCGAGAAGTGGGAAGACCTTATGGGAATGTTCTTCTCAGCTTTTGTCTGAACATCACCAGAAACGTGCATGATCTCAGCTCAAATTCTAAGGCAGATAAATGAGGCAGATAAATGAGGCCAAGTCCTGGTGGCTGTTTAGCCTACTACACTTCTGGTGTCAGGTTCTCTCTCAAAGAATATCGAAGAGACACAATTCCAAGTCTGCTACAACCCTAATCTCATCAGAATGGCTACAGTTAAACTTAGAAAACCACTAAAACTCACAAAAATTACTAAAGCTGATCATATATATATATATATATATATATATATACACACACACACACATACACACATATACATATATATATATTCATTAATGAATATATATATATATATATGAATATATATATTCATTCCTAGGCACGGTTTCCCAAAAGAATCGAGAACATATGCCAGAAAAAAGATTTGTACGAAATGTTTATAGCAGCTTCAGTCATAAATGCCAAACATGGTAAACAGTCAGATGTTCATTAGCAATAAATAAAGACTGGCATATTCACATAATGGACTATTGCTCAGCAAGAACAAATAAAATACTTATGCTTCACACAATAACATTCATGAATCTTAACAATCAATATGTTGAGTGGAAAATGCCAGGTGCCAAAGACTACATAGTATATGATTCTATTTATGAAATTCAAGAACAAGCAAGAAGTCCAAGTTTCAGAGCTAGTAACTCAATCACTGTGCCATACCTCCTCCCTGGAATAATGCAGATTCTTCAGTAATAGCACTCTCTTTCTATGATTTTTTTTTTTTTTTTGAGCACATCACATCCTGTATTTCAGATGTGATTTGAGCTCTGTCTAGAAGATATTCCCCATTCTCACCATTCTACCACTTCTTGCTTGGTTAAGTTATTCTAATCTTTAATTCTTTCTTTTTTTTTTTTTGAAGTCACCTTAATTTTAAAATTACTTCTTTTGGCAAAATTATAAACAGTAAGAATAGGCTCCTTCTATGTGCCCTTCTAGCAAAAGATTGTGAGATCCTGTTCTAAGCACTTTACATATATCATCTCAGTTACTCATCACAACAAAATTATCAGTTATAATTATCATTTCCAGTTTACATATAGAAATACTAAAGCATAGAATACTAATCTGTAATACAACATACATTTTTAAAAAGGTGAGTTCTTCAAATTATTTCTTTTAACATTTCCCTTTAATTCTCTAATTCTCTTTCTCATTCGCTGTCACATTCATTCTCTCCCTTTAACTCTACAGCCTCACTATATAGAAGATGTTCGGTATTAGAGATTTTTTTCATGTTTTGTTATACTAATACTTGCTATCTTCAAGTGCCTCACATATATTAGGTCTGCATTAGCTATTTAAATTTAAATGAATCTCTACAATGAATAAAAGTCATTTCTTTATCTTAACAGATAATAATACATGAAATTGTTTATCTACCTCCAATATTTCACACTAAATTCATAACTACCTGTTTTGCATGTCTTTATTATGACCTTATTTGAGATTAATCAATTTAATTTCCTTGGTCTTTTCTTTAGTAATAGATTACCAATATATTTCTGTCAGAGATACTTGGTAAAAGAAGAAAGCACTTATGAAGTAATATCCAGGGACCAAAGATACAATGGTTAATGTGAAAGATAATTATAATTACATTCTATTATAGCATTGATTAGAGTGCTTCTGTGAATTAAAAGTATCATCATTCATTGGAGCTTATCATTATGGAAATATATTGTGCCAGATGACTCTAGCACGATGTCTTACTGTAGTGATTTTAAGCAAAAGGTCAATTTTGCTGCTAGCTAAAATTACATATATCTAAAGGAAATTATTAATATTTTTACATATACCTCCACATATGTATTTAATCTGTCATTTGTTTTGCATACCATTTAAATATTGTATTCAAAATATTAGCTAAGGTCTAATCTGTCATATATCAACTTACATTTTCTTAAAATTCTTAATTCTCTAGACATATTATTGACTAATTTACTCAGTAAATATTTTTACAGACTTAGTGTTTTACTTCCAAATCAAAGTAAGGTCAAGGCTAACCTATTTATAGGTAACTCAACATTTACCAATATTTTCTTTACTAGTATCATTATCTCTCCAAACTACTTCTGTCATTTTTCATTAAAGGCTCACTTGCAACTCAAATAGGAAATGAGAATAATTTTTTTATTCAGATGCTTGGTAAAAATATTTAAGATAAATTTAAATTAGTAATTTTATAAAAAGTTCCATTAACATTAAAATAGTGAAGATAGCAGATGTAAAAATCTATTAAGTATTAAACTGACATCTCTGGGTGTGCATGTATGCATGTTTCATTAATAAATGATATATTAAGCATTCAAGAAAACAATAACATCCTTAATTAAATGCCTTTGCAGATGGATGCTGAGAGCCTAAGCTATTGAAATGTAAACTGTTACTTCAAATCTTCTAAACATACTACAGACTGACAGGCATTGATGAAGTAATGCTCATTTTGTCAAATTTATTCTATTACTTACAATTTTATCACACTGCTGTGAAAAATAAAATCTATCTTTATGAAGAGCATCATTTTAACACTTGAATAATCCACGTTTTTCTCTGGAAGTACTATGTCAGCATGTTTGGAGAATTATTTCTCCCATGTATATTAATTCCAAGTTTATTTATTTTAATAAATATAGGTTGTTTTTCTTTGGAAGGATGGAATGTACCTAATCATAGGTATATCCAATTCTCATTTTATGTAGTGAGTGAGATATAATTGAACTAAAACAAAATACAACACACTATAATTAATTATATTAATGTTTATTAGCAACCGTGAGAGCTGAGTTTATTTTGTAAGATTCAGATTATTATAGGTTTGGGATCAATATTTAAGTTAACTTATTCCCCTTTTCGTAAAATATCTAATATGTAGTCAGTACCAGATTGTAAGTATATAGGTGATTTGTTTTGAACATATTAAAGAATGAATTAAGACTGTTATTCTGAGGACTTGTTCTAATTATCCACTGAACTTCATCAATTCAAATTATTAGATCAACATCATTGCTTTGCAATATTGCATTTAGGATTGAATACAACTGAACTGAATTAATGCATATTAAGAACCTATGTCTAATTATATTATAAAGCATATAAAAACACAGAAGAAAGTAGCCCATGTCTCGTATTTATTATTCAAATCCTGTGTTAGTAACATTTTTAATAATGAAAATTGTGTGTCTTTGATGTAACTATGTACTGAGTGAAATTGTTAAATTTTAGCTAATCGCTATGAACACAAACTCCCAGAATGCCTTGTGAACAAAAGACAGTGTATGGAATGGTCCCATTCTCAATTACGAAATAAAGATATAGTTATCCTGTATCAGGTACATTTTCAGGAACAGTAAAGACATTTTTAAAAACTCACGCTTCTTTAACTAGGGCTTACTCATCCATAGGTAAACATGGGCAAGTCCTTCTGTGGACAAGCATAAAGAAGAACCTGGCGACCAGGAACACTTTTGAATTAAAAAAGATACTTCAAAAGTAAATTGTTTCAGGGTTTCAAATAAAGATGGACCAAAAAAAAAATTGACCAATGGCTATTATTCCCCAACTTAAAATGCTTCGAACAAGATAAATGTTTCTATATCTTTGATATCAAAAATCAAGTTTGAGGAACAAAAATTCTCTAGGTAGCATATGTTGAATGTCTCTCAAGTGCCTGAAAATTAGCAGGTAACCTGTCTTGATTGGTTCTTGGTAGCGGCCAAGTATCTGCCCAATACCTAGTATTTACCATCATATTTACTTTTGTTTGCTTGTTGTGCATCAAGAAATACCTAAGTCTTCTGAAGTTTAATTTATAAATATAACTGCTATTTAGAAAAAGATGTTGCATTAAGCAGATCTCTGGATTCATCCTAGGATCAAACCATAGAGATTAAAGAGGAGAAATGTAGAAAGTATGTTTCATGAAACAACAATAATGACAACAACAATAAATTGATGATAAACCTCAATAAAAGCAACAGTAACAACACAACAATAATAATAAATTGATGACAAGCCTTTGGGAGATAGAAAGTGAATAATTCTGGACTGCACAAGTTGGGGAGCGAGGAGCATCAGGTAAGAACGGGTGGCCAGGAAAATCAGAAATGTGGGGACATTTATGAAGAAAAAAATAATCCGGAGATGAATTGTTAGAGGTTTAGAATAAAGAGCAATAAAGAAATTGGCCAATAGCTATTACTAAAAGTCTCTGGAGCGAAAGACTAATGAAACAAGAAGTAGAGGATAATTTTATCAACCCAATAAAAGTTACTTATTAAAAATTTTTATCACAATGCTTTTTAATGTTTGAAACAAAATAAGGATGATCATTATTGCTACTAATTCAGAAATGTATACTATATAGTCATAAATATACTGATTATGTCATTAAAATAACAAAACAATGTAAGTAATAAAATGTTCAAATTTTATTATCCGGAGACATTATAATGCTTTAGATAGGAAACTCTAGAGAATCAGTAGACCAAGTAAGAGATCAATTCAAAGTTTGGCAATATTTTTTGATAAAAAATCAACACTAAAAAACCAACAGTGTTTATACCAAATATAACCAATAAGAAAATGTTAATATAACATTTGCAGCAGTAGCAACATTAAAATGCATATAAATATTAATTGTGGATCTTACAGAGAATATTTTTAAATGCCATTATTGTATATAAATAATATTTTAATACCAGAGGAGACATACATTGTTCTAAGATGATTAAATATTGTAAATGTGTCAAATTTTTCTTAATCAATCAGTAAATTTAATTAATTCAATATCAGAATTCCAGCAAGATTTTTGGATAAGCTAGACAAGCTTATTCTAAAATGTATATCAAGTAATAAAGTCAATAAAGAGCTGAAACAATTTTGAACAAGAATAGAAAATGACAAAAGACTCACCTTATCATATATAGTGACATATTAAATTTTAGCTAATCACTTAATATATCTCCATATATGATGTTATTTAATATGGCTGAGAATCAGCTGAATAAATAAAATATATAGTCCAGAGTGATAAACATACTTGGGAGCGTCATATGTAATCAACATTGTATTACAAAATCATAAGTGTTCAGAGAAGTTTGAATTAAAATAGCATCAAGGCATCACTTTACAACAATTAGATTAGCAAAAAATTATAATGTGGGATAAGATTAAGAGTTAGGGATGGTATATAGACACTACCTCAAAAGTATAAATGGGTGATATAATTGCGAAGGGTAATACAATCTCATTTAGTAAAATTATGGATCCAAATATCACACACATAAGCAATTTCATTTTGGGGTATTTACCAATGAGAAACTAACATAGATTTTTTAAGATAATTCATCACTGCATTGTTTCTGAGTGCAAAGAGTTAGACATGATATAGATTTTCATCTATAAGTAATAAGCACACTACATATCTATGTGTGATGGGTATCTATGCCGCAGACAGCAGAACTGGCTTAGAGCTACAGAGAGTAGCATTAACTGATCTCAAAAATAAAATGCACAATTTATAACACAATACAACTTACTCAAATTAACACATATGCAAACAAAACAAACCTATTTTTTAAGGATACACCACAAGATATCTTTGCATACTTTAATTGTATATATACATGCATATCTTGATCTCTATATGTATATGTGCACAGATATTTATATACATACACGTATACTTTATAATATGTATATAGGTGTATATATGCTTAATTAGAATATAATTATGCATGTACTGTCTGTGTGTTCAGTGAAAAATGGATTTGATTACTATGTCTTTGACATTGATATGTATCACTCCAACTCCTGATTCAACAAACACTTCTCCAAATGTCCCCTTTGCCTTCCAAATATTCAGTATTTATTCACAGACTTCCACATGTAAAAAGAACAATATTTCCAAACAAGAATCTACATTCCAATTGAGTCAGAACAACTGGAATATTTATTAATTGCTTATTACAGATCCCTATCTCAGACCTGTTGAATCACAATCTCTAAAATTGGGCCCAAGAATCACTAGTAGAGTTTTAAAGCATCCTAGGTAATTAAATTGGTATGCAGACGAGTTTGGAAAACAGGTGTTTACAAATGTTTACATTGAAGGTTTCAAACTATGACAAAAAAGAAAGAAATACTCTTTTCATTATGAAAATATGTCATTTTTTATTATTACTCTCTTAATTTGTACTGAAATTAAATATATCTTAATTAAAAATGTTATAAAAACTAGACAGTAATATTTTAACATGTTTAATTTAACTTATATCTAGAATATATTTTACATTCTAATTTGATTTATATAGCTAATTTGTATTATCTAAGAATGGAACTTTTTTTTTTTTTTTTTTTTTTTTTTTTGAGGAGAGCTATGTTTAAGGAAAAGAAAAAGGAACAATTTTACTAAGTGAAGTTGAAATAGCCTCAAGGGGAAAAAGGATTTCTCCTGAAGTTAGGTATTTTTGCTTTATGTGTCAAATTTTCAAGAATGAATAATTGCCAATTAGTTTTCTTTTAGTCTCCAGACCAGGTTTATGCTTCACACATGCACACAGACACACACACACCTGTTTCAGAGAAGATGAGCACTCAAGGTCAAGTGGTGATTTTGTCTCTAGAAAATACATACATGTGTTTTAAAAACTGATTTAAAGTGAAAAATTTGACTAGAAATGCAAAATTATATAATAAAAAGATGTGGTCTTTCATCAGATTTTGAGAACAGGGTTGCCTGAGTGAGTTAAATATACATTTTTAAAGATATGTCCTTTTGCAATTATTTTGAATTTTTGATAATAGAAAAGTTTGATGAGAGGCAATCAAAGAGGAATTAATGATACAACGATAAATCAAATATACAAAGAGAAATTGAGAAGACTGAATATGATCTATGTGTATTTTGTAAGTAAATACATATGTGATATGAAGTCCAGTAAATACAGATATGCATTTTTGTTGACTAAATAATTTACAAAATTGATTGAATATCTTAATATTACTATACTACTAAAAAAAATAAGATTACTGGTAGGCCCTTAAAAAAGTTTCCTTAGGAAAAAAAGTAGAGAAACTATAATGTGGTTTCATAATTTATTAATTCTACTGATATGTACTGAGTATATATTAAGCTCTGATCACTGTATGATTTTTAGGAGCTACAAAGCAAAAGAGATAGAAATCCTGTCATCAAGAGCCTCACAGATCAATGTAGAAGGCTTACTGATAACCAAACCATATGTAATAATAATTGTATTAGTTAATACTTGTAATAAAAACAAGTAATCACACATTGTGCAATGTGTGATGACAAAGGCATAAACACAATCAGATTACATATATAAAATCTTAAATGGCACTTTATTCTGGGTGTGAAGGTTGTGAATGATATAAGGGAAGGATTTCTAGAAAAGGTAATATTTGATTCATGCCATTAAAACTAAGTAGAGTTTTGTTGCAAGACCAAAGAAGTAAGCACATATCAGATAAGAAAGAACATATATAAATGGAAAGAAATGAGAAATGCCTTGGGAAATTTGAGGAACTACATGAAGTTCATTTCAGAGATAAGCATTGTATTAATGTCCATGAAGCATGTCTTGTTCTTCTGTCTCCAACACTTAGTAGAGTTGCCAAATATGGTTGGTAATGGGAAAGTAAGTTAAAGCACAGCCAGGAGAGCATAGTGTGCGGATGCACTGAAACAGTAGAAACTATGAAGAAGCAAAGGCTAAGTCTGGCAAAACTATAGAGGCGTCCTACAAACGTAATAGAAAATTAATGAACACTCCCTCCAAAAAAAATCAGTAAGCCCTATCTACTGATAGCATAAGGTACATGAGATGCAATCGCAGGCATAGAGCTCTGTATGATCCTGATTAGGCTCTTGATCCTCAACCATGGCCCCACTTTCCCTTGAGCCCTATATGTGTTGCTCTTCTTTGCAGTCACTTCTTTGGGTTTATGTGCATTTTTGGTATTAACTCCCATTTTGGAAATAACTTGAGTAAATTGTTTCTTACTTCCATGAAAACCTAATTAAGAAAGCAGATATGGTATAAAGGATAAAAGCAAACGCTTTCAAACTAGATGAACATGAATTCATATCTTAGCTCTCACAAATACTAGGTATTTGATTTTGGCCATATAATCTTTTGGACTCTTAGTTTTCTACTCTGTAGAATGGAGATAATAACATGCATCTTCTAAATATTTCATCATCAGTGATTATATTTTATGCTTGCTATCTGGCATACAGTGAGCCAGTAATAAATGTTATTCAGTATCATTCAGTTAATAATAATTATTTATTGAAGGAATAAATAAGCTGGGGTAGAGATGATATTTATTTTCAAGCCCCAGAGTAAAATCACTAATCCTGTCTTTCTTATTCCAAGTATTTGTCAGCGTCTTAGTATAGATTTAAATGGCATGCTTATTAAATTTGCCAACCACACAAAGCTAGTCACACCAGTTAATGCTGGGTAGAATTTAAGTTTTCAGAGTGATTTCGAAGGAGCCTAACAATAAAATATTAAAGTCATGTGTTAAGAATTTCTTTTTAAATGAAGGGAAGATTTCAGTACTGATAAAAATCTTAAACGTGAGTACTCATTAAACTAGGTATTTGCTAGAAAACTATTTTGCAAAAATAATTACTCAAGTGTACAGAAATATATATACATAAATGCTTAGTGCAGCATAATTCACAATTGTGAAAAACCAGAGAAAACCTAAAAGTCCATTACTAGGAAACTTAAATTTATTATGATGCATTTATGTTATCTAATGGCATATGGCTATTAAAAGGATGAAGCTGTCCTGTTAGTAGAAAGGAGGTACAGCATAGCATTTAAAAACAAGTTCTCTGGAGCCAGGTTGCCTGAGGTAGACTCCCAGGTAGGCATCACACAGCTCAGTTCTCTGTGCTTGTTCCCTCATCTACAAAATGGTAATAACAGATCTACTTCATAAGGTTGTTGTGACATTTATATGAGATTTTATATATGTACATAAAGTTTTGAGCACAGTACCGTAATATAGTAAGTAACACATGCCTGCTCTCATTTATTAATAGTGTTGGTGAGGAAAATGTTTACAATATGCCAGGCAAAAAATAAAAGTGCTGAACAGTATCTCTAGCTTGAATCTTTTCTGTTTAAAAACAAAATCAAGCGTGATTGTGCCTTATATAGAAATAAGAATAGAATTAGGTAAGGGTAGAGATAAAGAATTAAATATAAATAAAATATAGGTACAAATATAGAATTACAATTGAGAGAGAGGTAGAGAGTTTATCTATCTATCTCTCATCTATCTATCTATCTATCTGTCTATCTATCTATTATTTCTCTATCGATCAATCTATATATAGAGAAAGAGAGATTTATTAATGACCAAAAGTCATATAGCTTCTACAACAGGTTAAAAAAAAAAAAACCTGTATATTAGAATCCCTGTAGTGCTTTCAAACTAGAGTGACACCGATGTCAAATATGACTCTTTATTTACATGTTTGTAAGGAAGATAAAGGTGAAAAGACTTGATGACAAGCAAATAGGTAAGTACAAGGAAGCAAGAAGCACTAAATGAGTGTTATGGTTTTCACAAGAAAATTACTACACACAGGCAGAGATTTTTATATTCTATTTTTTGCAAAGAGTATCCTTTAAAAAAATTCTGCGAAGAACATAGGGTAGTTGGGAACATACAATGACATTACTCATAAATACAATTTTGTTTGTTTTAAAGAAATCTTTACAGAAAACCTAGTTTTTCTTCTTAGTTTTCCCTTGTTCTTTACTTTCTATTAATAAAATTTTCTAGAATTAAATAAATCTAGCAAAACATATCGATTTTCACAGAGAAACATTAATGTTCTCTATTTCATTTTATAATGAGGTGAAACATTGTTAATGTGGTCTGGTTCTTTCTACTGATAATATTGGTTCATGTAGGCGATCCTCAGATTCAGAAGGAAAGGTGACTCTGTCAAAATGCTGAAGAAAAACAGTCAAATGATGATTACAAGTCACTTAGAGGATAATTAGGATTAATGCCATAGATTAGAGACCTCTGGCAGCCTACCTATACTGGGTCAAAACCTTTTTTGTCTCTTTGACACTGGAGCAATAAAAACTCTGCTGAAAGTTTGGCCACAGAGAGGAAACACATTTATCCCGGGTCAGTACGTATAACTGGGCTCAGTGGGGCTTGAGAAATAGCGGTGACACCCTCCATAATCAGCTACTTGTGTACTTACCACGATGCCGATCAAGCAACTGATGGCATGCCTTTCGGCTTTCCTGTTAGACGTACTATTTATTCTGCTGCGTAAATCAGGTAAGTCAAAGAGAGTACAGCACAAGGATAAACTGGGGCTCATGTTCTATGTCCACAGAAATTATTGAAAAGGAAAAGCCTTTTTTTTTTTTTTTTTTGTTGAGAAGTAAATTTGTGCCATAACCTCACAGTGGTATTAAATTATTATGCTGCAGTACAAATTAGGCAATAGAGGGCAGGTGAAAGGACATTTATGCTGTCAAGAGGGTTAAACACTAAACTCACATGTGAAAACACTAAGTTTGTAAACACTGTAAAGATAGTCATGATTCTTAATTATAACTATGGCACCTTCCAAGTGAAATATGCTGAATTAATAAAAACGTAAATTCAATATTTGGTCATAACAACATAAAAAATTGACAACAAAAAAGTGATTAATATCACAGATTCAAAAATCTAAAAATGCTTTATGAAAAATAGCATATTCTGTTTCAAAAAATACTAATTGCAGGTCACTGCTTACGTTATTTAATATTCTGAGATTTAGAAGGCCTTTAATTGGTTAATGTGAAATATTGCACATACTCGATGTTGAAAACATAATTACATAAAATAGACTGTCAAGTAGAGAAATGAATGTATATTATATTTTTACCCCTTTTCGAAGTGTCGGGGTAGTATTTTCATCTAACTTTCCAGTCTTTGCTGTGAATGTTTCCCTAAGTATAAGTCATCTCTAAAATTTCTAATATGCATCCTTAACAAGATGAAGTTCTCCAATTCTTCAGTGTAAATAATTATACTATAGTATTACAGGTAAGGTAGAGCTTTCTCTTAAATTTCTATTTCTTTTCTTGAAATATAGGTAAAATGCCTGGTACCTTATAAGGAATAGTTACTCTCACAGACTAAAAACTCATTAACACAACCAAGAACATTTCCTGATACTTATTTTTTTCTAACTCAAAGACAGAATTTAAATAATAAAAACCTCATTACTAGAATTTCAGAGAGGGCAAATCCATATATTGACTTTTGAACCTGGAAACTTAGATAACTTTTTATGCTTGTATTTTTCATTAATAAATTTTACACAATCCATTGCAGTTTCAGATAAAGCAAAAGAAAATGTGACTCTTCAGAGTGTTATGATGAAATAGACTCAAACTCATATGGAGCTCTTAATTTAGTTATTCATTTTTTTAATTCTATTTTTTTATTTCACTTTTTTTTTTTTTTTCCATTTAGCAGACGCTTAGAAATCCTTACTACAGGCCAAATAATAGGTTTGGCTCTGGAATCACAAAGAGGACCAACAAGGACTCTGTCTTACAGCGATTTGCAGCTTAGATCCACGGTCCCTAAACATAGGAAATGGATATTCTAACTACATATTCTTATTCATTCATTCATTCGTTTACTTATGTATTATTCTTATGCATCATATTTGTAAAATAAGAGTAGTGATTCTTACTAATTTATGTGTGGCTTAGTATGTATCAGGTTCTGTATTAAGCATGTCCTAAATATGAAATCTTTAAAGTTTGCAATTACATGAGATAGATACATTTTTTTGTCCTAACTAGATACAGGAAAAAATAGCTTCAAAAAATTTACATCTTTTACCTGGAATTACATAGTTAACAAGGAAAGTTTGTACATCCTTTATTTAAATCCTATAGAATGAATAGTACAATAGAATTTGCCAAAAATGGTCACCAGAAACCTAAACCCTGATTCCTGGACACGTCCCATAGAGGGAAAATGTGTGCATGGTCAAATAATTTTTGGAAATACATATATTCCCTTTTTACACATAATTTAGCTTAGGCTACATAAAGGCTGTGAAAATATTGCATTGAAAACACCTTCTTGACTTTTTTTCAAATCTACCATAAAACCCATTTTTTAAGGATACATCAATATTTCTTGCCACTTATAATACACAAAAAACACTTGGATAAACATTGACCTACAGGAAGAGTTAAGAATGTGAACTCTCATTATGGAGCATGAAAACCGAAGAACAAAGAAAACCACCTGTGTTTTCTATCAAAAGTCTAAAAATAAGAAACCTGTAAATTCATTGGGTAAACAATGAATAGTTACCCTGATCCTTCCAATTTAAAATGTCTTAGGAAATTTTGCGACAGGTTAAAATAAATACTTTGATCATCACTATTTGCTGTGGTACTGTTATATAAAATTACACTCTCCTCCAATACCAAGGATGTCTGTGTCTTGTAAAGGTGAGCTTTTAATTACTAGAAGTAATAAAGAAATGTGTACCTCTAGGTAATTAACAATCTATTACCAATATCAAAAATAGAGTTAAATTACTTGTACCTCTAATAGAGACCAGTCGACCTATCATCTTTGTATAAAGGAGACTGAATGTTTTTGTGCTTTTTTACTTTCGTTATTGTAACCAAGATTATTAATCTGGTAGATGGTGCTTACTAAATTCTACATGGGCATCTGTTTCTTTAACATTCTACTGTGGAGTAAGCAAGGATGCAGCATAGGATGACACTGAAGTCTTGTGAAATAGTGGCAAAGAGAGTGAACTTATTATCTCCATTTCAAAAGGTAAGATTTAATCATTTATCAAGCCCAAAATGATAATGCCTCGCTAAGAAATCCATCCTAAGTAACTCGCCATCTTTTTGCTCAATCACTCCCAGAGATTAGTGGGATTAGTATCATTCTTTATTCTTTGAAAGGTGAGTTTTCTAAGTTTATTTCCCATTACTCCTTTTCTGAAGAGGCCTAATAGCAGCACTTTTCTTCCTAAATTTGTGTAGATTGTCATGTGTTTCTATTTCCCCCTCATTCTCTTTTTCTCTTTCAGCCTAAAATGTATGGTTTTGCAATTTCCTGCTCCTGTGCAATCATTTGCTTCTCTTTAATCTACACTAAAACAAATGGGAAGCAGTGCCTAAGAAATTATTCTGCAGTGCCTTAAACATCCTTGCTTTAAAATTTAAGAGAGGACGATAATGAGGTTCCCACTGTCATGCAAGATAGGTGAATCTGTAATTTCATGACACATTCAAGAATTATTTTCCATTTCGGTGGACTAAAAGAAGTGTTTCTCATTCCCGGAAACCAAGGGACAATTTTCTGGCTTCTTACAAAATGTGTTATGAGTAAATTTAGTTCAATGAGCTGAAGGAAAAAGGTGGAAGTAAGTCATAGTGATAGACAAAATGGAATAAATTTTTTTTTGTAGCGCATTAGGATGTACTCTTCTTTTTACTCATTACCTATATTTTCTCTCACTATATTCAGAAAAACCTAAGTAATGAATTGTTGTTAGAGGCTTTTAGTAAAAAACTGATTTTCAAAAGATGAAAGAAATCCAGAAAGAAAAGTACATTTTTTAATTACTTCAGGGACTGGGGAGGGGGCACAAATTAACCAGATTTATTAATCCTACCACGTTATTTGGAACTTTAACACATTGTGGAAGTTATATCACATGTTTGTCTTAGTTCAGGTTGCTGTAACAAACTATCATAGACTGATTGGCTTATAAACAATAGAAATGTATTTCAAACAGTCTAGAGGCTGGAAGTCTGAGATCAGGGTTCCAGAGCAGTGGATTTCTGGTGGGAGTCCTCTTCTAGGTTTCAAGCTGACAAGTTCTCACCATGTCCTCACATGGTGGAAGGGGTCTCTTTCATAAGGACATGAATTCCATTCATGAGATCTTTGTCCTTGTCACTACCCAATGGACCTACCTCCAAATACTATCACATTGGGGATTAGATTTCAACGTATGAATTTGGAAGGAGAGGGGGGACACAACATTCAGTCTATAGCAATGTGTTTCCTGAGATAAACTCATGAAAAGAAATGCAAGTGTATCGAAATATTTCTTTCCTGCATTGGCAATTAGCATTGCTCTTTTTTTTTTTACACCATGGAAAACTTTTTAATATCTAATGTCATTCACCAACTATATCTGCATATTATCAAAATTTTCTGTACAAAGTGATAAAAACTTCTGGATAAGTTTTTTTCAAGCCATTAACATTCCATATTTTTAGAAAATAAAACGTGTATTACAAGTGTGTGAAACAGAGTTAGGAGAAAGAGCTAAAATACAGCCACCAGAGGTGAAAAAGATCTGAGTATTTTAGATTTTACTTTATTAATCTCTACAATAAGTCTGAAAAAAATTTCATTAAACATAAATAAAATATAAAAGTATATTTTCTGTATTTCAAAGCATTTTTTTCAGATATAATATTTAATATTTATGGAAAACACCAAAATATCTTCCACTTTTTCTGAATTTCACCTGCATGTTTCTTTTGCTCACTTATCCATACTTAATATTTCTGTATATACTAAGTGAGAATTTGGATAGAAGATACACTGTGTATCACAAACCTACCATATTTGATTTATTATAATATTCGGGCGTATATTTCTTCTATTTATTATTCTATTATTGCATTCTACTGTGGTGTTTTCACTTCCTTTTCTCTCTGAATTCTTAAAATATTACAAGCTTCTGTGTATCCACAAAATGCTTCTGAACCTGAAAACAATGTCTTTAATTTCTAGCTTTAGAAAGCATTAAAACTAGGTAAAATCCCAAAGGATTTAAAGCCAACACATATTTTGATCTCAAATCTTTTTGTTGTTGTTTTTGTTGTTTCATAGGGAGAAATGTCTAAGAGATTAATGTTTTGCTGGTGCAAAAGGGCATTTTTCTTCACTTCCATTGCCAACAAAGACCGAATAGCAAAATATTTGGTTGTATCATTCTTAGTATTGGAAGCTCCGATGGGAAAATAATTTTTTCACAAATTATTTTGGGCATTAAAAATAATATTTGTGCAAATGGTTTAAAACAGCTTTTGGACTAACATCTTAATTACAGAGGGTAAATAATTTTAATGTTGAATTTAGTTCAATTTTTTTTTCTCTAGGAAGTATGTAGTGATACCTCAACTCTCTATTTCATTCAGTTATATTCTAAATTTTATGAATCAGAATAGAGCATCATATGCTAACTCTATTCACATTCCCTGTGTGACCTTAGAAAAATAAGTGTGTTATTTATAATAGGGTAGTTTTCATTTAATAACAAATAATTTTCTCCATTTCTTATACATGATGATTATATGGAGTCATATGAATATGGTTTTATTTAAATTAATATTGGGGTGGCTGTTGAATCGAAGAATAGGTGTTTGAGATAGAATTAAATTTTGAGTATTTATATTCCCCTCTAAACTCCAAATTAAGGTAATGCATATTGTATTTTTTTCTTCTGCCAACTGGCATTGCTTTAGTTAAGAAAGACTATTAGGAGTTAGAAACCATAATTCAGGTATTTAAAGTAAACACATTTTTAATTTGTGTCCACTTTTAGTACTTCCTTTGTGGATATTTTTGAAGATTGTAAATTGAGGATGTTAAAAAAAGGATCGACACCCTCAAGCCTGAAAGGTAGATGTGAGTCTAGCAAGTGCTAAAATTTGGACTTCTGAGGTTTGAACCAAATTTAAAGAAAGGATTCCCTACTCATCTTTAAGATCACTGGAAAAAAAATCTCCCCCGCCCCTGCTGCCCCCAATTCATCTTCCTTGACTGTCTTTTTAGAATTATTTGCGGATAAACATGGAACATAGGGACTCAATATAACAGTTATTTTGCAAAGAACTTGTGGAGAAGAATGGTTAGTATTTATATTTTGTTAAACAGAGTCCAAGCAACAGGATTATTCGAGTTACGGAAGATATTACTAGGCACAGTGTATATTCCAAAAGATGTCTCTGTAGGCTTACTATGATAAAATAAAAAATAGGGATCCTTGGACAGGAACAAAAATAATTCTCTTTCTGTTCAGATAATTCTGAAGTGACAAGCCATTTCATAATTTTAAAAAGTAAACTGAATACAAAAATCGGGACTGCATATGTGGTGACACTATAAGCTATAATCTGTACATAAAACAGTGACATAAAAATTATGAGAAAGTTTAAGATCATTGAATTTACAAAGGCCTAGCAAAATACAAAGACTCCAAGGAGAAAGTTACATTAATAGTTGTTATTTAATGGTTATCTTTCTCATGAGGTATTATTCTTTTGTCTTTTTTGTTTTGGTTTTCTGTATTACCAGAAAGCAAAGCCAATTTTTGAGGTTGTTTACCTTTTCAATTTCAGTTAAAAAACAAAAGGAATTGAAGGACAAAAGAATGAAGCAAGAAAAAAAAGTCCCTTCAGGCAAATCTTGAACTCACCTTGTTATATTATTAATGCATTAACCTCAAAGGAATCAATAGTCTTTTGAGGTTAACACATTAGCAAATCTAATCTCTTCTTTTTATTTGAAGCTGTTATAGAAATACTAGTTATGTGAACTATGGTTTTGGAATTTTAATCCTTATGTATTTGCATAGTAATTTAAAGTTTATAAAACATTTTAATATGCATCATTTGATTTTTATTTTTATCTGTACCAACACTGTGAGAGGAAGGTAGGGCAAGCATCATTGCCAGATTTTATAGAAAGAAGGGTGAAAATGATTGGGAATATCTTGCACAAGTTTATGAAGCAAGTAAATAAACCCAGGTTCTATGGATCTAAGCCCACTATTTCTTGTGGTTTTCTCTAATAGTCCATTGATTATAGGCACTTTTTAAACACATTGTAGGCTCAAAGTTCATTTACCAAATATATTCAGTTTTTTCCTCTGAAAACCTTCTGTAAAAGTGAAGATATTTCATAGTTTGAAAGATAAGAAACACAAAATATCAGATGTCTTGGCAAAAATATGTTTTTCAATTCTTGTTAATAGCAATTTTAAAAGTTCCCATAGGTATATATATATATAGGTTATCCTATTCATGTTTTATCACTTTAGCAGGAAATTCCTGCATCTTGCTAAAAACTCACAAACATCTATTGCAGTTTAATGACAAACACTATGTGTAAACTAGGAAAGGTAAACATTTTTCAGTTATCATGCCCTCGTCATTTCAAGGTGCCCTTCTCTTGGCTTAATTGACGTATTAACTAGTTGTTTAATACAAAGACTAAGCCAGAAATAATTGAAACTCAGAACAGTGATGGCATATTTTAATATTAAATAAAATTAAATACAATTTATATACTGTTTCCTTTCTTTAATAGAAGTAGAAAAAACAAGAGGAGGAGCTATGTTTTATTCAATCTCATTCCTAGTGTGGAAAGTTAGGAGTGTTGGTAAGCTGCCCTTGTGTAAGTTGTATTTCAGTAGGTTAATAAATCTAACTCCTATCTTCCCAGTGGAACTACTTCTAAAATTGTCCTATAATTGATATCGTTAACATATATCTAATCTGAAAATGATTTATGTTGAATAATAAGTGTATCAGATTGAATAAAATTATGAAATGTATAAATTTAATGTTAGTTTTGCCTGGAAATTTTAAGTACCTTTAATTTGATGTAAATTTTTTATTTTATAATTATAATTTAGTTATAGTACTTCTCAGTTACAACACATAGATGTAATAAAAGTTTCTCGAATTTATTAAAACGGGATTTCGACTGAGTTTGTCGAAAATATTAAAATGATGCGCTCTGAAGATTTAGGTGACAAAGAAGAATCCAAACCTACTCATTCAAAATTTACAGGCATTCTACACAGAAAATCTCCATCTAGAAGATATGAAACCCTAAGCTGACGTTTAGCTAAATAATCATCCAAGTGTGATCAGATACCACACAGCAGTGGTCCCACAGTGGCTCCTTACAGTATGTCTGAAATCCAATGTTCTTTTTTTTTTAAACCTGTCAATGTGCAAGGTAGAGGAGCTAACTTTGCATAAAATACTCTTTAAAAAGTTCAATAAGATTAAGAATTCTGGATAGATAAAAGATAATTTCTCTCTCTGTTTATATATATGCATGTATATATGTGCTGATGCATAAATTTCTCAAAATTAGACTTGAAAATGTCAGCAAAATTAATACAAATTTAATACTGACTCAGTGGAAAACATTCCCTTTGACCTAGATTATGAGATTAAATAGCATCTCATAGTTTATTATAGCATAATTTGTTAAAAGGAGATATTTAATAAAAATATATTCACATTAATATGGATACATGCTTATAGCCATATTAATGTATACACTCATATACACATTTCAATTGGTATATAATTTCTGAATGAAATACAATTCTAATAGTTAACTAAATACTGTGGTAAAAATAATTATTGGATAAAATTTATAAAAATAAAAGTTTGGCATATCATCTAGAAATGTAAGCATTTATATTACTAGGCTTTATATGTTATTAAATTTTGATAGACTTAATAGCTAGAATTTTAATAATGTGACTTCTCATTATCTTTTAATTCTGATTTTTTATACAAATTAATTTTTAAATGGTATACTTTTATTATCATTGAAATTATTAAGAGCTCTTAAGGCTAACTATATGCTGTGTAAATGTATTTTTGTAAGTTTATAAAACATGACAAAACAGATCATAAAACCAAAATGGAAGTGTTTCTTTTAATATTTTTTCAACAGTGGACGTTTACCCAAAGTAAGCAAGCTTGAACATAGAGTAACTGAGTAAATAGGTAATGACTAATAGATAAAGTTTAGAAAATTAATACAAAAAATCTTTTTTTATGGTATAATTTTACATTCACACTTGAATAGACAAGTGGACTACATTGCTATTAGCATAATCCATCAATCAATAATTATTAAACTTAAAAATATTAAAACCTACTATGTACTGAACAGTATATTTTAAAAGTTTGGTTCTGGGAATGAATAAAATAGAAAAAAGTATCTGCTATTATAGAATTTATATTATATAGGAGAAGACTAATAATAAACAAAATATACACTTTCAGATGGTGACAAGTGCTCTGGAGAAAATTAAGAGAAGGGCCTAGGATATGCCAGATGTTTGTGTGCTTGTGGATGGAGGGTGGTTTGAGATTTTATGTAGAATGACCACAAGAGCCAAAGAGCAAGAAAGAGACTTGAAGATTATGGTAAGCCAAAGAAATATATAAAAGCACATTTCATACAAAGGAAACAAGAACTGCTAAACTTTGAGGCTGGGGTTTGTCTGCTATATTCAAAAATGAATAGAGGTAGGTAGGAGGTGAGTAGTAGAAATCGGATCACACAGAGCCTCCTGGGACATTGTAGGTCCTTGGCATTTACTCTGAGAAACATTGAAAGGGTTGAACACAGGGATGCTTTGATCTAACTCAATTTGGTAAATAAACCAGAGTAGAGCTGTAGAAACATGGCAGAATTCTGAACACATTTTGATTTCGAATTTGAACTCATTTGATTAAGCATAATGCAAACAATGAGTGTTTAACCCATGTTACTGCTGCCAAAGCTATCTGCGTGGTGTGAAAACATGCAGTAGAACTGTGTAGTATTAAGTTTGTTTCATCGCTATGTATGCAAGAAACTACTTTTATGTTTTGAATTGATTTATATCATACTATATCACAAGAATATTTATGCACAACTAAATTGCCAATACAAGTTAAATACATTTAGTTTAATTAAGGAGGTTTTTACATTTAAACAGTTATTTGTGTTTTTATTTTTTTTGATGCTAATCATTGATAAAAGTTAATAGGGCTAGTGAAAGTCCTAAAGTCCTATGTTGAGTAAGCACTGGTCTTACTCAACATAAATATACAATACTTACTAATGGTCTTACACATATCACAATGAAAAAAACATTCAATGAGTCATTTATATATATATGTGAATACCATATCTTTTTCTAAAGATGTTAAAGATATCACGTAGTAAAAAAATGGCAAGAAATTGATTTAGAATGCCCTTTCATATTGCCACAGTTTTATGCTGAATTGTCCTTAGGTGTTTTACAGTCTGTACATTGTACCAAACAGCAGGCCTCAGGAGAGTGTTTATGAGCTTTGATTAGGAGCCAGTAGTATATGGTCGTTTTCATTTAATGCATCCCTATAGCAGAAAACCTAAAATGAGTGCACACTGTTATCTGCTCTGAAAACAACATACCATAATAACCAGAGGTCATCTTTCAGATAAGTCTATCAGCAGGAACGTTGGGGTCCAATGAGAATCCGACAGAGAAGCAGTCATGGCATGCAGGCTGCAAGCTGAGAACTTCTTCAGTTAAGTGTACTACAGTAGATTTGACCTTGCCTCTAGGTACCAAAAAAATTATACATGACATGAGCTATTTTATGTTAACCACAGAGTCCGTGATTCTCACTGTTTGGTTTGGGTCTTAGTGCTTTCCTGTAGCATATTTTCTTTAAAAGACATGATTATACAATAGTAGAAATCATTTAGAATATACAGAAGAATGGATACCTGAGATGCAGTTTCTTTTCACAGTGATAGTTCCCTTAACTTTCACATTTCGTGTGAATTTCAGCTCTCTTCTTGCTCTACTGCTGTGTGATTATAAAGAAACGATGGCTTTTTCATCAGTTACTTTTTTATAGCATAGGTCATCATGAGTCACTGGAGTAGAAATCAAAATAAATAATTACTTATTTTTATTTTATGAATTATTGTCCTTATAACCTTGGGAAATCTCTTTGACCTACAGTTTTAGTTTATAAAAAGGCCACAATAATATGTCTTGTTTATCTCACAGAGATATAGTGAAATATTTTTAATTGTGAAGTACTAACATGTGTAAAGTGTTATAAATGCAGTTTTTTTGCATGTTTGGTTTTCACTATATATGTCATGTATATAGGTAGAGATAGTCCTTGACTGAGTAATAAAATGTGACTGTTTTTTCACTTGTTCAAGATATTATCCAGTATTGCCTAGATTAAGGTCTTTCACACACATTGGTCTTCAGAATCCTGTCTCCACTCCAGCATTAAAAATCTGATATTATTACTAGTTACTCTCTTACTAAGTGTTTTCAAAGTAATTTCTTAAATAAATTAATACATAGATTATTAATTAAAGAATTAGTGGTTTATTTTGGCAATATCTATATTTTTACCTATCTGTACACCAAATTGTGGATAAACACTATTGGATTCATATATGAATTAAGCAATTTCAAGATACCTATTTTTATATAAAAGTTTGTTTAAAGTCTACCTATTGTTTATTTTTTCAGAGTAGGATCTCAATTTTGATTCTGTACATTTTCTGCTTAGTTTATGTAGTGATGCGTGTCCATGAAACTGTGTATCAAATGATGACTAAATGAAATTTGCTGATAAAAAGACACCATTGTGAATAAATACATCTCAACAAGAAGTATGGGAAAAATGTACTATTATGTTATCCTGCAGGATTTATGTGAATGTGTATTAAAAGAGAGCATAGACAATGTTTGTCAGAGATGAAATTTAACACAGAACAGAATTTTAGCCTTGGACCACCTGTCCTGATTGAATATATAATTCCACTTTAAATATACATAAAATTTAATATTTAAGGATAATATCAAAATCACCTCATATTTTTCAGTGTTTACAAGTTTTTCCACCTTAGATGAGTAAATTCATCTCTAGTTTTAATTAAATATGAGTAGTAACCACTTGCAAAGTCCTGGGGAAATATAATTCAGTATCTAATTGAGATCAATAGGTTTCTGGCAAAATATGTGTAATTTCCACATTTATGTAGGCCTTGACAAAACCATCCAGAAACTTTCACATAGATAATTGTATGTATGTATATGCATGTGTATATATACATGTATATATATGTGTGTGTGTGTGTGTGTGTGTGTGTGTACACATATGTACACATACACATATGTGATTTTTCTAGAAACATCTGCTTGCTCCCATGAGTGCAATTGTGACACATGCCACATGTCACCTTCAGAGATTGTGTCCCAATAGTGTTGAAAATTAAGATAACTGGAAGATGTCCATATGTTAACTGAAAGAGAGGAAGAGAGATTTGAGCAGTAATAAATAATTTGTCTAATCTTATTCAGTTATGAGGACAGCTGGTTCATCAACTAAGCAGATCTCTGAATTTGTTTTGGTGTGCTTAGATGAATTAGCTTGAAAATAGCAGAAAAAGCTGCCAAATTGACATCATTTAAGTCCCTTAATAACATACTTGATCCTCTCTACTATTTGTTTCTTCATACAGGTATTGATGCCAATACTGAAAAAAAATCTCTGTGATTTTCTGTCTTTTACCATTGAGCTAACACTCTATATGTACATTTCTTCAGGTTTTAACTATTTACTTTTGATTGTGCTTTGAATTTCTATTTGTACTATTCTTTGATTCGTTTTTTCAGTTCCAAAAAGCACAGGGAATTCAGTTCATCTTATTTGTCACTTGATATTGTAAGCTCTCAATAAACAATTATTACTCTAGGTATAAAAGTTAGATAATTTGTAAAATTATCAAAAACTATTAAAATTATTCTTAATAATTAAATTTATACTTAAGTTTTTTATTCAAAGTTAAATGTTGCAAGCGAAAATATGTTTAAGCAAAATTCAAGTTTGTATGATGAAGATGAAATAAGAAACAGGTGAAGAAAAATATGAATATATAATATGTATAAATTTTACAATATTCAGTAATACAATAACAACTTACTTTACAAATCTATGCACTTGAGCTCTGAAAAAGAAAGAATTTAGTTGTTTCTTTAAAACAATGAAGAGCCCAGTTACTTATATATTTAACATACATACATATGCATGTTATCATAAAAAATTTATTATGAAAATATGAACACCCTGGTTAGAGAGTGTGTGTGTGTGTGTGTGTGTGTGTGTGTGTGTGTGTTGTGTACTGTTTAGGTAATGGTGGTCCTAAAGATCCGTGTGTCCAGGCCAACACTACTCAGTTTCCTCCATGTCTGAAATGGCTGAGCTGCACATCAAATTCAAAGGCCAATGAGAAATTAAACACTTGTAGGCTTGGCGATGAGATGCATAAATTGCCTGAGTGCTATGTGTATAATTTAGAGAGAAGGAAAACTCACAGCTCATGATGTATTTGAAATCCTAGCTACCATTACTTCCTTGTGATGATTAATTCTATGTGTTAACATGACTGGGCCACTGGATGCTCAGATATCCGGTTAAATATTATTACTGATTGTGTCTCTGAAGGTGTTTCTGGAAGATATTGGCATTTGAATTGTTAAACTGAGTAAAGCATATGGCCCTCCATAATGTGAGAAAGCATCATCTCATCACTTTAGAGCCTGAATAGAACAAAAAGGTAGAGAAAAGTTGAATTCACTCTCTGCCTGACAGCTTAAGCTGGGACATCAATCTTTTTGTGACCTAGGCACCCCTGGTTCTTAGGCCTTTGGACTTGAACTAGAATCCACACCAACAGTTATCTCACTCTTGGCCCTTCAAATTACAACACAAGCTTTCTTGGGTCTCCTGTTTGCAGTTGGAAGATTGTGGGACTTCTCAGCCTCCTTAATCTTATAAGCCGATGTCTTATAAATTTTAAGAGAAACGAGAGAGAGATCTTAATGGCTCAATTTCTCAGTAGTATTCTAATACACTTCCCAAAATATCAAAGCCCAAGTATTGCTATAATAAGTTCTGATTACTTTTCAGTTATATTGAACCATCTACGTATTTCTCATATTATACTTACCACATATATATAAGCAAAGCTTTTGCTGAAACAAGGAATATGAATGCTTATACAAAGAGCAGATGTGTGTGTGGGCTGTGGCTAAAATATAAACAAAACATTTAAGGCATTATAAGTTTAGTATCATTACTAAACTTCAAATATTTAGTCCCTAATATACAAGAAGCTTTATATTGCCCTTATGACTATTCTTATGATCTATTTAATATTTAAGAATAATTAATATTTCAGTACTTAATTAACATCCCCCAAGTTAAGCAGCTAGTAGATGGAGGTTGGGAAGTTGTGTTTCTAAGTCTGAATTGTTCATACCATGCTGCTTCAATAAATAACCATAATTAAGTTCTTAGCAATGTAACAAACAATCCAACATGGGAAAAAATTTTGTGTTTTTAATAAATCCTACAATATAAACCTGTCACAAAAACAATGAGGGTAGAAAGTTACTTGGTAAATAAAATTATTTTTTCAAACTTCAAATAAAAAATATACCAGGCTTCTAAAGAATTTGATTCTAGATATAATTGTTGACCTCTGCTACTGGAACGCATAAATTCCAGTGACCCTTCCCTAGCTATGTTGAACAAAAATGTTTAGTACAAGAACAAGGCGCTTTCTTTTTATATGATGTAGCTTCAAAAGCTTCTAATATGATATAAAGCATAATAATTTTCTCTTACAAACTGTCTGACGTTGATAATCCTTTAACATGATGTTTAAAACATAAAATTTTCAAAGATTATTTTATATAATCGGAGGAGCTAGAAGTTCTGTTTATCTTGATAAGAGGATAAAATTGATTTGATAATTATTTGGGGTACTGTGTAAAAGTGAATGGAAATTATGCAGAAAATTTTTCTGTTTCATGAGCAAAAATAATACCTCAGTAACATCATGAATGCTTTTAATTCAATTTAATTAAACATAACCTTCCACTAACTTGTTGTGAAGTCCCAAAACTATTTTCCTTCATAGATCCTCTCTAGATATATAGTTAGCTATAAGTAAGTTAGATAGATTATTCAAATCATAGGGCCCAATTTTTGCATAGATTCATTAAAGAGTGAATACCTTTTAAACAAAGATGAAACCTTGGTAAAATGGCTGAGTGTTACCACAGTAAAACAACTTTTGATACACACATTTCAGATACGTTTTTATCATCTTAATTTCAGATACATTTTTTGTCGCCTTAATTAAGGATTAACACCTCCCTTAATCCTTAATAACATATTTCTTGCAAGATTACAGTAAAACCACTCAGTGTCAAAAATTTGTGAGGATTGGCACATATCTCTGGAATGTCATCTTGTTCTGGCTACTACATGTGGACAATCTATCTTAGTAGACATTACTGGGGATTTTATTATTGATGGTATGCCATAGAAATAATTGCCAGAGATTTTGACTCAAAACATGAGCCCTAGAGAAAATGATTTTAAACACTACTAGATTTAACTCTAATTACCTGATTTATTTTTTCTAATTTTTATATATCTTAAATGTAAAATAAAAGTGATAATTCTTATCTCACATAAATAACGCTTCTAAAACACCTAACATATAATTGCATATAGTTTTCCTATACTTTCCTCCTCATGTAAAACCAATTTTTGTTCTAATTTATTTCTAAAGGATATATATATTAGAGAGTTCTCACGTACCTTATGTCCAATTTTTCTTATTATTAACATTTAAAGTATGGCTCATTTGTCACTATTAATGAACCAGTATTGATGCATTATTAACTAAAGTCCATAGATTTCCTTAGGTTTTGTCTCATGTCTTTTTTTAGTACCAAGATCTCATCTATGATATCACCTTTGACTTAGTTGTTGTTAACTCCTTAGAATCCTTTTGACTATGACAGTTTCTCAGACTTTCTTGGTTTGTGATGACCTTGACAGTTTTGAGAAATACTAGTCTGTTATGTTTTTGAATATCTCTTAATTGAGACTTTATGATGTTTTTTCTTCCTCAGGATAAAACTGCATCTAAGATATCTTAGGAGGAAGACCACAAAAATAAAGAGCTATTTTAATCAAATTATCCTAAAGATATGTACTATCAATATAACTTCTCACTGTGGATATTAAATTTGATAACTTGACTGTGGTAGTATTTGTAGGATTTCTCCACCATTTATCCGAAATCAAAGAACATAAAATGCCAAGAGATGTCTCTTGTGGGTGACGTGTGTGTAGGGATAGGAGTTTATATGAAATCTCTGTGCTTTCTGCTCAGATTTTCTGAGAACCTAAAAGAGTTCTTAAAAATAAAATTTTTTAATTAAAAAAATCAATATTACTTTATTTTTTGGCTCAAATAGTTCAATTGACTAAATCGCCCTTAATTTAAAGGGCTACCATTATATATTAAGAAGTAGAGCTGACATATGCATCTGACCTTTAAGTGTGTTCTCACTGCATTACACCATTGATTCTTGAAAGTTAGGACCCAAATAGTGCCATGAAAATCATCTGGCAATGTGTTCAAACTGCACATTTTGAACCGTTTCCCAGACATAATGAATCAGAATTCCTGGGAGTGAGGACCAGCAATATTTATTAAAGCCTTCCAGAGCTTTTATGTAGGCTGAAGTTTGAGAACTGATTCACCTACCATACTAGAGAATGATTTCAAATGTTGTTAGAAGGTTAACATATCGCACACTGAGGAATACTCCTGCCTTACCTTCTGTTTATGTAGCCACAGAGGGAGCGAGCTTGATTCTGCCCTGGGCCACAGCTGTATGATCCATAAATATGAAAAAATTAGTCCATCAGAAACATACTTGACTGGAGATTGACCAACAAAAGCCCCTAATTTGGAAATTTGGCTTTAGGATTCACTAACATTAAAAAAAAAAAAAACTTAAGTTAGCATTCCTGGATGATGACCATTTTCAAATATAGTCGGGGAAGTATAGAATTTAGTCTGCCAATAAGGAAGAAAAATGAAGCCAAAATGAAGATTATCATTGAGCAATTGAGGCAAGTGCCTTCCTGGTTTTCCCACTGTTTAGTGCTAGTAATATTGGTTTATTCCTAGAGTAAAGATAAAACTCCTAACTCTGGATTCTTTGTGAAACTTATGCGTACTTTTAATTAGGTAGCAATTTTGCTTGAACTAGCTTGACTGTTTTTCTTATTTGAAAAAGTAATAACCATCACAGCAGGTAGAAGAAAGTCTCCTCATCATAAGGAAACATTTTGTTCACATATAATGCCGTCTAATATGTGTTTAACAAAAGACAAAATATTTTATACCTAATTTGGAATGAAAAACTCAAATGAAAACTTAAGAGGAAGTTATTATGTATTACTATGTATGTGTTCCAGTGGAAGGGCATATTGTAGAATAGGCTACGTCTTTGTATGCAGACCCTGTCAACTCTGCTTGGTAAACTGTAGGACAGGTCAGCATGGCATCATGTGCACAATTATGTATAAACCTCTCTAGATTGCAATAGCATCTGTGGACACACACACTAATATACACTCACTCTTTTTTCTACTATTGTTCTAAACACCTGAGGACATTACACAACAGACCTTGTCTTTATCCCAGATGACTTTCTGTCTTTCAATCCAGACATAAAAGAAGAGTTATACAAGATATATAGTTGACATGTATGTATGTGTGTATATATACATATCTTTTAGTACATATAATTTAGTACAATGTGAGAAGGAAAAATTGTTTATTGCATATTTTTTCAAGTAATACCTAAAGTCCTGAAAATACAGATGCCAAATCAAAATAAAACTAAATACATCAGGGAGTTTCAAGAATAGTCTTGCCATGTACAAGCAAGCCAAGCAGAGCTATTTGTTTATTTTGTCTTAAGATCTCTTTTCAGTAAGACATTCCCAATAAATCTCAAGAGAAAGAAGGCATTATTCCTGTTTATTGAAATGTACAAAAATCCCTCAGGTCTCTTCCAAGGGACAGCCATTATAAAGTCTCATTGACCATCAGCATGAAGCAGAATAAATATCTGAATGCCAAACTACAAGCAAAATAGCAATGTCATGGCCGTATTTGCCTTAATTCATGGCCTGGCTATTGGTTAAAACATTAAAGGAGTTTTTAGAAAAATTTAGTGTTCTTTTTTTATAATGGTACAAAACATGTAACATTCCTAAGTAATTTTAAGTGTACAGTTCAGTAATGTTGAGTATTGTCACATTTTTATGTTTCTATAACATTTTTATCTTGAAAAACTAATCTCGTTAAACACTAAACCTTCTTTCTTGATCCTCTCAGGCTTTGGCAATCAGATTTCTACTGTTTCTATGATTTTTGACCACTTTAGATACTTTATATGTGTGTAAACCTACACTATTTGTCTGTTGTGACTAGTTTATTTCACTTAGCCTAATGTCCTTGAGGTTCATCCATGTTGTAACTTGTGACAGAATTTCTATGTTTTTAAAGGCTGCATAATATACCACTGTAGTTACATATCACTTTTTTTTTTATCCATACATTTTTTTATGTACGTTTGGGTTACTTTCTCTGGATTTTTAGTGGCTCCTAGAATTTACAACACAAGTTTGTGCTACACTGCCTACACCATTCATGAGCTCATCTCTATGCAAGAAAGTTAGGTTATCTAGATAATTAGCAAATATGTTCCAGGTTTACATGTCCTAAAACATGGCTCTGGTAATCCTCACAGCTTTTTGAAAATGCCAGTACCTGTATTTATTCTTTAATTATATTTAGTCATTCAGTCTGGGATGGGATCTGCATATTCTTCTTATAAAAGAAGTCAGAAGTTAATTTTGAGGAATAGTTGAGCACACTGATTTAGGAATAAAATGTACAGAATGAGTCTTGCTCTTATTTGGAGTTCCCCACATGTACATTGGAACTCACATGACTGCAAGTGTCTTTGAAGCATCAAATTATAAGCAAGGACACTACCAAACTATGTCAAACACAGTCAAACAGAAAAATATCCATTATAGTGAGTTTTTTTTTTTTCTCTTTTTTCTTTCTTTCTTTTTTTATATATATATTAGTGTTTCTTATATTTTAGGGTGGCTAGAAATCATCTGGGAATCTTATTAAAAAGAAGATTCCTATTCACTTGGTCTAGGTTAGTAAAATGTAATTCTGCATTTCTAACCAGGTCCCAGTGGAGCTGCTATCAGACACCAGAGCACATTTTGAGCTTTTTAAGGAGAAATAATATCAACTCTAGTAAATTTCATAATGTCACTTTAAAAGTATTCAGCAAAAATAAAAGGAAGAGCAAAAATCTGTTTTACATAATACAAAATGTATTCTCATATAAATTAAACACTTAATCCAGACGACTGAATACTTATTAACATAGTATGTAATGTAAAACGTCAAAAATATATCCTTACTGGAAATATAGGTACACTCTATTAGGTAGGCATGGTATAAATATACTTCAAAATTTCTTCCATGTTTTGAGTTTAGGTGTCTTTTGTGTGATACATTGTATTATGGTGAATTTTGCATTATGCTGGAATGGTAACAGTGTTGAGTTAATCGTTTGCCAGATATATTTCCAAATATTTTCAGGGTTTTGAAACCAATGTGATCACAATAATTTGTATTACATAACTGAACACTTTTATTTTGTTTATATATAAATGAAATTGAATTAGATAAAAACTTTTGGATACTAAGGTGCAGTATTAAGGTATGACTTGTACTTGAAGTTAATTGTTTTTAAAATGTTATTTATTTCTTTAAAAGATGGATGAGGGACCAAAAAATAACGTCTTAGGTATGTACATGAGACACTTAGAGCCTAATATTTTTTGTTCTTCTCTGTTATCTACATTTTAAACCATTGACAAGCAGAGTAAGATGATCTTTTAAATCACTCATTATACATGATTTTCTATTATCTTACATCCATTATAACTTGTTAGAAACTCTTAATAATGCATGACTCCAGAAGGCAATTCCCTATAATAGATATGGATACTTAAATATTACTCTTTCTATATTTTATTATTTTATGAAGCATACTGGCAACTGAGCCAGTAATTTTGTCAGAAATGAAGGGTTACCAAGCAGTATCAAATTATTCAAAATATTAAATATGACAGCATAATGCAGCAAATTTATTTCATTTTCTTAATTTAATTTTATTTTCCCAATAATGAAAGAGTTATTTGAAGCTTTCTTATGAAATTCAAAACTCAATAAAGAAGTAAGATAATAACTTAGATTTGCTAAATATTCAATATATATCATATATCATATTACCTCGATCAGAATGCTGCAATTTAATGTTTTGTATTCAAAACATTCATTTTGGCAGAATCTGTTCTATTATGTTCTCTCATCAGCATAAAGAAGGAAAATCAATCAGACACTTGTTAAATTAAAGCAGTCTCTTGCTTTCTATCTTCTTCTGGTACCCCTAAGATGTGAATGTTGTTATGCTTGACATCTTAGATGTCCCTTAAACTTTCCTCTTTTTTTTTTTAATTCTTTTTCTTTTTGCTGTTCCAATTGGGTATTTTCTGCTACCTTGTCTTCCAAATCACTGATTGGATCCTCTGTTTCATCTAATCTACTGTTGATTCCTCTAGTGTATTTTTTGTTTTATTCTGTTCTTTATTTCTGACTTTTTTATGGTTTCTCTGTCCTATTTCATGCTTACTATCTCTTTGTTGATGTTCTCACTGAGATCATCTCTTCTCCCACTAAGTTCATTGAGCATCCTTGTAACCAGTGTTTTGAGCTCTGGTAGGTTGCCTGCCTCCATTTCATTTAGTTCTTTTTCTGGAGTTCTCTCATGTTCTTTCATTGGGATATATTTCTTTGTTTTCTCATTTTGGCTGCCTCTCTGTGTTCATTTCTATATATTAAGTAGATTTGCTACATCTCTCAGTCTTGGCTGGCTGGCCTTATGTAGTAGGTGCCCTGTGGGGCCCAGTGGCACTGTCTCCCTAATCACGTGCTCCAGGTGCTCCCTTGTGTGAGTTGTGTGTGCTCTCCTATTATAATTAAGCCTTGATTGCTGATTGGTTATGAGGATTGTCCATGTCCACAGCCTATGGGCTGCTCTGTGCAGGCTGACCCCACAGAGTGGGATTTGCCCCAGCGGGCTTGTGTGCCTGTTGAGACCATCCTTTGGTGTGTGCCATTTGTGATGCTAATAAATCTGTGCTCTATTATGGTCTGTTGCTAGCCTCTGGGTATGTTGATTTTTTGGCCCCTTGGGAGGAACTCCCGTGTAGACCAGGGTCAGCCTCTGCCTGTGATCTGCCTGGGGCTACCGAGTAGGAGCTATGAAGTGATTCACAGTTGGTCTTTGCTTATACTGGACCTGGTGGCACATGGGAGAGGCCACGCTCTGAACCAAGGCTGGCTGCAACCAACACCAGGCCTGGAACAGCTAAGCTAAAGGCTCAGGGGACCCCCAAGGCCTACGGCTACCTGCCGGCTGCCCATAAGGCTCAGCAGCTGAGAGAACCTCAGGTGGTACAAGAGTTAGGTGAGGCGGGGATCACAATAAGTCACTATGCTGGGGTGAATCATGTTCCCCAGGTTAGTGCAGATTCAGATTTCATGCAGGGCTGAAACTGTGGCCACTCACAAGTCTTAGATCACACCTAGGCCAGCTACCACCACCCTCAGGCTGACACATCCCTGAGATTTGTTTAAGAAATATTGCAGCTTGGGCTGGGGCTGATTGTCCCACACCGGAGCCCTGTTAATTATTGAAATTGCCTCTACCTGAGAAGATAGGCTGAGGCTGGTTGCCTAGCCACAAATATACTTCTGGTAATTTGCAAGTTGCGTAGGGCACAGTCTTAGGGAATCACTGGGGTAGAGTCAACGAATCTCACCAGGCCAATGCAGATTCATTTTGGCTGTGTTAAGGAGGCCTCAATGCAGACAAGATGGCCCCTGCCTGTAGGTCCCACTGGAGGAGGGCTCAGCAAAGGGATGGCGGGGCTGTCCCTCCAGACCTCACCCTGAAGCCACACAACTTGGTCTTTCCTCATAGGTCTCTGGCACCTCCTGAGATGCTGTCCCTCTTCCAGAGCCCAAGGTGGGTGCTTGCAATTGAGTGTGTCTGTGTGCAGGTCCTTTAAGGGAATGTCTGGGTTTCTAGCTACCTTTCCATCTCACCTGTACTGTCAGAATGCCCACTGGATTTTAGAGCCAGACTTCGTGGGGACTCCTTTTCCTGTCATTGGAACCCTGGGGTGGGGAGCCCCCTCGTGGGGCTGGGTTCCCTTCCTCCTCTGGGACAACATTTGTAACTGACATATCCTTCCCAGTGCTCAACTGCCACACACAGGTGTGGGGCCAGTCTGTTTTGGTCTCCCCACCTCCTACCAGCCTACATATGGCCTCTTCTTATATCCCCAGTTAAAGGAGTTATTGTCAGCTAGTCTTCAGATACTTCTCCAGGTTGATTGTTCTGTAATTTAGTTGTAATTTTAATGCAGTTACGGGAGGGAGTGAGCTCAGCATTTATCTACTTCACTATCTTGATCAGACTCTCACAATTTAAATGACTAAAGTATTAATACTTTTTCCAAAAGCAGAAACAAATCGAATCATTTCTAGTTTAAGGCTTACATTGTAGGGCGGAAGATGCCACATCTTTCTTTATAATTCATACATTTAATTTTCTAGTCAATAAATTTACTGAACACTTTATATATGGTTTGGTATCTTTTTGGTTAGTCCTGGTAATAAATAATAATATAACTTAACCTTCATGTAATTACCACTGACATCTTCAGCTGAGATAAACACCAAGGCAGTTTCTAATGAGATATCATACATCTGAATTTTATGGAAATAAGGATTTTTACATTTCCAGCTCAAATTGAAATTATTTTTATCAGACTAGAATTTTTGTTTTGTTTGCAAGTTAACAAATTGCTGCATGTCTACCTTCTGAATGTACATTTTTATATGTAAAAGTACAAAGTACCTTTGTGTTCTATGCAGTGACATTAATATTCTCTAATGCTAGTTATAAAGGGGATATTGTAACTGTATGATAGGTGTTTTTAATATATGGTGTTATTCTAACAATGAACTATTTTAAAATACAATTTTGCTAATTAGGCCATTTTTGTGTTTCTTTTCTGCACTTTCTCCAAATTAGTTCAATTTCTTATAAAGCGTTGCTACTCCTTCCAGCATATTATTTTGCTTGACCCTTTTGAATATTTTTTTCTTTTTGAGTTTTAAGTTTTCATGGGTTATGTTATATAGACTTCATTCAGTTACAATTTCACGTGGCATTCCAAATGGAAAAGTTGAAGTTTCATTCAATGGAAATGTAAAGAAGTCTCACACCAAGAAAAATACATTCCTAACTGAAAATATAGATAGTAAAATCCATTTTGATACTGCTGTCTGGTTATAATGATAATACAGCTGTATTTTTAGTATAAAACAGATGCACAATGCTGATTCAGGAACTGTAATTTAATATGTAACATAACTGAATATGATGCTTGGTAAGGCAATTTATCATAAGATTTTACTCTATGTTTACATAAAATTCAAATTATTATAATCTAATGGCTGTCTGTGGTACAGAATGTAATCATTGATCCTGGGTAGTGATTAGTTTAGTCCACAAACTTGAATTTGATTCTTTTATGCAACTGAATAGTTCTGTCATGTTTACTTTCCCAAGAATTGGATTAAAATGCTTTAAGAAATTTTTATGTAAAAAGATAGTACACAGCTTCATCTCTATGGCTATCTTTGATTTTTAATTTAATTAAATATTTAAATTATCAAGAAAAATATTAAGAGAATACCATGCAGTTCATTTAAATATTTAAAGAACCCAGGCTATCACCAAGTTTGTGTAATATTGGAAACACATATCGTGGAAGACCTGATTTAATGTAGGTTTTCAGAAGTGTTTCACTTTTTTATTAGAAAAAGAGAACTAATCCAACTTATAAATATTAATAAAATCATACACTAAAAGTGGAGCTAGAAAAAAGTCAGCCAGTGTTTTGCTGCAGTTCTTTAAAGCACACAGTCTAAATATATGAGAATAGAATTCTTGGCAATATTTCTTTTCTTTGTCTTACCCTGAGATTAAATTGCAGATTTTCCAAATCTAAGCACTACTAGAAAAATGTGTGCAATGTTCAACAAAATTGTATTACATAGTGAGTGAATGACATTCAATAAATGGTTTTAATAATAAGCATGTTTAGCAAATATGCATAAAATTATATTAAAACTGAATTATTCACAGAGGAGTAGTAGTTTTAGAAATTTGAATAAGATATAGTAAGGCACCAATTTTGGCACATACCTTCATTTCCTCTTTCCCTTGCTCTACAATTAGCTAATTTATCAGCAAGTAGGGGTATTGTGTGCATTACTTTATAAATTCAGGGAAAGTGAGCAATAAAATATCCATTAAAATATTAGAAAACATTACATATATGCATATATATTAGATAGGTAGATGCGTATATATATTACTATATATAAGTAATAGATTGTAGTGTCATGATATAAATATCCTTTAATTAGCAATAGGATATTACCAAAATTGTTTTAAAAAGCTATTTTTCAATATTATTAAATTTATTTACTCTTGATTATTGAAATTATAATCAATGGGAACTGAAAGTGTTTGCTATCTATATCCAACAAGTTGTTAAGCTATGCTTAGAACATATGGTTTCTTATATTTAGTTTAATTTTATCCACCAAATATAATAAAATTGTTTACAAGAATATATACAAAAAAATCTGTTGCATAGTATTCATAGGGTTAGAAGATAAATGATGTAAGTAAAATGCTGCATTGTGGTATGGGCAGCTATGTGTGGGTGTCAAAGGAATTATTAACTGAACATATTCTTGTTCTCCGTAATCACATTGCACCTCCTGCAAAAATTTATTTTTTGCTGAATTATGCCTAGTTGATAGTCTATCAACCAATATTTAGAAAAGTAGTTTCGAATTTCTCTCCAAGTTATACTGTATCAAGGAGGATTTATTATATTACACAGTTTTCTTAAAAGATGTCCATCAATTTTTCTTTTCCTTAGAAGCAGTTACATTTCTTAAAAGCATATTCATTTTTGTCTTAGGTCATTGAAAACTCAAAACTAATCATGTTTAAATTTTTTTATTGACTTCTAGAAAACAATGTTCAAATTTTTGTCAAAATTGTTCTCTGATTTCCTCAGGTGATTAACTAATTTAATTACTTTATTTTTTTCTCAGAAGTTATTAAGATTCAAATTTTGTATATTAGGATTTTAAAAAATTACCAAGGTACTATGAATAATAGGAAGAGAAAGAGAAAAATAAAACAAAGGTATTGATATTAAACTAAGTTGAATATGTAGTCATGATGGCAAATGATTTTACAAAGATGATCTTAGCTTTCTCAGGCAGCCAATGTCAAAATGTTACACAACTCAGTTATGCATAAATTTAAAACCAGATAGTTTTGTAGTCATAGTGCTACCATTCTTAGTCCATAAACAATTAAAAACATGTCTTAAAATGTTAAAAAAGAGAACAATCTATATTGTAATCAACATCGTTATTGAAAATACAGTGACAGATTTCTTAAGACTCATTTCTTGGAGGGTTTCTCAACATGGGTTGATGGCATCTAATATAGCATGAATTGATCAAAGGATATTTACTACAAGAATAATATGATACACCACCCTGAAGGTCTAGGAAAACCTAGAAGTATATTTTATAGAAATCAGAGGAACACATGAATTTTTACATCCTTGAGGCAATTCTCCACAAATATTGTTTATTTGAACTTAGCGCTTGATAAACATTGAATGGTTGTAAGCTTGAAATTATGCCCCCTTGGCTAATGCCTGGAGTGCAGCTCCTCTCTAGTATCTGTAGGTTGAAATCTGTCTCATGTTCCTGACCAGATATCCTGGTTCTATAAAATTAAATACTCTTTTATGAAAACTCCTGAAGCTAGTAAGGGTATAGGACAAAATAACATGTATATTATCTCTACACTATCTCCGTTCTAAATTGAGTCAAGGAGTGTCTAAATAAAAATATAGAACTTTTTAAAAACTAATCCTTGCCCAACAACACATTGAAGAAATCATTTAGATTCCATATTGTTTACATACAATATGAAGAAATTAATTTGGCATAATTTTGTTTTGGAAAATAGTAATAAAAAGTCCCAATTCTCTAGCAAAGTCAAATCTCAGTAAAATATTAGCATAACTAGTTTGGAAAGGAAACATGATAATGGATAAATAAGTGTAGAAATAGCTGTCATAAAAAGCAGAAGCAGGAAAATACTGCAGTGGGTAATGGATAGTGTGCAGTTTTTGGATCCACATTACCTATGTTCAATTGCAAACTTATGTAGTTAAGAGTAATTTACTTTTATAAGCCTCAACGTCTTCATCCAAAAAAATAAATAATTAATTTGAGCCTTAAATAATAAAGCATCTGAAAAGACTTTAACATGGTCTGGAAGGAATGTTTAACAACCTTTCTGAGTTTAGAGTCAGAATGCACAAAAGGTGGGCATGAGGAAACATGCAATTATAAAACATCTAAAGTTAACATTTACTCCAAATGAAGCTAAAATAATGATCACGAAAATGAATTGAATGGATATCCTGGGAGGAGACGAAACAAATATTTTTAGAAAATTGACTCCCTAAAGAAAAACCTTTTTGACTCTAAAATTTGGAAGGTCTCTCAGCTTACATTATAGATGAGGCCTCTTTTATCACTTTATAATAAAAGCACTTCAGGTAATCAACATGACCCAGGTATTTACAGGTTTCAGTCATCTTTTTTTTTTTATTAAAATAATGATTGAAGAAAAGATACAATAGAGAAATGAAACCTAACTTTCATCAAATATCAGACTAGATCACCTAAGGTTAATATGCATATGAGGAAAATTCATGAGATAAAAAAGAATTTTTTAATATCGAAATAAATAGTAAAATGAAATCCAACGGACAAAAAATATGGAATAATTTAAAAAATCAAGAGCCTATTTCTATCAAATTGTCAGAAACCAACAGAATAAGAAAGTGTTCTTGAGATTTTAGAAAATGTTTAGAAATAACAAAAATTCAGTTGCAGTGGCAGATTTAATTTGACAATATTGCACAGAATGCAGAACAAAATACAGTTGGAAAATATGAAATAAGAGGGAAAACACAGCGACAATTCAGGATTTATAACAGCCAATTAATATGTGTTCAAAAAGAAAGAAAATGGAGGGAGAAATGATCAAGGTGAGAATAAAAAATGTTTCCAAAATTGAGAAAGTTCCTGCATCTTAAGAATGAAAGTATTCATTGGAAATAAAACAAGATAAATAAAAGAGAACTAAAATTAGTCTTGAAAATTTGGAGTGGGAGTGACTGGTTAATAATGTAAAATGTAGAATACAAAATAAGTGAGAAACAGGCTTCAAATTGCTAAATAACATATGAAAAAGAAAAAAAGCCACACATTTAAAGTCCTGAGGGACTTTAAGTTGATATCTTTATAGACCAAATTATCAACTAAATGTAAGAAAAAAAATGCATTCTTAGACACATTAAAACACAAGTTAGCATATATATAGATTCTTCTGCATTACAAAATTAAAACACAAGTTTGTGTGTGTGTGTTTTCTGCCCCCTCCCCCTCCCAAAAAAAAAGTTACTTGAGAATATATCCTAGTAAAATGAGAGTGAAAGCCTAGATGAATCTTAAACTTCAAGAAATAGTTGATCTGGCTCAAGGGTAACTAAAATTCAAGAGAAATGTCTACCTCTTGAAGCAATTGGTTATAACAGATCAAAATTTCCATTAATAGCAGCTAGAAAGATAGATACACTTTTTAAATATCATAATTTTAAAGGCATCCTATTTCTGTGGAAGAAACAAGGAAAATATGGAATAATATTCCAGAGGAAGCATAACTATTTACAAGTGAGCTAATGACAGGTCTCAAATGATTCAATGCTCTTGAATCATTTGTCCCAGCTGAAGGTAGGGGATCAAGGCTTGGGTTAGGAAGACTAGCAAGTGGGAGAGAAATCAGGAAAGGTCACATAATGTTGCTTCACATCCCTAGATATTGATGTCAGTTTGGAACATGTGTTCACAATCCTCAAAAGTTTAGACAGTCCCTTTCCCCAGTGCAATTTTCTGAGAAAATGGAGGGTGATTTCTTTGCAGAGCTCGGGGTAAATCATTGCCACACACCCTCATCCTGCAGTTGCAGCATCCTTAATACTGATGATCCAGCCTCTCTCTCTGTCATTGTGTTCTCTGAAACAGAACTAATTCAGGTCCATAATTTCTTGAGCAGCTGGCCCTCAGCCTGTTATTCATTCATTCGCCATTCCATTGGGTAGCCATCTATATTGTCCAGGATGTTGCAATACTAATTTCCATAGCACTCTGCAAGTCAAGCCATTTTGACCATAATTTTAAAGTCATATTCATCATTGTAGCTTCTCCTACCTTGCTTTTGACGTTTAAACTTTGATTCTTTGGCCTCTGTTATTTAATGATTTTCTATTTCAAGAGAGTGAGTATAATACTGTAATAGCATCTTCTGCCATTTCTGGAATCATCTGTATTGGAGACCAGTCACCACTGTATGCTTCAATGATGCTTTTTTCCCCCTCTCATCTGTTCATTTCTCTTCACCCTAGTGAATGAATTGACTTCAAGGCCCACTAGTAAAATGCAGTTATCTGATAAGTTTTCCACCTTTAGTGATCTAGCATGTCCACTTCCCTGAGCATTTTAATTTTTTCTAGCATCTTCCATGGCAATTCTGGCATTTCTACTTCACCTAATATGGAGCACTGCTTTCTCCAAGTTTCCCAGAGACATTCTTAAAGTGTGTTAGCATTGATTCCACAAGTTTCTGCCAAGGAATTAATCCTATTTCACGGAAGACTTCTCTCACGGGAATAAAATTTCACTTGTCATCCTTATGTATGACCTTGTTGATCCAGCACCTTCAGACCCAGTACCGTACATACTCCTTAGGCCCCACCGTTACCTGTTGACCAGAATCTGAACCTCCTCTGAGATACACTTTTCTCTTTCATTAGACATTGAGTGGGCCAGGTTATGTTATGTGACCTTACAATAATTATTGGTTTAGGGGGCCAAGAAAAGAGGTGTCTATGTTTAAGAAAACATGTGTTGCATCTTCATTGTCTTTGTGGTAAACCATATTGAACTAATATAGATATTATATGTTAGCTTTTAATTAGCCATTCAGAGTGCAGTATAGGCAAAGTCAGAAGACTTAAATGAGCTTAATATGAATAAAAGTTCTTAATATTATTATAATAATTTTGCATTATTATTATAAGGCTATTATAATTTATTACCTTAGTATTTTTGTTTTGTCCATGCCAAAGTAAGCATCATACTATTAACACACTGTTAGTGGAAACAGAAAGTTACTTTGTTTCAGTTCTTATTGTGTACGGAGAAGATATACTATAGAAATATGACAGAATAAGAAATAGAGATTTAAATCTGTTATTAAAATTTAGAAAAATAAAAGAGAAGAATTTAAAAAAACAGTAAAAATTGAGGAAAATTAGAGTAGTATAATGGAGTTAAATACTCATCTTATGGTATACACACAACAAGAATATCAAAAGATAGAGACTTAAATATGCTATTTAAAAAGGTAAGAGACTACAAGGAGAACCCCTCCCCATCCAAACAGATTAAAATGGATTATAGGTAATGAGACTGTAGGTAGAGAAAGCTGAATGAATGACTTGATTCCTATCGAAGATCCTATTTGATATTTTTTATACTGCATGTACGTTACTTCTAGTAAAACAAAAACTTAGCAAAAATTGAGGGTTATTCTACAAGTAACTTGTTTTACCCCTATGGTGGTGGTGAAAATCATCAGTTCTCTTAGGAGATGCTTCTGCTATCTCTGAATCTTTTGCAAACATTGCAAGATTTTAGGGCATTTGTCTAATATCTTCATCTCATTTCTGATATCATTTAAAATTCCCATTCATCCTTGATTTCCCCTTGCTTCTTTGTCTGACTTAATTCTTTTTAAAGGTATCTCGCCTTATTTATGAATGTCTGTAAGATGACTTAATTATTTTCTGGATCAAGGCAATGCAAACTAAATATTTCATATTTGTTTACATGAATTTCTCTTTTAATACCATAGTGTGAATTACAACATAGCTGCTCTATGTGCACAATATGATGGATAATCCTCTCTCTACATTAATATTCATTAAAGTAAAAAAAAAAAAAATCAGGTTTAAAAAAATTAGAAATATCCTCATTCTTAATATTTGAAAAGCAGTGGAAATAGCTATTCTTATCGTTTAACATTAAATAATATAAGTGTTACACTTACATTTCAGATTTAAAACAAAAATATATCTTTTGAGAAAGGATTTAAGTTTAGTGTAGTTGAGAGCCTGCATTCAAACTGACATTGTATGGGTGAAGAGGGTCAGTAATGAATTTTGATTAAACAAGCACAGTTCTGTAAAACACAATTCTTTGTTAAAGAGAAGTAATCATTAAACTTTAGTATGCCCATTCAGCTGGTGTTAACACTTATGACTTTTGTTAGCATCCAAACCATCCTGAGTGGCATAGTGAGGTGTGGAACAGAAAAATATCTGGTAGTAAGAAATTCTGGAAAGAGTATAATGACATAATTTCAATAGATTGCTTGAGATTACATTTGTTCTGAAAATATTTTAATTATGAATATGGATTTTTTTACATTTTCCTTTATATGGAAAAACACGTTTTTTCCATCTTTTATGAAAATTGTTTTACTAGCATTTCCATACAAAGTCTTGAATTGATGCACTAATCCACTAATTTAAGTAGCCAACCCCCTCATTGCACAGAATTCTTATACAGCTAGAATTGTTTAATGTTGTTTTCCTAATCAGCATAAATCTAACTGTCCAACAAAAGACTGCTGAAACATTTCAGACAGTGATTTTACCTAACTTCACTCTCTTTCACTATTTGTACTTTAAGGATAGTTTTATATTTGTGGATAACTGTGTTTAAATATTCAGAAAACAGATTATTAAATTTTTGCTGAACGATTCATAAAGAAAACACTAATTAGAATAACAACAAAAAAAAAAACAGAATCGCAATTTTCCAAAATAGTAACTGTGCCAGGTGAACTCAAGAAATGCTTCTGCTAACTGAAACTGGCAAATAATACTTGTAATAATGATTAATAGTTTTGTTCTGGATATTTAAAAGTGAATTGCTTACCATAAGTCAGGACTTCTGGTTCTTATTCTAAAGTTCTGTCACTCACAATTTTACTAATTGACCTATTCTAACTTATTTTTGTCTTAATTATTTTCTCCAAGTATAATTTGGGGATTATAATTAAAAATGAACAAATAAATACACTGGGTAAAGTGACAAAATGAAAAATATCTTCTAGTTAAGAGGTTCTGACTTAAATTTTGTGTGTTTTCCACATTTAATATTAATTAGATCTAATAGCACCAACCACTGTAAAAAGAATGTTATGCTATCAAAGTATTTACACTAAATAGGAAATAACCTTTAGTCATTCTTTCTTTAGACATTTTCCTCTCCTAAGAGAATAACTAATTAAAATGTCATGAGTTCCAAAGTTACAAATTAAAGTCTAAAGTTTTAATAACATAACCATAGAGACCTCAGACTACTTACTAAAGTACATAGTGAGGAAAATAAATTTTTTCAACTCTGAAACAGAAAGTAAAGACACTAATACACTTCCCTAATTATTTTAAATTGTTTTTTAAAATTAATATGAAAAAGTATTAGAGCCTTTGTATAAAGGGTTTATCTTTTTTTCTCTTTTGCTACATCAAGTGCCACTTTTTTTCTATTATGCATAACAGACCTCATTTCGATTCAGATTGTATCATGTCTCTAACTTAAACTTAGCAGTTTTCTGTTAACAATTATGCAGCCCCCTTGCTACCCTGTCCTCCCAGTTTGCTCAGTTGCATTTTTTTGTGTCTTTTCCAATGCACAGTGCCACCATGTCTGGTAATTGTCTGCACTCATGACATTTCCAAGCAAACAGTTTCAAAGATCCTTTATCCCAACACAAACATCTTTAGAGAGATGGGAGGTTTACTTAAGATCACACTACTCTTTGTTCGATCTTTGCTAATGCTGCAGCATTTGGAAGTCTTTCTGAAAATAAATTGTGTGATGTTTTTCTACAGTATGCAGAAAGTACCGTACCTGAAAGATTGTACTAGTCAACTCAGCACATAAAATTCCTTTTCTGGCACCAACTAAGCTCCAAGGAAATAAAATGATCTGCCCTTTTTACAGTGCCTTGCACATATAGATACTCGTTAACTATTTGGAGCCAGAGCAACTTTAATTCCCTCTTCGTATTGCAGTAATAATACCCCTGCCATTGACTATTTGGTTCATCTAATTTTTCACTATAACTCTCAGGGCCATTAAAAATACCACCTGCCAAGTCACAATGTATCTGTAGGTTTATAATAAATTCAGCATCTCCACTTCATTTGTTAGCAGATGCTGAGCTATTCTGGAATGAACCTGATTCTTTGTGGTATCTTGTAGCAATTAAATTTGTGGTGTTTTTATGAAGTGTTGAAGGATCTAATTTTTCACTTACCTAATTATTCGTTCTAGTTAGAAAGTTGTTCAAAATCAAATATTACACAAATAAATATAAGGAAATAAAAGAACATTAAGTAAATCAGCCATTTTGTACTTGAAGGAAACCTAATTATAACTATTTATAGTCAAACCTGCACTTAAATTTGCAGAAATTCAAATGACAAAAATTTTCTGAGTTTAATTTAAACTTGTTAACAAATGATGTTCACACATCATTTAAGGGAAGAAAAACAAACAAACAAAAAACAGCAAAAAGAGAGGCATGTCTGAATAACAGACAAATTTTTTTAATGTCCAAACAAATCGCCCTCCTTTAGCTTCTGATTTTGTTTTCTTTTGTTTTTGTTAGTACTGCTCCTTTCTTTTCCATGTATGATTACACTACGATGCTACGATTCTGGGATTTTTCATACTCAGAGGCAGAAACATTATCTACCATAGCCCTCAACATGGACATACACACACAGTCCTGCATGTATACACCCCATTCCTTAGCATGGATGCACAAATTCCATTCATTAGCATGAAAATTTCCACTCAATGCTTTAAAACATACATGCACACACTATTTCAAGGAGAATATGCAAACTTCAGGAATGTTGAGGGCACAGAAAGTCTTCGGTCTCAACAAATATCTCCTTTTCCTGTCCTGCTATTATCAATGTTGCCTGAAATTTCTAAAATTTATTTAATTCATCATCATGATCAAAATTGTCATATTCAGTTGACATTAGTTCAGAATCCTTTCAAACCCTGTCAGTTAACCAAAATCAAGTTAATTTAGCAATGGAAATCTTGAGAGTTTGATCTACAGGACGATAAAATTGTTCAGGTAAGGTGTGCCTAGTTAGAAAGAAAAAGAAGAAGAAATGAATAGGTATCATAGTTAAATAGGTGAGAAGTAGGTATGAGGAGAGAAAAATATAACATAAAAAAAAACCCTGTCAACCTTGCTATTTTACCAAGTCAGCGCATCATAATTCTACACAATTCTAGTGAAAAGTGTTTCTTGCTATGCCCATATAACTAAGTTGCATCCCTGTTCTGTGTTTCTGTATGCATCTCTAAATAACATTTTAAATTTTATTATAGAAATTTAAAAATATATACAAAATAGAACGGTATCATAAACCCCTATATGCGTTCACCTGCTTCAGCAAGTGTCAACTCTTGGCCTATCTTGTTCCGTCTGTAGCCAAATCCGTTTCCCACCCTTATTTCTCCTATTCCAGATTATTTTGCATCAAATCACAGAAATCAGGGTATTTCATCTAAAGTTATTTTAATCTCTACCTTGAAAATACGAGGTATTTTAACTAGAATACTATTATCACATTTAAAAACAAATTATCATTTGTTTTCCTGTTTGCTTTTTTATGTTTTTATAGTTGTTTTATTCAAATTTATATCCAAATAAAGTCCCTTTGGATTAATTGATATGCACCATAACTGTTTTTAATTTGTAGGTACCCATCCCTCTTTATTGTTCTCTTTCTTGCAATTAATTTTTTGGAGGAAATTGTGCTGTTTTTCCTGTGCTATTTCCTGGAATCTGGATTTTGCCAATTTTCTCCTCGAGGCATTTTTAGCATATTTCTGTTCCATGCATTTCCAGAAGTTGTCAGAGGGAAGTATGTGGTGGCAAATTACAGCCTGCGGATAAATCCAGCCTGCAGCTTATTTTTGTAAATAAAGATTTATTGGAGCACAGCAACATTATTCACTTATTTATTGTCTATGGTTGTGTTTACTCAAATAGGCAGAGTTGAGTTGCTATGACAGAAACCACGTGGCCCACAAAATCTAAAACGTGTGCTTTCTGGCTCTTTACAGAAAATATTTGTTGTTGCTGAATTTTGAGAATTGAAGTTATTTTTGTTTGTTTCTTTTTATTTTGTATACTTCAGATTTGGACTTATGTACTTCCTACAAAGTAAATAAGGTCAATTGTCTCCTTTTTTGTGATAATAAAAAACACTAATCATTATTCCTGGATCTAATCATTTTATCAAGGGGTTGAAAATTCTTAAGGATATACAAGCTGGTTTTTTTCAGGACCATGTCATAAAACTATTTCCTTGAGATCCAATTTTTATAAGGGCCCTTCAAATATTGTTCTAGAACAATTTGTTGCATTATTTTATAAGGAGAAAATTTACAAAACTTTTTGAAAAAAAAAATAATGAAATAATGTCAGATCGAATTTGGTTTCAAAAATGCAAATTCTTAATGTTACTGAGTATCAATTGCCTAATATTTAAAATAGAAGTATCAGGACTTACTTTGCAGAAACTTGGTGAATATTGGAAATTATATGTATAATTTGTTACGTATGTAAGTTACATATTTCCATGTAAATTATATATGATTTCTAATGCATAATAGATATTCAATATATGTTAGTCATTTGTAGTACCATATTTCAGGAAAATGCAGTTTTTTATATTTTAACATCTCTGAAATTGGACTGCATTGTATAATTAATGAGTCTTAGATTTAATGAAATATGAGTAGCAATGTGACTAAGGTAATTATTTCTTGTATAAGTGTATTGGTTCTGGGCCTTTGATGTTGATCCTAGAAGCTCAGATAGAATTTCCTTGTGTGACCATATTCTGTTAAAAGTTTCTATTGATTATTAATTTTTCCAAAGTTTTATGGAAGCTCTGCATTCTGATATTTCAGTTGTCTATTCTATATGTCCTGTTCAGATTAACAAAGGTGAATTTTCAGAAATATTTGTAATTCTAATGTTATCATGGGGAATTTAAGGGATAAAAGAAAACTGGAATTTAAAAAGTGAGTTTCTACTTTTCCATATTCCATTTTGTATTTTTCATTATTTCCTTTGTGTATATATCCTCATGGAATGTTATATGGAGAAAGAACTGAAATTCCAATGCTTCATCCAAATTATGACGAATATAAAATATTTTATCATCATGGTCTGCATACTCTAAAAATAAACATTAGAAACTCTGAGTATCCTCTGTTAGCCTAATTTAATCATGTTATTTTTTTATTTCCTACTTGGCTATATTCTGATATATATTATAGCATTTTAGTATCTCACATATTTTTTCATTATAAATTTTGTAGAAATACATTAAAATTAAAAATAAATCATAGTGCCATAACCAACCCAAACTAAATACCATTTTGTTGTATTTTCTTTCAACTTATTTCTCTCATTTAGAAATTATTATGCTATATGATATTATTTGATCTTGCAGTTTTAGCATATTCTTGGATCATAATATTTTTCAATTTTTTCATGTTATTTTAATTATTAAATGCTAATAGTTAATATTTTAAATTATTTCATTTCATAGTTGGACATAGTTCAACTTACCATTATTCTATGTTGAATACCTTTCCCATTTTTTTCTGCTAAAACACCTTGCAATGAACATATTTACCTCTCCCCCCTCCCACCAATATTTCTTTTGGATCAAAGTTCTTGTCTTTAATTTCAACTCCAACATCTGGATCAAAGTTCTTATCTTTAATTTCAACTCCAACATCTGGATTATCAGTGGATCTTTCTTTTGATTTTTTCTTGATTATGTGTCACATTTCATCTTTGCATGTTTTGCATTGTTTTATTCTTGTCTATAAAGAACTTAGATCTGAAGTATACTGTGTGTATGTATTTGTGTGTATTTGTATTTATTTACGTGCCTTCTCATCTTCTACCTTGAGAGAATATTCTTCTGTGATAGAATTAGAGTTAGGTTGATCATTTAAACACATTTAGGAGTGAATTGCTTAGGCACATAGTTGTAGTTTTAACCTTTCTAGGATATTCTTTTTTTTTTAATTTTATTTTATTAGTTTCAAGTATATAGTACATTGGTTAGACATTTATATAGTTTATAAAACGATCCCCCTAATTGCACTTTCTCTTCTCTGGCTCTCCACCTAGCCATTACATTAATGCTAATTGCATTCCCTATGCCATACTCACCATCCCCGGGAACATCTATCAACTACTAGTTTGTACTTCCTTAACTCTTTACCCCATTCTCCCAGCCTCCCAAACCCCCTCCCCTCTGGCCATCACCAGATTGTCTTCTATATTTGTGAGTCTGTTTTTGATTAGTTTGTTCTTTTGTTCTTTAGATTCCACATATAAGTTAAATCATATGGTATTTCTCTCTCTCTGACTTATTTCACTTAGCATAATAAACTCTAGGTCCATTCATGTCATTACAAATGGTAGGATTTCCTTTTTTTAATAGCTGAGTAATATTCCATTGCATATATGAACCATAACTTCTTTATCCAATCATTTCTTGATGGGCAATATTGAAACACTAGAGATCAAAGGAGACCCCCCTATTTTATGCCTTTGTGGGCATATGATCCACTTTTCTAAATATCCTGAGAGAAAAATGTAAAATACTACTACCGGTAGTAGTAACAGAACATACTTATAAGCTTACTATTTTCCAAGCACTATTAAAAACACTTTAATATATTAACTTATTTAATCTTTATAAAAAATCTATAAGGAAAGCACTATTATTATTCTCATTTTATGGATGAGAAAGTTTAAGTGATATGCTGAAAATCATAGAGATATAAATAGTAAATGAAAAAAATTGTAAATATAAATATTATAAATTTATTTAGAACAACAAATAATAGTGGTTTTTTTTTTCTTTTTTATGGTTGTTGTTTTGTTTCCTTAATAAGACTGAGATCTGGCTTCAAGCTACAAAGCTGTCTGGTAACAAGAGGAATTCTTAGAATCTATATTCTTCAGTCCTGCAAGGGTGTAGGGAAACCAGGTTTCCCTGAGGGTGGAGATTTTCAACCTTCAGACTCAGTAAGAAAACCAAGTTAAAAGAAAACTAAATTAAACTTATCCAAGTTCTTGATATTGCCAGTTTACCTCCCAATTCTGAGCATATAGGAAAATTGCATAACTTACTCCCTCAAATCTTATCATTGTCATATGATATACATTGACCAACAAAAAAGTAAACAAAAATTACATGTGTCACTTTCAGTCAAAATATTCACAATCCGGAATAAATTCTCCATTTTCTTCTACTTTCACCACAGCATCATATATGGATCCCTGTATCAAGCTCATGAATGATGCTCTGTGAAGCAGGGATGGCTGCTGATCTGCAATGAACATAATTAGTGAGTAAGAGTAAATCTTGAATCATTAAGGTCACTGTGGTTTGAAATTTATTTGTTGCCATGGACTAACCTAGTTTATCCTGATAGATATAGTCAGAGTTATTTTGTAAACACAATTGAACTTGCCTAAGCCTTTGTGATTTGGCCTAGCCCGCTTAGCTCTATACGGTGTCCAACATTCAAGGCCCCCAAAGTTCTTTCGAACTCTACGCCATTTCTTTTAATATCTTTTTTTATAAAATATATAGAAACTATAGACATTTTTCAAAACCAAGAAAAAATAAGGAAGACAATTATCATTATGTATAATCCCCCATATCTGTAACTATATTAATGTTTTTGCTCATATTTTGTATTCCAGTGGTATGTATATAAACATGAAAATATAAAAAAAATCAGTTTTACAAAATTTATTTTAAAAAATCTTTTTCTGTCCCTTCTTAAATTTACTATGCAGCATAAAGAGCCATTTTCACATATTTTAGGCATTATTTTAGGAATGGTTTAAATTTCTAAATAAGATAGTGTTAATAAGTTTATTATTTTTTAAAATGTGTTTATTTTCTTCTATCAAAGAAGAATAAGAATTAAACTTTGCTTTTATTTTCCTATAACTACAATACACACTCATCACTTTCCACTCACCAGGAGATCCTTTAATTATGTTTCATCATAATTTTGGCTAGATCGATATTTTTATTTATTTCATGATTATTATATACATACTATTTAGGTCTTAGTAATAAACTTTAATTTTAAAGTTTTTGCATATCTACAAAATTTTTATATTACACTCACAATTGAGTGATAATAGTTTGGCTGATTATAAATCTAAGTTTAGATTTCACTTTTCTTCAGACTTTTTAAAATATTTTCCATTTCTTTTTAGCATCTGTTGTTTTTCATAAAAAGTCTGAAGCCCTTCTAATGACTGAGTCTCATTATGTAGCTGTTTCATTTTTTTTCTCATCTGGAATATGGTAGGATTCTTTTGTTGAACCCAATATCCTGAAATTTTACAAGGAAGTGCATTGTCATTGGTCTAATTTTCTGTACTGTTACAAAAAGGATACAATGTATCCTTGAAATATAAAAATACATGCACTAAATAGCTATAAAAATTCTCAGATTATTTATTTAATAAGTTTTCTTTTTATTCCTCATGTGCTTTTTTTTCTTCAAACTCATTTGAATATTTGAATTAATGGAATATGTCTCTCATTTTCTTATACTTCTCTGTCCTCTCCTCTATTTCTGTCTTTCGTTGTTTGTTTTCTCTTCTTCCTGTGAGATTTTCTCAACTCTATCTTTCAAACATACTATTGAGTTCTTAATTTATAATTGCAAAAGAAAATACACAAAGAATACACAAGAGAGCTACTGGAGCTAATCAACAAATATATCAAAATTGCAAGGTACAAGATCAATACATGAAAATCAGTTGTGTTTCTATACACTGGCAATAAATAATTTGAGAAGAAAAATAGTAAAAACATTACTTATAATAATATCTAAAAGAATAAAATAGCTAAGAATACATTTATTAAAGGGAGCAAAAGGCTAGTAAATAAACGTAAATATATTTCATGTTTAAAGATAGAAACACTTGATGTTGTTCTTCCCAAATAAATCCACAGATTCTATGCAATCCATCTTAACTTTCAGCAGTCTTTTAGTTGAAATGCAAAGCCAATCATCGAATTCACATGGAGTTGCAAGGGGCTCAAATTGCCAAATGATCTTTAAAAAATAAGAACAATGTCTGAAGACTCACATTTCTTGATTTTATAATATAATATCAAGCTCCAGTAATCAAAACAATGTTTTACTGCCATAACTATAGATATATATATAAATGGAATAATTGATATTCAAGAAATAAACCCATTTATCTATGGCAAATTGATTTTTCACAAGGTTCTAAGTTCATTCAATAAAGATAGGAAATATTTTTCAATAAATAACTCTGGGACAGCTGGATTTCTACATGCAAAGAATAAAGTTAGCCCCTTACATTATACTAGATATAAAAATTAACTCAAAATCGATCAAAAACATAAATATGAAAACTAAAACCATAAATCTTTTAGAAGAAAACATAGGAGTAAATGACTTTGACTTTTGCAATGAATTCTTAAATATGTCACCAAAAACATGAACAACAAAAGAAAAATATTAGACAGTTGGACTTCATCAATATCAAAAACTTTTGTATATCAAAGGAAATCATTTTAAAAAGCAAACCAAAACACTAAAGAATGGTAGACGTCATTTTCAAATAATGTATGTGATAAGGGTTCAATGTTCATAATATGTAAAGAGCTTCTAAAATTCAATAATAAGAAAACAAACTCAATTTAAAAATAGGCAATGTACTTGAATAGATAGAGAGAGTATAAAAATGGTCAATAAGCACATGAAAAATACTCTAGTCATTAGGAAAATGCAAATCCAAACTACAGTTATATACCACATCATAGCTACCTGTATGGCTATTTAAAAAATAAAATAAAAGTAGAATATAAGTATTGGCAAAGATGTGGACAAATTGGAACACTTGTACATTGCCAGAAGAAATGTAAAACGTTACATGTTGTAGCTACTGTGGAAAACAGTTTGGTGCTCCTCAAAAGAGTTCTACATGGAATCACTTTATGTCCCAGCAATTCCACTCCTAGTTATATGCTCCAAGGATTGAAATCTCAGCCAGATACTTGTATACCAGTATCCATTGCACCATTATTCATAATACTCAAGTACATAATTCATAATATGTAATATCCATTATTACAGCCCATTGTCCAACAACAGATGTATAGATAAACAAAATTTGGTGTATATATACAGTAGAATATTATTCAGCCATAAAAAGGAATCAAGTTCTGATACATGATACAACATTGATGGACCTTAAAAATGTTATGCTCAATGAAATAAGCCAGACACACAGGACTAATATTGTATGAGTCCACTTATATGAAATATTTAGAATAGACAAATAGAGGACAAAAAGTAAATTAGAGGTTACCAGGGGGTGAGAGTAGCAGAGAATGGCAAGTTATTGCTTAATGATAACAGAGCTTTGGTTTGGGGTGATAAAAACTTATGGAAATCAAAAGTGGTGATGGTTTATACAACGTTGTGAATGTAATTAATGCCACTGAATTGTACATTTTAAATGATTAAAATAGAAGATTTTATGGTATGTAATTTACCACTGTAAAAATCTTTTGTCAATAATTATGTCCAAATTCATTCAGAGGGATATTATATAATCATATTTTAAATTGCTATAAAATGCATGTTTGAGTATGCTCATGTGATATTTTCTATACAATAGTAGAGAGTAAATAGTTTGTCATTTGAATTTGTGGGCTCCAGAGTCAGACTGCTAATGTCATGTTAAAACCCTGGAACTATTTCTTACTAGTTGGATGTACATAGCAGGTTAATTATATGGTTGTTTTTCAGTTTCCTCATCTGTAAAATAAAGTTTAAAAATTACCATACAAGATTTTTTTGAGGATATAATGACAAAACATATGCATAACATTTAGGAGAGTACAGTTAGGTCAAGTATATTAGCAATTATATTTTCTGCATTTGCACTAGAGGATATTCTTAAAATGTTGTCAAAATATTCAAGATAGCAAACTTACATTGGTTTTCAAATGAATAAATTTCTATTAATATGCTTACACATAACAAATTTAAAAAATGGAAAATTTAATTAATTATCTGAAGAATCCCAGCTCTGTTATTTCACAGATAATATAAAATTGTGATGGAGCAAACAAACACTTTCCCCTCACCCTAAATATATCTCTATAATCTTATAAACCTTCAATTAATTTCACGAGTGTAAATACTTTTTCAACTATATGAAGAAGATGAAGCAAAATAATGTGTAAAAGTAAATATATAACAGGCCCACAAGCCAATTAATTTATAATATAGTTTGAGAAATACCTAGCAAATTTTAATATAGACCTTTATAATTTGAGTTAAATACCTGTTAACAATGATTACATTTATGGCGACAGAAAGAAATTTAACTTTGGGTTGTGAACACACAATGCAATATGCAGATTATAGAATCGTACACTTGAAACCTATATAATTATGTTAATCAATGTCACCCCAATAATTTAATAATAAAAACAATGCTTACACCTTCAAGACAGAAATTTGAAAAAAAATAAATATTGGTAGACTCTTCTTTTTTACAGATCCTTGTAGTTCCTAGTAAGCTACCTCATCTGAACAAATGACAGATGCTATCTCTGATAGTTGAGCAGTTTAACAACCTGCTGTGTCACAGATGCACAAATCCTAATACATGCAGAATATAATCTTGCCAAACACAGAGACTCACCGTTAATTACTTTTTTCTACTGTAAGTTATATTTACAATATTTTGCAGGTTCTTAGATGGCTGAAGATTTACCCAGAGGATATTATGTCAAATTATTTTTACAGCTATGTGTCATACCAATTCCAAATTTTTTTAAAAGTGTGTTATTTCAAGTTTTTTTAAATAATATTTTTCATGGAAATTTGCATTTGCTGGGTAATATATAATGTAGGTTAAGGTTGCTTTTGCAGTTTCTAAAACATGATTTCTGTGTGGCTGTGACCATAATATTATTAGCTGTAATTTTGATGTATTGCTGATGAGGAAATATTTAAAACAAAAATCAGTGCTACAGCCATTTAGTTTTTCACACTCACAAATTATAATAACACTCATTATCAGTAGCACAAAAATGGCATCCTATGAGACTTACTAAAGAACATATGGGAGGTCATATTATATAAACATACTTAGTTTTACCAAAAAAAAAAAAAAAAGCCTCTGTAAAGTAATTAAAACATTCACCTCAATTTCATAGTGGAATGGTTTTTAAAAAAAGATATTTATAATTTTATCTGGAAAAAACTAAAATAATCTAAATATTTAAAACAATACCATTTACCTTCTTAACAATAGAATTGAGTTATTTTAATGAAGCATGAATTCTTTGAATGCTCCAAGAATGCATTAAGCTAACTGTTGTTCATGTATTAGTATGAGTTTTGTAATTTTTGCCAAAATTTAATAGCACATTACACTGTGATTATTTCAGAGAACAATCACAAAGAAGACCATTTTTGCCAAAATATTTTAGGACTTCATCAATTTCCCAAGGACCTCTCTCAATTCTTTGATATTCAAATCATTCTCTTTGAAGTGCATATTGGTATCATCATACTCACCAAAATCTTTCTTCAATTTTTAACCAGTCTAACTTTGCTACACTATTCATTTGTCAAAGGCTTGTTTTGTTTCTGACTCAAATAATTCAAACTTTACTTCATTAGCTTCATGAAATCGTGTAGTTTCTGCAGAATTGCAATTCCATTTTGCATTTTACTGTACGGCTTTTTCAATGAATACAACACCTTAAAACCAAAAGAAAAATGACTGAAAAAGGTGTTACTCAGTATATTGGAATGGACATTGTTGAGAAGCAGAAAAAACATTGAAGTGGGAACTAGTCAAATCAGTGATATTAGTAAGTATTGTCATGTTATGATGAGTTTTATTTTCTAATAAAATTGTGGATAATAGGTACTTGGGTACTGAAGAATTCTTATACATCTTAACATGTGAGTAGAATTTTTGCTTCCAAGTTTGATTTATTATATTTTTCTTTTGCTTTTCTAAAAAAGATAACATCACCAATTATATTTAAAAGACTCAGCTACATCTGACAATAGCTAGTGAGGAAAGAATCTTTGTTTATAATGGAAATTTTTAAGCCACTTTGAAGTCTGATAGTTGAATTACTAATTTAAAACATGTATGCATTTATACAGTAATGTGTTATATTTCTGGAAAGTGGTCAACCATCCTTTATTTGGATACCAGTCCTCAAGGATTATTTATTATCCACCAAGTGAGCTCATTTTATTTTTAACCTTTCTCATTGTCAGAAAATAGATCTTTGGAGTTGTTTTATATTTGAAAGCATTCTCCCTAAACATGTTTCTTTGCTGATTCTGTTTCAGAATCTGCACCTATGTAGACTAAACCAAATTTCCATTTCATAAAACAATATCTCACACATAAATAGTATACAATTTGATATGCTTTAAGTGGTCTCTCTTCCAGGCTCATGTTCTCCAGTTTCTTGAATCATTCCCTATGATATCTTTATGTCCACTGTTAAGGTGTCTGGATTCAATTTGGTTGTAGATGTCCATCCTAAAATGAGGTACCCAGAACTAATCAAGTCAGCTAAAGACATCCCTCAAGAGTATAAAAAGCTTGGGCTATTTTTGTGATGGCTCTCTCAAAGAATAAAACATTCTTATTTTCTCAAGTTTCGGCTTGTGCTGAAACTGACAAGGGGTCATCTATTACAACCCTCTCTTAGGTGACTTATGCCTCATGTCATTTCTCTTACCTCAAATTTTACTTGGGAAACAAAACATCTTTTTTGAAATGAGTATGTCTTATCTCTACTGCTATACTGTGTCTCTTTTTAAATGATTTGTGGCTGTAAAATACTGAGGTATGTTACATATGTTTATTATGCATGAATACTTATAAAAATTTCCCAAACAACATCTATTTATAAAATAATGCTTATGTTCCCTATAAATATAATATATGAACTTAAAATTTTAAAACTTTCTATGTTTTGTATAACCTCTGTCATTCCCTTTCATTCTTAAGAGTGAATCACAATTTTCTCTTATTTTTTCTTCTTTAGTAATAGACTAGTTCAAATTAGATTTAAAAATATTTGCTGGAAAGTAACAAGAATAATAACACATATACATACACATTCTTTTAATTTACAAATTATTTATCTTACTCACTTTTGATTTGAAAATTTACATAGACCATATGCTCCTCCGAAAATAAGAAGAGTATAGATGTAAGATGATTATAATTACAAACAAAACAAAACAAATCTGGTTATTTCAGGAAGCCCAGGAACCCCAATGGATGACTCCACATGATATTGAGCAAACAGAGTACCTAGAGTCACAGAATTAACATCCCAGATGAAGAGAAATAAAAAGGGTAAATAAAAAATTGTTTTTAATTGTCATAAATATAAAAAAATATATACAAATGTAACAATGGCCAGACCACATATGGGAATAAAACTCTGACCCACAAACTCCACAATAACCATTTCAAGAAACCAAATGACAACTTCTAGACAATTACCCAAAATTGTCAAGACCTAGTCACCAGCTGCCAAGTTCTCTATATTTTTTCTCTGTTTCTAACATAGAATAAAACAGATAAAGCCAAATACGCTTCCCAAACCATTTACATAAGATGGCCACTTCTACTTAGTTTTCCTCCAGCTTTCTCATGCCAACAATCTCCAATTAGAGCACACCTGAAGTCTTCCTTTCCTTTTTTTTCATAATAAAATTTGTTCACTTTCCTGCCTTTGAGTCTCTGCCAAAGCAAATGGTGGTGGTTGACTCACTTGCTGTAGTAATCTCTGGATCAACAGTCTCTGCTTATTCTCAATTGTATGATTCTGGTTTGTTTTCAGAAAAGAAATAGGAAATTTAACACAGACCGATATTGAGGGATAAAAGAGGGAACAATTGAACACAAATTAGTATAAACATAGGCAAATCAAAATAGGTATTGCTTAATGGAACAACTGTTCATATAATTGTATTAACTAAATAAGGTTTAGAAAAAAAGAAAGAACTGAAATACAGATGGTAATAATTCAGATGGTATGATGAGGTAAGACACCCAAATGTCTATAATATTCTGGTAAGGGGATGATAGTTATACTTTGTTAAATCAAGTGTATCTGAACAATTTAAGAACTAATATGTAGAATTTATGAAACATTTGAGAAAAACAAGACATCAAGAAAACTTAAACAATTCAACAGATAATAGAAAAATATATAGATTTAGTATAACCCTAGAAAATACTAGAGAAAGCAAAAAGCTAGGGTTATTAAAACTCTTAATTCTTTTTTGTTTTTCTATCTTCTCTAAAGAGTTTGATGTTTCCATCTGAACATCTATCACAATTGCTATGAAAGTTAGGACTCTTCCTTTTCACTATCAATGGCTACATCATCTTATTCTCAGCCTGCATCTTTCACTTAAAAGTAGATTTCATTTGAACTTGGCATGAGCATGTGAGAGAGAACAATTACTGTGCCCATTACATAATGAAAGTATTAAGTTATATATAATTTCAGTTAATCTTGTAATTTAAGTAACACAGGTGTTAGACTGACTACTAGTTCACAGGTGGAACTTAATACACTATCTAGTATTCTTTGCAGGATTATAGTTGCTTCCAGATTGACTAAATTATATGCATTATTCTCCAAACAAATGAGGCTGAGAGCAAGAAATGTTCAGTATATTAGAAAAACAAAGCACAGTCTTAATGTTGGACAGAAAGTAGCATTTTAACATTATTCTTCAATTAGAAAAACTTTCTGTTAGCATTTTGAGTCTTTCAAGGCAGTGATGCCAGTAACATCCACCAGCATGTTAATTAGCTGTGATCTGACTGTCCCAAAGGCTTCTTGCCCCTATTGAACTTGACCTTTTGCCTAGGTCGAATTTAAAGTAAAAGATGCTGGAATAAGCACTACAAACCTTGCAAACTGCAAAGTGGATAATTCAGTCTTGAGACAGCCTCTCAAAGAAATATTTCTTCTGTAACAGACAGGTGACAAAAATATTTTCATAGTGGAAACATAGTTTAAAATGTTCTTTTCTGAAATGTCATTTTCTGAAATTTTAGGTGTTCTTTTTACCACAAAATGTATTTCTCTTTATTTTTAAGAACACAAAAATTATATATATTTCATTGTGTGTCATTTATTTCTATCTGTATGTATTTGATTAAGAGACTTATGATACCTAAAATATTATATCTGAAGTAGGTTAACTCCAAGTTAGTTTTTAAAAAAATATTTACTTTTTTGGCTTCAAAATTATTTTCAAATTTAAACTTCTGAAATTAGTAGTCTAGGCTGCCGATTTTGTTATTATTTCTTAGCTTCTAGACAAAACTGAGTAGCTAAAAGCTTGAATTATAAATACCTTTTTAACATCATAAAATTAAAGTATAACTAGATTATGGCTGTCAGCTTATATTTGACTTGTATATACAAGTCAAAATAACATTACTTTTCTAATATTTAATGTATCTCCTATAGATTATTTTTAAATATGTGGCTATTAAATATAAAAAAATATAATGTTAAGCAGTTTAGCCTAAAGCACAAATATCTCTAAATCAGATATTTGATTAAAAATGCTAAAGGATCAAACGTATAAATTCTTTTATTGTTTACCATTGAAGGACATACAAGCCAGTTCATTTTAGATAATATACAGCTTTTTCAACTAAAATTAAAAGGAAAGAAAACAAAAATGATTTAATAGATTATTTGTTGTGAAAAATAATTATGTTGTGACTACAAGTTTGCTTATATTTCAAATTGCTAAGATATGCTAAAGAGTAAAACATAGTTTGTATTTTATTGATCATTTTGAGCTTTTGAGTTTTAGTTTTTCTTCTTTTCCAGTCTCAAGCTTTTATTCATTTATTCATTTACTCTATATAGTCTGTTTATTGATTAGCCATTATATACCAGGGACATAGTAAACAATAAAGAAGAAGATAAACTTAGACTGTAACTTCATGAGCCTATACTGTATTACAAAATTATCTAAAGCATTGTCATTTTAAAAACTTAAAAAGATTAAACTCTAAATTTCAGCTATCTCAGTGAACTTGAGAGATAAATATATGTATACTTCTTGAACATTCAATTATTACATATCGCATATGAATATATTACTTTTCTACGTGAATGAATGTAAAACACATATTTGCTGCCTATTTTTGGAAATTCAATACTGTATCAGATACCTACACAACTATTCAGTTACATAATTAATTCCTTTATATAAATTACTAGTGTTATTTTCTTTTTAGAAAATTATCACTATATGGAGAAAGAGAGCCAATTTTTTAGCTACACAGTACTCTTCAATTGTTTTATAGCAAAATAACATGTAGGTTAAGATTTATTTATAATTATATTTGCATCACATGCCTACAAGCCTCAAATCCAACTATGGGCTCTACTGAAGTGTGTCGATGAGTTTGGATGTAACAGAGGCAACTATTTAGATGTGGAGTCACTGTTACAACCCACACTGCAAATACATAAAGCAAAGATACTTTCATTACACATCTCAATGTTATATTTTAAGAATGAATGACATAGTTATAGTCACAATGATCAATGAATTTGACTTTACAATAAGCAGAACTTTTGGAATATGCCATGAGATGATAGATTATAATTTGTTCTTTATATGACTAGACATTTAGAGTATTAAATATATTGATGAGGATAATGTCGATGATGTAGTATGTTCCAAAAAGTTAAAGCAGTCACTTGCTTTTTGTTAAAATACCTTTTTAAATAGAACCATGGTCAATTTTTTTTTTTTTAATTAAAAAAAATTTGGAAGCTAGTGGGCTCATTTTCAAGAAAGCATACCCATTTCATTTTGAAAAATTTAATTGGTTACAACAGCATCTTTTAAATTTATTAGCCAAGGTCTTTTTTTAGTAATGTGTTTCCATCTATGGCCATGCCACCCTGAACAAGCCTGATCCCATCTGATCTCAGAAGCTAAGCAGGATCAGACCTGGTTAATATGTGGATAGGAGACCACCTAGGAATACCAGGTGCTGTAGGCGTAAAAAATTAAATAAACAAATAAATAAATAAATAAATAAATAATAGATTTCCACTTGCTTACTGTTTTTTTAATTGTCTACTTGAGTTTCTTCCACAATTAAGAAAAATATATTTTATCCTATAAAAAGAGGGTGGAAAAGCTTTTCTTAGCAGAACATAGAACTAAGAAACCTCAGCTCTTTTATTTAGTACCACTTGCTCCCGTAAATAAACCTACAAAGCAGTTTGTACTGCGAAATAAACAGCAGTATTTCTGTAACAATCAGAGTTCATCTTACCTATTCTGGACAGGAACATATTTAACATCCTTGCCTAAGGTGCTTACTTCTCCTTAATTTCTTTCAGTTTGCAACAATCTTCAGTATTCCTTGGCTTGTACATGCATAACTCCCACTTTCTGGCTTCCTTGTTCTCTCCTTGAGTGTCTCAGTCTATACATGGTCATCTCACTATGAGGATACTAGTCATAATGGAGTGAGGTCCACCCTACTGATGTGTGACCTCATTTTAAGTATTTACATCTACCATTTTCTAAATAAAGTCACATTCTGATACACTAGGGGTTAGGATTTCAACACATATTTTTTTGAAGAGAAAGAATTCAGCCTAGAAAAGACAAAGCTCACTTAATGCAAATGAAGAATGGATTATGTCAGGTGAAAGGGAAAAAGTTAATAAGAAAAAAAAAAGCAATAATAAGCCTAGTAATCAAACCGTATCTCAATAATAAGATGATTCCGGCAGCAAAACTGCCTTAATGTGAGCCTTAATACTAAATTCCTCCTGTAGAGAAACATAGTCTGTGAACAAGTTTGAAAGATTTGTAACTGCAGTGCTTGAAGGATTCAAATGCGGGAGTCAGCAACATAAAAATAAAGAGAAAATGCAGATCCCAGTTCACACGACTTATAGTGGTGAAGACAAAAAGGGCACAGGAAAAGAATACAGCTAATAATAATAATAATAATAATAATAGCAAAATATGATACGTATCACCAGGGATAACTATAAAGATTAAAAAGTCAGGATAGCATATTGTGTCACTTTGTCTCATTACTCAAGTAATTGGGCATGCGCTTTAGAGCCTGACTATTCAGAATGTCCAAGCTAGATCAGCATTCCTGGGAGACTGCGAGAAACCTGCTCAACTTAGTAACGATCTTCTTGGGATCCACATCCACATTCGAATTTGAGAAGCACTGCTCTACAGGTTTATATACAAGAGACGTATATACAAGAATTCTAATTTCTACACTGCAATACATTTGTTTTCTCTGAAATGTATGTTTCTACATCTAGAGAAGGGGAATTTGAACTGATTCTCTTTGAGATATTCAAACCTTGTAGCTCTATAAGTTTGCCTCTAAATTTTCAAATGTATGTCAAAAAAAAATCCATTTCAAACAATAAAATAATGTGTACTTTCAGCAAACAAGAACCACAAGATATTTTTCTTGAAAAGGGAGACAATAAAAGAAGCCATGCTATTATTTTTTGACTTATTTGATTAGAAAAATACAAAAGTTTGGATAGCATTTTCACTGAACAAAAAAGCTGAGCCTCTGAAAAGATATTTCTAAATTGAATTAATGATGATTTATACTTATTATTACTAATAGTTATCCCAACATCTGTTGTTCCTTGTAACAATAGGGTTTCCAGACATGTAGTTAAGTTTAATCAGGAATCAGTTAAATGGGTAAGAAGAGATTGATGATTTCTTTTAAAGCAGAATTATAAATTTTCTCAAGGTCTCTAGGAAAGGCAAAGTTCAGACCTGAATTCAAAACCAAACTTAGTCAGTTATCCAAAAACAGTCATAAACTAGGTTAGAGTCTAAAGTTTATTGTTGATATAACATGCTATAACTGACAAGAACACACAGCACAGTTTCTATATCTATCTATCCATCTATCCATCTATCTGTCTATCATCTATCTATCATCTATCTATCTAATCTATCATCTATCATCAATCATCTTTCTAATCTATCATGTATCTCAGTCTGACTTTTATTGATCTGATTGCAAATAAAACTTTTCCCTAGAGTAATCCAAAAGATTCTATGTGCCTTGACATGGATTCTTTTAAGGAAGTAATCCCTCTAGTCAATTTTATCAACAGACATAACATCTTTTATGTCCACAGTCTATTCACATATTTTGTATCATGCCTTTGCAAGAGGCATTTTTTGTAAGGTTTACCAATAATTGGGCCTGCAAAATCTGGACGTAAATTAGAGACTGAGAGTAAGGGTTAGGAAAATAAACTTCCTGGTATTCATTTTCTGTAAAATAGGACAGTATTGTTTGGCATGTTTGTAAGCACAACAAAAATGGTTATTTGAAATGATTATATATTGACTATGAAATAAATTTCATTTTGTTTAATAAATTAAAAAATGTTAACATAAGTACACCTAGAACTGGCCACTTCCTTGTATTAGGGTCACAGAACACATTGGAGAGAACACTGAGTTTCATTATGGTTTTGCTTAAATTAGAATCTTATAACTACTTAAGCAATCTGACTT
>CM053508.1:11194236-11296231 GCA_028627145.1 Eidolon dupreanum
GGAAAAAAGACCCTCATGATTTAACATTCTTGTAAAAGAATTATTCTAATGGTTAAAACAAAAATTGCCTTTAATTTTCAGAGGGATGATACATGAGATTTATTAACTTCCTATTTCTGATGGATGAAAGAATATGTAATAAATGAAGAGATGAGCTTGCAACTGCACTCACTCAGCTTTATTTAGTGTTGGTGCTCAGCTGACTTAACTCTCTGGAACTCTAATATTGCACTGGCTAAGCCTTTTAGTGTGCACTAAATCCTAGCCGCATAAAACTGAAGCTAAATAGTATTTACAGGTCTTTTTCATACAAAGTGCAAACCAGCATTCCATTTATAATCCTATAATAACACTTTGTAATCTTCATACCAGTGCAGTGCAAACAACACATTTGGTTTAGAAATGAGCGTAATTATATAGATCACAGTTGAGTTAGACTGGGTGACCTTTTGCTAGCATTCTCTGATAACTCAAGAAAATTTTACTACTTGGCTGCCTTTTCTCTTTTTATCTAAATGATCAGTTTTTGGCCTGAGCCTCTAAAATCTTCAGAATCTTTCAGTTTGGTTTATATGAAGATTTTTTTCCCCAGCAGCAGATATTGAGACACGAGGAGAAACATAATACACAATGTGAAGGATGATACAATTTTTTTTCTATAATTGGGTTTAGAATGGTTTGTAATTAAATTTTTAATTAATATTTTTGAGGATAGGCTTTATGTACATAATTTAAATCAAATTGATATTATATATTACATAATTCAAGCCTAGGTTTTCCACTTAATAATGCATCAGAAATTTTGTATCAGATGATTGAATGTCTTCCAGTCAGTTATTCACTAAAATAGTTTTGTATACCTACTGTGGGCCTCATACATTAGGACAAGTGGTGACAATCATATGCTTGTTTCAAAAGAATTTTCCTCTTGAAATGCAAATGGAAATCAAAGATAAGGGAGATATGATAACAACAACATAAACCTATTTATTTACAAAGTAAATTCCAGCTCCACTGATTAAGAAAATGAGAATGTATTAAGAGACATCTAGAACTTTAACACATTTCTACTCTCACTTCTAGGTCCTCCTAATAGGCACAAATCCTTATAAAGTAAGCACGTATTTCTGCATGTATGCAACTCGACAAGGACTCTTGTCTCTTCAAGATAATGGAGGGTTAAATTCATAGCATGTATCCATTCATCCCTGCATTCTTTCACCAGAGAAATTTAAAAACCTTAGGTAAAACATCACAGACAGATTGGGAGACTATCCTAAGTATATATATATTTCCCCGCTACTTCATTTGTAAATTCCACAAGGGGAAATTTGTTTCAAAGTCTCCTCTGCTCATAAAACAATCTCAGAGTAAAAGAACCTCATTTGGTTGCCTTAAGCGGACCATATTTACAGGACAGTAAGAAATATCACAACTTGTAAAAAATATAGAATTTTACTTAAAGAAAAACAGCTGGAATATAGGCTTCTTGAGAGTCCTAAATCACCAAATATATAATAGATGTGCATGAATGTGTGTATCTAAATGTGAATAGATATCTGTATAATGATATATAATTGCAGACTCACACTTCTATGTTTTATATTCAGCCTAATAAAGAAAATACAATGTTCTCATGGTTAGTTTGCTGTCCCTTTCCTCACCTCCGTGTGATTCCTGATATCCATGCATGCTTAAAGATATCTTGTGAATTTCCATTGGCACCATTTTAGTCCATGTTGCCCTAAGAGCTCTTATAAGCTGCTTGTAACTGATCTCCTGCCTCCATTCTTGTAACATTCAATTAATTCTCTACACTTCAGCCAGAGATTTAAAAAAAATAATGTTCTCTTTTTTTTATAAACTATCGTGTGCATTCCCATCACCCTCATATCAAAATATAATGTTTAATCACAGCAGTGTAGTCATATGTAACATGGCTGTTTCTCACTTCCGCAAATTCAGCTTGCACTATTTTATCTCTTAACATATTACTGTCATCTAGACACATGGCTTCCTTTGGGTTCTCTGAACATAAACTATTCTTTTCCTCTTGGCCTTTGCATTATTTACAGCTACTAACTAAAAAGTTATTTCCCCAAAGAATGACTTTTTGGATTCTTCAGATCTCAGCAAAAATGTCACTTCATGGTAGATGTTCTATATCTCCTCACTTAAAGTGACCTTTACCAGTTCAGTTTTTATCCCATCATTTGGACTTTTATTATCCTTTCATGGCACTTGTCACAGTCTCTAATAATTATATTTATTGTTTTACTTGCTTACTCTCTGTTTCTTCCAATAGTACAATCAGAGGAGTAAGGTCCTTGATTTCCTGGTTAACTTTTTTATTTTCATGCCTGCCTTGTACCCTGCAGCTAGTAGCCACACAGTTGAATGTTGGGTAAATGTGTTGTATACACTGGTAGCAAGGGGCAGGGAGTATGCTTCAATTGTGAGATGCTTATGGGTCCAAATGGCTTCTGCTTAAGATTATATTTAGTTATATGTAGCTGTCTACGGAGTACAATTATTTTATATCTTCTGGTGTAATAAAGTTGCTGAAAAGATTTTTTTAAGCACAAGATTTTCTTTTATATTTATACAATTTAAAAAGTTGTATGGATTATTTTGTTGCTAGCGTTTATGTTCCTTCATCATTCTGATTCTTTGAGACCTCTCCTGGAACTTTCCCTTTATTTCCATTGGATCTATTGATTGTAACTTATCTCTTAGGTCTACATCTTTTATTCTTATCTTTTTACATTGCTAACCTTTGTGAATTCACCCAAGCTCATGACTTCATCTATAACATTTACACTGAAAACCACTTGTACAATTTTGATCTTTTACATGCATAACTGTAACCTAATACTTGGGAACACAGAATGATTTGGATAATAGACTTTTATCTTAATCTTAACAGATTTTTTTAAAAATCAAATTTATTCCTTAAATTGTTTACTCCTTACAGATTTCCTATTTCTTTTATTGATACAGTTTTCTACTATTCACCACTGCCAGATTATATTTTTAAAACACATTTTTCATCAGTTTTACTTCCACACAGGGACCCAAAGTGGTTTACAGTAATCTATGTTGAAATCACACACACACACACACACACACACACACACGTGTGTGCACGCACACATACACACACACACACACGCTCCAAATCAAACTTCTAAAACCTACTAATAAATACGGCTCTTTTTAAAATTAACTTTCTATTTTATTTTCTTAGCAATGGCGAAACAAATTTATTTTCTCTTCCATGTCATTCAGTGTGTTAGTACCCCAACTTCAAATTTTTGTAATTTTATTCCCTTCTCTGCACCCATGTAAGATACATCATTTAGAGCTAAATGTTTTATATACTGGTATATACTCAAATATCTCCATTAATTTTCCTTCTACTTCATGTTGAGCTTCTTTGAATTTCACACTCTCTAATATCTTGTACCATAAATATAATTGCTTGAATATGTATGTCTTGTTTATGTATTCACTTTTTGTATCCTTAATCATGATCATCAAAGAAATATAATTTTAAATGTTTTCAAAGATTAAGGTTGGAAAATGGTTTCTTCTAAATGTAGGAAGTAAACTAAAATAATTTTAATAAAATACTAATATACAAATAAGTATATGTCTACACTACATTTGTAACAATTCTTATATCTGACCTAATACAAGCATTATTTTAAGTTGAAATTGACAGATGTATTTTAAACAGCACCTTGAGACAACATTTATTCATCCTTATACATGAGTAAATGTTTAAAAATTCCCTAGTGGGTTCTAAACAGGATATAATGAATATGTTTTAGGATGTCTTTACATTTTAGAATCAATCATCTTTACATATTTTACAGCACCAGATGTTTTATAATTTTGCTTAGGAGTGTAGTATAGTAATTTTAATAAATTAATTCGATGGGAAAATGAAGAGTATTAATAAATCCTATAATTCTACACTGAATTCATTTTATACCTAAGTCTGTTCGAAAGTCTTTGAATCTGGGATACAATTTTGAAATATTTCATTTTTGTAAAGCTGCTCAAGACAGCAGAGACAAATAGTTTATAAAATGTTCATAGTTAGGAATGCTGCTTTCTCTTCATTTTGACACATCTAGGGCATGCAATTATTCACAAAGGTCACTTTCTAAAGAAGAAAAAGAACAATGTCCAAAGGCAGCATTTAGGTTTCAAATAGACTTTGACAATTTAATCAATGACAAACTCCCAATGTCAAGAACCATCTTATTTCTAGGTAGACAGAGAATGACATTTCATCATAGTAAGTACAATTGCCCACATTAAAAACTAGCCCCCCAAATTACTATGAATACTCAAAGATTTTAAGAAAAAAAAAATGAGAAATACAAAGCTATATTAAGTTTAAATGTCAGTACAACTTTCCTTTCCTTACTGACATTTTTTTAAAAAGGTCTTATTGTGAATTAAGTAATGCTTATAATCTTAAAGAGATATAAAATTCAAATCTTGATTGAGAAAATATAATTTACCACTTTGTCCCATTACTTTCACTTTCCAAATTTGTACTAAAATTAACTGCCTGACATATACAACATGGTATGGTTGCCCTTTCAACTGATTCCCTCCCTTCCCCACCCCTCCCAAATCAAAGAGATGTCTTAAACCATGCATGGAATACATTTTAAATTGTTTTGAAATATAGCTTAAGTATGCCTGTTTAGAAAAATTCTAGGATGCCAACTTTTATATTAGTTTTTAAAATAATGTTCACCATTATCAATCAGCAACCACAACCACGTCAACTTATGTATATCTAGTCTATAATTGGTATTAATATTTACCTAGGAAACTGCCATTTTTAAAGATATTTCAACTTTTCTGGCTCAAATTCTATTCCTTAAGATAATGTAGTAATACTTTTATATACAACAGGCTTTGAGATGACTCAGTAACACAATATATGTAAGCCCTAGTAATGTTTTAGACATATATTTTTGCAATAAATATTCTTAATGAGTAATTTACTTTCTATTTTGCAAAATGTATATCTTTATTTCAATGAGATATTCTGAGTCTTTCAGTGAAATGTACTAAAACAGGAGGCATGATAAGATATTTGCATAACTTTTGTTCACACATTAGTAAAGCAATATTTTAGGAGAGTAGACAATGAACTCGATTTTTAATGAAAATAGCTTATCTAACCATCGTGTGATAACATACATACTAGTGATAATGATTATGAGATTTTTGAAACAAATAAGTATAGAAAGTGAAAAGTTGTAGAATAAAGTTATATTTTAGTATGTGTCTGCAACTGAAATGCCTCAATCAATTTTACTGAACCATAAAATTTTCATTTCACATTTTTTATAAAAGTATGTTATGGGTACTTATAGCTGGGAAAACAGCATGCTCTTTCCTCAGACTACATCTACTAGGTTTATGTGGTGGGCAAAATAGGTGAAGGAGATTAAAGGCACAAACTTCCAGTTATAAATAAATAAGTCATGGGGACGTAATGTACAACATAGGGTGTACAGTCAATATTATAATAACTTTCTATGATGAGAGATGAGTACTAGACTTATTGTGATAATCATGTTGTAACATATATAAATATCAAATTGCTATGATGTACACCCATAACTAATAGGATATCGTTAGATATCTTTTATAAGGTATTTAGTCTACTTAAATTCCTTGTATTTTATAAAATGTAACCAATATCAAGGACAGATATTTTTATCTTACCAATTCATCATGTACACATAAAATCTAGACTATATTTAGACAATATATAAAGGACTGAAAATCTTTTTGCACGTGTATCAGTTGTGGAATCCTTCCAATAAATCTATAGTTTCTCAATAATGCGTATATCAAGGAACAAATCTTCCATTTTATACTCCTTCATACCATTAAAATAATAGATCGATGTAGTTGTTTTTTTTTTTTTTTTCTTAATAGCAATACAACAAACTAAGGATATCATTAAAGTTCAATATCCCAGGTCAGCTTTATGGAGAAGTGGAGCAGATCAACACTTGGTGTTAATTCAGGAAAGTCCAAAGGAGGTTTTTATTTTTGAGGTTAATCCTTTTATCTCTAGGCTTTGGTCCCTATTAAAATTCAAAGACCCCCTGGGGGAAGGAACACTTTATCAGCTATAAGTCATTAAGTGTGAATAAAAGGTCTGAAATCTAAAAGGCAATAGAGGCATTAGAATAAGATATTGGTAGAGAGACTTTTAAAAATCAAGTAGCATGTGAAAAAAAAAGTCACATTTACTTTTTCTCTCAGGTCTTTAGAAGTAAAGTAACAAGTACACAGGCCATTGAAATAGAGAGAAATACTCAGGACTTCAGAATTTTTGCCATTGTACTGAACTATGTACAAATGACCCATTTCAGTGTTTTCCCATGTGTGAATGGTAGATGCTGCAAAGTCTCTTGGTATTTATTTCCTGATTTCCCAAGTTTCTTCTTTTCACCTTTGCCAATGTTAGACCAAAAGATTAAAGATAGTGGTAATGGTTTAGCAAGGAGTGAGATTCCTATATATACGTGTGTAGAATACATGATACGGCTTAAAAAATCCAGTCAGAAACATTCATTTAAGCACTGATCATTGGACAAGTTTACGTCTAGATCCTGAAGATACAGACTTGATTAGTCTTTGGTGACTGGATTCTAATTACAGTTCTGAGGATTCTGTTTCTAATATAAGCACCAAAAGCTCCAGCTGTTCATTTTAGCCTCAAAGGAGCCCATTATTGACCCTTTTTATTATGTTATTTCCATTAGTAGATAGAAATATTACTTTTAATTGTAGGTTATCTTCCTCAAGGCATATGCACTAAGTTCCAATTTCTGAAAAAAATACTGAGTGTCATACAAGGTTAATAATTCACTAAAAATAAAGATAAATTCAGTCACTTTATAATGTCTATAAGTCACACATTTTATTAGCAATGCAATTGTTTTTCCTAAATCCTGAATTCCAAAGTTTAATTACAATCACAAATCAGGTTCCTATATTTGATTAAACAAGACCTGGAAGAGAGATATAAGCGCAATATCTTGAAAAAGTTTACATATGTCTAACCAATATTTGTAACAAATGAAATCAATAAGATACCAGATATTTTTGTTGTTACTTATAGGTAATATTGGGATAGCTTTACTGTTAATTAAAACTACCTAACCCAATTTAAATAAAGTTCATCGAGTGATATCAATTCCCAATTTGAAATATGTTGAAGTTTTTGATAAAATTTTGTTGTTTTTGTTTTTCATTTTATTCTTACAACAAATAAGTGAGTGTTCATAAAAAATTATTTCATTTGTAAATAATACTTGACTCCTTATTGGTTGTCAGAACAAGAAACCAGTTTGTTTCTCTATATTGCTTCTTACATGCTACTCTAATATTGATCATCTATATCACTTCTATCCACTGTATGCAATGTCAAAACCTTTATCAACAGAAGTGAAACTAATAGAGCAATCAGAGAGATCTACGTTGGTATATCAGAAAGGTAGATATGGTATAGCATTATAAAATATTAAGTAAAATAATGCCAAGTTATTTGGAAATGATATATTTAAGTTTGAAGTCTTGCAATATGGAATAATTTAAGACTGCAGGCAGTGAAACGGAAGAGGTTTGTCTGTGCTAAGACAGGACAAGGTCAATATTTTGAAAAGAGAGAAGGTTATAATAGTATATGTAATTTATACCTTTGAGTAGGTATACATATATCAAAAAACCAACCCAAATTCCACCTTTACCCTCTCCAGAGAAAACAAGGACTACCTAGAAGAAACATTTTGCTTAGTGGCAAAATAGATTTTGAATTTTTCCAGAGTCCTTGCTTATAAAAAGACACCCTAAGCTGCCCACAGCAGAAGCTGGTTCAGGAAAGCTTTATGAATAGTGAACAGTATGTGTGTAGCGATCATTTCTTTCCTAGTCCGTGTATACTGGAATATTTACATGTAACAATAATAAATATTTCAACTACAATTTGAAATTTTTACTTTTTAAATGACTATTTCTACTTGGAAAAAGTCACAGTCTAACTGAAATCCATATATCAGGAAAAAAAAAAAGAATCTTTAAAAGCTTTGAAAGAATATAAAAAAGAGGAACCACTAATTCTGAAAGTAAAGCACTCTGTGATTTTCTTTCTCATTTGGAAGATAGGGTTGGAAAGTGAAGAAGCTCTTGATAAACTAAATGAGAAAAAGACTACATTAACAAAACTATAATTAAAACTGAATATTATAAAAAACTAATACCTCTATATTCAAATTGTCCATCACTTTAAATTTATCTGACTTGTGTATATCATCATCACCATCATCCTCATCATCATCATCACCATCTCTATTAGTGGACTCCTATTCAGGGTGACAATGAAGTAGATAATTACCTCAATATTTACCATTTTTACTTCATCTTTTATTGAGTGTAATTTATATATAATAAAATTCACTGTAATGCATCATTCACTTTCAGTATTAATACTCATATACAATTATATAATAAAAACAAGTTTTAAAAAATCAATTCTTTGATGCCTCTTTTTAGTCAGTTTTCACAAGCTCTCTGATGCAATCACTGTCTAATTTTTTTCATTATAGATTAGTTTTGTTTATTCTTTGCCCTTATACATATACTATGCACACTGTTCAGTGTGTTTTCTTTCACTCGACTTAATATTTTTGATAATTGTACCTGTTACATATATCATTCATCAGTCCCTTTTTACTGCTCAGTAGTCCACCATTGTATAAATAAGGCATAGTTTATCCATTCTGCAGTTTGATGGACAATTAGTTCAATTCCTATTCTTATTATCGTTATTATTATTAATTATAGCATCTGTGAATTTTATTTTTTAAGTCTCTTTGGAGATACAGGTTTTCTTTTCTTTTGGAAAAATACCTAGGAGTAGAATTCCAGTGAAAATACTAGCAGTGATTATATGTTAAAGGTATGTTTATCTTCATAAAACAACTTCTAAACAATACTCCAAAATGGTTGGACTATTTTGTACTCTCACCAGCAATGTGTAAGAGGTGTAAGAGTTTCAGCTGCTCCATATCTTTGCCAACCTGGTATTGTCAGTTTTGTTTTGTTTTATTGGAGCTTTTGTTGTTTATTTATATTAAAGTTAAATATAAGTTAAAATTGCATCCAATTTGTGATTTAATTTGAATTTCCTAATTGTTAATCATGTTCAATACTTATTCAGGTATTCATTAGCCACATTTTTGTTTTGCCTTTTTTAAAGTATATTTTCAAGTTTTTTGCCTGCTTTTAAACACCACAGCACAGTGTTTGGTCTCATGAATTGGTTTGGTCTCATGAATTTGGTAAAATGAATTGGTTTCTTAGATATTCAGTGCTTTTGTCTGAAGTTTAAAATATCTTGTAAGTAGAGTAGTCTAGTTTCTTGCCCTTTAAAAATTTAGTTTATAAAATTTGGCACTTAACAAAAGAGTTTTGTTACTCAGGCTTTTAAAATATTAAATAATAAAGTATATACAAAGTATAAAATATATCTGTATTAATATACAATTTATTATGTTATAATGTATTTGTATTACTTGAAATACATATGTACAAATTTGTCTGTCTGTCTATACTCTTAAGTTGTTCAAAATATAATTTACAAAGATTGTATCATGTTTATAAATCAACCTGTTTCTGGTTGAATATAATCACTGTGACAAGCCTGCAAGAATCATATCTTTAAGAATATATTATAAGAGAAAGCCCACATGTTTTTTTCAGATATCCATAAAACTTTGTCTCAAAAATTAAAAATAGAATTACCATATGATCCAGGAATCCTACTTTTAGGTATTTAGACAAAAGAATTAAAATCAGGATCTCTAAGAGATATATGCACCCACATGTTTGTTGCAGCATTATTCACAATAGCCAACATTTGGAAAAAACCTAAATGTCCATGGACAGATGAATGGATAAAGAAAATGTAGTATATACATACAATAGAATATTATTAAGCCATAAAAAGAAAGAGATCCTGATTCATAAATAGATGAATTTTGAGAACATTATGCTAAGAGAAAAATGTTAGACACAGAAGGACAAATACGGCATGATTTCACTTACATGAGGCATCTAAAATAGTCAGACTCAGAAGCAGAACGTAGAAGGGTGTGTGTGTGGGGGGGTGGTGAGGAGTTGCTGTTTAAAGGGTATAAAGTTTCAGTTGCGCAAGATGAATGCGTTCTAGAGATTTGCTGAACAAAAGTGTAGCTGTGGTCAACAATACCATGCTGTATACTTAAAATTCATTAAGAGAACAAATCTCACATTATCTATTTTTACCACAATTTTTAAAATGCGTGCACTATTGCCTTTCTCAGGAAGATGCAGTATAAGACTTGCACACCCTCGTTCTAAATCTATTTTCTCAAAAGATAAAAGTATCTCAATTAGATTTTCTCATGTTTTAAAATCATTTACCTGCAGAGGGCATATGGTCACATGCAGGAAAATAAGTACAGCTGTGGCAACATTCTTTGAACAATGTGAAAAATCCTTTACTATTTATCTACATTATTCCATAGCAGTAGCAGAACAAATTTAAATAAAGTTAGAACTGCAATTATTTATTATTATCTTTTGGATTATTTTTTACCTAGGTAACACAGAAGAATAAACATAATCAATTCCAGCTCGAAAAACCTCTACAGTATGTCAAGGACAATAAGTTCACAAATTGACTTTACCACTATTCATGTGGTATATGAAAACAGTAATGCAAAAGGGACTTTAATTAGTATATCTCATAATAGAAATAAGCAAAAAAAGATACACTACTGATTGCATTGAAAGTGAGTAGCATGCTTAGCTACAAGCAATTGAGCAGAAGTAGTTTGTTAGCATTTTTTTGGTCACAGAAATTTTGATTTTATTAGATTATCTCATGTGGAGCTTAACCTGTATATGATTTTAAGTATAAATGATAAAATACAATTCTCTTATACCTACAATTATAGACTTATTAATAAAAATAATATGACAAATATTTACCCTGAAAAATTAAAGGATTATAATATTTACTGAAGGCTTTTATAGGTCCAAAGAATCAAGCAGAGGAAGAAATACCAAAGAAAATTTATTTTTATATCTAGGTTCCCCCTCTTAAAAACTAGAATAAGAAAGCAATAGATATCTCTGATTCAGTGAAGTACATTCTCAAATACTTTTTATCATGTATTTGTGATTATCATTTACTGCCTTATTTCAAAAAGGGAAATAATTCGCAAAGTGAAAATCGGGAAATTTATTAAGTAATGATTTTGTGCTAGTAACTACTAGAGGTAAACTATGTAAAGAATAAGTATAATAATTCTTATCATGGTAAAATGAACTTGGATATTGCCTTAGCATTCATATAAAAAAGAGTAAACTCATATACACATTTACAATTCTTTAAAAAATTGATAAAATAATTTATATCATTTGACATTATATTATATTCCTAATATTTAATATCTGCTCTAACCTCAGGTTTTACATATGCCCCTTATCTATTACCTTAAAATGAGCAGACAGCCTAGTTCATGAGTCATGCAAAAATAGCTCTTAGTTTTCAGTTTGCTTTGAGTTATACGGGGAATCCAAATAAAATAGATGTGCGCATTTACACATTTATTTTACAAAACTGATTGAGTGCCCAGTATATATAATCATATGAAGAAATGTGTGAGAGAGTACCTTTTCCTAAAATAAATTAAAAGCACAAGAGAGATCACCAAGATGGCAACATAGGATGCTTCTGAATCCCCTCCTTCCATGGCTATACCAAATATACAACAATGCATAGATCCCTTCCCTCTGAGAGAAATCCAGAAACTAGCTGAGTGACTCTTCCAAATCAGGCAACTGAGAATATACCCACACTGAAATAGATAAGAAAGACTGAAACACACTCCTGTTCTAAACTCCACCTCCAGCCCAGCACCTTACAATCAGCAGAGAACTTCCAAATCCCAGCTTCTCCCTAAGGGATGAAGGATTTGGACCACACTGCTGTCACCTGAATGTTACGGCTGCCAACCAAGGAATGCCCGCTCCCCCTAGATTGTCTAGCCTAACAGCCAACAGAGCTTATGTTTGAATCCAACAGGACTACAGCAAACCAGGAAGCAGTTGTGAAATGGGCGTGCGAGCAGACAGAAACACCCATCCACCAGATTTTCTCTGAGAGGGGTTTGACTGCATGCTTTCCCAGATGCTGCCCGAGGGTCTGGCTCCAAATCAGCCTGCATCTCGGTGCTGATTGGTATCCTCTTGGGAGCCTGAGGGAACTGTGGGCACATCTCCTACCTTCTCCTTCAGCTTGCCTCAATAATAAAACCAGTCTATGGCTCCTCCCTGCCAGCAACGGGCCTATGCATCTAGAGCCCCAACTTTTGCAACTGCCACCCAAGAGATGGATCCTTAAATCACCTAGCTGTGATAGCCAATGGGACTTCGCATTCATGAGTCCCACAGGAACATGTTAAACATCAAACAAACAAACAAGCAGTTCAATATGCACACAAGCATTTTCTACAGCTATGTGCCCTGAGTTCAATGCAGATGAAACCAGCAGAAACGTCCAAGTCCTAGATTTTCTCTGGAAGGAATTTGAGTGCATATTTTCTCAGCTGCTGTCTAAGGCTTCAGCTTCTAATCATCCTGTGTGTGGAGCTGCCTGGGGTCCTCCACAGAGCCTAGTAGAGCTGGTGGGCACATCTGCCTGTCTCCTCACAGCTTCCTCCAACTGTAAAACCAAGTTTTCAGCTTCTCCCTGGAAGGAGCTTATTTATACATCTAGCACCCCAACTGTTAACACTGTCACCTGAGGGACTGGCTCCCAAATCAACTAGCTCTGGGACTGATAGGGATTGACATTCATGTGTTCCGCCTGCAGCACACAAAATAGAGGTGGTTGTATTTGGACACACAGACACTGCCATTTTTCCCCAAGCTCAGCTCAAAGTGAGTGACCTCAAACACCCAGCTCCCAGTTTCTCTCTGATAGGAACTAGACTGTTCATTTAATACCTGAGTTTTCCAGGTGCTGCTAAAGGTGGGGCTTCCTATTAGCCTGTAGTGGGAAGCTTAAGGGGCAGGCAATTAGTCATTCTTTGGGAACCTGAACAGGCTTATGGGCATTTCCCAAGTCTTTGAGACATTGACTGGTCATGGCACACCTGAGATTATTGGAAGCCATTAAGAACAATGACAGCAGCTTGGACAATAACAAAAGCTTGAAAGCAACAGGGAACTCAGGATGGGCTGATTGACAAAGTTCCTTTGCTGCATGAAGCCCATCTGTCAAGACAGGGAGAGGTGATTGTTTTATCTATTGTGCGGAAATCGACACACAAAGTTAAGGAAAATGAAGAAACAAGAGAATATGTTTCAAATAAAGGAACAAGATGAATCTCCAGAAACTAACCTAACTAAACAGAGATAAGTGATTTACATGATAATATTCGAAATAATAGTCATAAAGTTATTCCTTCAGGTCAGAGGAAGAAAGAATGAACTAAGCAAAAATTTAAAAATAGGATAGAAAATATAAAAAATACCAAAGACAAATCACAGAGGTGAAGAATACAATAATGGAACTGAAAAATTCAATTAGAGGGATTTAACATTAGATCAAGCAGAATGAAAGATCAGTAAATTCAAAGACAGCCCAGTGGAAATCAACTTACCAGAGGAGATAAAAAGGAAAAAGTGAATATAGCCTAAAGAACTTATGGAATATTATCAAGCCAACCAATATATGCATTATAGGGGTCCCAGAAGGGAAAGAAAAGAACAGAAAGCTTATTCAAAAATACAATGGCTGAAAACTTAACTCCATCATTAATGCTACCTATCATCTGTGTCTAAGCTACCATTATTTTATGTTTGAATTTGTCTCTTTCATTAGTAGAAGAGTCAGTGTGATTGTTTTAAAACATTAAATGAATTATGTCTCACTTAAAAAAAAAAAAAACTGATGGTCTCATTTTTCTCTAACAATAAAACTAAAATCTTTATAATAGCCTTTGATGATTTATACAATCTAAACTTCTATTATTTATCTCCTCTTCTACTAATTCTTCCTATTATATGAGTCACCATGACCTCTTTGCTATTCTTTAATTATTCCAGGAATATTCCTGCAGCACCTCCTTTGCATTAGCTGTTTCCTGTGCCTGAAATATTCACCTCTGAATCTTTGCCTAGGTTGCTTTTCCATCTCTCTTAGTTTTTATTTAAATGCCAAATTCTTAATAAGGCTTACTATAGTGTCCTGACACTCTCACACTCCTTACATTGCTTAATTTTATCTTCTAATAGTAATTATTACTTTGTAACTTATAATGTAAATTATCTGCTAATTATATTTATTTCCATCCCCCTCATTGGATTATTATTTCCACAAAGTTCAATTATTTCCTATTGAATTCCCAGCTATTCTCATTACCTAAAACATTACGCGTTGCATCCTATGTTCTAGCTACGTGTTGAATCAATGTCAAACAAGGCATTTATGTGAAGTTCTCTATCAACTACTGAAAACTGAAGATTAGAAATGAAGAAATTGATCAGGGTTGGAGACGAATGTTTAGAAGTAATTAATGAGCAATATGGATCTTATGTATGAAACTAAGAATAAGGTAGAACTTCCAAAATGACTAGAATTTAGGGACTGGAGGATGTTTAAGCAGGAGCTAAAAATAAGCATTTAGAGTATAAGACCTCTGTCATTAAATTTATTTTGAAGAATTTAACAATTATTATTTCTCACTTAAAAAAGAATTAGTAAAAATTTATGGAAAACCATTTTGGGAGGATTTTTTGGGGGGATGTCTTTATTCCGCTACCCCCATCCTCATTTTTTTTCCAGCTGATCAGCAAATGCTGAAAGAATTTAGAGCAGAATGATTGACTATTTCTAATATTAAAAGAGCAAAACTAATTTCTTAACATGGATGCAGAATTAAAATTTTTGGTTTGTTAATTTAGCTACTGTTATTAAAATTTTTAATTTTATTCTGCTAATGGAAAGAAAATCATCTATTTATCCTGTTTTAAAGCATCTAAGAATCTCCTGCTATATATCGAATAAAATCACTTAAATATTTATATCCTAGAGATTATTTTGCTATAATTTGAGTACCAAATGTATACAATCTGTACTTTTCAATAGCATTTTAAAATGACTGTGAATAATCTTTCTAGTTGATTTAACCATCTTTGCTGAGTCACTGCCACAGGTGTGTTGGAAATTTAAAATGCTTAGTAGAGATATTAAGGACTTGTTTTCTAGGCACTTTTAATCAGAGACAAAAAATTGTTACTGATATTAAGATTATAATGCCTAAAGATTATACAGTATTTGAAAGAAAGCGATTCAATCAACTATTTAGATAAATGTTGTATTTCAATGGATAGGGTACATTTTAAAGGTTATATAAATTGATAAATAAAGATGTGACCCTGAGAGTTGTATAGCAGGATAGTAAATCTGTTCTTTTTAAGTCATTTGTAATCTGAATTTTAAGATTTGTTCCTACATGGCCTAGTGCTTCATTTTGCTTCACATAGTGCAAACCTATGGCGTGATCTCTGCAACAAGCATTCAGCTCTTTGAAAGGCAAAACTACTGTGAATTTTGAATGTTTACATCATTACAAAGTTGAATCAAGAAAATAGAAACCAATTAAAAGATGGATGTGAAAACCATAAAGCTATAATAATTTTTCATTTAAAAAAATCAGGAACAATAAGTTATAAATAAAATGATAGATAATTAAGATTTCTGGTGATATTACAAAAATCTGGCAAAGATTAGGAAGCAATATTAACAGCAGGTACTACTGCTAAAACTAGCCATCCTAGACTGAAATTGAAGAAAGTTATATTTATCTTAGATATTGAAAAAAACTTTTGACAGTAAGGTCAATCAAACCATAGAAAAGTTTTACTAATGAGGTAGATATGGCAAAGTCACTAAATGTCTTTAAATAAAGTTTAGCCATATTAATGGAAATGGTAGGAGAGCCCTTGTTTGGATTAGACATTTCTTCCAATCATTGCATTTGCTTCCAACCTTATCAACTGGAATTTTCAATGGGCTACTATTCTCCAGGTAACTGGCATTTTCAATGACAGCCCTTTATCTTTCTGTCTAACTCAGGGCATTAGAAGCCTCTATTAAAAAAAACAGTGTAATTCTTGAAGTCAAAGATTCAGAATCTTGGTTTGCAACAAGAACAAAATTTAATATGGTGAATTAGGCACACAAAACAAACCAAAAATAAAATTTTAAGTAAATTCTTTAATCTCCATGATCATGTTTCTTGTAATTTCCAAATGTGTGATAGAAAGTTTTATACAGCATATAGGTATAACTCAAAATGTATCTTTTTTAAAAAGTTGCTTTTTTAGCAGAGATTATGATGAGATACATATTAAGATCAAGTTATAAATTTCTACTGTATTTAAGAATTAGCAGCTAATGGTCATATATTGTTATATCAATTTGTAAAACTGTAAATTATATATTATATAATCTATAAACCATAGATATAAAAAATGTGATTAGACATTTTAATCATGCAAATGCAAAGGAATAAAAATAAGAATTTAATCAGATCAAAGATGGATCTTTTAAGGACATGAAGAAATTCACTAAATTAAATGATAAGAAAATATGGTTTTGTCTAAGAAAAAAATTGAGAATTATTTATTTTAAAGAGAATTATGCTTTAGATATATAGCTCAGTAAGGAAAGCCAAATTGTACTCAATTATCTGGGGACCAAAAGGTTTATTATTATTATTATTTTTTTTTGCAGCACATCTTCTACTATTTAAATACAAGAGGATATAATCTTTTGCAAAAGATTTATAAAGTTAAATAATCAGTAACTAAATCCAGGCCCTGGAGTTTGATTTATTATACACTACATTCATTCCATCTACTACCATTTACATACTAAGTCATTTTCTCAGGCACTATACTAGGCACCAGGTATATAAAGTTGAAAAATGAAAGAACCTCATAGAATTTAATTGCAAGTCAGTTTCAAATATAACTCATAAGGAAAGTCTATCCACTTTCATTTAAGTATAATGTTAGAAAACAATTTTTTCACCATTTATAGTTTCTTTTCACATAAAAAATGTACAGTAATATCGACTGGAACACACACTCCATTTTGTATTCCTTCAGGCACCAGTGCTGTACATGGGGACTACTAAATTCTTATAGGTCTTATACAGACCACTCATGAAATAATTATATCTCTTGGTAATAACTATATGGTCAGACACTGTACTGAACATTTTCTGTACATTACACATTGTAGCTGTATGAGTACCTTTTTATACAATTATGGTAACTGAAGCTAAGAGACATTTGCAACTTGCCCAGGGCTAAAATTGTGTAATTTATCAGGGACATTATTTCAACTCTTGGATGGACTAACTCCTAAGACTGCTTTTAAGTACTTCACTATATTCTGCCAGTCACGAGTTAACTGAACTTCCAGGAAAGTTCCTATTGCAAACATCTCCCAATATATGAAAATTTCCTAACACAATTATATAGCAATTATTGGATTGCTGTGTAATTGTACATCTGCAAACATATATATATAAACATGCTAGATATTTAGTTAATATATTGTCCTAGTAATTTTGCACTAACTTTGGAAACTAGATACCATTGTGCATAATAGGGAAAATAGAATCAACAATTTTTTTTTTCATGGGAATATAATATTTTTTTACTTCTAATACTATTAAAAGTATGGTAAGAAACCAGCCATGCTTACTCAGTGAATACAGGTAGCAAGTCCTCTTTGGGAGAGTGACTGCTCTTTACCAAAGCTGTTGCAATCTGAAATGTCGCTTCATCACCTGGCTGCACAATACCTTTGCTGCACTGATTGCTCCACATGGGTTGGACTTTCCCCTGCTATTCCTTCCTAGTTTTCTGCAGCCATGCTTCATTACTTGAACTTGCTCTTCAGTGTGTCTGCAGCATATTCCTTCAGCTAGCCCTGTTTGAGATCTCTCCACTTCAGCTCACCATACAACAGCTGGCCAGGTATCCTGCTGTCATCCATTTTTTACACTGGTGCAGTCCAGTGGAGCTGCACGGTACCAAGTGTAACTTCACTGCTGTTGGATTGGCTGTATTCCAGGGCTTTGTATTGGTGACTATGTCCCTACTTGTGATACTAACTAAAATCAATGTTAAACATAACGACCAATAGTCTGCTCATTTTTTAATTATGGCATGTTAGTAAACATCTATATGTCTTTATACTTTACATAAGCTTTCTCATTAATCAGATTAATCAAATATTTCATTTAATATATTCCTTTTACCATGATTTAAATACAATATTAATAACACATAAAAAATTTGAACCACCGATGCAGCTACCTTCACCTGACAGCTACATCATAGTTTCCATATTAATAATAAATTTCTGGTAAAGTATTTAGAAATTTTATAACGTATATTTATACAAAAAATAGTGAACACAAACTATCCACAGAAATATTAAGGTTGCTCTAGACAAAATACATGCAAAACCACAAATTTTCTGATAAGCTTCCCTTAAGATATAAAAAATATTCAGAATGTCAGCATTTTGGAAACTTGCCAATAAGAAACCTGATAGTTACAAAAAATATGAATTTAGTCACTAATATATTTAAGATATTGGCCTATGTATTATTTTGAGCTCCAAACATAGCAAAATATCTAAAAATTATTAATCTTTAAGCTACTTTGATGCATAAGTGATTTCATAGCTGACTTGATATTCAGTTTCCACATAAGATACTCATAAATTATATCTAACATGAAATGGCCAGTACATAAAAGAGATCATTAGCATTTTTCATTCATATTCAATATATGGTAAGGTTTATTAGTTTTTTTGTATAGAAATATATCATAATAAAAACAAAATATGATTAAAATTGCTGCATTAGAAAATTAAGTGGAGAGTACACAAGTACTATAGAAAGAAGTGCTGCCAGGAAGAAAAAGTACAAGGAAATAAAGTGTAGTTAGAGATTGATTATGACAGGATTAGGCAGACAATATCAGTATGCAATAGACCATTCAATTGTAGTAAATTATATAGCTTCTTTGTCTAAGTGCTAATCTTCATATATCATAGTACTACATAATTTTATGATTGGTTATATTAAAAATTCTTACCTAGAAGGTGGGAGGAACAAATAAAATCTAAAGTTGTAATCAATAAAACAGCAACAGTTATAAATATTAGCCAGGATAGAGAGGTGTTTGGCCTTTTTTTTTTTCATTGCTGTAAAATATTCTTGGCTTGCTCACATATGGTTATAGAGTGATCTTTTTGTCTTCATCCTTCATACTTATGGTGACCTTGTCTGATGTGACTGTGCTGTGAAGGTGTTTATTCAAAAAGTAGAACACCATGGCTGGGCTGGCAATGCCACACCAGCTCTCAACAACACCAAGACATGAATATTAGTGTCAGACCACCTCCCAGCTTTCAGGGGCTGCTAATAATCTAATAAAGCTAAGGCACTTTATAGAGAACATTTTCAAACACCTAGATAATGATAAAACAAGGATTCCAGTCTGCTTATTTGTGCATCATACCACAGTGTCTTTATTCTGATGCAGAAAAGATCCAAAATCAGACTGATGAGAAACCAAGCAGCACTCGGAGAGTTGGAGAACTCGGGTTTATTATGCCAGTGGTCCCAGAGGAGCTAATGCTCTGAAGATCTGGGCCCAGAGCTCAGTTGCAACATTTCTTATGTAAACCCTTTTTGGCACCGGCTGATTGGTTAATTTGTCCTCAGACGGTTACAAAGTGGGAGAGTTGCTAGGGGGTACAAACAGTTGCACTTGTTGCTTAGACAGATCAAGCAAAAGAGAAATTGAGTCTTTTGTCAATTTCGAGTTTGGCCCATGAAGCAAGTATATTTACAGAAGCAGAACAGAGAGCTGATTAGCCCTTTATATGAAAATTCCTCTTCAATTCTAGAATAAGGGACAGGCGCCCTTTCCTTAACTTCTATCCCACCCAACTCTGTCCCATCATCGTAGTCTTATTCCAGTCTGATGCATGCCAATATTTGTTGTGGCTGTCACAAACTCCTATTATGCAAACAGCAATATTTATTTTCAGTCAGTCGGCTTCTTCCCATCCCTTCTGTTCCTGATTGCCTCAGTTTCCTGTGCTTGAGTCAAAGTTCCAAGACTCAAGACTTTAAAACATTATTGTATTTTTTGGTGAATTATCATCTAATCTCACTCATATGCACAGAGACACATTTTTGCAGCTTTTCGTTAGAGGTCCACGTATATCATAGCTGTTTCCTCCTCATCTAGACTGCAAAACATGTCAAGTTCATTGGCTCTTGGAAACTAGTCTTTGGTACTCTTAAGTACATGCAAAGTCCACTGGAGCCAGAACAAACTGCAGGCTGTCAAAACACATTTGTGCAGACAATTCACAAAGACAGTTCTGTTCTTTTCTTACCATCCTGGTGAAGGAGCACTTGGATACTTGGGGCCTAGAAGGCTCAGGCAGAGAACCCTACTCTTATTTGTCCAGATTGTCTGGGTATTCTAACACCATGGCATTAAATAGGGAAAAGTTTCTTTCTTAGCATCTGCTAGCTTTCAGTGGCTAATTTGAATGAATGGTTTAATCATTCTCTTTTTCTCAATTCATGGCATCTTTACCTAGTTCAGTTTAGTCTTTACTCTTAATCGACTCCTCTATATCTATCATGTATGAAATTAATGATATTCCTTGACTCTATCTAATCTTGGATTTTGAAATGAACTATTTTGGAGAAGGTCCAGGGGTACATGGTAATATATGGAAAATGACATAGTTTAATATCCCAAGGTATTATTCTACCAGATATATTTTCGAATATAGAAAAAGTATTAGCTATTAAACTTTGTTTTTAATTATTCTAATGCATACTTAAATCTTGTTTATAAAAATATACCATGTGCAATTTTAAAAATATAAATTAGACTTTAATAAAATATCATTGTATTATGAAGTGTGATATTTAAACCTGACAATATCCAATCATTAAAATCCTCATCAATTTTATTATTACCTGTAGGACATATATATATAACTTTTAAGAAACAGTAAGAACTTTGCTACATCATATTCTGCAGAAGTAAATAGTCTACACAATAGCAGTATTTCCTATATATTGAAATATAAAATATAAAAAATTTATGAATTTTTTATTTTGACTTCATATAAGATATAAATAATGAAACTTTGTACAGAAGTTTATGGAAATGGTTTAAATTAAGTTTTCCTCAGGTTGATATCTTGTGGGCAAAATCATGCAGTGATTTTAAATTTTTCCCCAAATTGTAAATCCTCAGGAGGAAAACCAGTTTTGAATGGGATCACTGTTGAAACCTAAACTTCTTTAGAGTTCACTAGATAATGGATGTTTAAGAGACTCACATAGATGTGCTGCTATTGTAGCCTGCTAAATGCAGCATTCCAGAGAAGAAATTGTATCCAGATCTTTATCAGGAGCTCAAGGATGTGATGCTGCTCTAAGTAAATCTCATGACTCTTCAAAATTAGGTACTTTTTGTGTCACTGGGATAATGTTAGAGAACTACTATCCTGGATGATAGATGATCTATATAATAAAGTAAAAAAATATATACGTGTCACTGAGAACCTCAAAATGACCTAGGATGATCTCTTCAAATGGAAATTTTGAAGTTTCAGGGAGCTTTAAATCTTAGAAGAGTTTTGTTTAATGAAAACATGTTGCTAGTATGATAAAGCTACAAATTTCTATTTAAGAACCTTAACAGAACTTAAATTGTACTGGACATTTTCCAAAGAAATAACTCTTAAAGGTATATATTAGACACATCAAAAGAAGTTTTAAGATCTAAGAAACCCAACCTTAGAAGGTTACTCTTACCAGTATGAAAGTAACATTTAAACTCTCCTTTACTAACTTTGAATATAAAAGGTAAAGAAAATATGATAGGATTTTTTTTTAATTCCATAAGATTACAAATAAAGGTAAAGGACTATTTTAATGTAATTTATTCCAACTTTTGTGAACTTTGTCCAAATGTACACAGAATTTAATTTGCTATGGCAACACATGAACTACATTTGGAAGAGGTAGCACCCTGAAAAGGCCAGCACAACTCTTTTTTGAGTGATTGAAAGTCATGCTTACCAAATATTTACTTGCTAAGCAGATACTAACTTCTTGGCCCAACATTTCAATTTAGAACTATTTTATTCTGTGAAATATGAAGCAAGGAGGCCATAGTTTCATTTATTAAACATAAATATCCCAAATCATTTTTTTCTGATTTTGATTTTAAGAATACTGTTTTTAAAGCTTTGTAAGATGATTTGCCACATCCACGTAATTTAACTTAACAGATATTTATTAAGCGTGACTCACTCCCTCAGTCAGGGCATATAATAAAAAAGATAACTAAAATGGAATGCCCACACTAAAGTACCTTAGAACAAAGAAAAATCAGGACAAAGCCTCACTTATATTTTTGCTAGTATGCACTGGTTTCTTTAAACAGCCAAAGAAAAAGTCACAAGGCTCTTTTCATTTGGGCCTTAACATATCCATTTTTAACATAGCCTTTTTTTTTTTTTACATATCCTTTTTAAAAACATTTTTAACATATCCATTTTTAACATATCCTTTTTAAAGAGAAAGCACTATCACATGTTTTAAGAAAAGTCATTTTATCTTCCATGAAGCTGATTATGGTTTCTCCATACAATGAAGACAATTCAAAATAAAAATAAAAATAATTAAAAATCTTAAGATCAATGTCAAAGTAACCAAGTTTAAAAGAAATAAGAGCCAAGCAAGAAACTGAATTGATGTTTTAGATGGATAGAAAGAATGTGAATTATAATGTGATCCCCAAGTACAAAAAATATTCACACAGATCACTTATGTGTATTTATCTTTGAGAACATAAAGCAATTGCAAAAAAAAATGATAATAATTCCCTTCAACTAAATGTTCTCCTCCTCTGTTGTTACTATTATTATCTCTTCGAACTTCACTATCAAAGGCTTATTATATTGTTCTATTACAACCTTTCATTCTATCAGAGTTTACTCTCCCATGTAAAGCTGTTTCACCAGTCTCTGCCATACGTTAGCCCACCCATTCATTAGGAAGAAATAATAATAAGAAGAATTTAATAATAATACCTACTCCTAAAACAACCAGTGCTTTGTACATACATTACCTCATGTGATATTCTCAGTTGCCCTGGAGGTAGATAAGTCAACCTTACTTCTTTTCATTGGAAACATTAGTAAATAAACTCTGGTAATACAGTTTGTTAATTCAGAGTCCCTAATATATTTCCAACCTCTCAGGCTTATCAAGTCTTTTTTAATAAACAGAGAATCTTCTCTTGCAAATAAGAAAGCTCAGATCTCTCCTGACCAGTTTCTGAGCCAACTGCAATCAGTAAGAATAGAGGTTACTCTCATAACCTCAGCCCTTTTTTACTCTGATTTCAGAACAAATATAGTAAACCTTTATTTCATTCTTTATCTAATAAGATTCCTATGCTGGATTATTTTATTGTGCATCTCCTGTTTTATGTGTTTGAAACTGATTCAGCGGGTCTGGTGCCAGATCTGAATAACCTCATTGACCCTGTATTATTAAAGTAATTAAACACCCCCGTTTGTTCCTTTGGAAACCAACAACTATCACTGTCTCCTTCACCCCCACAGCCCGATCCATCACCTTATCTGTGTACTTGCCCACATGCATATCACATTAAGGCATCACTTTCTTTCCTGCATCTGTAGGACTGGCCACATTTTCATTACCTCTGTCTCACTTCCTCACATTTGGATTATTTTTGTGATTGTGTGTGGTGGGTGGGAGATTTATTTAAGCAACTCCCACATTTAAAGCCAGGAATTCTTCCCTGAGCCCTAGCTTTTTTTTTTTTTTTTTTTGTTGCTATTACTTATTCTTCATCCCAGCACCAAATGGTTTCAGTGTGTTTTTTTCTTTTTTCTTTTTGTATTTATGTTAGCCTACAATAAATATAATTTATAACCTAATAAGCCAGTACAACAATACACACACACACACACACACACACACACACACACACACACAGTTTTGTGAAATAATTCTAATCCTTGGGAAATGAATGAGCAAGTGTCAGCATTCTGAATTTTCCATTTTGGTCTGTTGTATCTTACTTGATTCTGCTATGTTTTATTCTTGTCTTTTCTCTTATTTTGTCTAAAAAAAAAAGACAGATGAAAATAAAATAAAATGAATTTCTGGCTTGCCAAATGGGTCATGACCCACAATTTGATAAGACAATGCTATGCCTTGCTGATAATGTTCCACTTAGGAAAACATTTACCCAATGGATGAATGCTACTGCTCACCAGGCTACAGAAGTCTTTGGTCTCACATTTGGAAACTGCCCATCAAGTTTTGAATAAATTCCCATTCCTTCTAGAGGTTAAAATCACCTTAGCCACTACCATTTGCTCATAAATTCAAAAGAAATTATGAATTTGGTCATAAATTCATGAGAAATTATGATATTATTAAGGAATCTTCTAGTTGCTTCTTTTTTTCTTAAATCTATTTGTAAGATACAGGAGAACAAATAATTTGTTGTATTAATTGATTTCACCCTGTATCTAGACAATAGCTAGTACATAGTAGACACTCAGATATTTTTTGAATGAATCTATCAACGAATCAATGTTGTTTGGAAGAGGCTTAGTATATTGTTATTCATTTATCTAATAAGCATCTGATAAATACCTATTATACATTAATCACTCTGATTGTTCTTAGTTACATTATACAATTGACTCAAACCATCTCTGTATTTTTATGAATCTCCTGATCTAATTGAATATGTCTTCAAAATGTTTCTGAGAGTTAAGGGACATTAAATGATAGATTAATACCTATCCCTTGCTATATATGGAGCTCATATATGTTAATTTTCTCTTTGTCAATCAGTTAACAAATATTTAGAGAACCTGGAATGTGTCAGGCATTGTTCTAGGTCGGAGAGAAAAAATTATAAAAGTTCCCTACCTTCAAGGAACTTACAGTTTAGTGGGGCAGGATAGAAATGCAGTGCCAACAAATAAGCAAATAAGATTTAAAAAAAAATAGACACTATTAAGAAATAAAACATAGTGAAGACATGAGGAATGATTTGGAAGGAAGGGTTAGGTTAGAAAGAAGAGAGATTTCTACCTTAGCATAGCTTCTACATTTTTCTAGAAGGCAACGGGAAACTGAGGTATCAGAGAAACTAGTAGAAAAAGGCAGAAAGCTACCCTCTTCTCTCTCAGTTCAGAAGGATGAATGCTAGCAATATTCAAAGTCTGAAGGAGAAAAACAGCTTTCACTATCGCTGGTCATTCACCCTCCATGAAGATAAAAAAACAAATCACATAAATATAAGACGAGAAAAAAAAGAAACAGAACCTTGTCTTTTTAAGTAACCAAGGTTGATACACATTATTTTGCTGGAAAGGAGGACAGAGTGTTAAATTGAATCCATGTTTAAAGGGAAATGATTGCTATGACATGCATTTCTCATATCAGAGCAATTTAGATAGGAAATAACTAGTAAGCAAACATTCCGTATTACAAATGAAAAAAAATCCTGAAAGGATTATTGTTGTCTTTTCGCTGAACACATCAGCAGGAAAATTATTCAGCCCCAGGCAGAGGAAACAAATATCATTAAGTACAACAGTGTTGTTTGGATCCTTCTCCTCTCCTCAAGGACTGTCATGTTTTCAATACTCATTTCTTTGTATGTCGCCTTTTGGTACAAGTCTTTATGTCTTGTACACACTCAGTCTGTTCATTTTTGATTGCTGCTATTGTGAACTTCTAGAATCTTAAGCATTCCAAGGACAACTGCTTTTCCTGAAAGAACATTATGATGCAAAAACTAAAAATAAATGAAATTTGAAGACATCTGAAGTAAATTTATATAAGTAAACTGTTTTAAATGTTTACTTTAAAAAACTAGATTTTATTTTTGCAGAAGTTAGAAATAGACCATATATAATATATCTAGCATGGTGTTATGATAATTTCTCAGTAAACACAATCTAAATAGAAAAAAAAGTAGTAAAACCATTTTATTAAAAAACTCAGCATGAGAAGAAAAACAGAAATATACTCCCTTCAGACTTATTTCTCACTATTTGCCTTCCCTGCTTCTATGATAGGGTTCCTGACCCTAGGAATTCATTTCCCAAGTTCTCAAGTCATCAGACTACTGACTTTGGCCAAATGGGAGCCTCTGGTGGGATACACAGAAATGGGAGAAAGGAAGAAGCCAGAGTAATTCTTTCCCTTTGTCAGCATTTTTATCACCATGTCAGTGATATCTCTAGTAGCCTACATCTCCTCTGTGGCTAGACAGGGCTGCCTGAATCCAGCTGTTGCAGTCAAACCTTTTCCCTGAACACAGGAAACATGACCTCTTTCCTTTTTTTATTTTTATTTTTAACATTTTTTATTGGTTTCAAGTATACAGCACATTGGTTAGACATTTATATAGTTTATGAAACGATCCCCCTAATTGCTCCTTCTCTCTGATTTTTGCCTCTAGCCAAAAGAACTTGTGGCTCCCCATCGTTGTCGATATCGGCCTTATATCATTGTCTCCATTCTATTGCTCAACTTTTCTATTGCTGGTGCAACATATTCTCTTTCTTAAGTTCTCTCTGCTTTAAAATTAAGTGTTTTGTTTTTCTAGTTAAAACTTGAAGAATAAAATCAATATATTTTGTACATATGTATAATATTAAAATATTATGATATTTATATTAACATATAGTCTCATAAATCTGGTCATAAATACTTATTCCTATATTCTTTTCCATTCTCAAATTTTTAAGTTGGACATTTATGTAAATGCTCTATAAATCATTCCAACAATGTCATTTCATAGTTCTCATCAGCTATGTGCTGAAGGCTGTCTTATTCTTCTGTGGGTAATAGTTACTTGACAAAATGGAATAAATCTATATTGTTCCTCTTTCCAGAACACTCTCCCATTTTATAAAAGCAAACCAGTTTTCTCAGTAAGCAAACCTCTTCTTCCCACCTCTTCCATCTTGTTCTTATCAGAATTGCTATTTTTTCCAAGAATTCATCCCCCGCCCCGCCCCCCGCCAAACCCAAGCCAGGCAAAAAAAAAAAAGGAGGAGGAAGAGAAGGAGAGAATCGATTACTTTTTAAATTAGCGTTGGACTTAGGATTGCTCTGACTATGTTAGGTTAACTATAGTTTCTGCCTTATGAAAAACACTGCCGTGAAGTGATTCAAAGAGAAGCATATATGAGAAAAGTAGAGTTTAAGATTTTCCTTGCAGTTCTTTTGAAGTCAACCTTGAGTCCTAACCATTCCATTTATTTTTTCTAAACAAATATAAGCATACATATACATGTACATATATTAATTTAAATAATTGGATTATTATTTATAAATTATTTTTTATTATTTATAATTATCAGAACATTGTTTATAAATAATCATGGGATATACTCATAGCCAATATAATCATTTTGATTAAGCTAGGTTGAGTTCATTCTCTGTCATTTACAACCAAAGATGTCATAATACAAATTTTATTTTATTATATTACATTGCCATGACATACCGTTAAACTTATTTCTTAGAACACATGTTTTGTGTTAAAGTAATGTAGCCTCACATAGAAGTTAAATTATTTTTGTTGAATCCATTTTCAAAAGCTTGAATTTCAGACTCCCACCAGAATTAAGAGCAAAAGCCACAGGTGGGCTGCAGAGTGGAAATCTGACTCTTCTCAGCCTTGACCATGAATAAGTCAAATGTCTAGCCATGTTGGGGCTGAATTTTAAGATGGTATAAAAAGAGCAAGCTTGAGAGAGAAGAGATCAGAAAATATATCAGGGAAATTGAGCCAACTCTCTGAGATACAGTATATATATATTTCATGGCAATGGGTAGAATAGGATTAGTAATTGCTAGTAATTGCAATTGAATAAGTTGACTGAGAAGAACACAAAAACTTGCAATGTGAAATTATACTTTGTGTGTTTTATTTAATGCATTTATTGCTCTCCTGTTCCTCCTTATCTAACTTAAATAGCTCCAAGGACAAAATGAAATCTATTGACAGGAACAGTGTGGCAGGTCAGAACTGGTAACCAGCAACTTTTGAAATGTCTGTTTATATATGTATTTATAAAGGATACTTTAAAATCTAGATGTTCATAGTAGCAATATGAAGCCTTATGTTAATTTAGTTTTCTCCAGTTTTTTTACTCTTTAAAAAATACTATATCAAAACTTTTTTTTCTTAAATGGAACAGTTATGTTTAAAAACATAAAAGTTCTTATTAAAAGAATTACTGCCCTGGAATAACAGAGAAAAAAGAGTTTATTCAAACCCTGTGCTTTTCTTCAACATATATTTTTTACCTTTCCCTAAACACACACACACACACACACACACACACACACACACACACACACACACGCACACACACACAATTTCTGTTTCTTAACTAAGGTGATGATGTCTTAAAAAATAAAATTCTAGTAAGATAATTAAGCAGATAAATTTGTCTAGTTACACTTTGCTTCTCCCACTTCTTTTTCCTCTCAGAACCTTCGAGTGTATGTGCTCTTCCTTCCTCAACTCACCAGCTGCTTTCCAATAAATCTAATGGGGTAAGTGGTTACAAAGATTTTCCCACTTCATTTATACTTGTACTTTAAGTGGGAGATTTTTGAAGATTGAATCTTTCTGGATTCATAATAAGTAAATGTTTGGTGATGGAATATCTGGCCTTGATGATATGCTAAGGCAGGTGGGCATGTGCTCAAAGAGTTCACTGAAGTGAATACTACTCCACTAAATTGCTAGTCAAATATCATGAAAGTTGGCTAAGGACTGTAAAATGTCATATTAGAATCTTGCATCTCCTGTACATAAACAGATTAATTAGTCTGTCACTTATCTAACAACAAATATGTTTTATTCTTTAAAACAGTGAGTTTATACTTATTAGCTAGTATCTTTTAGGGATCTTAGAGCCTAGGGTCAATTTGATTCAATAGGAGGCACAGAGACTTTTGGTTTTTTAATGTTCTATGTTTATTTAAATTTAAATTTCTTTAACATAAAGAATAAAACAAGGAACTGTCTACTTCATAAAATGACGGTTAGATCTATGTCTGGATAATTGAAGTTGTTTGTTTTTAAAATTTAATATTTAAATTTAAATTTAAATAAAATATTAAGATTAGTCATGAGAACACTAATAAATTTCCTTGATAGGTTTTTAGAAAGATTTTTTTAAATCTCGTCAATTTAATCAACTTAAAAATATTTTAGTGCGTGAATGTATGTAATAATGATAAATATTGGATTTACCCTAGGAGTGTAAAAAGTGGTGGTGGAATTAGAACCTAATAGGGTAGCCTTAAACTTCATATTATCTCATACTACTAATAGCTTTTTCATTCTAGAATTGTTCATTCAATAAAATTACACAGGACATAATTTTTCAAAGTTGTGCAGAGGAAACCGCTACTAATTATTAAGTGTAATGAAAACTTTATTTGTGACCAAATTCCATTTATATCTGAAATGTTATTCCTTATTCTACCACCTGATAGTAATTACTCACTTATTCACTGTCTCAGAGATTTTCTCTTCGGACTCTCAGTGACAGCCTGCTGTAGTTAAAATAGCTGGAACCATGCTGATCTACTCGATTTTAAGTAATTTTTAAGATCACTTAACATATTTCTTAAATTATTTGTAGGACTGTTCATATAAATGATTTTACAAATTAAAAATAACCCTTTGTTACACCTCTGGTAACGACTTCTAGTTTGCTAATCATGATCTTCATAATTACAATAAGAGTTTCCTATCCTTATTACAATACTGTTCAGCCACTGCTACAGTTGTCCTATGGCTGCTGTCCATTTTCACTGCCTTCTCCTGGCTCCTGCACAATCACGTGTAGCATTAAATTAAACATTGTACCTCTTACTGCTGTCTTATTACCATAAATCTTAAGATCACACTTTTTTATTTTTTGGAGATGTTATTTGTTCTAATGGAGGTGGTCTTATCATTGTGACATATCATTGCTTCATTGGTCTTTACTGCCCATCACTGCCATCTTCAAAGCAAAGTGATTCTATCCTTCTATCCTTGACTATATAAGTGGTACTGTTGTGGTCAAGACTGGCTCCACACTGACCATTAAATCTTATCATTCTAACAGCTCCTATAAATCATTCTGGTTTAGTCCTAAATGCAATGTGATTATAAGTTGTAAGCCTCTGAGTTATAGATGTTAACATTTCGGTTTATTCACTTTCTCTTTCTATCTGTATTCTGAGTATTGGGATAAAAGAGATATTTCCCAGGGAGAGTGTCACTAGAAGGTCTTTTAGCATCTGTTATAGGGCACGTGATAATATACTCAGAATGATATACACAATATTTCTGAAAGTAGAATAGAAAAAGCTTGGTTAAAGTGTAAACACTCAAAAACATTCAAAGATAAAAAGTAATGGCAAAATAGTTATTTTACAATGAAGGTTAAAAAGTGAGATATACATCAGATACACTAAAACAACAATGTTTAATATGTCATTCTGTGGGATAAAGTTAACATGTATTTACAAGAGATGGTATCTACAAAAGAAAGTAAAATTTCAAGAGAATAACACTGAGTTGTTTTTTTTTAGATGAAAGGTGAATGATATATTTAAGCAGAAAAAATAAATCCCAGCTTATGGAATATTGCACATTAATAGAATATAGTCAAACTATTTACTAAATAAAATAATCTTGATAATGTAATTAAATTCCAATATTTTATGTTTTTAATCATTTAAAGGAATCTAATGAAGTTGGAAATGACATGGCACATAAGTATTAATAGACACATTAACAAAACCAAATTATACATGGGTTAATTTCCTTTATATTCTATTATTTTTTGCTGCTTTGATTTTAGAAACATCATTAAACATTTGTGCTGTGCACTGTATTTGGCTGTGTGAGAGATAAAATATGAAACATGATAAAGGGGTATGTTTTCATATGTAAGAAAGGGGAATGGCTATAAAATGTGAAGAAATAACTTATAGTAAGATACACAGTCTTGAAATTTATAAATTAATGATAAATTCACCACTTTCAGCTTCCCTTTTCAAGTCTAATGATTATCAGGTGATGAGGGAAGAACCGTCTTTGATAGAAGATAACCCACATCCAAAATACACTAGGAGATAAGAAGTGAGCACCTAGGTACTCTATATGATGTTGGATGTCCTGAGTGAAACACATTAGTTTCTGAGGTACAGTAAAATTTGCCTCAATATCACTAATCTGCAGTTAATGATCTCTGAAGAACAAAGCTAAAAATAACACAGTCCTGAACATCATGTCCTATTTCAGGCACATCATGAGAAGGCAAGGGTTCTTTTGAAAAAAAGAATAATGCTGGGGAAAACAGAAGGCAGCGGGAAAGGAGGAAGATCAAATATGAGATGCACTGACTCCATAAAAGAAGCCATAGGCATGAATCTACAGAAGCTGAACAGGACTATTGAGGACAGGACATTGTGGATACCATTGATTCATGAATGTCACTTCTTTCAAATGGAGTATAATACCTCTCTTGGTTATCTATTTTATTTAGAGCAACTCTCGCACTGAGAAAATATCTAAGTTCTTTTTGAATAACTTCAAGATTCAGTGCCTTAACTTTTCAGTTTTGTAATTTTTTCCCCGCCTTTAGTGACTTTAATCTTTACTCAGTGTTCTCCTGCACTGGATCTTATCATCGCCTGGAAATTCTCAACCAATTAAATCTTGAGTTGAAATGTTCATCTCCCAACCACAAACCAGCTTATTCATCTCAGTTAATATTAAGATATATTTTCTTCAGCTTTATACAGTCCTCCTGTTACTTAAATTCTCCATTTTCTCTTTTTATTCCCCTCATGCCCTTTTTCTTTCTCATCTCTGAAAGATTACTACTCCATCATTTCAAACATTCTCCAATTTTTTTATACCAGTTTCTTTCTTTTTTCATTGTTCTTTAATCACACTATGTAAAAAACAAACAAACAAACAAAATACTTGCCCATCTTCTCTACATACACACACTTGGCTACTAAAAACTACTGGAAATGCCTGCAAAATAATGTGGATTTCTGACACTACAAATTTATGACACCCAACAACTTCACCTGGAACCTTAATGATAACTCGTAGTCTTTTCACAATTCCTTCTTTAGTTTTCTCTCCCATTCTTTAAAACAGCTTTTTAAAAATTGTGCATAAGTTTCTATAAATCACCCTAAATTCTTCTTAAACTCACCTCGTTCCTTTTTCTCCCACATTCAATAATACCTATAATAGTATAGATATAGTAAAGATATATACTTATTGAATTAATCTTTACGTTAAAACAAATCTTTAAATAAATCAACCTCTACTTCTGCCATCAGACCAACATACTAATCTGCATCTAGGCTGTTCTTTAACTCTTTAACTCAAGTTACCAAGTCACACAACTTTAACATAGACAATGAAGACATTAAAATTGTTAAAAATTTTGCTTACTTTTGTTTAGTCATCAATGCAAATAGACATATACCCAAGAAGTCAAGAGAGAGAAGTCTGAGACTCAGAAGGGCAACAATGAAAGAATTAGGGAAGATCACCAAGAGCAAACATGTGTCATTAGAGACCAAGGCTATGATCACCCACACCCTCATATTCCCAGATGCTATGTACAGAAGTGAAAGTGAGATACTGAAGAAAGCTGGTAAGAAAAAGTTGATTCATTTGAAATATGGTGTTGAAGGAGAGCTCCATGGATACCCTGGACGTCCAGAAAGATGAATAAGTGAGTCCTAGAGCAATTAAGCTTGAAACATCACTTGGGAAAATATGACAAAATTGAATCTGTCCTACTTTGGGCACATCATCAGAAAGCAGGGTTCGTTGAAAAAGACATTAATGCTGGGGAAAGTAGAAGGCAGCAGGAAAAGAGGAAGAGCAAATCTGAGATGGATTGACTCTATGTATAGGGCCTATAGGAGCTGAGCAGGGCTGTTGAGGACAGGACACTGTGGACGTCACTCATTCATAGAGTCACCAAGAGTTAGAGCTGACTCAATGGCACATAACACACAGAAAATTTGTCAGTCTGGTTAAATTGTGGGAAATGACAGACACAATTTAAGAAGATTTTATTAAGTAGATGCCTCTGAAAACTTACAAAAATAAGGAGGGAAGAGGTCACTGCGAAGAGCCAGAATAAAAGTGTAAAGAACAACAAAGATCAAGTCTCAATAAGCACACCTCATTTCCTCTTTTATTTCTTCCCTCACTCCCTCTCTCTCTCCCCCTTTTTCTCTCTTCCTTTCTCTCTCTCTCTTTCTTCCTTCCTTCCTCCTTTTCTTTCTTCCTTTCTTTTCCTGCCTTCCTGTCCTCCTTCCCACTTCCCCATCCTAGTCCCCTCTCCTTCTTCCCTCCCTCCCTTCCTCCCTTTCCTCTTTCCTTTTATTCCTCTTTTCTTCTTTCCCTCCCTCCTTCCTTCATTTTTTCTTTTATTCTGTCTCTTTTTTTGTATGCACTTGTCATGTTAATTTGGGAAATTATATAGATAGGCTTTCTTAATTTTGCCATTGTTGATATCTTAAGCCTGATAAATTTTGTTGTGAAGAAACTGTCTGGTGTATTATAAGATGCTTTGCAGCATTCTTGGCTTCAACTGATGAGGTGCTGGAAAAATCTCTTTCTCTCTTCTTACTCCTAGGGTAGTGACAGCCCATTTTTTCCCTGGAGGGCAAAATTTCACTTGATTGAGAACAATTATTATAGATATAAGGCATCTAAAAATTTCCTAGGAATTTGAAAGAGTTTCATATTACTTGGATAAAATAAACAGATATAAATGGAAGACAGCATATTTTTATCTGGTTGATTTACTTATTCACAAATGTTTATTGAAAATCTACTTAGAATCAGACATAGTATCTGGTGTTGGGATCAAAAACAACGTAACTTAATATATCAATATCAATTTTCAGGAAGTTTTTTTATGTCTCTATTTTTGGTCCTGTTGTTTTCAACATTTTACTGATGATCTGGCTATAGACAAAGATGTTGTGGGTTCCTAAGCAAATTTGGAAGTGTTATTTAAGTGGATTTCCAAAGATTGGTCAGCATTTTCTGTGCCCAAAGGAAGGGAGGAAAATCGAGTTGGAAGGTATTTTAGGCTGAATAAATAACATATCTGCAAGTCCTGATAATGGAAATTGTAAGAACTGTAGAACTTTAAAAAAAAAAAGTGAAGAAAAGTGTGGGAGAACATGAATATATAAAGGTAAAGAATAGCAATGCCATGATGAACTCTCTAAACAACACTTAGAATGTTTAACTTTAAATAGGGCAATGAGAAAATATTAAAGAGTATTAAAGAGTGTCTAATAAGAAGACATTTGTTATTTATAACATCGACTCTATGCCCTAAAGGAAAAAGATTAAGCTGAGAACAAAAAGGACCACCATGCTAACCCAGGTAAGTGGTGACTGTATCCTTGAGTAGAATGATGGCAGTGAGACTGGAGAGAAGTGGAAGGATGTGAAACACACTGAAGAAGAAGTAAAAGAAGATGCCATTGTGCAAGAGTCAGGTCCTGCCCCACCCTTTTCAGAAATGACGAGATATCACAGCTTCGAGGGGTGTTGGAAACTGATAGCTCTTAGCTGATAACCTACCTGGAAGTTGCCTTCTGGAAGAGAGCCACCTCACTCAAGGTCATGGCCCACTTCTGTGGTCAGCCTGCATCCAACGAAAGGCCAATGCAGTGTTTTACAATTCTGGGATATTTATTACACACAAATAGTAACTAGAACATGCCCACTATGTCAGACACCTGTGATTTTACTTTTAGTTCATGAATATCCTGTAAGCTACATATGACTAATGTGATTAAATTAGTACTCCACGATGAAATATTTGCATTTCTTATGGACACTCTATTAAATGAGTAATAATGGTGGATGGATATTTCTCTGAGAAGTGGTGGCTGTCATTGGTGACAAAAGGTTAGCTAAGGTGTTGGCTTTCTTGACTAGGCTTGGGGAGCTTCCTGAGTAACTTTCACGGTTTGGAGTTTTCAAAAATTCTATTTATTCTACTGCAATGTCAAAATTGTATTGATAGCCAAAATATGCACAAGGTGTCACAGTTTTCACTTAGAAATATTTTATGTGAAAGGCTAAGTGACAGCCAAAACTGAACTGTGCCTTATAGTTGCATTAAAATGAAAATAAATCTCTGCCAATGAATATTGACTCAAAGTTACTTGCTCCTATCCACATTTGTACCTTTCCCCAGAATGTTTGCTGTATTGTTACTAGAATGACCCAGGCACCTGGCAGGTGTGTGGTGGTATTTTTGACTGCAACCAGTGAATCTCCACGTGTTTTTTCTGCATTTTTTTAATACCTTTGTCTTTTCTAAAATGAGTCAAGAAAGGTGCGCTTTAGGAGACGAAGCACAGTTCAAGTAATCCTTACTTTTAAGTTTTCCAATTGCTTCTCGCTCTGGAGACATTTATTTAAGAGTGTTCTTGATTATTATTAAATCTGGCAGATTCATCCTGAGTGCCTGCAGTGCACCAGTTTCTTTTGGAAAGCTGGAGGCAGATGTGGAGACTGACTGCTGTACAGAGAATAACATCCATCTGAAATAGCACTGAGCTTTGACCTTGGCAGTTTGTCTTTGGCTACTTCTAGTATTTATTCAGAGTGGGCAGTGACTCATTGGCTCTGTCACTACCTTGGTCATGTTATATTAATTCTAAAGCCTTGATGCTGCAGAGCCTCTTTCTTTAATTCTTATTCATGTGCCACAAGAGTTCAGACTTGAATACACTTAACCTTCAAAATAAACTTATTTTATGCTTTTCAACATTTATTTGGAAATAATAAATAAGGTGGCATTTCTAATTGGAGAGTAATGTTAATATCATCATTTGCTGGACTAGCTTATGTGTGGCTACTTTATGCTGGCTTTTGAAAAGTAATTTAGTAACTTTCCATGACGAGAAAAATAAAATGTTCCTTTTATTTCTTCTCTCTAGTTTCATTAGAGTAGGCATTTTATCTGCATACCCACATACAATGTTAACATCTTTTTATACTTTATCAATATGTAAAAGTTATGATATGTATTAAATAACATATATATACATATATATGTGTGTATATATATGTGTGTGTATATATATATACACACACACATTAAACTTCATCCATACCATTGGAATTATTTAAGTGAAGTTTTTACATGATGGTAAAATAATAAAATGCAGAACCTATTCAACATGTTTTTCCTATTCTAATCAAGACATACACACACACACACACACACACATACATATACACACTTATATATATACATATACACATATATATGCATATATAATTTTTGCACTTTATTTTATTTATAGGCATGATGATTTATATATTGTGAAATTTATTTTCATTTGGAAAAAATACTTTTTGAAAAATATGCCATATCCTCTCATTAATTATGATCTACATTTGGGAAAAAACTGCCCATTTTCATTGAAGAAAAAATAGAGAAATAAACATTTAACATTGAAAAATTTAGTTCTTTTGTGACTACAAAATATCACATGTAGTTCATACAGCATATTTTCTACAACTATCAAACAAATGAACACAGAAAGAAAACTGCACATTTTATGTAATCATTGTAAAAATATACTTTATTTCCTACAGTAGAAATCTAAATCTTCTTAAATTAGATCAGAATGATATCCTTCCAAAAAAGTGCCTCTCCAATTTTATACTAAAAGTACAGTTTTTAAAATGGCATCTTAATTAATCATTTTCTGTAGTGAATTCACCATTTTGTATAAAGTACATTTGATTATTCCTTTTGAATAGTGAGGGAGTAAAATTATGCACTTCCTCTTTCACCTTATCACATGGTTATATTTTTCAGTACTTCTTTTTTATTGTTGTTCATCAATTGAATTAATGAACTGTGAAGTCAGTTACTATTCTGCGTGTATATAAATTACAATTTCTAACTAGATACTTTAAGTCATACAAATCTGGGAAGCATTTTTTATGAATCCTTCAAAAATAATTAAATAAACAATAGTAAAAGAAAAGAAAATAACCGCTAATGAGTTAGGAGGTGTAGCTATACATGTGAGTCCAGCTGAGGTATTGTACTGTGTAAAGCAGCTACAGGCAAATGCTGTTGAAAGTACAGTACTCTGTCAGGGTAAATCTGTCCTCTGGGTCTCCACTGAACATAATTAGTTTCATGTAAAATGACTGGTTTTCACGCTTGTTATATATGAATTTAATATACCAAATAGATAGAATACAAGAAATGATAAGTGGAAAAATTTCAAAAGATTTATATTTCTCCAGTGAGCACAAAAATAGCCTGTCGTGCATTCTTCTCAGTTGCTACAAGATGTGTATTACTCTGACTTTTCCCACAAGTGAAGTGATTAACTGTTTTGTGAGGGGCTTTTTACTCTTTAATTTTTTTCTTCTATAAATAAAAAAGAAAAAAAACATAAAGTGGATACATGATGGGGTTTGTAAAATTAAAGTGTGTGCAAAAATGACATCTCCTTTATATAAAATGTTCAAATTATAAAAATCCTTGAAGAATAATTTTGGAAATTTTGATAGGTGTCTTTCAGCTCAGTTCAGTTCATCTAGTTTATTTGTTATTGATAACATGAATGCAACAAGGAACTTAATTTGATGAATTCGTTCTGCCTATTAAAATTGCCCATGAACACATAGTTATTTTTTGCAACTTTTCTTCTTATAATGAATTAATAGGGACTTCTACAGTATTTTATCTTTATTCTTTCTTAGTATTAGATATGGATATTTATCTTGTACAGAGTAAGGTTTTTCTACAATATTTTCCTTCCATTAAAGCTATATTTAAACAAAAGTACTTTAAAGCCAGTGACACCTCATCTAGACTATATATTTGATTGATCAGAGAATTTATAATATGTATACTCAGATCTTATCTCTTTAGAAAATCCTTCTCTGACCACCAGCTCTAACTCACTCACTTGTAGTTTATTGTCAGACTCAGTCACTTCCTACCATATCATTCTGTCTCATAACTAAGATTTAGTATTCGACAACACATCTTCTTTATTTATTTTGTCTTAGTATATTTTCCCCCAGCTTTTTCTCCAATTACCATCATTCCCACACTAAAATATCACTGTTCTTGCCAAACTGGTCTATTTCTTTGTCCTTAGTACCTAGGGTTTTGCCATGAACCAGTAGGATTCAAGAATATTACTCAAAAATGCTTTTAAATATCAAGGATAAAAGGAAAATAAATAACATATTTTAAGCATCAACTATGAGTCTGACAATAAACTACAAGCACGTAAGTGTGTGAGTATGAGTGTAACTGGATCTTAAAATATGTTTTGACTGAGGCATTTTCCAAAATGTGATGCTTATACCATGATCCTGAAGTTTTCAGTTTAGTATGCAAAAACCAGTTAGATATGAAAGTGTGGAGATTGAGAGAAGAGAGAAACAGAGACAGAGAAAACATATAAACAATGTAGGAAGCATACCTTTAAGATATAAAACTCAGTTATGGCTTTGACCCCCCTGTGCTCCTGTCTACTCAGCATTCTGCAATCATGTTCTGTGCATTCATAATTCCCAATACAGCATTTTATTTCTGCACCCCAAATGATTGCTGCCCCAGTTTTTCCACCAGAAAGATCATTTGGAGTAGTTAAGGCTTAACTCAGTTGCCATAGCTTCTCTAATTATTTTCTAACCCCACCAAAACAAACGAACGAACAAATAAATAAACCTAATATGCAAGTGTTTCCTTAGACTTTCAAAGATATATTCATATCTGTTTCCCCTACTAGATTTTAAAGTCCTTCATTTTAGGTGCATACTTTGTTGATCTTAGCAGCCTGATGCAGAAGAGGATAAAGTCATATGCAAGTGTGAGCTGTTTCTTTCTAACCCTGATTCAGTGTGTTTATTTTCTATTGCTGTGTAACAGATTGCTACAAACTTAGTGGTTTAAAACAACACTCTTTCATTGTCTCAGTTCTGCAGATCACAGTCCTGGCAAAGCTTAGCAGGGTCTCTACTCTGGCTCCCTTAGGGCTGCGACACCTGTCAGCCAAGAGCAAGGTGTCATCTGAGGCTCAGGGTCCTCTTCCACGCTTGCTGGTTGTTGGAAGAATTCACTTCTTTGCAGATGTAGAACTCATGAAGGCTGTGTAATGTTTTTAAATGTTCCAAGGCCAGCAAGCCTTTAAAAATGATGAAATGTTTTTAAATGTTTCACCAAACTGGCTATGTCAAGCAAACCCAAGATAACTGTCCTTTTGATTGACTCAGAGTCAACTAATTACTAACCTTATTATGGGATTGGCATTCCATCATATTCATAGATCGAGGACAAACTCAAAGGGAAGCATTCTATAAGACATGTGCAGCCAGGAATGGAAATTTGGGGAACCAGCTTAGGAACCTGCCAACCAAATTTAAGCTAGAAAATGCATATTTGTAGTTATGTATTATAGCAATGTATTCATGTGTGTGGATGAACATGTGGTGTCTGCAGCTGCCTTGGAATACACCAAGTGAGAAATTATGAAGATTCTAATGGTGTACTTACATGTGAGCAAGTTGTATCTCAGGCACTGAGAATCAGAAACTTAGGCAAATTACAGCATATTTGCATTACTTTCAAACATTCATAATTATCATTAAAAAAAGTAGTGCAAGTGTGTGTATGTGTATGTATGTATATATTTATATACATATCATGTTATCTTCAGGATGAAGACAAACACATGCTCTACTTTTTAATTAGCGAGGAAAGAGAATTCTGTTTAAAAATGTAGAATATACTAAAAAAAGGCATCCAGTTTGTTTTAGAAGGCTTTTGGTCTTTGAGTGGTCTTTGGACAGCTCAGATAAGACAATCAATAAATGAGTGTTTTAAGATAATTAAAGAGAGATATGGAGGGATAGAGCAAAGGAGAAAAAGAGAAAGAGAGAAGAATTGGGGGAAAAGAGTACCACATTCCATTCCTTTCAACACAATAAAGACAAAAATCAGTGAAACTGAGTATCAAGGAAGTCACCTGAAACTAACACTTCAAAATATATCCAAACAGTTACATTGGAAAATACTCAGAACAATTAGAAATAAATTATATATTTAATTATAATATATTACTAATTTATAGGGTTCAAACTTTCTTAACTAAAAAGTTTATATCATAAAATTATTTCAACTTTATTATTAAATTTCAGAAACACCACACCTTGCTCAGCTGCTGCTCACAGACTATAAGCAATAAAGGGCTCTTATTAACAAACAGACACATTTGTTTTCTATTCCTTCTGTGGTCAGAAATAGATTTAAGCTAAATTCTGCATTGGGGGAATATCATTTCTCAGAAACAAACCTGGAGAAATAAATAAATACATACATATATATTTTTTCTAATTAGTTTCGAATTTGCAGTATAGTAAATGTGTTCATTTCTTGGGCATGTTCCCTGTAAATCTTGAAAGTGTTGGTGGAAATTAATTTTATATTTGCCTATATTGACATATAATTCCACACTAAATAGCCAAGTGTGTATATCAGGGAGATATTAGATTCTGCAAGAAGTGGGTAATGTAGAAGTGTAGGGCCTAAGAATAATGGAGTTTTTTTGGGAGGGGGTATACTGATACTCAATAATAAGTAGAGAGGAGGACTTTCTGAAAATTTGCTGGGGCTACAGTATTTAAACTAACCCTTGGGACATTAAATGTCAAATTCAGAAACTATTGAGCAATACCTGATACAGACCTAAGTGTTGGAGAAAACAATATACATCTCTTTAGAAATTTAGTTATCTAAAAGGAGAAGATGAAACAGCATTGTTGTAGATAAAAGGTTAACTTTCTAATGGAATTTGATGGCTTTTATGTCAGAAGATCAAGAGCACACAAATCTTGTCCTAGATGGAGATTTATTCAAATGGAATATTTGCACAGAGTGGATCAAGCTATCATAGTACTTGTATACCCTACACACCAATGACCTCAAGAAAACCCTGTGTTGGAGCACTGAGTTAGAATTGAAGGCTCAATGAGACCCCTTATCAGCTCAATGTCTTCCTTCTCTCAACAGTATATTTGGGACACTTGTTATCAGACAACTAATGGTAAGAGAGGTAGAGAAACCTGCAGTGAAGGCCCTGGTTTGATCAAACCCACATAACAATATGCTCACAGGATTTCAAAAATAAGAGAAGGAAACTGGACCCTCAACACTTTATTAACCCAAGGCATGAAGCTTTTCATAGGTCTACTTACTACATAGAAAAATGTAGCTCAAGAAAAAGAGTGAACTCTTGACTTCAATTCATAAAGACAATCGTTTTTTCAGTAAAATCCTTTTTCAACCCTTCTTAGCTAGAGGAGCAAAAAGAAATCTTTGCAAAACAGGTCCAAGCTGTTGGGCAAGATGACCTGCAACTTGATCGTATGACTTAGTGAATATAGTGATGCTAAAGGAGTCCATAGGAGATAAAGAAACTGTATGAGGTCTCTGGAAAGCTCTAATTGGAGTGTCTCAGCACCGATACTAGTGTTCTGTAGCAGACTCATGTCCTCAGCAGCAGAGAACTATTCTTACTGTGAAAAATAGCTCCTGTTATATGGATAAATTCCTGATCAAGGAGCGGCAAGTAACTATGCGATCAGAGCTACCTACCATCATCCTGATGTTGTCAAATTATAAAGTTGGGTAGTAGCAGAAGTAATCCATTGTGCAATGTAAATGGTACATTCTGGAGCCAGTCTGAAAAGATCAGAGGGCACAAATGAGTTACACAAGCAGTTGGCACAGACTATTTTACCAATGTGTCCTCAGCTCCCAACTCTGGCCTCATGACTGACAGAAGCACAATCCACAGATAGGTTGACTTGAAAAGTTGATGCAAGGTGAAAATGTAAAGTCACTGTGTACAGAACAGTAAAGAGTTTACTCGGTTTCCTTGGGCTCTCATAACAATGTACCGCAGGCTGGGTGTCTTATTATAAAAGAAATCTATTCTCTCACAGTTCTGGAAGCTAGATGTCTGAACTCAAGGTGTTGGCAGGTCCATGTTCCTTCCCTCTGATGGCTCTGGTAAAGAATCTTTTCTTGGCTTTTCCTAGCTTTTAGTGGTTGCCAGAAATCCTTCATGTTCCTTGCCTTACAGATGTTTTTCCCCAATCTCTGCCTCAGTTGTCATATGACATTTTCCCTGTGTGTATCTCTGTGTCCATATCTCCCTTTCCTTTTTCCTGTAAAAATACCAGACATTAGATTAGGGGCCACCCTAATCTATTATGGCTTTGTCTTATCATGATCACATCTGTGAAGACATTGTCTCCAAGTAAGGTCACATTCAGAGGTACTAGGGATGAGGACTTCAATGTATAACTTTGGGAACACAATTTAATATATAATAAGGAGTGGCATTAAAAGGCAGTGACAAGAGGAATCCTTACTGTATGCTGGACTGGAAGGACTATACTTGATCAGTTACTTGCTATGAAGGAAGACCTGACATGAGGTCAAGACACACATTTTCTGAGAAATGATGATTGTCCAGCAATTGACGAGGGGCCTGAAAGCAGTGAGGCTACACGTTCATAGTTGCAGTGAAATTAGAAGTTCAGAGTCCAAGCTGTCTGAGGAAAGTGTGCACAGATAGACTTAGAGGAGTCAAGATTTTTGCATTTCAAATTAATGCCCACCAAAGTCGATAAACCACAAAAGACACATTTAAAAACTAAGTAGACAGGATAAGCCAACAAGGGGACATTAGCCAACTTAGACTGTGACCATGTGCGTTTATAGAAGAAGTTGTGAATACACTACCCATGGTAGTAGGAATTGAGGCTATGTATACACTCAATAGTTTGAGCTTCTTCTCAAAAAGCCATATCTACCTTCTATTGATGTTCAAAAGTCTGAAATTTTCAAAGCAGAGATGAATGCTGAGCCCTTTCATCCTGGAGGGCAATATTTTATACTAAGCAGAATTGAGTGTTACTTTATTACTGGCTTGCTTTTCCTGTCCATGGTTTTTGCCAGAACCAACATTCGAGACTTGTAACATGTGACATCACTTCAGTCTAAAAAGTCTATTTACAGAGAAAGTAGTGTGGCAATAAGTATATAGTATGAGATCTACTGATTCTACCTTTCATAACATTATTCAGAATGACCTGGCATAACAGAACAATGGAACATCTTATTAAAGGCTCAAATAAGGCACCATTTTTGACAAAATACTTCTCAGAGTTAAGATTTTGTCTGCCAGACTGCAGTGTATGCACTGAACTGATTTCTTGAAATATGGAGCTTGTACGCAATAACTAGTGCAGGCATCAAGTAGGATTGGCCTCTCTTACGTTCACTGCCAGTCACCTGTAAGAAATTTATGCTTCCTTATCCAAAACTTTAGACTCTATGTTCTGGTTCCTGGGGATAGAGGAGTGAGGACATTTGTACTAAGGAACCTAGTAAAACTAGTTTCTCTGGGGGCAAGGAGTATGTGTGTAAATCAGAGATCCATTTTGGGCCTTTCTTGATGTTCCCATGCCTAGTACTATGGTGAAAGAACAATCACAGTCAATATAGTTAGCGTCAAGGAACTGAAGGCATCAATTCTTAGAGATGAAGTTCTAGGTAACTGCATCAGGCAAGCAACCAAGCCCAGATAGAACTCTCCTTGAAGGAAAGGCATCTTTAGAATTGATGGTACAGAAGGGAGGTGATTAATATCACTAACATCCACAGGGCCAATTTCAGTAAAGAAGACTGTGGCTTATTCCACTATTATCCCTTACATAAGTCATCTGTAGAGAAATCTTAAAGACTTAGAAACAGAGTGGACTTTATGTAAGACACATGTGGATTGAGTTCAGAGTGGACTTTTTATTCCTTTATCACTAATGGCCAAGTCTCACTTCCTTTAGGCCTCTCCCACAATCTCTGTCAAAGTTAGAAATAGGAAGCATGGACAGATTAGAAGTACAATATAAACACTCTGAAATAACTATTCTTTGATCAAATGGCATGAGTGTTGATGGACACAGTCTTCAATTAGACAATCCTGAAAGGCATTAGGTATACTTCCTAGAAGCATCTGTTGCCTATAGCAATGAAATCAATAATGCACCTTTGTATTGGTTTTTCCTGACTCTCTGTTTCACTCTGATTCTTCCCTCCTACTCTCTGGCATCACTTCTCAAACAATCTTCATACAAGTTATTTTCTCAATTGTATTTCTGAGGACAGCCCTACTACCATGGAAGACTACTATCCCCCTCATTTTATTATCGTTTGAGTCATTACAGCAAAGATGTATTCATTTATAATGCCTGATTTTAAAATGTAATAAACAGTAAATGCAAAATGGGTCCCACAGCATAGGTAATGAATGCAGACTAACATAATTTGGTTATTTTTAGCCTTTTTTTCTTATAATGATATCAATGTTAGTTAATAAGACATAAGATTGTGTATGCCTTATTTTAAAGTCCTTAAGAAGAAGGATTATAAATTATCTTTATAGTACAATGAGCAGTCACCTGAAAGATGCATACTCATTACTGAAAGAAATATTTTAAAGCCTGTTCTATGCTTTTTGTCATGAAAAGAGACAACCAGAAGACTCTGGGAGACTGGCACTGTGAAGAAGTTTTCTGGGGTAGCTCGAGAGAACCATAATCAATATGCTGCTTGTTACTTGAAGAGGTTTATTTTTTCTCTCCCTCCCTCCCTCCTTTCCTCCCTTCCTTCCTTCCTTCCTTCCTTCCTTCCTTCCTTCCTTCCTTCCTTCCTTCCTTCTTTCCTTCCTTCCTTCCATCCATCTATTCAAATCAGTAATATATTGATCTCTGTTAATTTTCAAGTAGTTGTCTAGATGCTTAGAATGCAACTGAACAAGATAGTGTCTGCTTTTTCAGAAGTGACACTCTATTTAGTAAACAGAATGAAATAATAGGTATATAGTATATTGTGTAGTAATGCATGCTAAGAATAAAACCATTAGGAGGGTAAGAGAATAAAGAGGGACAGGTATTGACATTTAGATGTGGGGATAGAAAAAGATACCTTGAGAAGGAGACACTTCAGTAGTATCTGGAATGGGTCATCAGTTATTTGGGGGATAAGTTTTCAAGACAGAAGGAATACAAGGAAAATGACCTAAGGAAGGAACATGCAGTGCTGGGTGCAAAGAGGAGGGCTGAAACCAGGGGGCAGACCTGTGAAACACTTTTGAGTTTTTTTCTTAGTGTGATGAAAAGACACTGGGGTCTTAAAACAGTTTTAAACAGCTCCCTTTGGCTGTTCTGTGGAAAACAGATTATTGAGGCAAGAAAAGTTGTATTTTAAAAGGAAATCTAAAGTCTTAAAAAATATATGAGAAACTTGAGGATAAATTAAAATGACTAAATTAACTTGTTGGAAACATTCATAGACCTAGAGTCAGTTTGTTAATTTAGGCACATAAATATTTGTTACATATACAGTGATTTTATATGCTCTGGGATATATCTTTCTGTTGCTCTTTCTCCACATCCTCATTAACTCTCCACTATGATCTTCTTACCATTTAATAGAAAAAACACCAAGAGAATTAAAAGGAGTAAAGTCTTGTCCCAAAGAAATGTTTGCTTTTGCTTAAAGAGAGGCCCCAATAATGTTGTCAAATAACCATAGAAATCAGAAATGTCTAGGATATAAAATCAGCTCAGAATAAACAGATTGCCGTAGAGGTAACCAATGTCCCACAGAAGGGTTAGATCCTACAACTGGTAAGGGAATATTGTGAGCTGGAATGTGAGTTTCACAAAGATACTGATTTATATTTTTATCTGTGTATGAATAGTACATAGGACAATTAAGCACAAAGTCAGTGCCTAATAAATATTGAAATATAACTTAAAAAAAAAAAGAAGAGGAATATTGGCATCTTTGCTTGAGCCGCTGTTTTACTGGGAGCTCCAGAGGGCACAGATTGTGCCATTTACCTTTGCTCCAAAAAGATCAGCACAGCACTGAGCAAGTCACCAACAGGCATATGCTCCTAGAAGTCCAAAGTTGAGCATGAGCCAGTAGTGAAGCTGGGAATTCATTCCATTTCGGAGAGCCAGTGATCATGGAGCAGTGCCCAAAATAGAGGATTTTTTGAAAAGATCACACCATTGACTGTTATTCATAGATAAAATACAAATGAACAAATAAGCAAACGAACAAACAAAACATTTGGCATTTATCTCTTTGATGCCCAGGGGAACCTTGACACAAATGTAAGATAGAAATCAGAAATGTGATTGAGGCCCTAAGCAAGTATTGTCTGAACAAGAGTCTCATGGTTCTACTAACCATCAAAGCACATAACATTAATTGGAAGGTTGAACATTTTGAAAACCAATTTAAGGTTCACTTTAACTCTAGGATAACATGAATTAAGTTTTAGGAAATTCTTCTCTCTTCTCTCTTTCTCTCTGAATATCTATAATTGTTAACTACTAAAATATGAGTAACTTCGCTGTGATCTGTTACAACTGCACAGTGTTGATAAAACTTTGTGATTGCTGGTCTCTGAAAGCTTCACAGACAGAATGCGGAAGACAGGAACAATGCTGAGCCTCAAACCTCAGGGATCGCTGTTGGTTAATTGCAAAGCTTATTTTTTTCTCTTTTTGGAATGCTGTGTCATCTAGGGGTTCCCAGTCCACTGGCATGGGTTCTGTAGCTGAGTTTCTCATGTCTACTGAACAGCTGCGAAATGTGGCAGCCTGGTGTACTGAGACCGTGAGTCACATTCGCATCACGTGTTCCCACATTGCCATCATCATTTCTCATTTTTAAAGGATATCAACTAGAAACGCACAGTCGACTTTTAAAAGGCATTACAAAACCCATTTAGAGAGGTAGATGACAGATGACAGATGATGGATGGATGGATGGACGGACAGACGGATGGACAGACGGACGGATGGATGGATGGATAGAGATAGATGAACATGTATATAATTTAACATTTATACACCATTTATATAAAAACAGTTAATTAACACCAGAATTATTTATTTATTCAAAAATCCCAAAGTGCTTATATAACACCCACTCTATTTTTATATATATGTCATTATGCATTTCAAAGGGAAAACATTATTGCTATTTTCAGAAAACCAGCCTAAGGTTTAGAATGTGTCTTGTATACCTATGCCCTTGATTTTTTCTTAATTGAGCATATTTTGGAAAATGGCTCTCATGAAATTCAATTACCATTTCTTAATGTGCCAGGTTTTCCAGAGAATATGATTATAGTAAAACCACAGAAATTATTCTGCTGGCCAATAGAAGGTGTTTACAGGGTAGGAAAATGTCACCCAATCTGCCATCAAAACAACTTTTCTACCAAAGGTGGTCTTTATGGTAAGCCCACAAGCAATTACATGATTCCCACCCTGTGCCAAGAACCATACTGGTTTTCCAACTCCGCACTTCTGCCACGTAAGAGCACAGCCAGAAGAGAAAACAGAAATAGGTAGAAATGGCAGCGTGAACTGTGTGCACAGCAGGTGTCCGGTCACGGCCTCTGTGCTCTCATATATTTGAGTTTCCTAAGCAACTATGCTCCCTAGGAAACTAGTTGAACTGCTTCTATAGAAACTATTAACTGAGCAATTCCTCCTTCAAACCAGCTTTATGGGAGAATATGTTCTGCTTCCTTGATTCTAGAGATTTTCTTGTGGAGTGTTTCAGAACTATACTGGATAAATGCAAACCCATATTTCCCTGAGTTTTCATTACATTTTTGCTTACTTCATTGCCTATAATGCAGAGAAAACAATGCCACAGGATGTTGTTTCTTTTTTTGGTTGGTTTGGAAGACGAGAGAAATTCCTCAGTTTGCTTATGGGACTAATTTGACCTTTTCTTCTTCTAAACAATGGCACGCGAATTAATGTGCTGTAACTGGGCTCAAAAGAATATTGCATTAACCTATCTCATGAATTACATCTTACCATTACTGAATTGTGTTACCTTTTTGCATTATTATGAGAAACATAAAGGTCCTTTTTTAATACAATGAAAGTCTACATGTTAATTAAAGTACATATATTCTTGTTATTTCCATTTTTTATTCACATCATGAAAGTTAATTTTTATTACTACTTTAATCTATTTAGCCAACCTTTATACATCCTGTATATTATACTTTTTCATTAAATTTAAGAAAAGTTAAGATAAGCAGTCCAGGAGTCAAAATTATCTGGGCCAAGGTATTCAAGAACTGGCAAAAGGAAGGAGAGTGAGTTATACAAAATAAGTATTTATACATAAAGTTCTTGGTCCATATTATGGTGCTTATAAAGAGTAAAAAAGTAATAAAAAAAAAATGCACTTGTTTCCAAGTCTATTTTATTCATTAGATTACCAGTCTCATGAGGTCATGTGGGCAGTTTTTATTCCTCATTTCTTGCTCAGAGAAGACAATCATGAAATGTGCACGATAGAGTGAATTATACACTCCCAAAATATCTAGAAAAGCTGAATCAGCTCATTTATTCACAATGAGAGATATTTGTTGCTTTTGTCTGCATTGTATTAAATTTATGAATATCAGTATGTGAAATAAGGTAAAAATCACATAAGTTTTCATTTCCTTAAATAAAGCACTATTCAGGGACCATAATTGAATGCAACTCCTTAGGCAGATTGAAGGGAACCCAAGTTTTGCCACCCTGAAGCTGCCTTTTAGGATATTGATTTCAAGATATTTATTAAGAAACAAGACTCAAAAAGAACCTTTGACCCTCTCCACTTTCCTCTCCAAGAGATTCAGAGAGAAAAACCTGCTTCAGAAAGGAAATCTTTAGGATGTTGGCCTTAACCTAATTCAAATTAAGTATGGCAAGTAGGAAGGCTTTGTGCAGTGGCTCATTAGCGAAATATCCCTCATGAACCAGTTTCTGAGTTGCCTAGCTAGAATTTGTTGGCTGAGAAAGTTCCACTCTTTCTCAACTACCAGTAAGTCACCCATTCTCACTTCTGAAATCTAAAACCTCATTCCTACTTTTTCTCTTTTGTCCAAAATGTCTTATATACTCAATGTTGCCTCACTGTCTTTGAAATTTTCATGCTTAGGTCAATTCTCCATTTTCTCCTGTTCATTTGTCTCTGTTAATTTGATTATTAGTCCAGCTAGAAGAATTTAGGTGAGAGGAAAAGTATTAATATGTTTCTAAACCCGCACAAGATATATATACTATAAATACGTATATACACAAATACTTTCACTTAAATAAGATAACATAGTATTATTTTATCGTACTCACATTTGTTTTCATTTTTTTCTTAATCTTATCCTAATTCTCTCTAGAACTTTCATTTTTTGTGACTGTAAAATTGATGTATAAGAGAGTCATAAATTACAAATTTTAACCTTAGAGATAATAGCTCAATTAGTTTTTGTCTCTTGACTTAGCTTATGATATCTCTTATGGCTTATGAAATTCATGTTTTAGATTGTTTCATAAAATGAAATATTTCTATGTTTTCTCCTCTAACTTTTAGCTTTCTGGTATTTTTTAAAATATATAATTTTATAATATGTATGTGTGTGTGTGTGTGTGTACGCATATGTATATGCTTTTAAATTGTCTTTTCAAGTTTTTGTTTAATTTTCTACATTTGTGTGATTTGTGAAGATAGAATTTATTTTTGTTCTGTTAATTCGCAGTCTAAATTTATTTCCTTCCATAGTGAGCTGAAAGGAGAGAGATCTTGTATTTCTGCATATCCATGGAGGACATACATGGAGATCATAGGGCTAATTAGCCGTACAGTATCCTTTTAATCTTGGAAATTAGCTGTTATTCATCACAGAATTTCCAGAGAACAACACCTAAATTACAAAATTATATCAATAATAATACCCTTCTATGTAAATCCTTCTAAAAGTCACTTCACATTTTCTTGCTTTGCTAATAAAGTCGACTTGACATAATTTAATATTTTATTGATGACCAGGATTATCATTATATATATTATCAATTCCCCAGCTCATTGATGGCTTAAGCCATTTTCTGCTTTCATCTAACCCCTCACAATAGAATTGAACATTGTTTACCACTCCAGCCTCAATACTCCCTTCACTTAATGTGGTAGAAATACACACCTAACTTCGTCCTAGCTAACATGCCAGAACTTTCATCAGTGCCTTAGCCACTGGAAATCTAAATGCTGCGATTTTTCAAATGTTCATTGCTAGCTTGTTTCTTCTTTCTCTATGCTTTCTTGATATAGGACTATTCTGGTCTGAATTATATTCCATAAAAAGATATGTTGGAGTTCTGACCCCCAATACATCGAAATGCAATCTTACTTGGAAATAGTGTCTTTGCAGATATAATTAGTTAAGATGAAGTCATCCTGGAGTAGTCTGGGACCTTAATCCAATATAACTGATATCCTTACAAGAAGATGAGTGTGGAGAGAGAGAGAGAATGAGAGAGAGAGAGAGAGAACGAGAAAGAGAGAGAGAGAGAGAGAAAGAGAGAGAGAGAGCGCACAGAATGTTATGTAAAGACACAGGGACACACAGAGAAGACAGCCAAGTGAAGATGCAGGCATAGATAGTAGTTATGTAACACAAACCAAGGAACATGTGAGGCTACCAGAAGTTGGAAGAGAAAACAAAGAACCTCCTATAGAGGCCTTCAGGGGGCACAAGGTCCTACAGACACCTTGATTTTGAACTTCAAACCTCCAGAACTGTGAGGTTCTGTCTTCCCAAAATAATATCTCATTCAAATTTATATCATCAATGCAATTGATTCTTTGAATGTATAGGCAAAACAAACAAAAAATTAGTTTCAAATGTAACAGTCTTAATAGCAAACTTTCTGTTTTCCTTTTCAATTCTTTCCCTCCCTACCTCTACCACCCTTCCCCCCTAAAAAAAAAAACAAAAACGACCAAAACAGGCATCCACATTTCAGTGAATAATATTGCTATTTGCTAAGTCATTCAAGCTGGAAGCTGAGTAATCACACTGGCTTTCACCATATTCCTCCCAAAGAACACTGTCATCACTAATTTTGTCAAATTGCCTCCAAAATCAAACTTACATTCTTTCTGGTTTCCTCTCTATTTCACTAGCCCTCACCACAACCAACACTAACTTGGATAATTTTAATAAACCACTAATTTGTCTTAAACTTTCACTTTTGCTCTATTTTCCTACAAAAAAATAAGTATAAAATAGATCTAATAACATCTTTGCTTAGCATTTTCAATGTTTTTCCATTGAAGAATTCAATGGACAAGAATTCAAACCCCTTGGTATAGATTGCAAGATCTGTCTATACAGCCTGTTTATTTTTCTGACTTCAAGCCAAGTCACTCTTCTACTACTCAGTACCATGTATCCAAACTGCCTATCTTTCATGTATCAGAATCTAATTCTGTTTATGCTAGTCTCTTGAGTGAATTATTCTCTCCAACACAATCATTCTTTTTAATGAGTGTCTCCCCACTGTTCAGATATTAAATGCTACTTTCTCAGATAAATTGTGGCCATTAACTTTATTGTACTTGCCATAATCTACAATTTATAACACACGATATACAAAATTTAATATATATTTTTATATAATTTTGATAATTTTTGTGTACCTCTTAGACTCCAAACTCTGTCAAAAGAAGGGCCACAATTATTACATTGTCCACTACATCTCATGTTTTAGCCCAGGACCTAACAATAAAATAGCAATCATCAGAAGAGGAAGGAAGAAAGAAAAGAAGAAATAAAAGGAGGAAGAAGGAAAGACAGACATAAAAGATGCTATCTCAAACGTGAAAGTGCTCACATATGACATGCTGAAGAACTGGCTAGAAACAGATTTACTTATTATCAGCTGTTCCTTGTCACTGCTGACACCTTTCCAGTAATGGGAATCTACCACATCATTCTAAATATCCAGAAAGTGACTGTAGCTTCCAGATGGTTTAAAATTTGGCTTATCTTTGTATTGTTTCAAAATTTTTGGTTAATGCACGTTTTTAAATTTCAGCTTGGAGAAAATCTGATTCTTGTTCTATTAAGATATTATCACTACTCACAATCCTTATGGCATATATTATAGAATATACATTATCAGTAGACAATTGTTATAAGGAAAACACTAAAGTGTTATTTTTAAATATGTGTCAAATATGAAAAAAAGTTCATGTTTTAATGAACTAATTTCTCCTATCAAACTGCCGATTTTGGGTGAAAAAAAGTATTCAGTTCTTACTGAATGTGGATAAAGCAGGATGGGACAAGTTATCTGAGTTATCGGTAATATAATTGCACTTTTTTTTATAACTTTAAATAAAGAGAGAGAGAGAGATTAGGGAGAATTTTTTTCCCCTCCAATTATTTTCTACTCTTCTAATTTGTTTGTACTGTTTCTGAGATGCAAAATGAGTAATCAAGGAAAGGACAGCAGACAAAAACAGTATTTTAGAGGTCTGCCCTCTGATTAACTAGGCAGCTTTTATTTGGAGATGTTCAGAAACCATATGACGTGACCATAGAACATATCCATGAACTAAAGTAGTGGAAGAAAACAGCTATGGGGGAGAAACAGTAATTTTCCTTTTGTCTGTGTTCTTCTGGCTGATTTAATAATCAAATTGACATGAGATAGATTAACAGAAGAAGATAACCAAATTATTACGTATGTAATGAGTTAAAAGTGAAGATAGGGAGTCACTTTAACCAAACTGCTAAAGTTATTTATGTTATGAAGGTTCAAGCATGAGGAAAGGTCCTACTCTTGTTCTAACCAGCCTAGGAACTTAATTTTTTTAAACTTTACAGTCCTGAGTCAATGCCTGGGTATGCATCTGGACCTCCAGGTAACCCTCTCATTACCACCTGAAAGATTCATGTATCCACAGCACCAAATTACCCTAAAAGACTTATGTGTACATTCACCTGACATCTATTATTCAGACAACTGGACATGACCAGACTTTTTGTCACCCAGCTTCTGGAGCACTTGCTATCCATCATCCTGACTGCCTGTCATCTGACTGACAACTGCCCTGGACCAAACTAAGGCTAAGAATGCAGAACTGATAATTCTCAAGAATGTACTTTATACTATAAAAACTTTTAACTTTTCTCTCTTCTTTAGATCACTTCCGGGATTTTTCTGCCTAGTTGTGCTTACAGTTTGCAAACTCTAAGACCCTTGGATAAATCTCTATCATTTATTTCTAGCAAAGCCTCCAAAATCTTTCTGAGTTCCTTTGACGTACATATAGGGGTTTCCTAAGAATTTAGAACCCAGAGCAAATCAGGTAGTTGAGGTTTTTATGTCATTCCAGACTAAAGAGAGCAGGGGTATGAGACTTCAGAGAAAGTAGGCAATTTATAGGTAGATAAGAAAGAACAAACATGTGGTTAACAGATTCTTACCAGGCCACCAGAAACAATGGGACACAGAGAAAGTCCAACAGACTTGGCAAATTCTTTGCCACAATTAGTTCATATTATGCTAAGGCGATAGCTCCCTTCTCTTAAGCAGGTTTTTCTATCTAAATCCCTTTAACTGCTGTCTTAGACAAACCAAAGGCACTGAGCTTTACAGTGCCTGAAAGTCATATTTATGAGTCAGTGCAAACTTTTCTTTAATGAAATAAAGAAAAAACAGAGAAAAAGGAATAGCCACTGATAGATGAAGGTAGTGGTCTGCTTCTTTATGGATCCTGACCACATAAGCAATAAGAATCATGGAAAAGTGTTTATTTTGCTGAGAAAAAGACAACTTGAGTTGATCTAGTAAGTTCCAAAAGTTATATTAAATGTAAATTCAGAATACGGTTCACATTATACAGCTATTAGCAAAATAGCAAATGTCTGAAAAGTGGACAAGACCAGGTCTAAACTGTTTATCTCTGATTTATTAGTGCTTTGTCTCCTGATATTTCATGGTTTCTACTATTTTCTACAATGCAACTAAAACTACATATCTCATGAATCCATAATGAATGCAGATTTCATGTTCAACAATGTCTATGAATGGAAAAATTCAACCATTCTTTTTGCACTAACTGCTAATTTAGGTTATTGCCTCACAAACTGTTGGCAATTTCAAAAAATTAAAATACTCAATCCAAAGAATTCAAACCATCTTGTGACATGTATGATAATGCTAGACTTTTCCTCATTGCCTTGAATGTAGAGCTTAATTTTCCTAAAATTTTTTTATGTTTCTTAGCGAATTCGCAGTGCTACTGGCTTAAAGAAAATTGTTGAATTTCTGAAAAGATCACGTGTCTTCTCTTTTAATGTTCATCATATGTATATTTTCCAAAAAGGTAGTTAAATTTGACTCTTACATTTGTATAGATAAATGAAACTTAGAGGAAATTTACTTTATTCTTCTGTGTTCACCACTGACTATTTCCAATGAGCAATTTTGATACAAATCAATCCTGTTTTTCACAGACGTCTACATAACAAGTGGCTGTGAGAACTTTTTAGCTAATAACAATGTGCAAATTTCTTCATCGTATGAAAATTATCTCTCAGTTAATTTCTATCGTCACAAAACCAGAAAGAAATTCCAAAGATAAATTTATCCACCCCAGTGTTTTCATATAAGAAAACAGCTGAATCATTAAGATTATTTTTTTCTATTCTATTTTTATATTTTCTTAAAAGCTTGTTGCATATTTGATATCATGGGAAACTAGTTAGAATTTTAGGACAAAGATTCTGTAGTTGAAAAGACTGAGACCCAGCCATTAAAAAAATATATACATATATATAGTCTTGGACAAGTTATTTTTATTATCTTGATACTTAGTTTCCTCATTTGTAAAAGGAAAATAAGAGTACATCCTTATCATTTTCTTATAATAATTAACTGGCATAATTCATGCTGAGTTCATTTGTCTGTGAGACATGATTGCGGGAGGAAAAATGGTATTACTTAAAAGTATTTTATATTTAAATCATAATTACTATATCATACTCCAATAGGAGCTATTAATAGTTTGAACCAGATCAATTTCTGAAAAAAAATACAATTTTGTCTAATTCGTGATATAGATTGCATTTCTCAAAATATATTGTATAAAAAATTATGCCATATGATCATTCATTCACACACACACACACACACACACACACAAATTCTATAGGCAACTATGTTTAATAAGCACTATTTCCCACTGGGAATTTAAATAGTGTATTATTATATTAAAGATTGAGTGAAGGCATGCATTCAAGTTTCATGATTAACTTTACTCAAATAGTACTTACCATACATAATTGACAATAGAAGCTTTTTCCCTTTTTTAGATATAATGATGTCCTTTGGAATTAACATTTTGTGGAATACTTTTTACAAAATGCTAATCTACATACTAATTTTGGGCAAGAAGCTTGTCTAAAAATTTTTGACAATAGCTGTCCAAACTCTACCTAAAATTTGCAAGGATGAAGAAAGTATTACCTCTACAAACACTATTTTGTATTTACACAACTATAAAATATTAAGAAATTTGTATGGATATTTAATTGTTATTTACTTCATGTAACTTCTACTCACTTATGCTGGTTATGACCTTAGATTTTAATCCCTCGATCCCAGATTAGTCACCCGCTTGATGTTATCAGGCTTCATTCTGTAGCTTCCTCATTCAGTCATTTGTAACTCTCATAATTAAAATTCAAGTCATCTCATAATCACATTAATCCTTGAAATGTAATCTGGTTAGTCTACGAAACATTTGAACTGGCAGCTAAAAATTGTTCTTGCCATTTCTGATGCTTTTCTCTCCTCAAAGGCCAGGCTCCATCCCATCTGCTTTTTTCTTTATGTCCTATTCTGCAGGTTTGAACTCAAACCAATCTGTATTACATTGGCTAATGACAAACAAAGTATGGTACGTCCTGAAAGTTATTTTCTCTTTAAAGAGAATCTTGATTAGCAAATCCATTAAAGTACAAAATAATTAAGTTCTAATGGTGGGGTGAAGTTATATAGTAGTGGATTATATTTTAGAAAGAAGCTTGGTTTCAGGCTACATCAAATCACAGAATTAAGGAAGCTTGTGATTCTAACTACCCACAATGGGTCATATTCTTTTAAAGATTCACTGAAACAGACTTCCTAGATTTCTCTACTTTTCCATAGGGTTTTTCTTTAGATTTAAAATCCCATAAGCATTTCAGTCAGATAATGTTAAAAGAATATGAGAACTTTTCAATTATCTACTTTAACTTATCCTTTCATAGCTGACAAAAGTAAGCTCAGAAAAATTTAGAAATTTGCACAGGTTGTGCTGTTAGTTCAGTCTGAATATGTGTCTTATTTAAATCTAGTCATCTTTAATCTTAGGCACAGTTTTGTTCCCTTAACTCCATAAAACTACTATGAGCTGTAGTTTGTGGGGACGTAGTGTTATTTTAGACAATAGAAAACTTAATTGGAGTTAGCATGTTGTCCATATTCATTACATACTTCTGCATGGGGAGAGTAGTTTATTCTTTCACATTTTAAAAGACACATTGCTGGAATTTGCATGCCCTGTAGAAAACAAAATTTGCTAATGATGATATTAGAACCATAAAAGTTGCATTTGAAATATGTGTGCATCCTCTTTTTGAAAGTTAATTTCTATGCAACCACAAATCTAATCAGAACTTAGAATTAGTAGGCAGGTGTCTGCCTTCATGAGCCATCTAAATTCAATAGCTTCTAATGGCTATTTTATTGGCATCATCAATATAATATGTCTGTTCAAGCAGAAACCTATATTGTTCACAGCAATTTTAAAAATTAACACAAATTATGTTTTAAGCCAAAGGGTTAATCAGTGTCTCTTCTTTCAGAACAGAATTGAGAACAGTTGTTCAGGCAAACTGTGAGATGTTGTTTGGTGCTAGGTTGCTGTGATTAAAACAGTGGCCTTCAGCTTTCAATGCCATCAGCCTGGTACATGTCACTAATACTGAATTCATTTTTTAGAGCAGAACCATATACCCATCTTCCATTGCAATTACTGCAGAGGAGGAGAGATTGAGAAGTAAAAATGAAACATTTCAAGGATGAATGGGCACTGCAAATTGGTAAAGTGGCAGGAAAGTCCAAGTTTAAAGAATGAAGAAGTGAACGTATATAGAAAAAGCAGTTTGGAAAACATGAAAAAAAAAAAGATATTTTGTAGAAACATCTGTTTGCTGTTGCTGAAAAAACTTAGCATTTAAATGTTCTCATTTGGGCTTTGAAGTTAGCACTTCGCTGAAGTAGTTCACACCTTCACTATTGCTCCTGTTCAGCTACAGATCGTTTTATTCAAGGCTGATTTTAACAAGAAAATGGTGCATTAATTTACAATGTGTTGACTATTTTAAAAGTGGTAAAATTTAGGCTTTTGTAAAATTTTAGAATCTGAAGAAAATAGAAATACTTATGTAAAGCTCTTTAAAATACCAGAATGGCTTTGCATACAAGAAATTATACCCTGAATAAGATCATTAGAAAATTCAGTTATTATAATTCAGTTATTATATATACATCAACCTCTAAACTATGAATTTTCTATGACTTTATTCAGTAGTGAAGCCTGTGTAATCTCAGACTTCATTTAGCAATATATTTTATATATTTTTCACCTACTTGCTCTTGCTCTTACTTTTCCTACTAATTCTCTATCTCCTCTTTCCTCTTCTCTCTCTTTTACATTTTTTTATTCTTTTATTTTCCATTTTTTTCTTTTTCTTTACTCTTTTTCTCTCTACAGCTCCTATCCTTTTTTTCTCTAACTTTGAAATTTCAAATATTTTAATTGTGTTTCTATTAAACAAATAAACTTGAGTTGTTCATGCTCTTTTCTTCCTAATTAAAGTAGTTAATATTTTTGTGTTTTATATTTCTGAAATATTCAGATGTTTTATATGCAATTAAGATAAGCAATGGAGTTACCTAGGCATTACCTTGACCTACACATTTTTTGCAAATATCAAACTAACAGGCCAAATTGACTCAAATTTATAGAGTCTGTTTCATTGTTTAACTGAATAAAGCTTTCCAAATTAAAATTATAGATATGAAATTAGGTTCTTTTACTTTAAATCATAAACACTGAGACTGTAAAAGAATACTTTTCTGATACATTCATTACACTTACCCAAAGTGCCATGAAATTGAGTATCTAAATTAAAAAGAATAGAAACAGTACTTTGGGCACTTTATAGACTAAAATCATAAATATGTAGTAGAAAAGTGAGATTTTGCTTGTTTTACATATTTTGCGTAGTCACCAGCCTTCCAAGTATAATGACCCAGGAAAAACTCTAAGTGGGAGGCAGGTTTATTCTTCTTTTAGTATTTTTATATAGGAAAATTAAGGTAAGAAAGCATATTAACATAAGGTAAAAATAAATATAAGAATGACAAAAATGTTCTCTAATAATAACATCAACTCCTGGGTGGTGGTGGAAACATAGAGGCAAACACAATTATTGCTGCTTATATATGTTATAAAGCAGATTACATGCCAACTTGACCTAGATGCTAAAACACTAATTGCCAGTCAGAATCCTTTACCCTGAACCACTGCCCAGCCTGGAATGAACAAAGGGCCAAGGTCTATGCTGCATTACTGAGTCAACCCATTCTAAAAACATAATTAGTTTGTGTAAACTTTCTACCTGGATATGTGATAGTTTGTCATATTTACAGAAACATTCTTCAAATTATGTGAAGTTATCATACATAAGTTTAACATATGTAAACACAAAAGCATATGAAGAAATAGAGATACATGATGATGATGATGATGATGATAGATAGATAGATGATAGATAGATAAATAAATAATGAATAAGAGAATAGGTCTTCTCTTTGAGTCACAGATTTATAGAACGTATGCCATATTCAGTTCTTTTCTCATTCTTAATATCCCATTATTTAATGGACTTAATGTACTGTATCTCTTGGAATGTAATACTCGGGCTAGAACTCTTTAAGTAATGAACGAATTCTGCTAAACTGGTCACGTTTTAGCTGTGAAGCAAAAAATGCTGAAGATATGCCCATTTTATAGATGTTAAAACTGAAAAAATACCAAGTTACAACTCACTAAGTACAAAAATAGTTTATTGAGTCTCTGAGAACAGAGATGCAGAGGTAGAGTAATTTATTTTTAAGATGTCAGAGCGATTATGCTTTTTTACTGACCTTCTCACTTCTTCAAATATATTTCCGTTAGGCTAAGAATGTGCTTTGCACTTAGATTACAAAAGATTACACTAATTTTCTAGGTTTCCTTTTAATCTAATCTGTCAATATCACATTTTTGTTCATTCTCTTATCCACTTCTTATTCCTACTTGATCCTTGTTTTTATTTATGTTTTCACCTTTACCTTTTTCTTTTCTGTGCATGCTTCTCCACCTGTAATTTCAAAGCAATGCAAATAGTCATACATGTACATATAACTATACTTCTGTCTGTATCTGCATCCAAGTGTACTGTTAATTTAGTCCAAGCTTATCAAATCTTGAAAAATCCACACAGAGTAATTGCATATTTACTCATTATATCTCTGATTCACAAATCCTCTTTTCCTTATGGGAAAAATATTCAATATCCTTCCTTCTGAAAGAGTGGCGTTAAATAACAGGAAATGTAAAACATAAGACTCTGGTGACTGATAATGGACAGAGACCAAAACTGTAGGATGGTTTTATTAATAACCCATATGGGATGATTTTTAAGTTATTTTTCTCAGCTTCAAAAGAAGCCTCTTATACTCTGCTATGTAATGCTGGGGCTGGGACTCTGGAAAATACATTTCAGCTTTTCCAGTAGAATCCTTGCTAGAATCTTCCAACAGAGGACACATGAAGGAGACCTAAATACTAGAGAAAGAAGAAAGGACACTTTGTTTCCTGCAAAACTCCAGCAGTGGTTCTTCATCTTGACAGTGATAGTTTGTTCATCCAGCAGCAGTTGACTCCAGTTTAAGTATTCCCAGAATACTGTATTCCCAGAATAAGGCCCCTCATCCCTCGGCAGAACAACAAGTAGTGGCCTGTTGAGCCCCTTTCTCAAAAATCTAGTGCCCAGCTCCACAGGGCCCTTCCTCCAAGTGTGTGAGGGTTAGTAACTCCAGCCTCTTATTCCCCTTATGGTGGTAGCTGCTTCTCTCAGTTACCACCTCAGCGTCTCCTTTCTGTCTTCATTTCTCTAATATGTGGTTAACAATTCCTCATGTTAAATTCTCTTTATTAAAATAATGATGCTGTCTCTCATCTCCTGACTGGACCTTGTGTGACATACTATTTCTTATTTCAAGCCATTAGCTCCTAGCAACATGTACTTAGGCAATGATAACTAAAGATATAAAAGCTGAAAGTTCATTTCTCTCCTCAGCATCATGTGCAGTTTCCATGAGAAAACACTGGATCATAGGACTGATTTGTAGTATTTTCTTCAGGTAAAAAAGCTGCAACTTACAAATACCCTACTGGTTTTTATTTCAATATATATCATGGTTATAAAAAATGAATCATTTATATTGTAATCTACTGCAAGTAATATTTTTGATAAAAAATATATTACAGTTTATAGAGTTACTATAGTGAGGTATACTTAGGTAGAAAAAATTTTAGACTCACTGAGTAACAGCCTTAAGCAAGGAAGTGTTTAAATCATTCATTTATTTAAAAATAAGCATTGGTTATGTGACAAATATGAAAAGGGCTGAAAAACACGGTTCTTATTTTCAGAGATTTTATATCCCATGTATAAGGAAGCTTGACACCAGAATATATATTAAAATTATATCAAATGCACGCTATGACTTTTTAAAAATACTAAGGCAAGAGGAATATGAGACATACAGGGGGAAAAAAAATAAAGGAATTTGAAGAGTAGCATATAGTGTTAGTGGAGGCTTTCAGGAGGACAGAGAATATTCAACAAACAAACACTTTGATGTTTTAATGATAATGGTAATTATCTCCGAATATGGAGTAAACATCAGAACTAGCCCTTCCTCATAAAGCCTGTCACCTAAAGTAATTTATGTGGAAATTTATTCTTCTAGAATTATCCAATGCTTCATAACAAAGAAAACCAAGTGGGTTAAAACAACGGTAATCAATTATTTTACTCCTGAATTTGCAATTGAAAACCCTTCATCTCTGCTTTAATCAATTGGAGAGGCAGCATCTCTACTTGAGCTGGAGGAAATTTTCAGATGATTTGTTCACATGGCAGGTAAATTGACACAGGCAGTCAGTGGGAAGCTAAGTGCAGTTAGCAGCAGGTCCTAAGTTCCCCTCCAATGAATCCCTTCCCATGAGGAAGCAGGAGCTTCCTCACAAGATAGTAGCTAAGTTCCAAGAATGAGTATTCCATACACGGACTGTAGAAGCTGCCAGTTCTGTAAGGCATTGGCTCTGAAGCAGTCACTGTCACTAGTTTATATGTTTTGGTTAATTAGTTGCAGAGCCCTCACAGATGCTAGAGGAGGGGCTACAGACCTCACTTTTCAGTGGAAGCATTGTCCAAGAATGTAAAGCCATCTTTCATGTACCATATATTCATTCTGTAATATTTGTACATGTTTTTTACTTATGTTAACACATTTTCAGGTAATTGATTTAGAAATGTCATCACCAAAACATCAAGAACAGCTCACAATTAAAAATCATGTCCAGAATTGTGTAATTCATTTTAAAAAATACATTAAATATATCCATGGGCAGTATCTCCCCAAATGGGCATAAGCATTTACTGCTACATCCTGCATCAGTAACTCCTATTTCATCTACACACAGATTTATTATCAAGAAGACTTGATAATAAATAAGTTAGAGTGTTTCTATTCCATTACTCTTACCTTAGTATATTAAAAAAATACAGTTTGTGTTTAATATATGGCTTATCATCACTGCTCTTTGTTTTATCCATGTCTACCTAAATTTCTATAATGTAAACTCCAGGATGGCAGGAGTTGTCTTGCGATGTACTTCTCAGCTAATGGTATTAGGAAATTGCTGAGGTAAAGTTAATAACAATAATGAGTTATAGTAAATTGGCAAGGTGATAATTATTCTAAATATTTAGGAATTCTGAGGAAAAGAAATAGTACCTACATTTAAACTGGATATTATGGTGGAATGCACACATTTTTTTAACTTTTTTTCTGAGTGTTAGCTTTTGTTATCATAATTCTAATTGTGCTTTAGCTGTTGATTTAAGAGTGATTTATGACATTTGGGATTTACTTCATATTAATTTAAGGGGAAAAGAAATGGGTTGGCATATAAATTAAATAATATTGGCCATGAAGTGATAACTAGGGATTAGTTATACTTTTCATTATACTTTTGTAAATATTTGAAAATTTTTATAGAAATTTAAATACAGAAGTTTTACGCATAAACATGCTTAAGAAAAGGCATATGAATAATGCTATTGGATTTGACTTTCTGACAGCAAGTTGTTAAATATTATTAATCCTGAAAGAGTTTGATAACATCAGTTTTCAGTCTTTGTCAGTTTAATGATGATCTCTATTAAAAAGAAGTTAATATGCATTTGCTTAGTCAAAGAGAAGAAACTTTAGATACACTAACATATTTCATATCTGATAGTCATTTAAAAACTCTGTATTCTAACTATTCATTTTCTCTTATTCTTTGTAAAAAGGCTATGTTTAAACATGAAGTTTTAGTCCCCTTCAGCAGCAAAAAATAGTTTTCACTATGTAAGTCGATGCATGCCTGTCACACTAAGCCTGCAGCCAAACAGACTAAAACAATATGACTAAAGGTGATGTTATATTTCACATATTAATGAAGCATTACTTTAAGAATAAAAGAGAAACCGTTTAAATATTAACACTATTAGTCCAGTATATCAAAACAAACAGCTTCCCTTCATACATATTTAAAGACTGTGAAAATAAACTATTTCAACATCAGGCTCTATTCTTCCTGTAATAAACAGAATAATCCTCCATAGAACAGGGCTGTTGAGGTCTTTCTTCACTGCATTTTCACCAGCTGGTATGGACTATAACATTTAGATAGAAAGTAATAGTGATCTGTTTTCTTTTCTAGGTAACACATTTTGTATCCACGTTCAAGAAAACTCAACCATATTTATTTAGCTACTTACATTTAAGTACTATTTGTGAAAATTTACTTACATTCTACCTCACTTGGTCAATAAAAACGTGTTGAATCTTTTGGTACCTACAGTACTCTGTTATACTCTTTGAGGAAGAAATCCTACTTGACTTTATTTTAAAAAAGTAATAGACGACATAAGAATATTTAAGGTAATGGAAAGAGAAAAACTTTAGGCTTTATGAAAAACTAACTATGCTTTCTAACCATGCTTAATAGTACCTATCTACTTCTTGGAGGTTCAGATTTATCAAAACAAACAAACAAATAAACAAAACAAAACCAAAAAACAACCATGAGAATTGTGGCATTAAGTGGCTAATAACTAGTAGTTCCTGTTGGTCCTGGAATGGTTAAAATAGTACAGATTGCTTAAACAGATTAATCCCAGTAGAATTTTTTTTCTCACTCATGGAGCAGTCCAATGTGGATTTTTAGTAAGCATCCTTCTAGGAAGCAATTCAAGAAGTCAAGTTCTTTCCAAATTTTGTCTCCATCATCAAAACATTTATTCAAAATTTACTATTTAAGGAGTACCTTAAGCATGAGGAAAGCAGGCTCATTTCTTACCTCTCTCTAGAGACCTGGAGTTCAGTTAAGATGCTTCAGCAATACAGTGGGAAAAGAAAAATAGCCACACATAAAGGGAAAAGAGAACAGCCACATTTTGCCTATACCATTCAATTCCCCAGGCTAGCACTGTTCAGTGTGAAGATGGAACTCCCCAGCAGGAATTTTCCTTTGCTGGAAAAGGAAGAGCTATGTGAGTAACCAGCTGCCCCAGCTTTTGGGGATTCTTCATGAAAGATTCACTTCGGTTTCACTCTAATCAGAGAACTGGAAAGTTGAGATGCATTGAGACTGACAGGAACAAGGAAGAAAAGCAGGAGATACCAATATCGGCCAATATCATTGAGAGTGATAACGTTCCCAGTGATGTGCCCTATAGACAACCCCAGCAGTTTTGGCCAAAGATGAAATCAACGGGCAGCACAGCTGCTGTGGATCCCCTGCAGATTTCAATGGTGTTTGTCCTGTCTTCTCTCACTGGCCAGCACCACTGCACTGATCTGCAGCCAGTCCTTCTAGCTGTGCACCTGCATGCCCCTCTCATGACCCCTGTCACCAGCCTCCACTACTGCGTGTCCATGGAGAGACCCAGAAGCCAAGATAGTACACAGTGACAACGATGGCCCTTACCACTACCAGTGGACTCACAGTTGGCCCTCATTGCCTGCCCTCACCACTACATGTGGCATAATAACAGACTTATATACCAATGGAACAGAATCGAAAGCCCAGAAATAAGCTTAAGCCTAGATAGGTAATATTTGCCAAGGGAGCTATAAGACTCGATTGCAGAAAGGTAGTCTCTTCAATAAATGGGGTTGAGAAAACTGGATTTTCTCATGCTAAATAAATAAACTCCTATCTTACACCACTTATAAAAGTTAACTTGAAATAGATTAAGGTTTTAAATGTAAATCTTGAAACTGTAAAACTCCTAGAACAACATGTGAAGGAAAAGCTCTTTATACTGGTCTTTGCAATAATCTAGACATTTTTTTTCCCAAAGAAGAGATACAAATGACCAAAAGGTACATGTGAAACGTGCCAAGATCATTAATCATCAGGGAAATGCAAATCAAAACCACAGTGAGATACCACTTCACAACTGTTAGGATGGCTATCACCCCAAAGACAAAAGATAACAAATGCTGGTTGTAGATGTGGAGAAAAGGGAACTCTCGTGCCCTGTTGGTGGGATTGCAAACTGGTACAGCCACTATGGAAAACAGTATGGAGGTTCCTTAAAAATTTTTTTAAAATATGACTATCATATGATCTAGCAATCCCACATCTGAGTATGTATCTGAAGAAGATGAAGTCACTATCTCAGAGAGACATCTGCACTCCCATGTTCATTTCAGCTTTATTCATAATAGATAAGACATGGAAACAACATAAGTGTTCAATGACAGATGAATATAATGCATATGCAGGTACACATACACAATGGAATATATTGATTTAAAAAAAGAAAATCTCTTCATTTGTGACATGAAAGTGACATTATAAATGAAATAAATTAGGCAGAAAGAAAAATACTATAATATGTTCTCCTTTACATAGTGAATAGAAAAACATCAGACTCAAAAAACAGAGAGTGCAGTGATGGATACTTGGGGATGAAGTGTTTGGAAAATGAGGAGATGTGGGTAGGTTACAAATTTCCAGTTAGAAGATGAATAAGTTCTGAGGATTTAATGTACAGCATGGTGACTATAGCTAACAATGTTGTATCTATCAAAGGCTGCCAGGAGATTACAGCTTTAATCTTCTTACCATAACAACAACAACAACAAAAACAAAGCAGTAATTATGAGGGTAATGATGTATTAATTAACCTTGCTGTGGTTAAAACTTGTGATATACATAGGTATTAAATCATCACACTGTACACCTTAAACATAGTATAGGCTGATTTCTGCTTTCTGGAAGATGTAATAGACAAACATTTTTTTATTTGCCTTGCTAATAAAACATACCACAGAACATTGTCCATTATGTATAAACAGATGTTAAAGGATTCTTGAAAAGTAGAGAAAAGAAAGGAAATTGGCTGGGGGCCTCAGGTCCTGAGAGCAACATGGTAGAGAATTTTCATATCAAAAGTGCAATTCATAAAAAGAAAAATTAATAAATTTTACTTCATCAAAATTAAGAACTTCTGTTTTATGAAAAACTCTGTTAAGAGGATGAAAACTTATGCCACAAACAGAAAAAAAAAATGCAAACCTGAAGTACAAATCGAAGACTAGGATCTAGAATATTTATGCAATTCTCAATACTCAACAATAAAAAATATATATAATTATAAAATGGGCAAAAAACATGAAGACATTTTACAAAAGGATATATGCAGATGGCAAATAAGCACATGAACAATGTTCATTATTAACCATCAGAGAAATGCAAATTAAACACAATAAGAGATCACACCTACTTAAATAGGTAAAACAAACAAAAAAATAGTGACAACACCAAATTCTAGCAAAGATGTGAACTGGATCACTTATAACATTATAGGTCAGAATATAAAATTGTACAGCCACTCCGGAAAACAGCTCGTTGGGTTTTTTGGGGGATTTTTGTTTGTTTGTTTTGTTTTTTGTTTGTTTGTTTAACTAAACATGTAACATTCATTGGCCCAGCACTTGTATTTCTGGACATTTTATCTCAGAGAAATGAAAACTTATGTTCACAGGAAAATCTGTACCTGAATAATTATAGTAGCTTTATTCACAATAGCCAAAACAGTTTTTCAAAAAGTGGAAACAACTCAAATGTCTTTCGATGAGCAAGTGGTTAGACAAATGGTGGTACATTCATACCATGAAACTGTATTGAGCACCAAAAAGGAACTATAAATGCACACAGCACCTGGTTGACTTTCCAGAGGAATATACTAAGTGGAAAGCCAGTCCCTAAAGGTTACATACTGAATGATCCTATTGCTATAAAATTCTTGAAATCACAGAATCATAGAGATCAGTGTTTGCGAAGGATTTATGAGTGTGACTATAGTGGGGTAGCATGAGGGAGATGTTTGTGGTGATGGATCAGCCTGTTACCTTGACTGCAGTGGTGATTGTCCAAATCTACATATGTGATAAAGTGATATGGACTTATACACACACATTCTACCAGTGTCAAAATCTTGATTTTGATAATGTACTACAATTATTCAATATGTTACCACTGAGAGAAATGGGGTCAAGAATACATAGGGACTATTCCAGTATCTTTGCATCTTATTGTGCATCTGTAATAATTTCAAAATTCAAAGTTTAAAAATAGTATGAGATTTATTTTTTTCAAGTCTGTTCATATATGGTATTCGTACTCAAAGTCCATTTCCATACATAATTTTTAAGCCCATTTTATTGTTTTTGGCTTCCTTGCATTCATGTTTCCTTTTAATTTTGTTATGGCAACCTTAAGGCAATCTGAAACAAAAGGCTCAAATCTTTAACAATAAATTCTAATCTGTAACAATAGGCTTTAATCTTTTCTGTGATGCTGTGTTATTTGCTTAAATAAAAGGTCTTACAAGACCTTTGTCACTCCAGGCCTCTTCAGTGTTCAGTCATCAATATTGGTAGCACAAGTGAAGTTATTCTGTAATATAAAACTAAGATGCAGCACTGGTATAATGCCGAGGCAGTGTGAGACAGCTGATGTGAGACAGCTGATAGGAGAGTTTGAAAAGCTGGAGATCTTCATGCAGTCACAGGGTACTTGGTAACTCATCATTGTTAATAACTTAAAAGGCAGACCATGTGCCTACTGAGTTTGAATTTCTATTGAAAATGGCAGTTAAGAGCCAGAGTTAGTGTGAGGTTGAGTGGTATTCTCTGTCACAGATATCAACTAGCTTTTTAAATTTTTCTGGGCTTTGATATTTTAAAAATATCATATCTTATTTGCACTCTAATAGAAATTGTTTCTAAAGTGAATCACACTATTGCCAGGAGGCTACAAATTACATCAAGTAGTTTAATGCAGTGATCACTTGTATGTCAATGTAGCCAATATTAAAATTACTGTTCATTTCAGTTGTCCCTTGATACAAATAACATAATACTCAATTTTTATATATGAAAGATTTGTTATTTCAACATATTGTATATAAAATATATGTATATACATGTATGTATGTATGTGAGATGTATGTGAGTGTGTGTGTGTGTGTGTGTGTGTGTGTGTGTGTGTGTGTTGGAAGTTCCAGAGTTTGTTCAGTGGCACCGTAATGTCAAGTATCTGAGTCAGCATCTCTGTGGAGCTCTTGATCTTTCTGGTGGTTACCAGATGCCTTATAGCATCTCTAAGCAGCATCAAAAATGTCCAAAACCAAGAAAGAGGTGTGAGAGGAAGAGATGGTGAGACTGCTTCCATAGCATTTCTCTTTGTTAAAAAATAAGTATTTTTCAGAAGTTCTTTCTATCAGTAAAATTCCTCTTATATTTCTTTACCAGATCTGATCATACAATCATCTCTGTATTATTAGCATAATATCATTAGCATAATGATTAAGTGCATTCTCTAGAGATTATTTTTCAATATCTGACAAACTCCAGAACAAACTTCACTATCCTTTTAGCCAGAAAGAAAGATATATAGATCACCAACTGTAGCTACCACACCATATAGTCAGAACTAGAAGACAATTATGAGTCCTAATAAAGCCTAGTGCACTTTAATTAATATAATAGAAATTGTATGTGGCAAATGCGTTAGTTTTATTCGAATTGGTTGAAGTTCCATTCTGATTCCACTACTTAGTACTTAGTCAAGATTAGAACCGTTAGAATCTCATAAAATATTTAATGTTATAATCTTCAAGCATAATTTTTTTCATTTGCTGTCACTACATATGATCATGAAGTGAGCTGCTCATATCTCCAGTTCTCCCTTCCCTATTGATGATGGAAGATTTGAGGAATGAACTGTTACAAAAGATATACTATCATACTTACTGGATCTCCTTTGATAATCATAATTTCAAATACTCCATTCCATTAATTCCTAAGTATAATAGTAAATTTGGATCCAATATCCCAAATATAGCTTCTGTAATCTTTCATATTCTCCACTTTTGCCCCAGCCAATGTACCCATGGTACCTTTGACTAGAGATTCTCAAGTTGGTGAGAAAAGGGAGGTAATTGTCTAGATGGAGAAATTAGATTTCATTCACCCTCTTCAGGTAAGTTGATAATTTATCATAATAATTTAAAAGAAATATTGAGGGAATAATAATATGTTTAATATTTATTAAAAGAAGATATTTAAATAATAAATATTAACTTTTATTATTTTTCAAAAATATCTTATGCAATGATTATACATTGAACAGGCATTTGCTATGAGCAATACAGGATAAAGTTATTGGGTAATACAAAGATTAATCAGACCTGATCATCATCTTAAGACATTTAGATTCTGAAATATAGGATGTGTCACTAATGGTAATTCAACAGTTTAGTTTCAGAAGATATAAATGTCCTATAAATATTCAGAGAAGTAAAAGCTATTCCCCACTTTCTTTCTCTCTCTCCCACTCCATTGAGGGTGAGTAGGGCAAAGAAATACCAAGAAAATTTCAAGAATCAAGGAAACCTCAGTGTCAGAAGAGGCATTTTTTCAGAGCTTTGAAACTCAAATAGAATTTGTATTTTCAAAGATAAAAGAATTTTAGGTGGAGAATTCTGTATAAGGAATGATGCATAATAAATTTAGGGGCACATTATAAAGAAATATAAATGCTAGCTGAAATTAATTATACTTTATATAGTTCAAAATTCCTCACCATAGTAGAAATTGTTTAAGTGCACACCAATAATTCATTCCACAGGAGCTAAGGTGAAAATCTGTTAAGAGATACAGATGATGAGTAATATGCAGAAGGTTAAAAGATGAGTCTGACTTGTAAATTATTTTATTTTTTCCTCTTTCTTTTGTATTTTTACCTCTCTGCTTTGACATGTGTTGTCTTTTACACCTATGTTATTTTTTCTCTATTTTTTCCTAATCTCTCTACCTGTGGCAGTACTCAGCAATATTCAAAGATAAGTGATGAATTACCTGTTAATAGAAAAATAATGGTTTGTTAAATTTAATAAACACATACATAACTTTTATGCATTAAAAACAGTTCATTAATTCTTATGATAATGATTCTTAATTATTTGGCATAGTAATAAACAGAAAATATTAAACATTTTTACTTTTCCAAACAGCACTAGCATCAGTTTGAAGAAATCTTTCAAAATGGCTATGTTTAAAGGATAAGAAAATAATCCCAAAAGCATGTGTACATATAAGAAAAGTGAAGCTAGGGGTGGATGGTTATAATTATATATTATTTCTAGGCGAATGTTTTCCAACTGTCATTGGGAGAACAAAAAGGGAGTTTTGTTTGTGTTTCTTTTAAATTAAACAAAATTCTACTGGCAATGAATATATTAAGGCATGGATAGTTTCTTGAGTTTTCAAAATGAGAACTCGTGATGCCAGATTTATATGTGGCAATTGTTCATTTTCCTTTACAATAATGGAAGCTGACTCATACAATTAATGTGTTTCAGGGAATACTAAATTATGTTCTTCAAGTCTCATAAAAATATTGACAAGAAAATAAAAACTAGTCGTAGAAAGAACAGAGGAGGCAACAAATCTGCTACCTTGCTTTCCTCATTCTTCTCCTTATCTAAAAGGACCAGCCTAAGCATTTCCTACATCCTTCTACCAAATCTTGGATTGTCTGATATTAACATTTGGCTTGACCATTCATGTGTGTAAATCTTAGGCTAGATAAGCACTAGCTAATGCAGCTTCTTTGGCCTACTATTGCTTACTCTGAATTTATATCACTAAATTTAAACATAATCTTTCAGTTACTAATACTGTATCAGAATGGTCTGAAAATTTTTTATTCCTCCATTTCTGATTGCTTAGCCACTGACATTATATGGAGGAGAGGACACATAAATGTCTAAGCAAAGCATAAACATGGAGACATGTTATCTGAGCAGTCACAGTGATCACAACAAATAAAACAGACTGCAAAAATAGATAAAGTGTTTAGTCTAATAGGAACTCAGAACCTAATTCCCTGATGACCTTCTTAGTGGAAAAGGATTATCTTTGGGAGTAAATATTCTGAGACAACACATTCTTAAATACAATTGTTATTCAAAAATAACAAAAATTTTATTTGACACTGCTAATAATAAATGAATTTGATTAAAAACTAAAGGCTTATTAGTAAGCCAACAACATAAAAATAGACTCTTTGACATTTAAACAATAACTATATTTTCTTATTATTGCTCAACTTCTGTTCTAAAACTGTAAGAAGTAAAACACTGCAAATAGCTTCTGAACCTTTTATGATGTTTTCCACAATTAAAAAAATGTGAAATGCAATATATACAGTTTCTACAACCTCTTAGAAATATTAAAATGAACATGATTGTACAACATTTTATTTTATTTTTAAATTAATAATGTTGCTCATTTAATGACAGATATCATTGTCTGTAATAATGTATTTCAATTCTTGGTCCATGATTATTAACAAAGTTGAAATAATATGTAATTTTTCATCAATTACAAAGATAATTAACCTGCTGACATTTTTTTAAAAAAGCAAAACAAAAACAAACACAGACGCTAGTCATTAATAAGAATAATTAGTTTGACAAATCATGGTAAAAAATATAAATAAAATATAATTTCTTAGGTATAAAAATATAGCATACAATTCTTAATAGTTTACTAAAATGAACATATAGCTCATGACATAGTCTTATCCAAACATTTTCTACATATATAAAATGATGCCACTTTCCAAGGAAGGGATGAATTTGTAAATCCTTGAGTATTGCTGTCTTTATAAACATGGATGTCTAGCTTAATGATGAGGTTTGTGAAAAAGGAGGGAAGAAAATAAAAACCAGCACAAAACTCGACTCTTCCTTTATTTTCTACCAAACAAAAAGTTAATAAAGAAGTTATAACTCTGAAAATAAGTTTGACTAATACTTTGACCTTATCAATACATAATTATAACATCTGGATATTAGCCATCCACAAGTCTGATGAATTTTGTTAATCCACAGTAGGAGTTGAAAGAGAGTGAGAGAGAAAAAGAGAAGAAATGAATAAGGAACATGGGAAATATATCTGGAATTCAGTTTAGTAGTTAAGTGAAAAAAGAGATGGCATTTGTGTGTGAAATTGACACCCTTTTCTTTTCTCTGCTCTATAAAAAAATTTCTCTACCCACAAAATGTCTGCGGTTTTTTGGAGCATGAATATTTTAAATGCACTGACTGAACTCTTGCTATCCCCTTAACTGGTTTGTTCATTCTTCCATTTTCCTTTTTCCAGAATTGAAGAGAGAGTATATATCATGGTTCATGGTTAGAATCGCAAAATATTATTCAGATATCATAACAATAACATTTAGTTTGACTATGGATAGCACATACATAAGTGGTATGTCTGTTGGACCATTTATACATGAGACGTGTAGCTTTTACCCAGAGTTGTTGAAATGATTCAGTGGATTTACAGCAAGAAAATTTTCTGATGCCGGGAGGTTATAAACTAATAGAAGTTTATGGGGAATAAAAACAGCTCAACTTTTAATCAGGTACAGGGCCTCTAGGTAGTCATATGTGACTCAGCCACACTCCTGCATGGCATATGACTAACATGGATTGGATCATTTCCAGGGCTTCCTGAATGGCTATCTCCTGTAGGTATAAATATTAAATTGCACTTCTGCATCAAATCCAGGACTGTGATAATACAGATATACTTGATATGTTTGGTATGTACTCTTCCATTTACCTTTACATACTTTTCTAATAACTATTCCATTTTTAAAATAAAAGCACTTAGGTATCATTGAAAAACATTAGTAGTTCAGGTTTTTAGTAGAAGTGTATTAGTAAACAGATTTTAGAGTGAATACCAGGCTCAAAATTACTTCAGTTTTATAATCTTTCTACATTGGTTGTTAGAAATATTAGGAAATGGAAACACTTAGGCATCTATTAAATAAAACATCACTATATTATAATATAGTTTTATCTTTTAAGTCTTCATATGCATTGTTAAAGAAGCTAGATGTGTAATCGGCAAGAATAAAGAAAAGGATCTGGCTATCATTACAAGAGTTTAGCCTCTTTTTTTTTTAATTAAAAGGACAAAGCATATTAGACTAGAACAGCAAAATATGTATTACTGAGATGATTTTCTGCATTCAGAAATCATAGCTATTGTTTGGGCAGCTGAAAAAGGAAAGGGGCAAAATATTCATGAATTCATGGTGATTCATAAGTTACAGTGTACTCATAGAAATAAGCCTTTCTACTAAAGAGTTGTATACAATGAGCTTTTAATTGTATTTGTTCGCTCAGGATCCTGGAATCCTGATTATAATTATAATGCAAAATCCTTTAAAGGAAAATTCAAAGTAATATCTGAAAAATTTCTAAAACATTTTGATGTTTTAGAAAAGGATTGACCTTTTAACCTTTTAAATGCCTGAGATTTCTATAGATTCATTTACAACTAGCTATAAAGCATTTTTAAATGATTTCTGTTATGAAGATCCACTTTCTTCTTACAAAAACGTCAGTTAGAACCTATATACTGGTGGTCTAGAAAGTAATAGGCTATGTTCTAAGTTCACTTCTGAGCAGCTAACAGTGTTCTTGTATATTGGTATTGTTATGTCAATAATTATATAAATACCCATAATTTTATGTGCTTTGTTTTTGCACTAATTTTTAAAAATAATTTTAAGTACTAAATCTTCTTTAAATCAGTAGTATAGAAATATTTTTTTTTCCTTCCGTAATATTCTGCAAATTTTTTTTCTTTTCGCTTTGCAAAATATCAGGGCTATATGATGTCAGTCTCTCCATGATTCCCATTTCACTTTACAAAGGTATTCTTAGCAATGATTGTAAGATTCTGCATCTAAGTTTATATTTTGCAAGAGACACTTTATTTCAGAAGTCCGAGCAAAGACTGATTCCTGCATTGTGCAATTCCTTGATACTCCTAGAATAATAGCTTTACATTTTTCTTAGTAGGCATAACTCTAAATGTAGGAATAACTTTTTTAAAAAAATCACCATGCCTAATAGTATGTAAATAAAAATTTAATTTTAAGTAAACCATGCAATGATTTTGGTTATAACTTTTTTTTTTTTTTTTTACCAACAAGATACGTATTATAACACTATGACCTCTTAGGTTTGGTCTTGTAGCTACATACATAATCTTGATATAAGTATTCCTGTATCTCAGATGTTCTTCTTTAATAAAACATGAAGTATAGGGGGAAAAATGCCAGGAGACAAGGCTCCCATGTAGATTATAATCAAATCAAGACATTTAAATCTAATGTTATGTTCCACAAACCATAGTTCCTGTATCCATTAACTGAGAGTCAGAAATGGCAGGTCTCCAAACCTATTGGATAAAAATCTTTGGGAGTTGGGTCAGAAATCTACATTGTAAAAATATTTCTTTGTAATTTATGTGCACTTTGATGTTCAAAAAGTATTAGTCATGGAGTGAATTTAAATTAAATTATTAAATAAATTTCCCATATTTGTATAATGAAAATATTTTATGATCTTCAATTGTTCTAGTATGTGTATTATCATATAGAATATATATACATATACATACATGTAATATGTAGGATATATTGTATACATACCATGTATAGCATATATAATATAAATGCTCAAAAAAATAGAACATCATGTTAATTAGAAGCTAACTTACCGAGGCCCTAGAAAAGAAGGAGTTCAGTGATTTAAATCTGTTTATCTATACCTTACAATCTATAAACTTCCCTATTGCTCTTCAGGTAAACGATTAATAATATTTGAGTTGAAATATCAAAAAATATTTCAAATAAATCTCATCCAAGTAAGTAGTCAATGATTTGTTACATTTATGTGTACTGATGGCCAAACTGAAAATAATAATAATAATAATAATAATAATAATAGTTTTTCATCTAACAAATGCAATTTATGTTAGCTGAGATGTGACATGAAGACATCCCACATCTCATATTTACTAGGATTCAAAAATTAAATTGTGATAAGGATTAGTGGATAATAAATATCTTATTTTATAGCTAAATAATTACTTAATATGTTTTAGTCTGTCAAATTCCTTTCCTTTAGCTTTCACTATCAAAATGGAGGTTTTTGAAAGAAAGGAATTCCCCACACTATAAATTTCATAGAAACGGGGATTATATTATTCTTATTCTTAATATTATTCTCAAAACTAAATATAAGACCTGACATATAGAAAGGTTCAAAATAGGTATTGAATGTATAATTGCGTCCATATTTATGTCTGTGTAAAATTGCATATTTAAAGAGCTCCTGTGTGTTTGAAGAATGTTTTGCAAAATAGTAGTCGTTGAATAAATATCTCTTGATTTAAATTGAGTTTGATTTATATTACCATGTTTGAGAGGAAGTGAATAAATAGTAAAATTTATCAATAGTACTTACATAACACTTATAGGTTCACACATTAAAGACTTACTGCATTTATTATCTTTAAAATAAACAATAACGTCTACGTATTTTCAATTGTGCTTACTACATAAACATGTATTTATGCCTTCTTGCCAATATATATCCAGATGGAATGCATGGACACATGCATTCATTTTAATTGCTTTTCCAGACACAAGAGAATTACATGAAATAAATCAGATCAAGTAAGAGTAAATTGCTTTCTTGTGATAAATTTTTTGAGAAATGCATTCATGTATGACATTTGAAATGACATTGTCTGAAAATAAACTTGATTTAGTTAATAGATTTTGGTTTATCAAATTACTGAAACTTATGAATGAAACAGTTTGAGAGCACTACTTAAAATTCAATTCAATTCAATATGTGACTTAAAAGACACTTCCAAAATAGAATCACCTGTAAGTTAGTTTGCTGTATTTTCTGCTTATAGAACAAATACATAAAGAAACTAGAGCAGAAAATCAGTCACATTAAATTTACCACCATAAGAAAAACCAAGCTACGCTAAAAAAGTATCTTTAGTTTTCATACACAGGTAAGTTTCACAGGTTAACAGAAGCAAATAAAAATTATTTCTAGTTCTAGTAAATTCTTCCACTCAAAACTGAATTTAAAGATAGTTTAAAAATCTATGGTAATTTAGTTACATTTATTTTCCCATGCCAAAAAAAAATTAAATAAAATAATCAACCTTACAAAGTTTGTATCACTTCTATTCCAACTAATTATTGTCTACATTATATGATTTATAGAAATGTTAATGATATTTTTAATTTAATCATTAAAGAATATAATATGATTCAATTCTCTTCATTTTCCCTGACCTTTACACATTAGTAACTATAAATATCTATTTCAGAGGCTATGTTGTTCCATTTTACTCATGGTAGTCATCTTGCCATGTATAAAGAGTTAATGTTTAACTACAAGTAGTGATTCTTTAAAAAGCAAATCGTGATAGGCGTTGGGTGTAGAATACCACTACTGTCAGAAAGCAAATGTCTACATAGTACAAATGGAAACAGAGTTGAGAATGTTGGCACAGGGACCCCGAAGCACTTTGACCTTGGTGAGTAAAGCCTTTGCCGAATAGCTCTTTCCTAACTTACAACTCTCTAATAATGAAACGTAAAAAGTGCAAAACAACTTGTTCCAAGCATCAATCCGTCATTAATTTAATCTTCTATGTTTGTGTTGATATCTAGTAACACTGTTAATTTTATCTTCATGCAAAGCTATTTTACTGCCCTTATAGTAGAATGGCAGAATTTAGATTAAACCTATTCCAAATAGTAGTATATGAAGCATACTTCAGTGAATTTTCTTTTTCGGTCAGTTTTTAAGGATTAAATACATACTGATTTGTGTGGATGTTGAGTTAGAAGACTCCAATGTTGTTGAGTATGGCCCATAAATATCAAACAATATATAACACTTCTTAAAAAAGCATCATTCTCTAAGTTTAAGAAGATAACAAGGCTAGAGGTAGTTGCCAATTTTCTCATACTAATTACCTGTATGACTTTGGATTATTCCTTTAAATGATCTTAGTGTCAGTTGCCTCATTTATAAAAACTGATAATTATATTAAAGTAACTTTAAGGTGGCTGTCAGTTCTATAAACTGTGAAATATATATTAGTCTGCATCCCATTCTTTCTGCTAAACCTCCTGAGGAGAGAATGTAGTATAATTTTCTTAAGAAGACTCCTATATACAGAACATAAAAAGTATTTGGTGATATGTGAGATTGGGATTAAATCTCTTATGGTTCTCAGCCCTAATAAACAAGCAATAATAGAACACATTACAACTAATGATCAGTCTATGAGCCCCAAATTTAAAGACACTTGTTTTATAAAATAATGTTCTTTAAAATACCCAGGAGACTAGCACAGAGAAGAAATTTAATCTCCTGAAAGAGAATTGGTGTGAGTGAAATTAATCCAGGATTAATGATTTATAAAATGGAGTATTTTTGAGAGTGAAATGATATAGAGCCTCTCAAGCTATCTGGAATCATCTTCTAATGAACCTGGTTCAACTTTTCAGAGGGAAATAAACAAACCAAAGCAAAGGCCTAGTGAAAGATTTGAATCTCATGTAAGATCATGATCGCACAAGGCCAGTGTTGCTGTTCATCATTGACTAAATAAGGTCGCATCCTCCACTTGGCCGGGGCAACCATTGGAGCAGTGACAATACAATAATAAAACCAATAATAGAAAAGTCTGTGACCCGGAGAAGGTATAGAAACATATAGAAACTTGCAATGAGTCTCTCTGGAGAAATGAAAATAGAACCACTAGATAGGAGAGCATTATGGAATTTAAAGAGAACTTTGGAAATATTGCACAATATTAACTACTAGGAAGGAAGAGTTTAGGAACATTATTTTATTTTCTTTTAATAACAATCCAGGAAGAGTAAGATGTAATGTAGTATTGAGGACACATTCTCTGGGCTGGAATCAAACAAACCTGCATTCTAATAGTGGGTCCACCACTTACTCCCTGTATTATCTCAGAAATGGTTGCCAGATGGGAAGGGAGATAGGTGAAAAGGGGAAGGGATTAAGATGTATAAATTGCCAGATATAAAAACAGTCCCAGGGATGTAAAGTATAGAATAAAGAACATAGTCAATAATATTGTAATAACTATGTATGGTGTCAGATAGGTACCAAACTTATCAGAGTGGATCACTTTCTAAGATATATGTTGTACACCTGAAATTAATACACTATTGTATTCAACTGTAATTGAAAAATGAAAATTAAAAAAAAAAAGAAAGAAATGTACCTTTTAGTTTCTTACTTGCAAATTGTGGTTATGACAGCTACCTCATAACATTTTTGTAATGATTAAATGTGATAATATAAGTACAAAATAAGTGTTTGATTATTACTACTGCTGCAGATATCCCTGCTGCCATTTTTTTAAGTAAAATAAGAAGTAAAACAATTGACGTTTCCAAATTCTAATTTTTAAAAAAAAGCCATATTTCAGAGGACAGATTGTTTGGACACCACTTGTTTTCTCCAGAGGCTATTTATTTAGTAAAATTTATTTTAAGGCATTTCCTCTCATCATGGTATCATTTATCTTAAGTTTTCAGATAGATGAAAATATTAACTGGGTACATGTACATTGTCTAAGATGATTGACATAATTAATCCACAAAATTCTTTATTGCTTACCCTCTAAACTAATAATTACCAATGTAAGTAAAACACAGCAAATGTAGGGCAATTGAACACATTTCTTGATTTTGCTCACAAATTCCTTAAAAGAGAATTTACAAATAACCTGGATCGAGAAAAGAGATTATATGATTGCCAAAGTTGATGGACCTGAAATGACACAGGACTGAGAAACAGAAAGGCCTCACCTCTGACTTTCAGTCACAGTGATCAGCTTTGCTTTCTTCAGTGTTCCACCGCATTTTTTCCATCTACACTTAATTCCAAGGAAGTTTGCATCACGTAGTATACTGAAATGAAAATGACTATTAACTAACTGATAAACATTACTTTTGTTAACAGAAAAGGTAACTATATTTTAACTTATCTTAAAAACTTGAAAGCCAAAGTATGTAACCACAATGAAAAGTTGACTTTGGAAGTGATTAAAACAGATGCGGGAAGCAAAGGACCATACACTATTGTGTCTGTTTACCTGCGTTCCTTTACTCCATACCAAATCTTGCAAAGTAGAACTTTCATGACAGATTTATACCTGAGGAAATTCAGGCTGGGAGTCAAGGTGCACTTCGAAGGTAACTTGGCTTATAAGTGGTTGGAGTAGTGTCTTAACTCAAGGATACAGCGGACCTCAGGACTGAAGCACTTTGCATTGTTCGTGATGCCTCTATCTTCAAAGAGCAAGGCTGGTTGTGTTTTCACAGCCCTGAGGGTGCAATGTATCATTTAAATAAAGTTCCACGGCGGCCAAGTTCATTCTTGTGATCTGAACTTCAGTCTCCAAAAACTACGCACATCCAGCATGAGTGATGTTCCTTTATGCTTTTGAATTATATTTCTCAGAGCCTGAAGTGGTCCTGCCTTCCCTCTTGTTCTCGTTTTCAGCAGTGAAAATTCCTATTTATCTTTCAAAATAGGTCAAATTTTGGCTCTTCTATGAAACTTTATTTATTTAAAACTTTTCTCTTTCCAACTCACACAAAAACTTGGTTGCTTCCACTGTGGCCCCATGAAATAGGACGTTTCTGCATGACAGCTCTCCCGAATACATTGTCCTTATTTCTAAACACGTCCATCTTCTCCTGTTAGGCTGTGACCTCTACAAGGGCAAGTTTATTGGTTTATTCATGTCTCTTTGTCTTTAGTGATTGACAAAGTGAACAGTTATATAACTGCCTAATAAATGCCTGAACATAACTAAATTATTTTTCTTGTTGCATATTTTGTTACATTTATATATATATATATATATATAGAACTATCTATCTATATCCATATCTATACCTATATCATCTATCATCTCTCTATATATATTTTATAAATATATATAAATATTTATTTATTTATATTGATAAATATATTTATATATAAATATATATTTACATATTATATATTTATATGCTTATAAATATATATTTATATATATATAGAGAGAGAGAGAGACCTAATTTCCTTATTCAGAAATGGAAGTCAAAAATGAATTTGAAGTTAGCGGTGTTTCTCCTTTCTAGCTGCTCCACAAATGGGATAAACTTAAGGGAAATTTTATACCAAATTTGAGTAAAAATAATTTCAATTCTAAGTAACCACTTCACTGAAATGAATCCTTCACTTTCTCCCCACCCCCTCTGCCACCCTAGTATTTCTAAAAAGAATGGAGCATACCGACTTATTAAGAATATCTAATTATTATTATTTTTCAGACACTGCGAGGACTTGGATACCATCTAGATAGTCCCATTATCTTCTTTTTAGAGGCACTCTGAATGCGAACTGCATCTGAGTCAGTCTATATCCTTCCAGAAACGAAATTAGTTTCCCTCACACTCTCAGGGAAGGTGATGCATAACACAGGTTACATGTCAGAAGCATTCCCCAGAGATGATCATTTTGATTCAGCATCCCACTGTTTCAAAAATACAGCTATATAATTATAATATGCTATTGGGCCTATATGCTGGGAGCAGTGACTGCTTTGAAAAGAATCAGATTAAAATGCCTTTATTAGCTACTATCAGCTACAGAAATTCATTCTCACAGCGTAAATAATTTTATTTCGACTTTTATGTATTGGATTTATTAAATTGGATTCTTCATGATAAAACTGCCTCCCAGTAACTACAAAGGATAAAAATAAATAAATAAATCAAACTTCCCTGAGCCTTTCCTATTCAAAGATGGTGTTACTGTCAGTGATTGCTATTCGTGTGTGTGGGTGAAGCGGAAAAGACCAATCTGTAACCTCCGTCCCTTCCACAGTGTGCACACATGGAGATTGCTCTTTGATTTGCAGCTGCTATTTGCAGAGCTTGTCACTGTTTGCGATTCTCCTTCTTGGGCTCACCTTAGGCCTAAATCCTCTGCTCTAAAAACTCCGCAGTCCCTGATTGCAACAAGCCTGCCAGCCCTGTATGTAGTTTTCTCAAAGCTGACTCTCATGACGAAGTGTTGGAAACTCTTCAGTGCGTATTTGTGGGCTGCCTTCCTCTATCTGCCATCACTTCACCATCCTACATTGGAACAAGTTGTTCTCAATAATCTTTACATTCGACTATGGAATTTTTTTTCTTTTGAGAAACTGACTTTCTCTACTAGTGTCCTTTTTGCTTTGTTATGAGAAAAATCATTTGTTTTGATACCAAAAACAAGACATTGTTTTTGACAACTCTGTGTTGCCCTGATTTTTTTTTTAATTGAGAACCATCAAGGAATTCTGATGAACTGGATCAAAAAAGATGGGCATAATATAAATTGTATATTCATTTATTTGATAAGAATTAATAGGGTTTCTACTATTTTTAAGACATTCTGATAGTTCTGAGGCTATGAAAAAGGTAAGACTTTTTTTTATCAGCATTGTAGTAGAAAAGACAAATATATGATAAAGAAATCAAGACAATGTGATAATTCTGTACATATTATAAAAATAGAGTGTAACCTAACATGGTAGAATCTAAAGGACTTTAAAAAGGGTAGTAAAAAGATAACAGCAAATGATGGTGGATAAATGTCATTATACATTTGTCAAATCCCATAGAATATATACAATATCAAGAGTGAACCCAAATGTAAACTATGGACTTTGGGTGATAATGATATGTCAGTGTAGGGTCACCAATTGTAACAAATGTACCAGACTAGTGGGGGACGTTTATAGTGGGGGATGCTATGTATATGGAAGGGGTGTGTAGGAACTCTGTACTTTCTACTCATTTTTGCTGTCACCCTAAAACTGCTCTAAAAAATAGGCTGCTAATTAAAACAAAAAGTGGTACATCATACATCAGCTCTTATCAATATGACTTATAAACTTACAGAATAATTATTACACCTAAGCCAGAAAACAATTTGATTAACTCGCTGCGAGCCTCTTGTATCTGCAATGTAGAAGAAGAGAAGGTTGTTCCAGTAATTAACACAGCTGTCCTGTGTGGAAGTTTTAGTGGAAATGAATTTTCTGTGTCACAGGATATGGAAACAAGCAACCTAAGAAAAATAATGCAAACTGTTTTAGTGGTAGATTAGTTAACTCTCCAACTAGGAATATGTACGGGATTTTGTAGATCCTCATAGGCGCTAACATTTGGTATTGCTAGGTTTCAGTTTTGTCAGTGTAATAGAAATAAGACAGAACATCATAGAGTTTTTGACCTGTATTTTGCTAATACAAGATGAGGTCAGTCATCTTGTGTGTTTATTTGCCTTATGCAAAATGTCTGTTCACATCTTTTGTCCATTTTTTTTCCTATTTATGTGTGTGTTTTTCATTGATTTGTAGGTGTTTGTCGATTTGTATTTTCTGATAGAAAAAACTATGAATATATTCTATCAGTGCAGAATGCTTTTTATTTTTTTAACATGTCTTTTAGGAAACAAAAGTTCTTCATTTAATACAGTCAGATTCATTAAGCATTTTAAAGAAATAAAAAACAAATTTTGTATCTTATTCAATAAGTATTTTTCTACACTATATCCAAAAAATACTTAGATCTTTTAATTTTTACAGACAACTTTAAAGCTTTATATTTCGACATTTAGTCTTTAGCTTATCTGGAGCCATATATGATCAGAGTGAGAGATCTAATTTCATCTTTTTCCACCTTGTAAACATTTTTTTACTTTGAATTTTAAGAAATCCCCTTAAGATTGGATAAAGGGTTTTCAAGCATTTACGGATATTTCAAAATTCTTTGAATATAAGACAATGGCTTCTTTATATCTGGAGGTAATATTTCAAAAATGGAAAATGGTAAAAGAAATGAAAGATGATACAAGAAAGAAAAAGGCAGAATTGAAAAGGTAGAATTAATCAAGGATCACAGTTGTGAATTATAATTATTCATGAAATACACTCAGGACCTATCAAGTCACAGTGATCTACTGCGAGAGGATGTTTTCATTTGGTTAAAGCATCATGGGACTTCACCAAGAGGATTTATAACCCTTAATATTTATCTGAACTTTTAATTTAAATCAATATTAATTGTTTTATGTTCCAGATGTTAAAGTAACTCATGCTAAAACTACTCTGAACACAATTAGTGTTCCTTAATTGTCTGGAGAAAACCTTATTGAAGAGATAGGGGATACAGCACATGCAATCTTTTTTGTCAGATAATGAGCAAAATTTGCTTGCTTTAAGATTCACATGCCAGAGTAGAACAATGATTTTTTTTTTGTACTTATACAAAAATAAATTCTAAGAAAATATATATTTTCAATTTTATTAGTTTCAAGTATACAGTACATTGGTTAGACATTTATATAGTTTATAAAATGATCTCTCTAATTGCTCCTTGGCTCCTCTCGTTTTCTACCTGGCCAATATATTAATGTTAACTGCATTCCCTATGCCATGCTCCCCATCCCTGTGACCATCTATCAGCTACTAATTTGTACTTCTTTAACCCTTCACCTCATTCTCCCAGCCCTCCAACCCCCCTCCCCTCTGTCCATCACCAAATTGTCCTCTATATTTGTCTGTTTTTGATTAATTTGGTTTTTTTTGTTCCTTAGAGTCTGCATATAAGTGAAATCATATGGTATTTATTTTTCTCTGTTTGACTTATTTCACTCAGCGTAAGAATATAGTTTTAAAGAAATCTTTATTAAGAAGTAAAATAGTGAAAAATACTTGGCCGCATTCAATTTGTTATTAACCTTGTTCAAATGATTAACTTCTGTTTTAACAAGTAAGGTATTCCAATTTATATAAAATTTACAACTCGAAATCACAGGATATAAATCTATGTTTGCCCTAGTTGTATTGTATATAGAAGACACCTTGTCAGGTTGAAAATTTGTGTATTGTAGAGTATCACATATGCTAGATCATCAAGAGGTAGTAACTTATGTACCAAAAAAGAAATAGTGCTAAAGAATAACTTTAAATTTCAATAAGATATATCTTTATTCTCAAGAGCCAGAAAACTCTCCAGCTGTTTGTTCAAAGGAGAGCCAAATAAGCATTTACTATGTATTTTTTCCTGTGTTTATATGACACAGCCTATTACTTTGTAACACAGCAATTTATCTAGTTTATCGCTTTGAAATTTAGTGCTAACTATCCTAATAGTTCCCAGGTGCCCACTGGAAATTATTTTCTGCTTTGGAAATATCAGTGTAAAGAGGAATATATCTGTCTCCTCCATTTCACTTTCAGCCACACAAAATGAAGTATCATAAGTCAACCATATTTTTCAGTTTTAAAGATGACTCTATCCACTCTTCATGTTAAGGAAAGATGACATGGTTTGTCTATAATTAAAATGATTCTCAATATCTAAACACAAATATTTCACTATTCACACCACACCTTTTGGCCAGGTGAGTACTTTGGTGATGCTATTACTTGCATACTATATGTTAGAATTCAGAAATAAACAGGTGTCCGATATTAAAATTTTGTGCAGGTCAGTGTTCAATTGTTGAGAAACAAAACACAAATTGACCTCACAGCTTAACTATTAAAATGAGGTACAAAAATGAGAACGAAGAGAACAAAAGGACAATGAATAAATACTGTAATCAAACATCTTTGTTATAAAAATATCAGTTCCATGCTTAAAGATTTATGTTAACGCTATCAATTTGTTGTTGAAGTTCCCCTAACATCACAACTTAATGTATTATTTTCAGATTGATCTGATTCATGAACAGCCTTGGTTTAGTTACAAAAGCAACGTTCTCAGCTTCTACCCCAGATAATTAATTAAATATAATATCCAAAGAAGGACTTGTGATCCTATAATTTAACACATTCTTCACCTGATTCTCTTATCAGGCAAGGGTGGTAATCCATGTACTAAAGTAATTATCCTTATCCCTGATTGGGTGTCAGCTTCAAATTCAAAAGAAGCTGTATCAGAGAAACGTGTTTACATTCCTCACTCTTTTTAGGCAAGGTTTGGTTTAAAAACTATAATTATTTCAGATAATTTTAGGAAAAAATATGCATACGTATTTAATTTTTGAAATGTTGAGCAAAAGAGGGCTGAAATGTGCAAAATAATATATTTACCTGAAATCTTACTGATATATATGAATCTAATATATTTATTCTAAACATAGTATAGTACTCCATTGTATTAATATGCCATAAATTATTTTTTCATTCCTAACTGATTCACATTGAATTGTACAATAAAATCATTGTACATGTCTATTTTTCCATAAGTGGGCTCTTCACTAAGATATATATTTGCTGTACTGAGTATCTTCAGTATTCTATAAGCCCTTGATTGGTACTGTCATCTAAAGGTATTGCAGGTAGGAAATGCAAACATATATCCAGATCATTTGTCAGTTTCAGTAGGAACAAAATCATTGTCCCTGTAAAGAGAAAATGAAAATACCTAATCAATCTACTGGCACACCTCACTAAGTAATGGTGGCAGACCAAAGCTCAGCCATATGCTCTGCTATGATGTTTAGATATCCATCAGTGACAGTAGCTAAAAGATTATTGGCACGGTTAATTCCATGTTTATGAGCCAATGCATAATCTCCATCCCTGTGTCTGTGCTACTACATCACGTACCTATTGCACTGGCACTAGTATGACCAAGGAGAAAAACTGGCTGTTATCCCCAGGACAAGCCTAAATCAATTGATCAGTGAGTTGGAACAGGATCACCAAATGAGATAAATGCTGCCACTGCAATCCAAGAGGTCTACCAAAATGACCAAATCAAAGAGGTTTGTTAGTGGTGCAAGGTTCATGATTCAGATACTTTTCTTTACTCTAGAAGTTATGTCTAAGTAAGTCTTATACCCCTGGATTTTTTTATGTACTTGGCAGATCCCTGAATCACTGAAGGTTTTTTTTGTTTGTTTTTTTAACAACTTCTAACATATATGTTTGTTACTAGGGAACCTAAATCACTAATTACTTCCTGCTTGGTGGGTCTAATTAGCATACTATCAAACATATACTGGGTCTGTTGATATTTTAGTAAATACTAATATGATTAAATTCTCTGCAGGAGATCAAGAGATTTAATGTGACCCAAGGGTAAAAAGTGAATGTATATTTCTGTTCTTGCCATATGAGAACAAACAGAATTTGAGCCTACCTTAGTGAAATCCCAAGGAACACACATGCCAAATCAACAGTTTCATGACAAACTTGACAGAGGTTGGGTTGGTTTTATTCAATAAAAGAATGGTGTTCTCATTGGTAAATTCTTTATTGACTTAAAGGTAAAAGTATCTTGTGGGCCCATCATTACAATATAGGCAAATGATGAATTATCAGGTCTTATATGTTAATCCATTTTAATATAGCTATCTCCCTTATCCTTATGCCCCTTCTTAGATAAAATGCCAAAATAATTCCAGCAATTCCATCATATTGCTATAAAGCCATCATCATTTTCATGCCTTAATAAAAGAATTCAGACCAATTATTAGAACCAACTTTAAGTACCCTGGCTAGAATAGTGAATTCAACATAGAGAATAATTATCCCTATATCTTTAAATTTTCCTTATATTATAACCTACAACCCACTCCCACATATATTCTCATGATTCCCACTGATACTTATTCAGAGCCTGCAATTTTTTTGGCATTCATTATTTTCTCCTAACCAGAGACTCTATTCCCTTACTCATACAGCTGAGTAATACACAACTGGAAGTGGCAAAGGCAAAAATTATGGAAAGCTAGCATCTTTTTTGAGGTAACTATTTGGTTGAGTTTTTGCAATGGTTCAGGAAAATTGGAGGTTCAAAATTCTCAGGCTTATATATTCATCTCAAATCTCAAAGAGAACACTCATTCCCAATTATATCCCAGATATCAAAGACTGAGAAGAGCTCCATTATTTCATAGAACTTATTTTTTTTCAAGGTACCAGACCTTGAAGTATTCGAAAGATTAATCAATTTCCAAGAAAATTAAGCCTGTATAGCTTGATTGAAGATTTGGATGTCAAAACTAATCTAAAATATATACATTTAGTACATTGGGACACAATTATGAACAGTGTTTCCTTCATTTTTTTTTTTTTTTATGGTGACATTTGTTAATAAAACCTAGTAAGTTTCAGGTGTACAATTTAATAGTAAGGCATATCTATGTTTATACTGTGTGTTCACCTCCCAGGGTTTTCTTTCTGTAACCACATATTTGACCCTGTCTACCTCACTCCTCTCCCCTCCCCCCTACCCTCTGTTAACCACTAGTCTATAGTCCATGAGTCTCTGTTTGTTTGTACTCTTCATTTGTTGCTTTTAGGTTTATATCCCACCTATAAGTGATATCATGTGGTTTTCAACTTTTTCTGTCTGGCTTATTTTGCTTAGCATGATTATCTCAAAGTCCATCCATGTTATCGCAAATGGCAGTATTTCATCTCCTCTGGCTGCGTAATATTCCATTGTATATAAATATCACAGTTTCTTTAGCCAATTATCTATCATAGGACACTTAGGTTGCTTCCGTGTCCTGGCCACCATGAATAATTCTACTATGAACATCGATGTGCAAATATCTTTTTGAAAATGAGTTTTCAAGTCTTTGGGGTAGATACCTAGTAGAGACATTGCTGAATCATATAGCAGATCAATTCTTAGTTTTTTGAGGAACCTCCATACTGTTTTCTATAGCGGTTGTACCAATTTGTAGTCCCATCAGCAATGTATGAGGGTTCCTTTTTCTCTGCATTCTCTCCAATATTTGTTATTACTTGTTCTGTTGATTATAGCTATTCTAACAGGTGTGAGATGATATCTTATTGTGGTTTTGATTTGCGTTTCCCTACTAGCTAGCGATGGTGAGCATCTTTTCATATGTTTGTTGGCCATTTGTCTGTCTTCTTGGTAAAAATGTCTCTTCAGGTCTTCTGTCCATTTTTTGATTGAATAACTTGTTTTTTTGTTGTTGTTGAGTTGTATGAGTTCTTCATATATTTTGGATATTAGGCTCTAATCAGAGGCGTTGTTTGCAAATAAGTTTTCCCATTCAGATGGTTGTCTCTTTACCTTGTGGAAGATTTCTTTTGCTGAGTAGAAGCTTTTTAGTTTGATGTTGTCCAATTCATTTATTTTTGCTTTTACTTCTCTTGCCTTTGAAGTCAAATTAATAAACTCCTCTTTAAGCTCCAGGTCTCTGAGTTTAGTTCTTATCTTTTCTTCTGTGCAATTTATAGTTTCAGGTCTTATATTCAGGTCCTTAATCTATTTTGAGTTAATTTTGGTGTGTGGGGATAGGCAACAGTCTAGTTTTATTCTTTTACAGGTGACTTTCCAGTTTTCCCAGCATCATTTATTGAAGAGGCTTTCCTTTTCCCACTGTATATTTTTGGCTCTTTTCTCAAAAATTATTTGTTCATATAAATATGAGTTTACTTCTGAACTCTCAATTCTGTTCCTCCTTCATTTTTTAGTTCTCTCCAGAAGAATCTTATTCAGTTTTTATTATAAACTTTGCACACAGGAGGTCTTTAGCGTATGTAACTAAGAAATAACCCCAAATTGTAATGTTGTGATAAGGAGCAAACATTCGTATTAGAAAAAATATATATTTTTGTGAGATATTGATTCAAGTGAGAAGTTAAACTTTGCACAGTTGATACATGCTAACCAAAGAAGAAATGGATTCTTTTATTTTGTTAAGAATTATAATGAATGTATATCAGTATATTCAAACTAAGTAGCTGTCATAAAAAAAAAAAACTGAAAAACAATTTTTAAAGGAATAATCTCAAAAATTAGAATGGAAATGCTATTCAAGTCATTAAAATCATTCCTAAAATTAATTTTGCTACATTTTTTGGTTGATTTTTATTTGTTTGTTTGTTTTATTTTATAGGATAAGATTTTTAAAAAAGGCATTACAAGGAAAGGCAATATGCTGGTTAATAGAAGAAAAACTGTAAAGAAAAGAGGAAATAGAGCTTTCTTCAAAAAATAGTTTTCTGTTGAAAAATGACTCTGTTCTAACCCCTGATTCTATAAAATACTACTGCGTGGAGCACAAATGGACCTTAAATTGTAGGATTGAACCACAGTTCCTTGGGCTTATTTAAGAGAAAGCACTTTCTTTACCTCTTCTGTTACACTTCTGGGGGTCACCTTTGACTGCATTGAAGAGAAGAGCTCTAGAGAAGCACTCTGTGCAACTTCCTTTATACAACCGTCAACTCCTGTGGCCTCACGTTTCTCTCTCACCACTCCTGGTTGCAGTTTACAGATTCTGCTGGGGTTTCTTTGTAGGAGCAAGAAGCTTCTACAGGTTTCACTAGAAGAGAAGAAACAAAGTGTTATATAATATTACCTGAAAAAGACAAGAGAAGAGACAAGGTGAAGGGGTTTTTATCTTTTTATTTTTTTCCCCTACTGTTGCATTGTTGTTCAGGGAAACATTTCTTAAATATACAAAGTGCTCGATGAAAATATCTATTAAGGAAAAAGATTCATGTCTGATCACTAAAAGATAGACCAGAAATGATAAGCCTGATATCATTTTAACATTAAATACCCTATATTTTTTCATATCGAAAATGTTAAAAACTAAATACAATACTAAACAAAAAATAACCAAAAAATTAACACAATAATTCTATGTATGAACTATGTTTTCATACGATTTGATACACTTAATTTAAAGTCATGAAATCTCAGTGACATGAAGTATCTACAAAAGATTATTTTAACACTGCTTAATCGAGGCTGGTAATCGTTTGCCCAGTTCACTTTCTCTATTAAGTAGAAACTCTTATTTCTTCTATTCCTTCTTAGATTCTCATATCTTATACATTAAGCCAGCTTATTGCCTCTATAACAGTCCAATTATAATAGTTGTCAGTGTAATCCTTTTGAAGAACTGTCTACACGCAAATCTGAGACAACTATCATCTCTTACAAACCAGAAGGGAGGTATTCAGATGTTATAATGATTTCTCATTATTGGGTAGGGTAACAGGAAGGTAACGTGTGTTACTATCCTTGTAATCTTAAAACACTTCCCTTAGTGAGTTTGGCATAGAACAAATAATTCACATGTAGCCAGACTATTTTCCATCCTAAGTATGTTTGAGAGAGGAGGCAGGGTACATGCCAGCAGGAAGGAAACCCCTCAGCATACGTTTCCCAACCTAAATCTTGTTGTAAATGTCATGTACTGTTTTATATAATTGTCACCTTGAAAAGTTCTTTGATAGCTTGAACTTTATGTCTTGCAAGAAGTGCTGGGCTGCCAAGCAGAGTACATTTTCCAGGTTTCTGAGTCCATGCTTGAGCTAAATAAAGTGTGACGAATCCCCTGAGGGCAACCGAGGCTTTTCATGCCATGGGAGTCTCTCACTCAAAAGTTACACGCTCTTAAAGTAATGTAAGACTGCACAGGAGACTACAAAAGGTTGCCTGCAGTAGGAAAGAAATTCTCCTGAGACCATATCTACGTGACATCTTCAAAATGCTTCAGAAGTGACCATAAAGTAAAACCTATGACTTTTTTTTCCCCTACAGAAAACAGCTGATTTAATGAAATGAAGAGAGTGTGATCATCTGGATTTCGAATTTTTTCTTTGTCCTGGCCAACTGACTTAACTGACTTTTGTAGGAAAACAATTTTAAATAAATCAATGACTATAAAAATAATTTTGAACCTTGAAAAACCAGCACTTAGCCATTACTGAAGCATCTTCTCATGTTCTGGAGTCCTTCAGAAAGGAACTCTTGACTATAAGCCTTCTTGACTTCCAGAAAAAAAATGTCTTCTGAATTGAAATGATTACTTTTTTTGAGCTATCATACCATTGGCAGATTTCTTAACATTGGTTGACTAGCTTTAAAACTAATTTGTAAGCAAATTTCTTACATAGATGAAATGAGAGTGCCTAACCAATATACATCTCCTGCCCTCCTTAAAAAAAAAAAAAAAAGTGTTTTTTTTCCTTACATTCCAAATATGAAATCCCAGGAACAATTAGCTTCTCTGCAACTATACAGCTAAGAAATGTTAAGGAAAATGATCAAACTAAAAATGTGCTCTATTGTTTTGTTTTGTTTTTTAAAAGGAGCTGCAGCACTTATTTATAGCTCAGATGTTCCAGCTAAGACAATGAAATGGCTCAATGTGAGGCAGAAATCTTATGCCTTTCCAATTTTTGATGTCGTATTTTCTGCTTATTTATCACACAACACTTAATTGCTTGGCCGTTCTCTTCATTCAACTTCAGGCATAGCCCAAGAAAGTGGTGATTAGGTTTTCTAACTACGGAGTTTCTAGGAAGGACCCCACCCATAGGGCGATCCAAAGGGGCGTTGTGTCAGGTATTTCACATTGGGAAGGCCTGTCTGGAACCTCACGTGTCTATTCAGAGTAGGAAGACCCATCGAAGCAGGAGTGGATATGAAGCTTCACAATATACAAACATGACAGCCAGGCATACTTTGTGCATTATTTAATTAAATTAGACAGATGTTTAAAAAGTATATTCTGCCTACAAATAACTTCCCAGACTTTCCCAAAGAAGACAGAAGCATTTCTTACTGAAATAAGTTGGAAAACAGACATACCATTGTTGATTTACCAGACATATTTATATATTAAAGACCAGGAAATTTGGTGTAAGAAAAGTTGTGTAATAGAGTTAAAGTGATCATTTTTCCAAATGCATTTCACAAATGCATCTTTTACAATTTTTTCAAATAATATTTATAAGGTTTCCTGTCAAATGAAGTAGAAGCTGGGATAATTTAGAAAATAATATTTCTGATTCATGCCTGACTTTTAGAATCACTCTTTTTTTCTGACTTATTACTAAGTGATCAAACTCTATCAAAGAACACTTGCAAGCTAATTGTTTTTCAAATTTAAAAGGAGATAATCAGTTTACAGATTTAAAAAACTGAAAAGAGTGGCACTAACACTTACAAGTAAAAACGTTGGACAAACTTCAGATTAATGGTTTTCTGAAACTCATCAAAGTACTGAGGTCACAGAGCAAACTAATCTGAAATCATGAGATGGTGCCAGGAGGTGGAAAGACAGCCAAGCAATTCCCTGAACAGGTCAGATGCCACTAAACCTCATGTAAGTAGGGAAGACAATTCAGTGAGGAATTTCTAATAAATTGCTAAACCCCCAAGTATGAGCTCTCATGAGCACGAAGGCACCTGAAGGTCACAGACATAGAAAGGAAAGTGGATTCCCATCCACTTTCAGGCTTCCCTCTCAGGAACACCCCCAGTGGCTCAGTGAGACAATCAAGGAGAATCCCAAGAAAGCTTTTCACATGATACTGGCTGGGCAAGGGGAAAAGCAGCCACTGCAGAAAACTCTGTGCAGATCCAGTCTATCTCTCCCAACGAGAAAAAAAAATCCTTCAGAAGGAAAACGAAAATTATAACCTGAAGGTATTGTCCCATTGATCCATTCCCCTTAAATCACCTAAGATCAAAAGCCTTGATCTGTAATAAGAAAGAAAATGAAGACTGAAGGCCAGGTGGACACTCAGCAGCTGAAGAAAGGGAACATGAACAAAAAGTCTCTACCTGGAAGGTGGTGAGGGAGACAGAAACACATGCTGGGTCTAGGCCTACAGTGGAAGAGAAAGAATGACACTTGTGTAGGCTATTCCTAGAGATCTGAGTTCAAGATCAAGGCTAATTAGCTCAACAGATTGCCTAATAGTGAGACCATTCAAACAGGAGAATGCATTCCCCTGCACAACCAACCCAACACTCCCACCACACTAAAAACTACTGGGTAATAATGACAGTAGAATACAGCTGAAAGAGCTGCAAAGCATAGAATCTCTCTGGGGAGAGGGCAGAGAGGGTAGGGGGCAGAGAGAGAAAGAGAGAAAGAGACAGAGAGAGAGACAGAGAGAGAGAAGGGGGAACAAAAAACAAAAACAAAAAAAAATGAATTCTGGCAAATAGTCAATACCATAAACATAAGCATCATTAGAAGAATTTCAAGCTTCTGGTGCACTGAGCTTAAGCATAGCAACAATACACTACACACCCAGACCAGCTTCTGAACAGATTAACATAACCCCCCAAATTAAAGGCCTACCAGAGAGGAAGGCATGTTTATCTGCAAACATAAAAATGATATACATCAGTGTCTAGAGTCCTATACAAAACTGGCATCCAAAAAATAATTATAGTGCATACAAAAAGGCAAGAGAAGACACTGTCTGAAAAAAATTAACCATCAGATCAAGATTCATATAGGACAGAAATCTTGGAACTTTCAGATAGAGAAGTTAAAAAGCCACAATTGATAGTTAAAGGTTTTAATGAAAAATGTAAACACATACAATATCAGATAATTTTAGCAAAGATGTAAACTATAAGAAAAATTCAATTGAAAATGCTAGAAATCAGTAACGTAGTAACAGAGGTAAAGGATGTCTCTAAAGAGCTCATCTACAGACTAAACATAGCTAAGGGCAGAATCAATGAAAATGAAGATAGTTCAGTAAACATTACCTAAATTGCAAGCCAAAGAGAAAAATTAGTGGAAAACAAGAAAATACAAGAGCATCCGTAAACTGTGGGACAATACCAAATGATCTAAAATATACTTATTTGGAATTCCAGAAGGAGAAAAAAAAAAAAAAGAAGAACAAAGCAGAAGGATTATTTGAAGAAATAATTTCTTATAATTTCCAAAATTAGTGATAGCTTCTAACCACCAAGAAGCTCAGATAAATCCAAGAAGCTCAGATAAATCCAAGCAGAATAAATTAAAATGCATATCAAGGTATATCATCTTCAAACTACTATAAAAAAGAGAGAGAGAAAATTTTAAAGACAGCCAGAGAAAAACATATTCATAGACTTCAGGGTTTAGAAAAGGAACATCTTTGATGAGATATGGTTCTAACCATCATAATAATGCCAGCTCCAGGAGGTGGAACTTAATTAATTTCCCTCTTTAAGAGAGGGCTAGATTTAGTGACTCATTTATGTTTATAGTGTGGAAATACAAAAAGTAACTTCACAGTAAAGAAATCATGCAGAAATTATCTTAACCAAGTGATCAAGTTTAATATCAACAGTTATAAGTCACGTTGATTTCATGTGCCCTCTAAAGAGATGCAACAAGGAGGTAATTTCACCTTTCTGATGTTCTTTTAAAAATTTTCTAAGCCCAATCTAATAACGAACAAACCCAGATTGGAGGACAATCTATAATATGCCTCACCAATATTTTTCAAAATTGTCAATGACATTAAAAGCAGAAATAATTAAGAACTGTCACAGATTAAAGGAGATGAAAGAAACATAATGAATAAATGCAATACAGTAAACTAATTGAATTCTGAACCAAAAAAAATGACATTATTGGAAAACTGATGAACACTTATAAAAAATCTGTAGTTTAGTTCACAGTATTGTATTCATGCTAATTTCTTAGTTTTGATAAATAGACCATGGTTTTGTAAGATGCTAACTTTAGAGAAATCTGAGTAAAGATGTATAAAAACTCTGTACTATCCTTGTGAATCTTCTAAAAATCCAAAATTATTTTTAAATAAAAATTTAAAAGAGATGTAATCATTTAATCCCCTCCCACTGTTTTATCTAATAGGATTTTATAACGAGCCACTTGCATTTCTATTTCTCTCATATCTTTCTTAGTATTACAGGGAAGTAATGATGATAGCTATAGGTGTCTTTTTTTTCTTCAAAACTTTTATATTTTAAAAACATTTCAATGTGTTGAATCAGGAAAAAAAAAAAAACAGAGTCCATAAGCTCAATTAATTATGAGTCGGATCTTTCTCATACCTTGTTCATCTGTGTGGCAGTATGTAAGTCCTACATGATGTGCCCTTACCAAGAATGTGTATCTTTTCCCGTCAAATGTATTTCTACAATTTGACATTTCTCTTTCCTCTCTTCTCTTCTCGTCATATTTTTAATATTGTATGCGTTTTTTCAGCCTCTATACCAGTGCTGTTTAAAAGAGAGGATTTGCGGTTTGACTGCTCCTGAACTAGAGTGTACGCTACTAGAAAAACCAAAGGTATTTTTTTTTAAACCTAGCTGTATTTTAAATCTTAAAGCTTGTCATAGAAAGACAAGACTTGGTGACATTGGCTTAAAATAAATGTTTGGATTTTTATTGTCACACCATTTCTCATATTCTCTTTTGAGAAATATCTTCTAGAATGATGGATTCAAGCAAAGCATTAGAATAGTCAAACTAAAAATAGAATTATTTGAAAAATTAAATTTACATGCAGACAATGCAACATCAAATCAAATTCATGTGGCATCAAATAACTGCAAACTAGAAATTAAGTAATATTGGCTCCAAAACCTAAAAGTCAGTCTAAAAATTAAAATTAGACTTGTTATTTTCATTTGTTTTTGTATTATAGATTATAATAATATTCTGTAGATCCTTGTGTTACATTGACCAGAAGAATTAGCATCATCTAGGAACTTAATAGAAATGGAGAATATTGGGCCCCTCTCAAGATACACTAAACTGGGATGTACGTATCAATAAGATAACTGGACTATTCATTTATATACCATATTTTGAAATGCATAGACTAAACCCAATGTGTTTATCTATAAAATTAAATATATTTGTAGAAGAATATATTTTCCTGTGGCCATTAGTCCTTGCATGATTTTGAAACATGCTTAGAATACAACTATAATTGATGGATGAGTTGAAAATATAGAATGATCCAGAGAATATAGAATGATCCAGAGATAAGCAGAACTGACAAACCTGAGGCCTGGAAAATTTAACTTATTAATGAAGTCTAAATAAAAATGATTTACTACTTACTTTATGGTAAGTATGTATCTTTTTAGAATCAAATAACTGATATGAAAGACTATAATTTTTTGCCGGAGCTAAAAGTACTATTCTCTTATCCAGTAAAGGAATCAGGTAACCCAGTACATGTCTTTTCATGTATCAGGAACTGAATAATTACCTCAATTTCCTTGTGTAGAATGGCATAAGGAGAACAGAAGAAAGGAGAAATTACTGAAATCAGAGTAGCCCTTCAGATGCTAGAGAGTATCATTACTCATTAGTATAATTTCAGTTGCTAACCCTTAGTGGATGCCAGGTGTGGTTCCAAATGCTTAATGTATATTATCTCATTTATCCTTCATAACAACTCGAGGAGGGAGGTATTATTATTGTCTTCATTTTATAGATTAAAGAAGAGAGAAAGAGAACAAGTTAGTAGTTTATGGTAATTAAGAATGGAACTAGGTTTTGAATTCAGCTAGTCTGACTTTAGACCTCACACTCTTAATCTCCATCCAATTCTAATACATAATGAAAAAGTCATCAGTTTATAGCTTATTTACTGATAAAAGTTTGACTCATTGTGACTTGCCATAGCCTGATATGCACCTTTATTTTTCAGCTTTACTGATGGGTAACTGATACACAAATATCTGTATGCATTTAATGTTTAGACATACATGTGCATACACCTGTGATAACATCACCACAGTCAAGATAATAAACATATCTACCACCTCCAAAAATTTCCTGTGTCCTTTTCATTTTGAGGGTGGTGGTGGTAAGTACATTTAACACGAGATCTACCCTTTTAATAAAATCTTAAGTGTACAGCACTATATCGTTAACTATAGGTGGTTGTTTCACGGTAGATCTCCTAGAACATATTCATCCAGCATAGCTCTAACTTTATACCCATTGAACAACAACTCTCCATTTTTTCCTCTCCTTATTCTCTGGCAACCACCATTCTATTTCAGCTTCTATAAATCTGACTATTTTAAATACCTCATAGAAGTGAAATAAAACGATATTTGTCCTTCTATGACTGTCTCGTCACACTTAACGTAATGTCCTTCAGGTCAAGCTATATTACTGCAGGTGGTAGCGTTTCCTTCTTTTTAAGGCTGAGGAGTATTCCATCATGAGTTTATATCACGTTTTCTTTATGCTTTGACTGTCAATCGATCTTTGAGTTGCTTCCATAGCCAATATCTTAAAATGCCATTGTTCCACATTGTTTTTGAAAATTAAAAAAAAATTGCCCTTTACAGACTATTTTCAATTTAAAAAGTGGTGGGTTTCAGAAACTAAGTTGGTTATTTAGAATTTAGACTGTATTTATTACATCTGAGGTTTATGTTTAACCTAAAATGTACAGCTGTATAATTTTAGTGAAAACATTATTAATATTTCAATATTATTACTAAACAAAGCAAAATGACAATTCATATGGGTAATCAATTTTTTAAAATTTGGGTGATTATAGAACTGAAGCAGAAATAGGGAGGAATTTTGCCACAATTCTAGAAATATTAATGGACTCCAGAAGTTGGTATGAGTGATTATTCATCCTAATGTCAAGAAAGGGTACAATCTTTAAAAAAAAAAAACTGGAACTATTTTTATACTTATTAGCCTTCATAATTATAATGCTCTCTCTGTGTGTGTTTTTAATCATGAAATTAAGAAGATAAATAAAAGGCAGACTTCCGTGAGCTAATGGTACAAAGAGTGGGTATTGACAGAGGAAGTTGAGAGGAAGAATATATGAGAATATGTGAGAGGAAATTGCTCTATGGTAAAAATGACCTGATCTGGAAGAGCTAAAAAGGTGGAGAGATAAAGAAAAGGAGAAAGAATTATAATACCGTGTGCATATTTCCACTCTAAACTGGGCAGGCCCGTAGTGAGGCACGGGGAGAAGGAGAGGACGCCCCATACTAGAATCTTACAGGAGGTTATGCAAAGTTTGAATAAATGTATTAAATATTTATAACTTCGAATTTTGAAAATGTGAAGAAACAGTTTTCTCTAACAGAGCAGATACCAACCAACGCATTCTTCACAAGTAGTAGCACTACTTTGTGCCATGAATGACCCTAACGTGCTTACGCCAGCATTGGAGGCAGAGGTGGAAGATCTTTAACTTATCTTTTAGTTATTCAAAAGGAACATGGATTTTTTTTTTTTTAAGATTGAGATAGCCCTCTTTAGATAACAAAGGATGAATAAGTTTTGAAACCAAATTTCAATTTTAGCTACCAGGAAAAGCTGTTAGTTCAAGGCAGAGAGCTGTCTGGAATGTATATGCGGAAAAAGGCTTTTCCACCTGGCTCTCCATATGCATAAACCAGCCCAGAGCTCCAGGACTTAACAGAGATTGAACGCAGGGAAATCGAATTGGAAGAAGGGATGAGCCAGACTTGGCTGAAAGTGGTGTCTCAAGTGGGCAACACAGTCAGCACTGGACTTCTCCGGGAAGAAGAAGTGAGAACTATGTCAGAGATGAGTCCAAAATATTGAGAACTGTGAAAACTGGGTGATGAGCCAGCCAAATAATTCAGATTAGTGCAGTGGGGGATCAGGATGTGGCATCCCTGACATTTTGCCAAAAAATCTGCTGCTCTCAGCCAGCTCTTATTGGCCCGGTTTTGGCACTTATCTCTAGTGTTTTTTAAGGTCACTGCACAATCTCAAGTATTTTGAGGTGGTTGGAAGGAGAATTTTACAAGATTTACAGGGTCAATAAAGTGATACTTCATTGTTTATGAATGTTCTATTTGAAGTAACAATCAAAATTATTCCTTTTTCACTGCTTCACGATAACATGCATTATGCGTGTATGGAAAATTAATGAAATGCTATCTTTTTTTAGATAAAAATTGCATTGTTATGGTAAAATCCGAACCTTAAGCAGTGTTATGGGAAAAGAGCTGGACTAAGAGCCAGAAGCCCCGGCTACACCATCATGCTCTGGGGCATTTCACTCGTCCTGTCTTAGCTTCAGTTCTCTCATCTGTAAAATGAGCGGGTTGGGCCAGATAATCTCTGAGGCCTATTCCACATGCATAATTGTGCAAATCCATCATTATTATCACTACTTAATGTGAACAGCTATCTTGTCAGGGTATACATATACCAATTCACAGCCGTTGGCTTAATATAATAAGACTTTTTAAAATGTCTATTTAATTTTCCATGGAAAGAAAACTGAAGTAATTGATTAAACAAATTTTAAAATAATATAATTTAGGTTAATGGGCTTCTCTTAGAATGGGAAAATAGTTCAATTTTCTATGAAATCTATTCAAGTTGCACTTTCTTCCAATATTTTGTTACAGATTTTTCCTACTGCTAACAGCAGTCACCAATTTTAATTGAACGGGGGAAAACAGTTCTGATTGTCTATGTCATTCTATTGGATTTTATATCATTGCATTTCAAGCCTGTTTCACTGGGACCTGCCAAAAGTAGCTTATGCCAACCTCTGAGTCTCCTTGTTACACTTCTTTCCTAGGTAGCATTGTTTGCCTCTTTGTCTGCTCTCTGATTAAACTGACATCATTTTACCTTTTGTGACTCTGGTGTCATTTTCTGTTGACAGTGCCTAGTAATGGTAACAGGCTGGTGTCCTTGTGGAATGGGTAGAGCCATTGATTGGTTAGATGTATTAATGCAGACCTGTTAAATGACATGCAGACTTGTCTTTGTGCTAAGTGGCAGCTGAATGGGGGCCAGTGAGAGAGGTTGTTAAGCACAGATAAGAGGCAGCACCTCTATTCGCTGGCAATGTCACTTCCTCCCATTTGAGGAAAGACATTTGTTCAAGACATTTTTTTTCTCCTCTCACGATATTTAAGGTGAAAAGTTGTGAAGTTGCTGCATGACTGCAGAATAGATTGTTTCAAGAAAGTGAACTCTATAGAGAGTTTCATTTAGAGTAGTTTTTCCTTAAAACTATATTGCATTGAATGTAAATGTTTAAATGAGAACAGTTAAACTGTTAATATTAGCAGGAAAAAAATAGAAGCTCAGTGACAACAGATGCCATTTGACACCACTCTTTATCATTTTGAGATGAAAATAATTTAAAAACAATTTTATCTTCTGGGATCTTCAAAGAAATAAGAAATAAGAAGATACCAAAATATAGCAGAATTGTGAAACTCTTCCAAATAATTAAATTAGAAATAAAATAGTCAAAATTATTCTTTGTTTTTATTTCATTGTTTAAATTTTCAGGGATACATTGTATATAGTCTCAGTTATCCAAGCATGCAATGCACATAACATTATGTTTTATATTGCAAACTGTGAAAGTCTAGTCACAAGAGAAATATCTTGACTGGTCTTCCTCCCTTTGTAAATTGAGAAATGCTGACATTTTATGTGCAAGTGTAACTGATATTTGCTAGGCTTGTTATTTATGGGTTTTGCTTTACTTTGAAAAACCACACAGATTCTAACTTAGAATCAATTACGCCCTTGAGGAGTTTAGCCTGTTGCAGTGACTTGCCACTTCTGCTGTCTTCCTTCCGTCTCCAGCTTCATATATATGTATTCCTTTCTGTCTTATCACAAAGTACTTGTTAGACTTCGCTTATATAATGTATTAAATCTAACTATTAAGTTCAAGTCCTTCTCTTAGGCACTGAGGGCAGAGACAGATGTACAATATATATATCAATCCTCAATTTCCACTATGTAACCTCTTTGAACTTCTATTTTCTCTTCTATAAAATGAAGATTACAATACATCAGGAAGTTGCTCTGGGAATTAGACAAAATAATATATAGAAAGTACCTACTTCATTACCAGCCACAGAGTTGATGATTAATAAATTTAATATATTTATCTTCAAAGTATCACAAATTAATGAAATCACATCTTGTTTCCATCCTATTTCACCCATGAATCAGATTTGTCCAATAATTATCACACATTAATGATAAATAAAAAGCTGAAGATAGGAGGTGAGACTTCTGATAAGTCTGTCTTTCAGTCCTATAAAAGGCAGGAACCTAACATATGCACACATAAAACTATATGCCTACTATTTACTTGGCAACTGATACTTGAAATGCATTGCATTTTTTATATCTTATCTCAAACCTTTGAAGTTTATCTTTATTTCACAATTAAAAAATCCTAGGCTGAGAGACGTTAAATAGATTCCTCAAGATATTCAGGTTAGAAATAAACTGGAATTCCAGGTCTCCTAATTTCAAGCTTTTTATACTTAATAAGTCCTTTTGAACTATGCTCCAGCATCAACCTCTGGAAGTCATTTTAGCTGTTTGATGCTGAGCTATCAGACATTATTAATACTTTCAGGGAAACTAGCAGACAAATGGTCCAAAGGAAACAGTGAGAATCGGGAATGTTCTTCATGGCACTCCATGTTCCTCCTTTCTGCATCCAACATTCTTTCTCTGGTTTAAGTAATAGACGTTTTCTCTAAATGAGGGTCGTGGTCACCTCATACAGCGAATGTTTACATTATTGATATTTTTATTTTATAACACAGATGGTTGTATAACTTATGAGACATTGTCTGGGGAACCATAACTCATAAATCCATAGATTCTATATTAGGTTATCATAGATAATTCTAAGCCAGGAACATATCATGCTAAGTGCATTTCACATGTAAGGACTCTACTCCTAGCAAGAAGAATTATTCTATTTACAAAAGATCTAAATACCATCATGCTTACACAGTTATTAGACAAGATGACTAGTTTTCTTTCTTTCCCTGGAGTATTGCACCAGTGATTGGGAGAGAAATAGATCAAAGTCCAGCCTTTTTAATCCTTTCCTTTCCAGATATATATGTTTGCTT
>CM053508.1:11296331-11481684 GCA_028627145.1 Eidolon dupreanum
TCTTTCTTTCTTTCTTTCTTTCTTTCTTTCTTCTTTCTTTTAAAATAGGAGCCTTACAAGTTCATAGAATTCTAAGTCTGAAAAAGAATATTAGCTGATTTCATTTTATCATTTCAAAAAAAATTAGAATATTTATTCTTTGGATCATTTTTTTTCATTATTTCATTCACTTTGCATTGTATTTCAGTCAGTTCTTTCATTTATTCATGCAACAAATATTATCATGGGCCCAAAATATAGCAAACAAGACAAATGAGAAGCTCCATGCTTAAATTTATATTTCAGTGAAGAAAACAGACAAAAAATTACTAAGGTAACATCTATACATACTATAGAATGTTAGAAACACAGTGTTAAAAAGGACACAAAATAAAACAAGAAAAGTAGAGAGTAAATTTGCAGGGATCAGGATGGGGAGGTAAAATTTATATACAATGGCTAGGGAAGCCCTCTTTGAGAAGATGATATGGAGCCAATAACTGAAGAAACATGAAAATAAAGTATGTACGTATCTAACTGGAGAAGAGGATCCCAGGCAGGTATAAGCATGTGCAAAGGCTCTGAGGCAGGATCGCCTATAGTATGTTGGAAGAACAGCTGTCCAGTATGCCTAGAGTTAAGTCAGGTGATAGATCATAAGGTCAGACAAATAACGGGGTGCTATGCCATGCAAGATGCCCATTGATTATATATCTGCATTTTTCATTTGCTTAAAGTTTATAAAATTCAGTGTCTTTTTAGCATTTTAAATGTATGCCATTGCCATTCTTAGATCCATATATCTAACATAATGTCATCCCTATAAATCTCTAATCCAAGTTAATTGGTTGAAAGAAACATTTTCTAAATTTAATTTTTTTGACTCATTGACATGAGATTCTATTAGGTCATGATAAAATTTTAAGATGCAATAATCATTTCAAGAAGTTCATCATTATAATACTTTCAAGATCTTTAATTGCCTTGAAAAATACTTTATGATGTTCTGCATATTCTCTTGTATACAAAGTTTCAGAAATTTTGTGGTCATAGGGGCTCACATACATGTCTAAATTACAGAAGATACTAGTTATTTATTAGTTACTGCTCACTCTATATGTAACTATGTTCCCAATTGTATTCGCACTTCCCAAAACCTCAAGTAAGACTTGGCATGTATTAAATGCATATTTGGGAGGTAAAAATGAGTTATTGGTAATTCAGTTGGGATTCAGCATATTTGGATTCGAGTAACCACAACTGTAATCCTTCTCAGCAATTAATGATATTAATGATACAGATTTCTTTGTAATGTCATGAGCTTCCTAATATTGTCCAGAATATGTGGTATTCTTTTTTTTAAAACTTGCTCTGAAATATGAATGAACACATGTTTTTACAGCTTTGGACTATATTGTGCTTCTTTAAATGCATAGTTTAGCATCAGCAGTAATAATGTCAGTCTCAATAAATTTCAGCCAAAACCTTGTCAGAAATAGAAAATGCCAAGAATGGCAAGATGCCACAGTAAGACATATGACCTATGGGCTGTTTTAAGAGCAATTTTTAAGTATCCTTACTATTTTTTTTTATGCATTTACTCTCCCTTGATGTAGAGAAATGCATATTTACTCTGAAAAATTTATCTTTGTTTAGTTGATTTTTCTGACATCTTGTTGCTGAAATAGAATTTCATATCACCATTTATACGATGATATATTAGCATATACAACATTATTAAAAATTATTTATAACAATCTAAATAGTATAACATTTTCAGTTAAAGAAAGATTATCATTCTATATAAATGATATTAGTTGTCTTATCTCTGTAATAAAAATGCACCCAAAATAAAATTTCATATTTTGTAATAGAACTGTAAACTTTACACATAAAATGCATACCAAAAATACATGAAATTGAACTCGTGTTATTTTACTTTGTGCATCTTACTCTATTTCATATATTTTTCGCAGTCTGGCACATTTGAAAAATGCCTAGAAAATGTCAAATAAAAAAAAAAGCCAATGTGGCATCTCCATGTTATTTCAAGCCCCGCAATTCTCATGTCTGGGTGACGTGAGTGGAATGGCAGCTGTTTCTTTGGTGTGTTTGATATATACTCTCAGAGTAATTTCCTGATGGATGTTTTGGTTGCTAAATCTCCAGTTGTTGCAGGAGCAATGACGACTCTGACACTCTTCGTTTGAGGTAATTAAACTTTCAGCCCATCTGTGCAGTAACTTTCATAATATTTTCAAAGGGCACAGAATGCTTTTAATATTTGTACCACTTCATTTTTACTTGCTAAGGGACCTATTATCTAGCTGAACATTGTTGAAACAAGTTTTTCAAAAACTGGCTAGTGAAAGGGGACATTAAAATGTCACACAAGCAAGAAAGTAATGTAACTAAAGCTGAATTTTAAAATAATCTGAAGGATATCTTGTTTACTAAAACTGCATTTCACATCCTTGTGTTAGGCATTTTATCTTTGACTCTACAACTTTCAGTCCTTAAGTGAAATGACAAGTTCTGGATATGATCTTTTTTTGTTCTGAAAACATTATCTCCTTGGCTTTGAGAAGTTTCTAAAAGCTTTTTTGTACTTTATTAACAAGGTTATATTAAAATAATGACAATAATGAGTTAAGTAGACACAAGATGACATTAGTATTTTTACCAGAGTGTTTCAATTGCTTAAACAGCATAAAAAAATAATGGTTATTGTCAGAAAGTAAACTTTAATGCATCAACCAAATGTCTGTGATATCCTCATTAATAACTATTATCAGTTAAAGTATGTAAATGCTTAAATACACACAGGCACAAATTAGAATTACCCTATATATTTTGTTTTACCATCTGCTTATTGTAACATTTTAAAAGATAAGTTGCATTTCTTTTAATATTTTCATAGACTTTCATCAATTAGCTATAACATACGACCTACCCAGTCTCTTTTTATTGTTAATAGAATGTCTATCTTTGGTGACCTGTCCTTTTATATATTATTTTTATAGGATGTTTATATATTTTTAATCTATTTATAAAAGAATAATAAAATAAGGGTAGTAATTATGTATGATGCAAATATTTTATTCCAGGTAATTCAACTTTTAATATTATCTATGGTGATTTGGGACGTGCAATAGTTTATATTGATAAACAGCATGTCTCAAAGATAAAAAAGATACGCTCCTTTTCTATAAGACAGTTCCAAAGAGATAATGTCATTTGGAAAGATCCCAGCAGGATTGATGTATGTAGAGTGTGATGTACATGCAAGTCACTCAGCTCCACTGATTTCAGACTTTCTGGAAGAGCTATGTTTGAGCCAAGATATAAAAAATGAATAAGAATTTTACAAAAAAAAAAAAGAAAGAAAGAAAGAAAAGTATGACTGATACCACATAAACAAAGCCATGAAACGTGTAACAAAAAGTTTAAGGGAAATGGAAATACCAAAATTGTAAAACCAGGTGAGTGCAGCTACTCTCCTCTAGTAATCTGGTAACTGAAAGTTGAAAAGAAAATGCATACTCTTTCCCCAAGTCTCTACTCGCTTGCTTATCTGCCTGCCTGTCTGTCTGTCTGTCTATCATCTATCTATCTGTCTGTCTCCAAATCCTGTTTTGACTGAAGTTTGACTGAAGTAATAATTTCAGAGAAAAAATAAGAGAAGCAGCATGCAAGAAAGAGAATAGAAATAATAAAAGGACTTCACTAAAATTTATTCTCCTTTAATTCTAGTTAATAGTTAACCTAGCTCAACATCTTGGTAAATCATAAATTTCCATGTTTTATTGACTTGTTTATTTAAAGGGTAAGTTTTGCCCCAAACAGTGTTATTCCCATAATAAACACAAGCATTGTTATTCCCAGAAGCGATTCATAATAACAAGGTCAAATCTCTTGGCAATAAAATTTTAAGTACCACAATTACTTGCTAACAAATAGTTGTCAGCATAAGCTAAAAAAGAAAAATGAATTTTAAAGCTATCCCTCTACTACTTGTTAGATATATATAATATGAAGCTTACCGAGATTTGCAGAAAACTGACAACGTAACATTACAAGCATAGAGGGGTGAAGACCACCAATTTCCCTCCTTGAACATGATGTATGCAGCAAACAGAGGAATTACCACTTTGTTATAAAAATTTGACGAGAATACTCTTAAATTACCTTTACATCAAACATAAGAAAAATAGTCGCAAGGATAAGGTAGCCTAAATTAGAAGTGGTTATTCCATATCGTACTAGGCTTGGGTGAAGAAATTAAAATAGGAAAATTTTCCTGAACTTATAGAATTGACAATATGTTCATTTGTTATACAAATGAGAAAATGATGGATATTGCCATTATGAATGTTGATTTTGTTAATAGACATTTAATTAATTTTAAACAAACTCTATAATATGTAGTTTATTAGACTTTTGATTTTTAATTTGGAAAATATAGTGCTATGCCATTTTCATAATTAATAAAAATTAAATATATGTATATATAGTTTAATTTCTTATAATTGTATTACTCTTCAAAAAAAGTACATGAAGCGCCTTATGTTGACCATCTTATTATGCTGACATTTCTGTTTTTCTTTTTGAAATATCACCATTTCCACAGTGATGCCATTATATAGTTTTCATCATTCTAATTTTTTCTAAGAAATAATAAGGATGCCATCCAACAAAAGTAAGATTCTCCCTCTCTGCTGTGGAATGACTTATTTTCTTATTTTTTTCCATTTGATTTGTGGATAAATTATTTCATTCTAAACAATCTGCTTTCTCTTCTGCTTTCTCTATTTTGACTTTCCCCCAGGGATCTAAACTGTAAAATGGACTGGCTTCACTTTGGTCCCAAAACAAGTATGAAATAATTTCTTACCTATTTGTGTAACCAAATCATCTAACAACAATATGATTAATTTTTGTAAATAGGGAGAGATAAAATGAAAACAAGTAAATGTTATACAATTTTATTTTAATATGACATTCCATTGTATTTTATATGAGTTTTATTCGTTGACTGATGGCTATTATGAATGAGGTCCTAGAGCAGTTCGCACTCCTTAACACAGGATTTGTAGCATGATTCCCACAAAAATAACACATTATTTTATAGTCAGATTCATGGAAGCTCACTTTTCATTCTCCTATCTCATGGGGAAAAAGGAAAATATGAATTGAATGGTTGATTTAAAATGTACATTTAGAGGAAATTTCACTAAATATTTGAATCTCTTAGTGAGCTTGGCAATCATTACCTATTCTTCATAAAGAATTTAGGAGGCAGGGCATAGTTACTTTTCTAATAATGTTTATCTACTGGTGTCATGTTATCTGGTGAATAAAGCAAAGACATTCATTATTATTCTTTTGAGAAATAATAACAACAAAAACAACAAAAGACATTTAACCTCCTCTCACAAAACAGTTTTCAAATAATTAGAAACAAATTTCGTGTTAGACATAATGAGTATTAATTTTATAGAATCTCTTTAAGAATCCAATGTTATAAAAAAAATTAATGTCCATCTAGTCCCCTGTTTTTAAAAAGTTATTTATTTAAATTAGTTTCAGATATACAGTACATTGGTTAGACATCTATATAGTTCATAAAATGATCCTCCCAATTGCTCCCTCCCTCCCCTGACCCTCCACCTAGCCATCATATTAATGCTAACTACATTCCCTATGCTGTGCTCCCCATCCCTGTGACCAACTATCAACTACTAATTTGTACTTCTTTAACCCTTCACCACATTCTCCCAGCCTCCCAACTCCCCTCCCCTCTATTCATCACCTAATTAAATTGTTCACTATATTTGTGAGTCTGTTTTTGATTAGTTTGTTCTTAGACTTTTTTTGTTCCTAAAATGCCACATATAGATGAAATATTTTTGTCCTTTAGATTCTGCATATAAGTGAAATCATGGTATTTATCTTTTTCTGTCTGACTTATTTCACTCAGCATAATAACCTCTAGGTTCATCTATGTCATTGCAAATGGTACGATTTCATTTTTTTAATGGCTGAGTAATATTCCATTATATATATAAACCATGATTTCTTTTAACCAATTGTCTGTTGATGAGCATTTAAGTTGCTTCCATATCTTGGCTATTATAAATTGTGCTGCATGAATAGTCTCCTTTTTAAGAATTTCCTACTTTATTTTTTGAATTGTTTCAACAGCAGAAAAGACAAACTATATTTGGCAAGAATTTCATGTTTGAATGGTTACAAATATTAACAAAACTTACTTTAATTACCTTAACATGTTTTAAGTGTTAAAATTCTTTATTCGAATCAATTTTCAACCACCTGCTATTTTCTGTACCTTATTCACTAAATGTTACTTAACACATTTAGTCAAGTTGACAGAAAATAAGTTCCAGCAGTGCCTTACTTCGTTAAAGAAAATTCACTTTATTTCTCCCACAGAGATCTCACTGGAGGTTTAGTGTTTACATTTCTCAGGAATCTTAATATTCACAGTGAGGTCAAAATAATTGTTTTAGGCATTTATTGCCCTAATAAATCAATACTGGCCAAAAATAGCTGAACATGTAGAGAAGTTATGCCAAAACAGCATCATCCTATATTTAAGAACAACTATTTAATCTACATTATTCTCTTTTTCTCCCCTACTCAAAAAAAAAAATGTAGAAACTAATTTTAGTTTAATTTTTATAAATTGACTTAGCTTTAAATTTTCTGTCTTTATGCATATATGAAATATGTACACAATTTACAAATATTTACAGTGTTTCAATGAAATGTTTCAGAGATTGGTAATCAGAAACTAAATTAAATTATGTAGTAGTTTATTACTAAACTATAGACTAATCACAGTGTGGGGAACCTGAGAGCTAAACTCACTTCTCATAACTGAGCACCTTGTCAATAATCAAAATATCTGATGGTCATTCAGCCACTGAAAGAGGCACATCGATTGGTGAAACAGTCTGTGGTATTAACGTTGTTACTTTCTTTCTTATACTAATTTAAATCTACGTTGTTCATTAATGTTATGTCACCTTTATTTCCGGTTCTACCTCATAAGCACACAATGAATGAATACACCTGTGCTTCTCTTGTTTAGCTGAGATCTCATAAAAATATCGTATGTGGCATTTACTAGTGTGTCATGCTACACAGAAAATGAAAAATCTAGAACTAGACACAATACTCCTAAAGTGACCTAATCTGTACATAGTATAGTAGGTTAAAATATTTCTCTTTAAGAATAAATGAATTCATTTTCTAGGCACGGTTCTATGTGCTTTCAATATACAGATTCACTTTCTGCAGTTCTGAATTCCATAAAGCCCTGAAAACAGAAAGTTTTTTCATGTTTGGTATGAACTTGTTTGCTGTGAAAGCTGATTTGAGAGGTAATTCATAGTCTTCACTAATCTCACTTGATGTAAAGGTAGGCAACTTTCACTAAAAAAAAAAGTCAAGGTGCCTTATAAATCATATTTCAGTGTAAATAACATTTTACCTTTCTAAAACGGAAAAAAAAAATTAAAAAACACCTCTGGTCCTGAGGGTTTCAGGTAAGTGATTTTGGATGTGGACTCACTTATTGAACTCTCAAAACTAACTCACGAAGTAAGTAACATTACTGAGTTACAGATATATTGCATGAATTGCCCAAGGTCATAGAGGTAATTAATAAAAGAGTCAGGATTTGAAACACAGCAATCTGGTTTCAGAGTCCATTTTTTTCCCTTCTGAAACTTTATTATAACCTGAAATAACTCCATAAAAAGGTCTCAATATCCAGCTGTAATAACATTCTGTTCAGTGAATATTATTGTCTATTTTCTGAGCTACTAAAGGTTTTCATCTGCCCCTAAACTTTTTTAATCTTCATTTAGTTCATGCATCCCATTTCTTAAGCCTCACTGGAAATCCTAGAAGAGTTATTCTGATGTAGTCCTAATAATATTTTGTTATCCTATTCTGGGAGCTGTAAGTATGTAAGACAAAGAAGGGTAAGATATTTTTAGTTCATTTTACTTTTTTCCCCAAAACATCTGAATTAGCTGTGGGTAGAAAGTAAAGAATAGGACATTGGAAATTCTCTCTTATGCCAATGAATTAGAAACATATCACATATTCATTTTTTTGATTTATTATATTTTATCTTAAGCCTCTTTTTAGTCCAAATTTTAAAAAGCTTCTGTTCTCCTTTACTAGAGATAAATTCTTGACACCAATGGCGTTGGGAAGTTTGAAATAATTTTATAGTACAGACATATAAAGTTACATATGATTAGCTATCTTATATTTTATATATATATATAGACATGCACACAAGAATATATATGCATATGTTCATATATCATCTTAGTGCTGTCACAAATTTAAATATCATAGTATTATAGCAGCTTAAATATTACATAGCAAGTACTTTATATTTTCAAGAGCTACATTTTAGGTATATAACTCCCTATAGGATATAATTTAATTATGCATCAATTTTACATGTATTACCAATAACTATTTTATTTTTTTGTATTTCATGTTATTAAGCTTTTTTTAAAGCATAAATTCAAGCTAAAAATACACTTTGTCTATTCCTTTAGAACATAATTTATATTCTTGTGACTTGTTGCATTTACATATTATGCAATTACAGCTATACTTACACACTAAAAAATCACACTGTTGAGGTTATCAAGGTTATTAAATCAGTGAATTGATTATTTATTTATTCAAGAATCACTTATTAATTTTTCTATCATGTGCTAAGTACTCCACCAGAAATAGGGACACACTAAGAAATTAATTCAAAATGTTCCTTGTCCTTATGCAGCATATGGATATTTCTCTACTTAAATAATACTGAACATTTTTTCCTAAAATAAGTTTTTAATTTTTAAAACTTTAAGGTCTATTTTATAGACACATTCATATTGTCTTGTTAGAAAAATACTTATTCTCTTAAAGTGGACATGGTGTAGCTAAAATCATTTCTTGCCATTAAAATGTCAATGGAAATTAATAGTAAAAATGTTAATTTTTTCCCTCCAAAGACTCGATATTTTAGCAAAATAGAATAGATGAGCATTCATATCTTATAAGAGGCTGAAGAAAGTTCATGATACAACTATTCCTATTTCAGTTTTGTCACTATCTGCTACATATATTTTGAAGTGATATTATTGAATAAATTCATCTTTTAAATTGTTATATCTTTTTGATGAATTAATCATCCTATTATGATCTCCCTCTTTATCTCTATCAATATCTTGTTTTGAATTCTATTTTTTTCTGATAATAATATACACATTTACTCTCTTATGATTAACGTTTGCATAGTATATTTTTCTAGCATTTTCTTTCTAAACTTTCTGTGTTCTTTATATTAAAATTTGGTCTCTTGCAAATGGCTTTTTTTGTTTTGCTTTGTTTTGTTTTGTTTTTTCATTTAGATAAATTATTTTAATTAGATTGTTAGGTCAGTTTATATTTAATGTAATGTGTGATATATAAGTATCCATTTTACTATTTGTTTTCCATTTTTCCATTTATTATTTGCTTATTTGTTCTTAATTCATTATATTCTTTAGGTGTATATTTATTTTTGAATTTTTCTCCACAATTGCCTTAGCTCCACCTCTTTGTATTATTGTTATTTTGACTGTGTTCTATAAAGATTAAAATATGTGTCTTTAATTTATCAGAGTCTACCTCAAAATAATATATCACTTCACATACAATAAAACAGCTTTATGGCAGTATAATTCAATTTAACCCATACTTTCTACTATATTTTCTTACTGCATATGTTATAAATCTCACCATACATATTATACTTTCTTTAAATAATTAATTATCTTTCAATAATATTTGGCATGATTCTTTTATATTAACTCACATATTTAACATTTTGAATGATCCTTATTCCTTTTTGCAGATGTTAGCTTTTATCTGTGATTATTTATCTTCAGCCAGAAGAAATTTTCTTTAGTATTTCTTATAGTGAGCATCTACTATTGGCATCATCTCAGCTTTTGTTTGTTGAAAATATTTCTAATTTGTCTTTATTTATAAGGGTGTATTTTTACTGGATATAGAATTATAGACTGATAGGGCTTTTTTTCCCCTCAAAACAGTTTTAAAATGTAAATCATTAGTATTCTGTATTCTATTGTTCTGATAAGTGGCATCATCTTTATTTTTTGTTATACTATATGAAATTATTTATTTTCTTCTCTGCATTTATTTTCTTCTCTCATGGTTTTATGATTGTTTTCATTATCTTTAGTTTTAGCAATTTGACTTTGATGTGCTTATGTGTGAGTATCTTGTGTGTGCTGAGCCTCTTGAACATATGGTTGATAATTTTCATCAGTTTTGTGGGAAAAAAATTATATTTTCAATTAATTTCTGCATCATTCTCCCATTTCCTTCTGGGACTAATGATGTATATGGCACTATCTGATATTGTCCCACTGGTCTTAGGCTATTAATTTTCATTCTTTATTTCTTTGTGTGCCTTAATTATTATAATTTGTAACTTGGATAATTTTTTTTGTCCTGCCTGCTGTTAAACTTTCAGTGAACCCTTCATTGGAGATATTTCATTTTTCAGCTACAAAGTTTTCAGTTGGCTCCTCTTCAATTTTTCTATTTTCTTGCCAAAATTGTCCATCTTTTCATTCATTTTATCCATTTTTTTCTAAAAAATATTGACTATATGTAGCTAGTTTAATGTTCTTCACTACTAATGTCACTGTATGGATTATCTGTGGTATCTCTTTATAATGATTTTTTTCCCTTGATTATGAGGCACTTTAATTTTTTTTTTAATTTCCTGGACATTTTTTTCTAAAAGTATATTATACTGGGTTGATTTGTGTTATCTTTCTTTAAAGAGTATAGAATTTTTTTTCTGGCAGTCAGTTATTGATTGAGAGTTACTTAAAGAATATTAAGGTTTGATTAGGGGAATTTTGGTTCTGTCCTTAGTTATAGGGCATAAATATGACCTTTCTGGGTTTCAAATAAATGCCTGAAGTGTTCACCAATAAAAATCTTAAATAAACAACAACAAAAATAAATTATGAGTGTGTAAGATAGATGTGATTATTTGAGGTAAAGATATAAATAGAAAAACAATGATATGGTTTTGCCACTGAAGATAAAGCTATCATCCCTTATACAAAATGAAACTTCAAACTACTACTCACTAGATGATACTGTTAGTTTCTATGCAGACCTAAAAATTAGAGAATTATCTACCATGTAACAGTAGATGTTTTATGTAATTAATCACTTCATATAAATTAGTGATTCTTAAATTTTCATCTACTTTGCATTTTTAATAAAGAACTTTAACTATAATTCGTATACAAGCTAACAATAGATACCTTGGAATTATTATTATCTCTCCAATAATATATAATTTTCTTAAATAGGTGTTATGCTTATTTAATTAATGAACAATATTATGGCAGAATATTTCTATTAAAATACTTCTCAGTGCTTATTTTTTTCCAAAGAGATCATGAATTTCTAGCTTTTGTATTTCACCTAGTTATGAGACTGTGACCATGATATTTTACCCCTCTGTTCCTCTTTACATGCTACTAAAATTGTCTACTAATGTCACTATATGGATTATGTCACTATTATAGTTATTGAATGATATTATCTCTTAAGTCAGTATCCATGTTGAAAGATAAAAAACCCCAAATGATTACATTTTAATCATATTACTTGTCTTATATGTTGCAGTTGGCATTGTAAATCATTCAGTAAATTACCTTTAATAGCACTTAGTATAAATGCAATGTACTAGGCATTGAAATTATTTTCTCTTTTTAAAAAGTTTACGAATTAGAAGGGACCAATAAATAAATATAAAATTTGAAAGTGACATGAATTGCTAAAATAGAGATATGAACAAACTATTAATTTCAGTTCTAAAATTTCTTTAGCAAAGTGGTTCGAATTGTGGTAAGGGAAGGGCAGACAGTTTACGGCGTGAATGCATTAACAATTTGCCACTATAGAAATACGTTGTAGATTACTTCACTTTATTGGTCATGTAACTTTTATTTCTTAAATCTCTCTTTTCTTTAATCTTTTTTCATGTTCTTTCAGTATTTTCTTTTCTCCTATTCTCTTTTTTTTTCCTTTATTTTAAACCCTAAACATGGCAAGAGCAGTTTGCTTTGCTCTCAGTCCTAGAAATCTTGCTGACTCTTTAACAAGGACATGAAGTTATTTCAACAAATTTCGCATTAGGTAAATACTTTTACTATTTTTATTATTATTTTGTATTTGCTTTAAAACTATATAATGTAGTCAAAAGAAAATGAAATCCTGACTTTTGAAAAACACTTTTTCTCAAGTTTATAAACAGATGAGAAATCAACATAGGACCCAATTAAATATTGCAATTAGTTATTGCAATAAAAAGCCTCCAGGCTCGACTATTACAACAAGGAACTTAACCAGTTTGTAATTTAGTAAATATTTGCATAAGCAAAATCCTGACAAAGTGTTAGTAGAATAGCTCAAAATAACTAAATAAGTCATCACCATATCTTGCGGGGTGAGGGTGGGAGAGGAGGTGAAAATGGTAGAAAATGAATTGATTCACTACTTTATGGAAGTTAAACGTTCGTTATTTTGTCTGTTAAAAAATAAATCATGGAAACCAAGAATATAGAGTATTATCTACCATGCAGTCATAAATGTTTTAAGTAATAAATTAGCTTATATTGATTTTACCGCCACCATATCGAAAATAATTTGATGTAAAGAAAATGTTTTTTTCTATGAAAAAAAAAAAAAAGGATATCTCTTATATTATATCTCTTGGATTCTCTATAGTCTAGCATGAGTCTAACAAGATAGTAGTATTAAATTTAAAAGAAAAACATCATGTTAGACAAGTCTTAGATATTATTCTACCTTATTTCCTCATACTATTGTGACAGGAAATTAGACCAATGCAACACAAAAATATTACCCATGACTTATATTAGAAGCAAACAAGAATGAAAACAGTGTTTTTCACCTATTTTTAAATTATCTGTAGTATATGCCTATTTTGTGCATATATTCTTCATTAATACTAAATATATTATATGCAATATATGACTATTACTCTATAGAACTCTATAGAACTAACAGTTTCATGAACATTCCCAGTCCATCTCAGGGCCTTTGCATTTGCTGTTTCCTCATCATGGAACAGTCATTTCTTACTCAGATAGTCATATGACTTGCTTGCTGTCAAGGTGAGTTTTGGGGGTTTGATTTTGCATTCTATTTTTTTAATATTTGTACTTCCTAAAACATATGTTAGAAGTTATTGTGCATACATCTTTAACCAACCATACAACCCAAGAACATGAACAATAATTTTCAAGTACTTAGCTATTCCTTCCATATCCCATTACCCTTCTTCACCCTTATCTTAAGGTAACCCCTATCTTAAGCTTTGTGTTTAATATCCCCTCCTTCTATGCTATTGTTATGCCATATAACTATATATGCCTGAACTATATATTGTTTATTTTCTCTGTTTTGAAGTTTTATAAAAATGATATTATGTTAGACAAAATAATGACCTCAACCCTCCTCCCCTCAAAATACCATGTACTAACCCCTGGAATTTATGAATATATTGTGTTACATTACAAAAGGGAATTAAGGTAGCAGATAGAATTAGGTTAAATAGCTAATCTTAATATAGGGAGATTATCCTGGATTATTCATGTGATCCAATTGCAATCACAAGAGTCTTTAAATGTAGAACATTGGGTCACTAAGAGTCAAAAAATTTGACCACAGAAGCAGAGGGTGAAGTGATGTGATTGCTGACTTTAAAGATGGAAAGGGACCACAAGACAAGGAATATGGACCAATACTGGAAGCTGGAAAAGACGGGAACAAATTATACCCTAGAAATATACATTTATATCATACTATACTTTAGATCCCAAGAGCTTATTCCTTTTATAATTAGAAGTGTGTACCCTTTGGCCAGAATCTCCCCATATTCCCTACACTCAGCCCCCAGTAATTCCCCTGTACTCTATGCTTCTATAGGTTTTTCTTTTTTAGATTCCACATATAAATGTGATCATACAGTATTTGTCTTTCTTGAATCCCTTTGTTGTTAAGGAGACTGTTTTGTGACCTGTTATGTGATCTTAGAAAATGTTCCATGTGTGCTTGAGAAGAATATATACTCTAATACTAGAATTCATGCATAAGGTTTTTGTGTTTTTTTTTTAATTTGTTGATTGATCTTAATAAAGGTTTGTGTTAAAGTCTCCTTCTTCTTTTCCTACATTCTTTGAAGATAAAATAGTAGTATTCCATATAGAGAAAGGAAATAGAGAGGTGACGAGACTAGAGATATAAAGAATGGAGAATTTGTGTATGCTGAGAATTGGTAGAGTTCCTTGAGAAGCCCCTTATACATTGTTATAGAGTCTAATAATTCAGCATAAAACCTTGTGAAATATATTTATTCTCTGAGCAAAGAACAGGAAATCCAACCATATAGGACCTGAAATAATCATGCTGGCTCGTGCCATGTGTATTCCAGTGGTAACCAGTGTGTGCCCAAACCTCAGGCTCAGGGAGACTTCCTACAGTAAAAAGTTCTAATCCTCTATGGGATTCTGGAAACTTTGCACAATTTAGAAGACAAATTGTAATTATGATTTAAATGTAATTGCCAACAATATGGGTTGGTTGTGTGTCACAAACAAAAGTGCTTTAAATAAGTAAATATGGTGTTCTTTTGGAGTCATTGATTTTTATTTGTCACATTTAAATTTAGATTTAATAGGAATGATACAATTAAACTCTGGAAGAATTGCTTCCCAGCTACATACACGAATACATAAAGTCAAATTCTTAGGAGAAAAGCAGACACATTTGTTTTTATATCACTTGGGCGGTTAACAGCACATTTTGTTATCAGTTTTGAAATATGAATGCTAAGAGTTAAAAATTCCTTGAATATCTAGATGTAGGAGGCTTGAGATGTCCACAAGACATCTCTGACCCCTTTCACAAAACACTCACAACTAAGGTGAAGCAACAACCCATAGAGTATGGCATTTGGCTTCCCCAGAGCAGCTTAAGAGTTGAATGAAGGAGTCTGAAATTACAGAAGTTTTGATTCTTTTTAAAGAAAACTTTGACCAAATGGTGGCAGGAGATGGGAAAGATCTGCAGATAACTTCTTTCTCAGATACCTCCCTGAATGAACTGTTTGGAAATGCATGAGTTTCACAAGGCCTCTCTGAAGATGTCCAGTCAGACTGAAAAATCATATGTACTTTTTATAAAACTTAATCCATCTCAGTAATAAACTTAATATTTGCTCTTCCTCCTACCCTGAGTCATTTTCCTCTTCCTTCATATCTGCTTCCTGTGATTCCCACCTCAGCCCCAAGATTCATTAGCTCATAAATTCTTTCTAAGACACTGCTTGCAAAGAAACCCGGAAGAGACATTTGTTAACATGTTAATTTAAAAAATAATAATAATAAATACACACAGTAAATTGTGTGAGTGGTTAGGTGTAGCCCCTTACTTCCAGATACTATTAAGATGAAAAAGAAAAAGTGACAACACTAATCTTTTTCAATAGAAACCTTGCCAGAGCCATGGAAATTATATATGAAATTACATACAAAATTACATACAAAATACTTTATATCATTTGTCTTACATTTTTTGAAAAGTGAATCACTATAATAAAGGCCAACACATTTGGTCAATTTTAAAACCTTATGAAATGTATATCTTATTGCTAATGCCTAGAAAAGTAGTTTACAAATAAAATATCAGTATTACCAGGTCCTTAAATTTATTTTTGTTACCCAAATTTTTATTATTTGAATAGATTTATCAATGATAGCTATATAAATACCATGTAGTAAAAATTTATTTAGGAAATATTTCAAATTGTGCCAAAAATCTGACCCCAAATGTGTATACTGGTTCACCAACTTTATTCCATTTATGTCAAGCATGCAACATTTTAGGAATTGAGAGTGTTAAGTGAAGAAACTGTTAATCTACTTTATACACTTCAAGATAATCTTCTTTCATAAATGAAACATGGACAATGAGAGCTTATCTAAGAATTACGATGTTGAGGATGAAAATCAGATACTTTAAATAGTTCAATAGTCCTACACTTCCTACATTTTATTTGTAATCACTAGTCCTAAAGTCATTTCTAAAAACTTTTCTATAAAAGTCATTATTAAACCTGATGCAGTTATATGATGGTAGACACCGTGATATAAAAGCATGGGTCCAAATTTCTGTTCTGATTTTAGTTCATAAATACACGTGCACACACACATCTTTTCTTAAAAAAATTAGAGACCATGAATATGTGCCAAGATATTATCTATTATTAAAATAGGAAATTATGAATTTGCCACAAAGATATATAATATTTTTTAAATGAATACAAAATAAAAAGAATAAACAAGTTTTAATTCGGTCCCATACTTTTAAACTTAATCTTCCCAAGACTGCAGTGCAAAGAAGTAAACAATTTCTTTAGCTTTTCCTCAGACACTGACAGTGTCTCCGCAGCTAAGAAAGGATTACAAAGGTTGTATAAAAAAATTGTGAAACAGAAAAAATATGATTTTTATTCTGCTAAATCTCATTTAGATTTTCCATAAATGCCACATGCACAAAATAATGATAAAGGAAAGACCACCCAGGGTCCTCTGAGTACATTTTATTTTCAATAAATTTTACAGCCACCAGTCAGTGACACAAGTTGACATTTACTGTATTCAATATATTTAGTTTCTTGTGATGTAATTGTCCTTATAGCATTCACAGAAACAAGGATTAAGTCCTCACTGACAAAGTACAATGGTAAATCACTTCATTTTCAAAGTGCTTCCGAGTTTGCAATTTGATTTCATACACGTTATATCATTTGATAAGAATTTTTTTTTTAAGAAAACCAAGTCTCTCTCTCTCTCTCTGTCTGTCTGTCTGTCTCCACTTCTCTCCTCTTACTTCTACCTGAAACACATTTTTATAGGCTAAGATTGTCCCTACGAACTTCAGAAAAATTCCCAGAACTCTTATTAATACCATACAGGACATGTATTGAAATACAAATGACTGACACTTCTGATGCTCTACATTAGTGCGCAACATTTATTGAAAGCTACCTTCTAACCATGTGAGACATTTTTAGAAGGGAATAGAGTGATTGTAAAGTCAATTTTGACCTTCATGACAATTTAGGCAACTCCCTCCATTTTCTATGTATTTACATAAATACAAACACTTTCTCTTGTTGCCCTTATTATAGAAACAAGTTTCTACAGTGTGCAGTGGCAGTTTTTGCTTGTTTTAAAACAATCAGAATTGCTATATTCATATTTTTATAATTAAAGGTTTGTCTTAGGAAAAAATATATTTTATAAACTACTAAAAAAAAAAGTCAGGCTACCTAAGTTTCTATCTTATTTAGGTACTTAAATTAACTCAATCTTCTAGAACTTGGCAGAGAAAGAATAAGGATATAGTTCTGCCTGGTAAAAAACTGTTGATTCCTTTTCACTGAAGTCCATTAGTCTCACGACGTTAACCTTTCCTGAATGTGCCTGTATGTTACAAAAACATTGATGATTTCATGTTTGGACATATACACATTATTCTGTCTCCAAAATAATGCTTAACAAAATTAATGCTTGCTTCAAGACTCTACAATATTTTGTTAAACTTTCTCAGAGAATTTGTTATAGTTTAGACTTTTTTCTCCTACTGAATTTACTAATCTAGATCTTCTGCAACAGACTATCAATCGGACTTTATATATGAATTTGAGACTTCCAAAATTACCGTTTTAAATAACCCTTGTCAGTAACTTACTTTAAAAAACAGACAAAAGTCTTTACTTATATTATTAATTAGTATGGTTAATTTTAATATATGATCAATTAAGTGAAATTAATTATATATTTAATTTTAAGATATTAAATATATATTAATAATATATAATTTAAATATTAAATTTAATTTATTTTAAATATTTAATTATATATGAACATATAGAATATGTTAGTATACAATTAATTAATATTGTTCAAAAACTTTTGATGGTTTTTATGTTAAAGAAAGCTTTCCTATAAGTCAAAGTAGGTTCTTGGAGTCCAAGGCACCCTACAACTGGTCTCCAACTAATCTTCCAACACTTAGTCCATCACACAACATTAAGCAAACCTTTGGTCATCATGTTTTCTCAAGAACCAACATTTCAGATAAAAATTTTGAGACTCTCATATACAGGTAACTGAAATTTTCTTATCTTCTTCATAGTATATATTTTTTCTTAAAATTCGACTAACTTTAAAAGTACTGTGTTCCCTTCATCTCCTAAGTCATCTTAATAAAAAATATTTTCTAGTGATTTAAAAGGAAAAGAATCCTCATGGAATTGTCCATCATTATAAGAAACTGTTAAGTCAATTATTTAACATTCATACAGCGGAATAAAGCAAAGCCAGTAGAAAATAAGATTATGGAAGAATATAAAATGGCCAGAAAAGAAATATAAAATATATCAATAGTAAAAAGGAGCTTTTTTACTATTACCAATTAAGATATACTGTATAATTTTATATTTACATAAAATATTCACAGTAATAAATAAATTTATATTTTAATGTAATTGAAAAAAATTATTAGTAAAACATCCTGATGAGAAAATTAACTTTTATTAGCCATGTTTTGAGATAAATCTTATAAATGTCACTAGATTTTTGGAGGGATGCTTATGTTCCATGCCTGTCACTAACACATTTACTCACTAATCAAATAATTAGTAAATATCAACTCTGTGCTAGTACTGAATGAAACGCAGGAGATATGCTGGTGGACCATGTAGACATGAGTACTCCTGTTAATAGAAAGAGACCAATAAAGAGTTAATTATTTTTTTTAACTCGAAATTAACTTTCATCATTCACACTTTTTAAATAATGCTTATTCCTAGCAGTAACATTAGAGAATAATTTAGCGAAAAGATTTAAGCCATACATTTTTTAAAAAGAAGATATTTAACATCTAAATTAGATGAAAATGAATGAAAATGCCAGCTATTCTGTCTTTCATCTTCCATACTGAACTCAATGAAAAAATGTGAGATGAAGAAATAAATGGTCAGAAATATTTCTAGCCATATCAAATTTTTACAAAACTTATCAGGTCATTTTGCACGAATATCCACTGGAAATATAAAACAATTGTGTGGAAAAAATTAAGATTTTTGCCTTTATGGGTCATTTCTCTTATGAATATAAGCTAGTTACTCAATTATGCTTGTCTGCTACCAATGATGTTAGCATATTTACTAGACAGACTGCTTATGAGTGAAAGTATTTGATATCCTTATTATCTGCCCCAGATATTGGGATCAAATCCACACTCAATGACACAGTTTGAGCTCAGAGTCTTTATTGTAATTAGAAAATACACGACCTGCTTGCCAAAAACTAAGGAACGTCTGAGTATGTGATGTGATTTAATGAGTGATTAATCTCAGGTCTTACTAGTGAGGAGCTTCAAATTTCCTTTACTAGTATAAATTTATTATGAGCTGGAATCTTAGTTTTCTTATTTATATATTCCCAATTCTTGCACAGTCCTCATCATATAGCACCTAGCAAACATATATTTGTTGGTAAAATTCTCCTAAAGTTTTTAACATGCATATGTGTTTAAATTACATTTAGTCATTATTGCCTAAAAGAGTAAGAGTTGGCACTATTATTATACCTTCCTTAGCCAAGAATACTGGGGAAAAGTGTAGCTAATTTTTCATGAAGGAAGAGGGAGGATCCACACTTAGAAAATTTCCAGGAAATGCTATGTCGGGGGTAGAGGGAGGTAGTTTTAAAGCAAAGGTGACTGAGAACAAAATATGTAGCCTTGATACAAAAGAAAGATGCTGGGTTCCTAGATCGAAGACGGAGAATAAAAGGAGAAACAGGAAATAATTGTGCTATGGAATAATTGTGTCCATTCAAAATTCATATATCAAAGTTCTAACCCACAATATGGCTGCATTTGGAGATTAGGCCCTTTATGAAAGTAATTAAGGGTAAATGGGGTCAACAGAATAGGGCTTTGATTCAATAAGATTAGTGTCCTTATAACAAAAGATACCAGAGACTATTTCTCTGCCGTGTAAAGGCATGGCGAGAAGGCAGTCATCTGCAAACCTGGAAGAGGGCTCTCAGCAGAAACCAACCATGCCGACATCAAAATCTAGGGCTTCCAGCCTCCATAACTGTGTGGAAATAAATTTCTTATGTTTGAACCACCTTTTATTTCATCATGATATTTCATCATGGCATCCAGAGTTAACTAAAGCAAGGTGCTTGAGTTAACTAAACAAAGCCAAAAAGATTTAAAATTAAATATATCAGATTAAATACACTTATTTACCTCAAATGCTCTTATAAAATGAATATAGTTATGAGGGGGTGGGGGAAATATATCAAAACTGGTTGCAGAAATGCACAGGTGCTGGTTGTATCTCAAAAGTTATAGCCCAGGGAGCAACGAGAGAAAACACCCTAACACTGAGAGAACTGAAAAAAAACTTGAGGGGGCTGTTTTGAGCAAGAATGTGCATAAAAGAGGAGGTATTTGACTAGGACAGAAAGCAGCTCTGCCCAATTGTGAGAAAATAAAAATAGGAAAAGAACTGTTGGGATTTTGCTTCTGCTTCCTCCCACTCTGCGTGGGACCAACAGTGCCAGAATCCACACCAACGGTGACTCAGATCTCGGATGCAGTTTTTCTCTGGGGTAAAATCCCAGCCACACAAACACCACGGGTGCATGAGGAGCTGAGAAAAGCAGGTATGTGGGGTCTGACGCGCTTTGGGCAGATGCAGTGCCACCTCTCTCCCATACACCTCCGCGGCTGGAGGACAAGAGGAAGGTGTTCCTCCTGCTTCTCCTGTGTCTCTTTGCTTGGCCGAGGATGGGCTCCTGATCTGAGAAATTGTTAAGAAATAATAAAGTGGCTTTCTGGTGTTGGTGCTTCCCATGCTTCAGCTTATTCAGCCTAAACTTGTCACAGGTAGGGTTTAAGTAGGAAAGGAGGGAGCTTGTGACAGCAGGGAATTGTAATTTGATACCTTGAACTATTGCGGGAGGAGCTGGGGAAGTTAAGATCTGAGAGGAGGAACTGGAGAAGCACTTCCGGATGTGGTCACTCTGGGTAGCTGAACATTGAAGTGGGACTACAAAAATGGAAGTTCGTGCAGTAACATATTGGAACTGTTGTCTCTAAGGGCCCTCAGCCAAGGGTCCATTAAGGTCCCTCATCCAAGGGTCCAGTAATGGGCCTAGAACTACTGTTGCTCAGCTAAACCAGCATGTTGGAAAAAGGGATCTAAGCACAGAACTGGAGAGAGTAAAGGCAAGCTGGTTGCATCTGTCTCTCATCACATCTATTCGTAAGGACATCCAGGGAGTAATAGTTGCTGCTTTAGTCCCACCTTCTGCATTTTGTATAAATTCCTCTTTTCACCAACGCTAACCCAGAACTGGAGAGAGAAGGGGTTCAGAAAAATGTAGGTTCAACTTTACCAAATTGGCAGAATGTAAACCACCATGCTACACTTTGAGCTAATTGAAACTGGCAAAGTTTAAGGCCTGGTCTTGCCAGGCGTTGCACATTGCCTGACTGAGTAGTTGATAAGCACATAACAAGAGCGAGAGAAAAAAAAAAAAAACCCTCAGAAGTCAAAATAACCAGGCATTTGAGGAGAACAACTATTTCAAATGAGAGACAACAAACAGTATGCTTCATTGCATCAGAAGTCTAAGTATTTCACCAGAGGGACCAAAAATTTAAAAATAAGCCTAATAGACATGTAAAAAAAGATAAGGACGATACCAGCAATATAAAACTAGACAAAGAAAATAGAAAAAAAAAAAAAAACAAGCACGCAAGATACTAAGCTGAAAAATATAATGATTGAATCAAAGAACATGTTTTAGAATAAAAAGCAGAAAGATTCAGCTGAAGAATAAATTTGTACATAGGAAGGGAAATTGAAGTGATGCATTGCTGGAGTGCGTGTTTGTTGAATTAGGACTACAATGTGTTCTAATATAATAAAGAAGAACCTGGAGAAATGACATGGCTTTCTTAGACTTCTTTTACTTTATTTGTGTCCCACCATTACCTGTGTCCTTCTTAACTATTGGCAAAATTTGATTTCTGATTTGCGAGTCTGAGTTAGCAACCCTGTACTTCACGTTATTTCATATAAGCCTTTTATTTTTCTTTCATTTAAAAATATACATAAAGATGCATACACATATGTTTTATAAGTATGTGTATACATATATGTATTACTTAAATGAACACTATGCAATTATCAAAAAGTCAGATAGCGCATGCCTACAACTTGAAAGTCTTCAGGTACTAAGTGAGAAAAGCAAGACAGTATATTTAGTACATAGCAAATTTTAAAGAAAAATTTTTAAAGAAAAATCTACATGAAGATATTCTCATGCATGTTAGTATTCTTATATAATTTATAAACATCAAAATTTGTGGAAGTATATACTATTATGTATAGTTGCCCATGTGTCATGAGTTTTGGAAGAAGTAAAAAAACCCACTTATTTTACATTAAATACTTTAATATTATTTGAATTATTTATAACTATTATTTATATTTAATAATATTTTTCTATGCAAACAAAGAAAACAAAACACACAAATAAAACTGTCTAGGTTTAGGGTCAGATTTCAGGGTACAAGTTTTATTTTTCTTTCTTATAAAGATGCCAGCTGAATAATTCTTGGCCAAGTGCTGCTCCTACTGGAATATTTATTTTAATTCTTGCCTTACAATTTTTGTTCATGGGTAATATACATGTGAAAGTCCCTTGCCTATCATGTACAAATAAGAAGGCAGTACTCCAGAAATGCTTGTTTCATTAATACAAAGTAAGAAGAGAAGGAGGAAGAAGAAGAATTCCTTTCTCTTGGATATCTTTGCTTATAGCCCTTGCAAGGGAATGATTCCAAAAAATAAATTTTAAGTAAAAGTAAATTAGTACAGTACTAAGGCTATAACTTTACTTGCCACCCACTATTAAGTGTTATTTGTGGAATTCCATTCTGTAAAGATTAGCAAGGAAGAATGCAGATGGGCAGAGAGTGTGATTTTACATAGATCTTAACACAGTACCTGTGGATCTCAAGCCAATTTGTCTTCATTTAAGGTTTGTCTTACTCTTGGGCAGATCTGAGTGGGTCAAGGGTACTCCCAGACGACAGAGACTTTTCCCTCTTGCTCCCTTTCTGTTAGAAGACTATTTGTTGGCATTTTCATCTTCAGTTCTCACCTTAGAAATGGTTCCTGCCAGTGGAAATTAGGAAAGTAATTTCAACAATGGAAATTAGTAAGTAAACTCATCCATCAGTGGCTCTTAGAGAGAAAGATCACGGTCACAACTGGAAAAATTGGCAAGTCAGCCCCTGAGGGCATTAGGAGGTTTATATAAAGATACAAAAAATAGCTTTGCAATAGGAACACCCATTGAGCAAAACCAGTCTAGCATGGCTGTTATTGTCAACTCAGAGATGCCCCTAGCCTGTGGTCTTATAATAAAGCACACAACATGAAGATAGATATTCAAATCATGATAACTTGTGATCAATAAATCCAGTTTATTGCTAGATCTTTCTCCTCACATATTCTGAAGCACTCCTGAGATGTTTACATTGGCCCATTAAACAGGTAGCCTTGCTGTGCCAAGAAAGCAGATACTCAGATGCAATCACGTGTGCCCAATTTTATAAATGCTGGCCTCTGGAAAGTCCACTGCCTAGGTGACATCCCCAGGAGCCATGGTGCCATCAATAATGTGTCCAGCTTTGCTGTTGAACCTGAATTTAAAAAAACAAACAAAACGAAAAATGAAAAACAAACAAACAAAAAAGCTACACCTGGCAATGACTCCAGCAGTCTGCTGGTGTGCAGCTTTCACAAACCATAATGCACGTTTCTTTTTGATTTACCCCACGTAGGTGACTGTTACCTCACCGAAGAGTAGACAACCTTCAGTGTTGAGTCCAGTCTGCAAAACCAGAGCAAAATGTTCAGGACAGTAAAGAGACCAAGTCGTAGAAAATAACTCTTAGAATTGACACAGAACTCTTTTTCCAAAGGCAGATCAACTATGAACAGAGTCAGGGGCAATCACTGGGAATAATGGGAAAATTTGAACAGCATGCCCAGAACCTACTGTCCTTCCAGACCTCAGTTAAGGAATGATAATCTCCTTACATCCAAAATGTCAGAAAGAATTTATTTCACTTTTTGCCAGCAGGTCCAGAACTCAGCTGCATGTTTGAAAGTGGAGTTGGATGTTACTTTCCTAAGAATTACTGCTTTTTCAGACAACTGATTAAAAGCACTGCCATTGCCACAATTAGAAAAACCATTGCCAAAAAAGGGGGGAGAAAAGTATTTGACCAACCCACTGGTTCTTCTGCTGACACTGTGTGAACTAAAGCTACCCTCATGACCAAGCCTACTCTAAACCCCACCCACTTTTCAGAACAAGAATTTGGAAAGAGAAGAGACTCTCAGTTTCCTCACTGTTTTTTGTTTGTTTGTTTGTTTTTTGTTTGTTTGTTTGTTTGTTTTGCCTCAGGACAAACCGTCTCCCAGATTGATTGACAGTGAGAGTTTATATTTATTTTAAAGAAAAAACCCACCCCACACAGTAGGGATAGTTTTACACACAGGGGCTCAATAGATCATTGCAAAAATGTCAAGAAATTTATTATAGTGACTAAGAATGAGATACCCTGGCCTATATCTTAGCTCATCATTTATTAGCTGTGTAATGTGGGCAAGATAGGTACTAACTCTATGCCTTAGTGTTTTCATCTGAGAACAAAAAGACTATTGACAGTGTAGCCTAATTCATTTAATAGAATAAAGTAAATTATTCTATTAAAGATGTAAAAATACCTGCCAGCATAGAGTTAATGCTCTATAAGTAGTTTTCTTACTCTGCATAGGTTCCTTTCAATTCTATCTAGGGACACCTTACAATAGTAGCTACCATAAGCAAATCATATCACAAGAGGTGATGAAAGAGGAAGAAGAGAGTAGAGAAGTTATTCAGAAAGAAACAAAAAAGTACATTAAAGATTGACACTATTCCCAAGACAATCTTTGCCTAAATCTGGCACCTCTGTGTTGTGAGAAGCATTTTCCCCCAAAATACTGCTTACAATTTTCTGTCCTTTCAGGACAATGATAAATTATAGCATTTTAAAACTAAAATTGTTGCACGGTAAAAGTATAAAATGTATATTATGTGTGCTTCGGTTCGTTTGTTGTTATTGTATGTTGCCTTTCTGAAAAATGAATAGAGACACAAGTACATTTGGTAGCTTGAGCCTTGTTGAAAGGCCATTCTGCCTGCTAAGATCTCTAAAAATAACTCTCCAGCAGAAGACTTTCAGAGACTTTACCTTTTTCTCTGTATCAGGCAACTCTTCCCAATTATTCTTTTGTGCTGTCATTTATAAACAGTGAATAGCTATGAAGGAAGAGCTTTTCAGCAAAGGAAAGCAGTGACATCCAACCCTTAGTTGCTACATTCTATTTTCTGACTCCCTTATTTGAGACAGTCATGAAAATGCCATGATTTAAATTGTGAGAGTTGGTGATGGTATTTCAGTAGGTTTCAGGAAAAGTTTATGGGTACTTCAATTCTTTTACTGAATAATAAAATGTTTTATCTTTATTGTGCAAGATATAAAATGCAAAAGAAATGAGTAAAAGAATTAAAAATCATCTGCAATCCAATAGCCAGATGCAATCACTCAAAAAAAGAAGGAGATGGGGCGATGGGGGAGGTGGGAAGGAGGGGAGAGAGAGAGAGAAAGAGAGAGAGAGAGAGAGAGAGAGAGAGAGAGAATGAGGAAGAGAAGAAGAAAGGGAGAGAAAAGGAGAGGGAGAGAGAAATTGAAATAGAAACTAATTTCCAAGCTTTATGTACAATGTGATACAATTAGACAACTATATACATAGATAGAATGCTGTTGGCTGACGGTAACAGTTTCTTACAACTTGGGCCTCTCCACAGATTTGCATGCTATTCCAGAGTGAGAGGGATGAGAGAAACAGAGAGAAATACTCCAACACAGAAGCCATAGTGTTTTTGTAACCTAAGCTCAGAAATGACATCCTATTACGTCTTCTCTATTCTTTCCTTTAGAAGTGAGTGATATAACCCAACTTCAAGAGGAGGGACAAAAGGACATAAATACCAGATGATGACAATCATTGAAGACAAGAGAAAGTTTGAGCTATCTATGCTTTTCTTTGTGGTTGCAATGTTTGTCAAGTTATGATATGATAATTGTGCTTTGCAGAAATGAGTGTGGTAGTTTTTCATCTTTTTCTATGCCATAGAACACTTTGCTCATTGATTACTTTTTTTCTGAAATGTTTGAAACTTGTCTGCCTTTGAAATATTTTAGGTTATTCTTTGATTTTTTTCCCTCAATTATTCAAAGACTGTTTGCCTAATAGAGTTATATCTTGCTTGTTGAATCAGTATCACCTTCGCCTCTTCCAGGATCCTTACCTACCTCATTGAGATTTGGAAATTTATTTGCATGTGGTACTTATTGCCCATAGAGCTGCTCATTGAATCCTCTTACTTACCTGTGTTATCTTTGGAGTGATCTGAGTTCCCGTAACACACACACCTCTAGGTCCTTTTCACGTTATGAGGTAGAAGGTCAAGCCTGAAAACAGCTAGCCACGTGGAAATGAGGATACGTACCCTGTGGGGGGCGAGTATGGGTTACAGCCAGGGGAATATGGAAAGCTGTAACCCCGGAGGAGGAAGTGGTCTGCATTATATTTGGGGCTGTGATGGGGTGGTTCCAAAGGCATTCCTAGGTGATTGGCAAGTGAGGTCGTTTTGATCGCCACCTGGCTGCTATATAACTCTTTGCTTAGTGTGCATGTGCTTACCCAGAATTCAGTCTGTTAGAGTCATGAATTTCCAGGCATAAACATAGTGTTTTATAAATGAAGCTTAAATTGTAGGCAAATTAGGGTAATACTTTTTGCGCAGATATCTGTAGCTGGATTAGATAAGCTATAGATTATGGACCCTCTTGTCCTTTGTCTCTGGAGATGCAGGAGGAATTCTCTAACTATCAATAGCAACCTCTGGGCTGGGCCCTTATTCCTTTGTTCCCCCTGATGCTCATGTCTGACTTGCTACCTATCATCTATATCTGGAAAGCTGATTGGTGCATACACCTCTAGACATAACCCTCAGCATTTAGCAAAATTAAAGTAGTGTGAATTTTCTCTACTTTAATAACAGGGTGGTTCAGTAATGATTTAAAAAATAATAATAAAAAAAACCCTCATATTTCCTAGAAAATAACTTTCTTTTGTGAAAGTCTCCACTTTCCTCAAAGCATCATTTCTTATGAAATCTATGCATCCTGGATTCAGTACATTATGCTCAGTCATACTGGACGATCTATGCTTTCCTTGTAATGTATCAGTGCCTGAGACATTGATCACACTGTGCGCATCTTTCTATGACTCCAGGGAAATAAACTGATAGATGTCTAATCTTTCCCTTTGTCTATATCTCATGACCGCTGTCAACTATGTACAATGCTATTAGCCAAAATAGTTTACATATTCTGGCAATGAGTTGTGATAGACTCGTGTTAGTTTTCAATGTTATGAGTTTTATTCTTTCTGTGCTTGGTAACTATTTAGCATGTAGAGACTAAGAGCTAATAAGATACTATTTTAAACTGAAATTCTAGGTTTAAATCCTAACGTCTATCATAGTTGATGGCATATATATATAATTTCCGATTCTGTTCATTTGGCACCAATATTGATTTTTTCCAAGAACAGTAAAGTCTATTTTAGTATGAATGCTTGTGTTTCATAGATCCTTATCCAAATTGTAATTTAAAAGGTGACATTGTTTCTTCTTTGCATAATAATTTCATCAATTTTTTTCCCGCTAAAAATAGTAAAATGAATGCATTTACATAGGAAAATGTTTATTATTTTTTTTTATGATTACATGTTATCATTTTTTTCTCAACCCCCTACCCCAAATTTTAACAGTTAATTAGCACATCACTTTACTTGTGAAGAGAGAAACATTCTTTAGAATGGCAGGTGGCTGAGTCTCAAGTCATTAGAAATTTATACCATTTCTTTTGAAGACCAAAAAGTAACAGACAAAATATGTAAATTATAATGCCAGTTTAGGATTCTGTTTCTGGGATTTTCTTTTTATCAAAATTCACTTATAAAATGTAATTTTAACAAAAAAACTTATTTAATTTTAGCATTCTAATGTTTAATGCAATATTAAACTGTAATTATTATTATGAGTAATATGCCAAATTTTCTATATGTCAAAAAATATAATGCAAGCAACTTGAAAATTGTTTTAAAAATATATATAAGTATATTTTAAACCATATCCATGATTATTGATAGTTTTAGTTTCCTAGTAATATGCTTTAAAATAAATTGTATTATAAAGCAATTATAAAACAACTGATATCAAGGTCAAAAAACAGTTATTTGGTGATATAATCTTATTGACACAATGTGCAGTTCTACTGTCTTAAAATATACCTATGCCTGCAAGGTTCCTGCCAGTAACTTTCTACAGTTGAGGAAACTGCCCTGATTTGCCTTGACATTCAATAGCTTCCCCTAGGCAAATACCTACAGACAATCATCTGTTGATGCCTGTCTATAGGCAGAGAAAAACCTTAGAACAGTAGCTCTGTAAAAGCAATTATTCCCTTGACTGTTACAGGAAAGACCTTAGAGAACACAGAAGAATGTTCACTCCCATTTATACAGTTCTTTTCATTCCAAAGACTTTTGCAAACTGGATATTGATTTTTAATCTAATTCAGAAGTCAAATTAGTTAATACATTGCTAAGATCTAGGTTGAAAATTGTACTAATTGGCATATATGACTTTCTTAGTTCTGGTAAACCAAACTCCATTTATTAATCACTCAGCATGCACTGAACACTGCTCTTGGTCCAATAGGTCTACAAATTATAAATTTTTTATAAGCAGGATTTAAGAAGAATAGCTTTGAAGTTAGAAAGCATTGCAATAAAATCCTGTCTTTGCCTTTTGGCTACCTTCCTTTTGTCAAATTGCATAATCTTTAGAATCAGACACTTTATTATAAAATGAAGGAGGTATATTGTCTATACTTAGTGGTTATGATGATTAAAATAATCAATTTTATAGTCTTAGCCTGGTAGCCCAATAATCACTCTAGAAAAAGCACTTACTAAAAAAAAAAAAAAATGCAAGTCATTACTGTTATTGTACAATCAAAAATCTCTTACTATCAACTGTGAAGACATAGTTATATATGTTACTTTTTTTTTTCTCCTGGAGAGGTTCTTAAAATATTTAAAAGAAAAAACCCAAAGAAGTGTGTCTTAAAACATTCTTAAAAGTTGAAATAGATAATAAACTTGAACCAACATTGAGAAAGAACTTATAAATATATTTTAGATGATTCTTTTATGTAGATCATATTTTCGATGTCATTAAAATATTTATGAAAAACTACGTTTAAAAGAAGAATTAATTAAGTGAGCCAGTTATCTAAACAAATTTAAGACTCTGAGATTAGGCCTTTATTTCCTGGGAGAAAAAATAAAAAATAAAAATTCAACAAAGCATAACGAAATTGGCAGAAAGTTATCTCCAAAAGCTATTTTGAATCATCAGTGAAGACTCTAAAAGGCAAAAGCGATACCATTAGTTAGGCAAGATGTTAATCCTATATAGCTTCTAAAAGGACTCGAAAAAAGTGTTTATTAAAATTAACTGAAATACTAGATTAACTACATCAAGACCAGTAAAATTCATAACAACAAAAATAATACACTGTGCTTCTGTGTTGTTTTCTTTAAATTTTGTTTTAAATGTTATTTTCTTCCAAATTTATTTAATATCTATATACATATAACATTTTAGTCTGAATTATATTTAATAGCAGTAACTTATCAGAAATACACAAAATAATTACTTTAACATGCATAAAAAATCTTTACTTTTACCTGTGAATACCTCCTGAGAATAATGAAAGTAATGAGCCTATTCTACTGAAACATTCAAAAATGGCTGTCAAAAGATTTCAGTCAAGGTGGACATGCTTCAGGGTAGTTTAACCAGCCTTGAATAGACATGATTCATAAAATTGTATTTATTAGATACGTAATGAAAGTTTAGCATCTTTAGAATATAATATAAATAATATTTGTGAGAATTTTAAAGAATGAATAATTAAAATATATATTTTTTCATTCTCAGTTTAGAACTAAGTAAAAAATAAAGCATAAAGAAACCCACAAATAGAGAATGAAGATGTCAGCTTTTAACTGATAAGCAGTTTGGTAGTGTGGCTAGACTTCTTGCTCAAATGGCTTGATAATGATTCGATAACAAAAACATATTCTACACAAAACACTCTTTTTCATTATTCTGCACCATCTGCTAATTATCTTTTAATTAATTAACTCCATTAAATCAAGAAATCTAGAAGAACATGAAGCAGGCCTAGAAAGCTGTATAGCCACAAAAAAGGGTGTAATTTCAAAAGCTCATCTCAGGTATTATGAAGAGAGATAACAGAAGAAAAAGAAATCCCATGAGCCTGGGGCTAGGGGGGGTCACAGTAAACAGTGTGCCAGAGGTACCTCCCAGGGAACAGAATCAGGGATTAATCAAAGCACCTACTACAACCCCAGATAAGAAGCATGCATAGCGCTTCTCAGTGGGATTTAAACATTGCTATGGATCAATAACTGTGGAGCAGTTTTCTATTTTCTCCTCTCTGAATATTCATTGCAATCATCCCATTTCCCCCGCCCCCACCACTGAATATGATGTACAGAGGCAGATAATGATGGAGCCACATTTGACTCAATATAGAGACCACTGTGTATCAACAGAGATTCTGGACTTTTGAACTGAATGCAGTGATGAGATAAAAGGTAAATGTTTCTGTGGGGAAGGAAATGATGTTTTATTTCATAGTAATAAGATAGAAGAGGGATTTTTGATGATCAGAATTGTGACTCGTTCTGGCCATTGGATCATAGGTAAAAGTAGCAAGTGTCATTTCTGGTAAACAATAAAAAGACCTTTATAAGAATCCACGTTTTCTCTTCCTCTTCTGAGACATCCCTGGACCACTCATGTTAAGATTGTAGAGCTACATGATAGAAACAGACAAGATGCTTGAATTGACACAAAGAGCTGTCTAGAGAGTTTCCCAAATGCTTGAGAATTTTCTTGAATGGAAAACAAACCTCTATTGAGTTAAAACCCTGAACTTTGGTGATTCAATTTTGTCATTATATCATAACTTTGATCTTATCTGATATATCTATACATCTCATACATAGTGCCATAATTTAAATAAAATTAAGGTTATGCATGTAAAATATATTAGACCGATTCAAAAGCCTACAAATTGGGTGATTACTTTTCTTGGCAAAATAAACAGAAAAGTTTTTCTTACAGAAGTCTTGCCATCTGAGAACAAGATGTCAGGGAGAAGGAAGTTCTACCATCAGGCCTAGAAGAATAAGTATTCTTTATTAATTGGGACATTACCTTTACAAGTATATCTACTACTTACTTAGATAATATTTTAAATATTTAAGCAAAATGGGTTTATTTTTTGTCTGAATGATCCATTAATTAGTCAAAATAAGTAGCTATGTTTCTGTAATTGGTTGGCCATACAATTGATCCTCCAAACCACGAGATTTTTTTTTTAAATGTGAAATGGGACACAATTAATAATTATGCCAGAACAGTGGAGGTGAACTAGAACTCCTCTGGGAAAACTAGGACCTACGGTAACCCTGCTCAGAAGCCTTTCGTTTCAAAGCCCTGGAAAGTCTCTCCACCTCCCTCTTCCTTCTTCCTCCTTCTGAAAAACAAAGCAAAACAAAATATTCTTCCATCCCTTATAATACATTTGATGAAAATATAGACTTTGATTCCACTATTGCAGTTTAGACTTAAAATGCAAATACTCTTGGATAACATATCGATTAGTGTATGTGTTCCCAGAGCTGCTTATAGTGCAAGGCTGATATCTGTAACATGAAACGGAGAGGGATGAGAGAGAGCGTCTGAGGGTTACCGCAGAGTAAAACAAAGGGCAATAAGCAATGAATGGATGCACTGAAGATAAACTTAACTTACTTTAGTCTTGTGAAAAGCCATGTCTGAATATAGTGTTTCTAAAACTGAATTATCATTAACCTTGAGAGAAATTTCATGGTGCATGTTTTATTGTTCTCATTTTATTCTTAATTTCAAACTGAGATCTACTGCCAAGCAACTTTTCTTTCTCCTTCGATAATTACCTGAAATCCAAACTTCTACATGAAGTTTTCAGTGATTAAGTCATTTAAAGAAATTAAACGGTCTTAAGCAATAATCAGTCAGAGCAGTTATCCATTTTAGATGAGTCATCTGAATAATAAATGTTTAAAAAATGCTCTTCAATGGCACTTTCAGCCTGAATTTTTTCTATAATTGCCTTAATCCCTCAGCACAATTACAAAATGTCCACACATTTCTTTTACAATTTTACTACCCAAATCACTTGCTCTTGCTCATCAGCTTTGCAAATTAATAGTATATTAAATGCACCAGGGTAGCTTACTTGAAAGGAATGCTAAAGTGAGTTTTTCTAAGTGGCTAATAAATGTGTCCTAAATGACATTTAGTAAGTTTTAAGACTTCTTATTCTAGAGTAAACTTGTATTTCTTTCTAAATTACATTCTTCTCATGACATTGAAATTCATTAATAACAACAGTATTAATAATGATAATAGTAACTACCCATTTATTTAGTTCCCCATGTGAGGCAGGTGCTGAGCTAGGCATTTTTTTGTACATTATCTCATAGTCAATTCTTAACATAAGGCTGTAAGCTATTTTTACCTCTATTTTAAACCACAGAACTTATGCACAAATCAGCCGTCTCCAGGAGGAATATGTTTTTCTATACTTGCTTCCAAAAGTCCTAACTTAGGTAAACAAACTCCATGGAGGCAAAAACTGGTCTATAGCTATTCTACTTGCTCTACACCATGTCTATCTCTTTCAAGTATAATCAACGTCACATTTTAGAAAATTCTTAATCATAAATGTTAAAATTTCAAGAAACTACTTTCTATAAAATTAGATAAAATAAAATGTAAAATAACAGTACTAAAATATATATTTTTAATTTGGTAATAACTGTTTTGTGACCAGTTATTTATGTATCTCCATGCTCATATTTTCTCTTCCACAATTACTTAATTTTTCTTTCACTCCATAAAGAAAAAAAAATATTAACTAGAAAATGAAGCACAACTTAAAAATGAAAAGGATAATTCTATGTCAGATACTAATATTGACTACCAGCAGCCATTTCATACTTTAATTTTTTTACTAATAAATACTCAATTTTGTTCCGTTGCATTGTGACCAATTGCAAAGGATAAGCTTTGACTGAATGTGTCAGTTTTAGCAAGTGAGTTTCCTTCAACACATCTATACTTTCCCAATATCCCTTGCCACTTGAAATGTCTCTGGGACTCATCTCTGGCCAGATGTGTTGTCATGTGAGAAATAATCTTGATAGCCTCCACATATACTACAGGCACACTATCTCAGAAGCTATGGGGTAAAAAGATTTATAAACTAAATTAAAATGCTCTAATCACAGGAATTATCAAAATTAAGTCAAAATATAATGAAAAGCAAAGGGATTAGTTAACACCTTTAGGATAGAATGCAAGCATAACGGAAGGACCACGTTACCTGGATCCTGGATTTGCAATGTCATAGGTCTTGTCTCTTTCTCTACCACGTCAATCTTCCTTGCTAATGGTGCAGCTATGAGAATTAGAGTTGAAACCCTAGCAGCTGGGCCAAAAGACCAAAAGTGCCCCGGGCCAAGGACACTTACTTCATTGAAGTGGTACAGAAAAATGTTCACCTGGCCAAAGTGATAGCTCGACAAATATCTTTATAAACAGCCGTGGAATATATTTGTATTTCTTTAACAGGGAATTCATAGGACTAGAATGGGAATTATCAGTGTGTCATAATTCATAAGACCTCATGAATATTTAGTTTGTGAATATTTTGAGATGATTTTACATTGAGACATATGCATATTTAGTATATCATAAACATTTAGATGAAGTGTCTCTTAGTCCTTCTATCCCTATCTACGTTTAATATACAACTGCTCTACTAATTAAATACTTACAGGTAACATATCTTTTGAATTCTACCTATGCCTAGGGAACTCTTTTCTTACTGGTTACTCATTTATAATGAGAACGCCTTAAATAGTTTTACCTATGTTTTGGAAACTACAGACTTATTTATCTAAGAGATTAAATATCCTCAAAAGCAAAGGTACATTTTGGATGTAGGAGGAAAATGCTTGAGGACATACAGGGAATGTTTCATTAACTGATAAAATTAGGCCTCATGTCCTCTGCTCACTTCCTTTCAGCTTGGGATGCTGAAATAAAGATATGACTGGGAGCTTTGAAGCCATGGAGCTTCTCTGATGTTGAAAAGCCAACATGCTGGAAAGTAAGCTGTAACAGTTTGGAAAAAAATAAACTGCCGTGTTCTTAATATTTTTGAGCAACTGAATGAAAGCTGGAAGTACCTCCTCTAGATATTTTGTGGTGTAAGCAACACGTGCCCTCATTATCTAAGACACCATTAGATTTCTTTTGTTTTCACTTGAACACACCAAACTGATTCAAAGGTCTGTCATCACTCCTCACACAAAAGTTCTCCATCAAGGGAACCACAGGCACAGCTAACAATGTTTTGATCTAAAAAAATAAAAGCAAGCAGCAAAGTGTGAGGAAAAATGCAAAGATGTTTTTCAAAACATGTCTCATAAATCATTACCATACATAAAGATTTTATAAGCATCCAGTTTATTCTTTCTAAACCAAATTTAAAAGAAAATAAAAAATTGTTCTAGTTCTTTGGTTTTATGTATATGTATTATATATGTCCTCATGGCATATTAAAACTATTATTATTTTTTGTCATATACATACAAAATATATATATTTGTTTAATTATATACAAATATAATTTTATATACATAAAATCTTCCCAATGAATGAAGACATAACTTCTCTACACACACACACACACACACACACACACACAAGCTAACACATTTTTAATTGTTTATTTTATTTCACATTTATAACTATATCTATATCTCTATCCAGACATATACCTATATTGAATAATATAAATTTTTACATTATGTATATATATATATGTGTATATATATATATATAAAGAACATCATATATGTATATGTATGTATATATATATATATATACACATTTATTCTTGGAGATATATATATCCAAAAGAATACATATGTGTATATAGATAAATATACATATGTATACCTAAATATATATACATTATATGCATATGTAAATATGCATGTGACTCAATATAGGTATGTATGTGTATGTATATATATACACACACATATGTATATCTCCTTATGTCAAGTTAACACTATACCAGTTATTTATTTTATTTTTTACATGTATGTGTGTGTTGCTGTGGTGTATTAATAAAATAAATAATCAAAGTAGCATTTGTTTATGCAAAGAAAATATGCCTCTTTCCCTTTATTTTGAAAAACAGCACAGTATTTGTTATAGTAGATACTCACTTTAAGGGCATAAGTGAGTGGTATTGTTGGATCTTTATGAAAATGTGAAAGTCAATTTAAATGTAATTATTTTAAAAAAGGTAACAAAGAATTTGGAACAAAAATAAACCTATATAATCGAATTCTGAAAATAAACTATGAAGAAAAGTTATGTTAATGATCTGTAAAAGGTATCACAAATTTAGCTTTTGCTACAAATAATACTGTGTAATACCTAAAACATAATATTGGAAGACAGAAGCCCACCTTATCAGCATTTTTGCTTTTCATGGTTTCGGTTCAAAAGTATTAAATGGAAAATTGCAGAAACAAACAATTCATAAGTTTTAAACTGATTGTCATTTTGAGCAGTGTGATAAAATCTGGGGCCTCTCACTCCATCCCTCATGCAACGTGAATCATCCCTTTGTCCACTGTATCTACACTGTATATGCTACCCACCTATTAGTCACTCAGTAGCCATCTTGGTTATCAGATTGACTGTGGCGATATCACAGTGCTTCTGTTCAAGTACCCTTATTTTACTTAATAATGGCCCCAAAGCACAAGAAGAGTGTGGCTGGCAATTCAGATATGCCAAAGAGAAGTCATAAGATGCTTTCTTTAAGTGAAAGGTGAAAGTTCTCGATTTAATTGTTCTATTTTATTGTTAGTCATTGTTAATCTTTAAATTAAACTTTATCATAGGCATGTACGTATAAAAAAGCATAGTATATTTAGGTTTCAGTACCATCCATGGTTTTAGGCATTTATAGCTTGCAACATATCCCTTATGGATCCTGGGAGACTACCATAGTGATGGCTAGTTCTATAAACATATAGCTATAATAGAAAAATGGCATTACTGGTGAAACTCAAAGTGGCCTTTCAAATGTTCAGTGTTCTCTCTACTTCTCTTGAGTTTTGAAAATTGAGCAAAAAAATCTTTAAAGAAAATGGTAGAGTGGATTATAGCCACTTCCAATATAAAACAGTTTAGTAATATCAGATATACATAGAAAAGATTTGGAAATTTTATGTTAGAAGTTGGTGCATGGATAAATCAAAGAGGAAATTAAATAAAAGACAGTAAATTATGAGAGAAAAATGTGCCCTGAGAAATGCAGGAGGCATTAGTGTACAGCTGAATCAGATTAAGAATACGGAAGTTTGTGATCCATTCATGGCACCAGTTAGATATGAAATCTTGGTGTTTCTTGTATTTGGTTTCCTAGCAACTCTTTCCTCAATTTTTGCTTTAACAGAATGCTACTTTTCAAGCAACAGTTATCAGTCCAAGGCAGGCACCTGGTCCTCGCTAGATCAATAGTAATCCATCTCATGATGAGAGAGAATGTACAGAGAAGTGATTAAAAGGACTCCGGAGCCAAATATTCCAGTTTCACATCCTGCTTCTGACACTTATTAGCTGTGTGACCTGGGGCAAGTTAAGTTCTCTGTGGCTTGATTTCTTCAAATGGGAAGTCTGAGACAGCTAGTGAACAATAACTGCAGACTAGTATCCCTTTAATAAGGATTCAATAAATAATAACAACAAAAATAAATAGAACAAAATTTCTAACTTATCACTTTGAAACCAGACTGTCATTTTAAATGGTAGAAAGATAAAAATGTAACTTATTTTAGTTTCTGGAAAGATGGAAAAAACATAATTTTCCCTATTCCTCCTGCTAAATACAACTGAAAAAAAAAAAAAAACCCTAGATATTATATATAAAACAAAGACGAGAAGATTCTAGAAGCAGACCAGCTAGGAATCTTGGTATCTGGGAACTATCACAATGATGAGTTTCTTTTGGCCTCAAATTTTCCAGACTGGATCCCAGAGAAGCTGGTAACCTGGAAATATCAATGAAAGTAGGAAAACAACAAATGTTCTCTTTAACCAAAGGGCAGGTAAGGAACAACCAGAGAAGATGGAAAACTTTCAACCAAAACTACTCTGCTGCAGCTAAAACCACCCAGGGGGAAAGAATGTGGTCTCACTCTCATACATACCAGGAAAACCCTAGTGGGAGGTCTGAATTCCACCCTGGAGGGACTGTAATGGTTTACCCAGCACATGAGCCAGAGCAGTGTCAAAGAAGGCTGAGAGGAGAGTTGGGAAACTTTCATCCCCTGCAGATTGTAACAAGCCCCCTCCCCACCACCCAGAGTGTGAATAGAGACCACAGCGGGAGGTTGGACTTCCACCCCTATCTACTAGCAACGAGGCAACCTTTTCCATGCTCTCAGGTGCGGTGTCAGAGGACAACAGTTGCAATTAGGACATTCTGCATCCCCAGCAATAACCAGGCCTCCTCTTTCCCATGGTGTCAGTGATGGTCAGGTAAGGAGCAGTAATAGAGCCAGTCCTCTTACACTTCACAGCTTGAGGACTCAGAAGCACCTGAAACCTCGGGTATTTCATAATGTTAAGTCAAATAACTTTTTCAAACGTGCAAAAGTCTCAGGTAAGGAAAATTTCAAGTGTAGTAGAAGGATTCTTTCCATTCTTCGAGATTTTTCATTACTTCATTCAATTCAGGGAGCTTCCTAACCATCGTTTCAATAAATCCACTTTTGTTAAAGATCTTCTTAATTAGTTTCTATTGTTTGCCATTAAAGAATTTTAACTTATAAAACTAGGAATTGCACATAAACAATTTAAATAGAAATGTGTTGTTTTTTAATATTTGTGAAAAATTATTTGTAGTCCTTTCGTGTATATAGCATCTTGCTTGCTCCATACCCATGTCAACTTCTGAATGACTTCTTATATTGTTCTTGCTAAATTTTTTTTCCATCTACACCATGTTCTCACAACCATGTCTTCGTTAAATAAATAGATCCCTTCATATTTTTAGAGTAAAGAAATATACTTACAAATAAGATTATTTTTGTTTTTCTGAGCCAACCAGCTCAAGATGTAGATAACTTTTAAATAAATTTTCTTGCTGTCATAGGATCTTTCAAGATCCCTATACCTTCTCTTCAGATAGTAAAACTTGTCATCAGCATGAAATGTGGCCTGCTAGATGAAGGATATTGCTAGAAAGACAAACCCATTACAGTTGTGTCTGCTATTCAGAGATGCTGTGTAAATTACATAATATATGCAATTATATAATTTTGTGCACTCAATAGATTTTTATTTCTCTTGTTTTTTCTTCCTTTCTTCCTCTTCTTGCTTCGAATCTATTCTCTTGGTTCTGATCTCTCCAACATGTCCTTCTTGGGTTGACTTCTTCAACCTAGTATTTATTACATTCTCTGGGATATGAGGTCCGAATATAAGGGGTCTGAAGTTCTAAGAAGACTGCATGTAAGTGGGTAAACATTGGAAATACACATTTTCCAAATCTGCTCTATTTTAGGGAAAGGTGACTATTTAAAAAAACATCTATTCCATATGACTGCTCCTTAAGTACATTTGCTTCTCTGACTTATTTTGTTGTTCCTAGAATCACAACAGGCTCTAGAAATATACTCCCAATGTGGCTTTTTATGTAATGAAATTATTTCCTTAGATTAATATGATACACAGTGCTTCAGACAGGTGAGCAGCCTAATTGCTTTTTATCACTCCTCTATACTGGTCTAGAAATAAAGAATTAAATCTATAATTTAAGATCTTTTTCCTCTTATTATATTTTTAAAAATAGCTACTTCAAATAAAGAACTCAATTATTTATTTTAATCCAATGCGATCCCAGCAATTCACATAATAATAACTGGAAATAATGATAAATGCCTTCTTTCTTATCTATCTTACATTTATTTAATAAGTGTTTGTGAAAAAGTGAAATATTGCCAAATTTATAATACTATAAAGAACATTGGTAGAAGTTGATAGTGGCTGATATACAAGTCTATAAAACTCTACTTATAGCTAGTTAGGATAGAAATTTCCCTAAATCTGTATGAAGAACAGCTAAAATTGTGCACTTAGTTACAGGATTTCTTCCTCTGCACAAAACCTTTCCTTTCCTTAGCTTCACAAAAATCCCTACCATTTTCTCAAAAGACAATCTCAAGTTCTAGTCAAAGACCAAACAAGCACATATTAAACCTGCCTACCCAATACCAAATTTCTAAAAATAAATAAAATTTTCAAAATACATAATTCGTATTGAATAGTGTCATACTGCTCTGAGAAACTTTCTGATTCCTTCCTGTTTGTTTGTTTAGCCCTTTGCTTTAGAGTGTTTTCACTTCAAACAGTCAGCACCTGAGGCTTTTTTTCAGAGGACTATCTCAGGCTAATTAATAGAACCTGTTCTGTGACAGAAGTACTGCAATTTTTCTGTCCCTGGGGAACATTTAAAAAAATGACTGGTGTGTGTTGTTGTGTGAAAGTCCAGCTTGCTTACCGTTGGTCAGGACAACTCATGGATATAATTTACACTCTAGAATCCCCCTGCAAAAACAGGCTGAATATTTGTGGGAGTTCGACTGATCTTGCCTTATTTCTTGACTTCTTCTCCTTCTCAGTCTTCTTTCCCCCTGTCTCTTCATGGTCTCTTTTGAATGTACTTTTTAAAAAAATTACTTGCACAAAAATCCTCAGCTCAAAGTCTTCTCTGAAAACAAAGCAAAGCAAAACCGTAAAAAACAAAAACAAAAACAAAAACAAAAACTCTAAAACAATAGTTTTGCTTCTTGACTTGAGAAAACTGAAGAAATCATGAGTTCTATAAGCTATCACTCCATCTATCCACCTTTCTACACATATATCCTTGGATGTTTTCTGTTACAATGGGAGAACTGTCATGTATTCAGCATATGTACTAATTCCCATCTCCTCTTAGTTTCTCAAGAGTATTGATTTAACAAATATGTGCTTCCATCTTGCATCATCAGTTATTCTCTCTCTGATGTATCATTTCTATTAGTATCTGTAGCGGGTTAAATGGTGCCCTGCCCCTGCCCCCCCAAAATACATTCACCTCCTAGAGCCTAGACCCCATGAATGTTACTTTATTTGGAAAAAGTCTGTGTAAATTAAGTAAGGGATCTTGAGATGAGATCATCATGGATTACCAAGGTGTACCCTAATTTTAATGATGTTTCCTTAAGAGAGATTGAAGAGCAGATGAAGACACAGAGTAGGAAGAAACAATGTGACCAAAGGGACAGCAATTGGAGTGATACAGCCAAAAAAGCTAAGCAATATTTTGAACTGCCAGAAGCTGGAAGAAGCAAGGAAGGATTCTTTTTAGAACCTTGAGAGGTAATGTAGTCCTACTGACACTTTGATTTCAAACTTCTGGTGGCCAGAACTGCAGAGAATAGATTTCTGTTGTTTTAGGACACCCAGATTGTGGTAATTTGCTGCAGTAGGCATAGAAAATGAGTAAAGCATTCAAACATGATATTATCTCTCCCATCTTAAAAAAAAAAAAATGTGAAAATAACACATTTTACCTTTACTTGTTTTCTTCTCCTATTTCCATTCCATTTTCTCCTTCCTTTTACTGTGACTGTCCTTGAAAGAATTGTCTCCACATGCTACTTCCAATTTCTTTCTTCTCCTTTCACGAACCCATTCTATTTAGGTTATTCTTTTTCCCACATCACTACAAAGAAACTGCTCTTACTGAAGTTACCAAAGGCCTCAATGAATCGATTCTAAATCCAATTTTCATTTCTCAGCCCTTATCTTACTTGACCTATAAGCAGCCTTTGACACAAGGGATCACTCTCTCCCCCTTAAATAATTTCTCTACTTAGCTTCCAGCGCACCCCATTCACCTGTTTCCATCAACCTTATTCTTGCTGCTTACTTTCCTTCTCTGTAACATCTCTAATTTGGATTTCTTAAGACCTTCTATTTCAATTTCATCTGAAAAATTTACTCCTTGGGTAATTTCATCCAATCTTGTGATTTTAAAACATAACTATATACTGATATATCCCTAATTTTTATATTTTTATTCAGCACTCTGCACTTCAAATCCAAATCCATATATTCAATGATCTACTTAGATGTGTAATAATTATCCCAAATGTAATGTATTGAAAAATGAGCCCTAATAATCCTTTCTTACTCTTTCTCTTATATTCCACAGCTAAGCCAACATCAACCTTATTTTTCCAGTTTTGTAGGCAAAATCATTTAATGTCTTCCCACACTACTCAAAAGAAAAAACATTTTTTTACAATGACCTTGAAGTACCTACATTATTTGCTCCCCTACCATTAGTTCTGGATCACATCTCCTACTTCTAACCATAGTGACTATCTTGCAGTTTATCAAACAAGGTATTCACATTACAATCACTTGGGCTTTCTTTTTTCTCTTTCTTTCTTTTTTTATTTTTGTATTTTAAATTTCTTTTCCTGAGTTGTTCACCTCCAGATCTCCAGATCACTTATTTACAAAAGGTACTTTCTATACAGGAGTTCTCTGTTTACCTTGTCTAAATTTTAATTCTCTTCCGTGCATTATTTTTCTTCCTTAGCATATAACAGTATCTAATATTCTATATAGTTTACTCTTTATCTCATTTATTGCTTTTCTTTCTCATAAATTTTAAAATCCATGAGGTCAGTGGTATCTGTCACTTATTTTTATTTGCATATTTCCAGTACCTAGTACATAATAGGGATATAATTAATCTCTGTTGAATGACCAAATGAAATGATAGTTAGTATTAACTCTGAGAGGTAGAACATCACAAACAAAAACATCAAAATAATGGTACCTGATTTACACCTTATTAGTAATTTTTAATAATAATGAAAGCTCTCAGGTCATACAAATGATCAGAACTAAAATTTCAGTAATTCAGTTAATATGTTGGATTGAGCATTCATTGACATAAACTATTTATATTTATACAAATATTTATATTTATTTATAGTAAAATACTTTTTTTGACATGTGATTTTATACCTTTCCAAAACCATTAAATAACTCTTGGTCAGAATATATCATATTGCATGACAAAGAACTGAAATAATCCTAATAAAGACTTTTAAAATATATATTATCACTTTTTTGAACTGCTGAAATTATAATAAAAGCTTCAATAATTTTCTATCAAAAACATTTATTTGTTTAAACTTACAAGAAAATTAGAAACAATATTCTCATATGTATGATTTTATATAAACCATGTTTTAAAATTGGACTCAAACATCCGTCTTTTAACAAATTTAGATGCTCATTATGTTTTCATTTTAGCACATGGTTTCTTATATCTTCCTCAGGTGTTAATTGAGGTCCATTTCCAAGAGCTGTACCTGAACTGTTTTATCTAATAATAATTTATATCAAAATATTTCATTAGATATCACCACTTTCTTATATATCTGATTCTAAAGGAGAAGCACTGTTATATAATAGGAAAAAATTTCTAAATGTCGATATACCTTGATTCCAGTTTAGATTCTTTCATTAAGTAGTTATGAAACTTTGAGGAAATTCATTAACCTTTTTTGGCTTATTTTCAGTCATTTGTTTAAAACCATAAATTTAAAACATATGTCTTGATTATTATTATTTTTTAGAAAGAGTAAGACTGTTGAGTAAAAATAGAGAAAACAAATACCTAAAGAAAAATACAGATGGTTGTTGAATAACTTTGTTTCATTCAACATTGTTTCATTATATCATTGATGAAAAAAAAATTGATTCCCAATGGGGGGCCATTGTCTGTGTGGAGTTTTATGTTTTCCCCATGTCTGTGTTTTCTCTGGGGACTTTGGTTTCTTCCCACAACCCAAATATGTGCACATTAGATTAACTGGTGTGTCTAAGTGATCTCTGGTTGAGTGAGTATGGGTGGGTGTGAGTGTGGCCTGTGATGGAAGGGTGACTTGTCTAGAGTAGGATTCTGCCTTGTGCCCTGAGCTACCTAGATGGGCTCCTGCCACTTATGATCTTGAGCTAGAATAAGCAAATAGGAGCATAATTAATTCTAGTGATGTTTTTTGTGACCAGAAATATACTGTAGGACCTTAACTCTTGTTTATATCAATGAGCTTATGGTAAATTTGGTTTCATTATATGTGATTTCACTTAAAGTTGCAGTTTCCAAGAACGTATTGATGATGTTTAGTGAGGACTTAATGTACAATTATCTGAAATAAGTATTCATTTTATAGATACAATGCATTTACTGTAGAGGTGGTCACCCTTAATATTTTTTATTAATTACTTAATTTTCCATGCAACTAATATTTGATGGAGGCTTGGGTATCTATCACATAGAAGGTATTCTTCTAGGCTTTAAAAGTACAACACTGAAAGAAAGACATGAACACTGGATTCTTTCAATCTTTCAAAAGCAAGCAATTTTTTTCCCCTCAAAAAAATAAGGAAGGGAAGGAAAAGAAAGAAGGAAGGAAGGAAGGAAGGAAGGAAGGAAGGAAGGAAGGAAGGAAGGAAGTAAAGAAAGGAGGGAGGAAGGGAAGGGAAGGGAAGGGAAGGGAAGGGAAGGGAAGGGAAGGGAAGGGAAGGGAAAATAACCGAGGGAGGGAGGAAGAAAGGGAGGGAGAAAAAGGAAAGAAGGAAGGAAGAAACAAAGGAAGGAAAAAGGAAAATAGTCTTTATTCTCTTCACTCCCTTACTGCTAGAGTTTTCTTAGATAACGAAGAAAATGAGCTGTCCATCATATAGGAGTTAAGGACTTGCATATATGTAGAAATCAAGCAGTTTTAGAAAAATAATATTATTGTGGTCTCTGGGCCACCTAGACCTGACTCCTGTTCCTGATGTTTCTTTAATGGTTTTGAATAATCTCTTTATTTTAGAACACTTGTTGACTTACAGAAAAATTGCAAAGATTGTACCAAGAGCTCTCATATACCCCACACTCAGTTTCTCCATTATTAACATTTATATTAGTGTAAATTTTCACAACTATATTTTTCACAATGAATAGGTCTTGATACTTTATACTAACTAAAGTCCATACTTAATTCAGATTTTCTTAGCTTTAATCTAACCTCTTTTTTCATTTCTAGAATTCTCATCAAGGATATATTACATTTAATCTTCATGTCTGTTTAGGCAAAATTCTTTCCTTTGGAGAATAGGTTTTGTTATAGAGACGTCTCATGGTATGTTACTCTTACTCTCCTGCTGGCAGAGTTATGCACATGAGAACCAGGTGGGCTTCTTGAAGGTAAAGCTCACAAAAATGTACCACCTCCTAGACTGTAGTTCTAGGGGTTTCTCACTCTCAAAACTAGTCTATACTCAGCCTCTTGCATTTGTGAAAATTAACATTGTTTCTACCAGTTCATGGCTTCAACAGCTTCTACTCCAGGTGGGCAGAACTTGCCTGTGACTCTAAAGATTTGCCTGTCTCTCCATATTTTGTGGTTTCTGTTTGCTCTGCAACTTCAATTCTCTTATCAGTCAAGGAAGAAACATTGGTTTTTCTGTTTGTAAGGATGGGGATGACAACCTCCCAACTCTTTATGAGCTATGGCTGAAACCAGAAGATTGCTTTTATGCAGTATCGAGGCCAAACATGTACTGTTGATTGTTTTTTGTTCTTCAAGATACATCTAAGAGGTGATGGTTATAAGAGAGAATTAACTTTACCTTGTTTCTTGTAGAAACACTTAAATTTTTAGAAATCTTTCTGCTATTTAAAGCAGAGTTAAAGTTTTTTTTTAAAACTTCTGTTAAGGGAAGTTATTCCATTAATACTTATTAATGAAAAATTATATCTAGATTTGCGATATATTTACCTAATAACAGAGAGTACACTCCAGTTTTTTTGAAACAGATAAACAAAATATATTTTATCCTTCTATCAGCAGTAATGAAATACAGAGATGCTCTTTTTCTCCTATTGCAAACATTTCTTTTGTTGAGAAGATTTTATGATTTATTTTTATTTTTCAGTTATAGTTGACATAAAATATTATATTAGTTTCAGGTGTACAACACAGTGATTGTATATTTATATAACTTACAAAATGATCCCCCAAAGTGACCTAGTACCCATATGACATCACACATAGTTATTACAATATTATTGACTATATTTCCCATGCTTACTTTATATCCCATGTTTATGAATTTTGCTGAAATTACACAGAGTTAGAATCTTACAACCTACAATTACCAAGTTCATGCGTGATCATGGGTGAGACAGAAGTTCAGCTTTATCCTCTGTAAACTGTGGGTGATATTTCTACCCCACAAACTTCTTGTAATTAGATTAGAAAATGTACGTAAAGATTCAAAATTAGTACATGTAGCTAATGCTCAATAATTATTAGTTTCTCCTTTAAAAAAATTAATTTAATCAGCAACACTTCCCCAAATTAATTTACATTCTTCTGAAGGGAACTTATATTCTCACTTGATCTCTGATTTGCCCTTGTGAAGAAGACACAGCTTGCCAATAAAAAAAATAATATTATTTTGTATTGTTATATAGTCTGAGAATTATACTACTTACTTAACACACATGATCTCATTTAATTCTCATCATATTCCAGTGACCATTTTTGTAGATATAAATCCAATGACCAAGAAATGTTAACTGTTTAAGATCACACATCTAGAAAGTGACTAAACTACAATTCTAGTCGAGTTCCATCAGAAAGCAATAGCCATGGATTTATAGTCAATCTAGAATTTCATAAAATACATCTCTCATATATTAATGATGTCAACAGAAAAAGACTGACCCATTTGAATCATGAAGGCATGGAATTATATTTTCTGGGTCCAGATACCAGTAAATGCAAATGTAAGAGCAAATCTGAACAGGGTATGTTTTACAAAATAAGATTGTTATAAAAGAATAAAGATAAAATAATTGATTCGATTTTCTTGTCAACACCTTCATAAGCAAACAAACAGAATTATTTTCAACAGTACCTAAGAGACAGATGTGTAAAACAAAATTATAGTGTCTCCATATAATGTAGTCTTCCAAAATGTCAGGAACCTTCCCTCAGTTAAGAAATAGGCTAAGCTTAGTCATCCATATGATGCTGATTTGGTAAGGCTTAGTTAGACTAACAAAATAGCTAAAATAATTGTATAAAATATAGTTTTTAAAAAACAATGTTTGTGCCGATATCAGAAAAGTTAAATTGAATGTGCTTAATACACAAAACAATTTTATCAGATATCATATCTAGTTGAAAAAAAAAATAATAGAATTAACATGTTGACCTAGTAGTATTTTGAGACATGCATGAGTAAAAAAAATTCTACTATCTATATATGCAATGACTATGAGATTAGCTTTTTTCTTCCGATAGGTCACTTTTAAATTAGATTTTACATGTTTGTCTAACACCTCTTGATTCATTCTGTTGTACTTGATACTTGGTCCATAATCTTCATACGTGTTCCAAAGATGGCATAAGGCCAGAATATAATTTTTTTAGGATGACCTTCCAATGGAATCTCTTAATGCAATAGGCTTAAGTATGCATTTTTAAATCCTGACTCATTGGAGCTATTGGGGTACATACTTTGCAACTTGAACACATTGAAATCCAAATTCTACTACTTAGTAGTACTCTACCTTTTTCTAATTCTTTTATCTCTTCAAGCTCCATGTTTTTTGTGACAATTGAATGAGATAACATTTTAAGCCTATGTAGAATATCAGAAGACTTGATTTCCTTAAGATTTATGAGAAGTTAACAAAAAATAATTCCTAGAACTTGTCTTTTGTTTTCATTAGACCACAGAAATTTTCTTGTGAAAAACCTAGGTCGTGTGATAGAGCTATGTGATTAATGCCATAAGCACTAGACAGACTCCAAAGTGTTTTAATCCAGATTTTGGACCTTATAAACTGCATGCCAATAGAAAGATGTTCTGACCTCAGTGAGTTCAGTTTCCTCATCTGCAAAATGGAGATAACAACATTTTTCTTATTTTTCTTATATGAGCATTTCTCTTAATGAGGCATAAATGTTATTTTAAGACATCTGTACTCATTAAATTGTGACCACTATTGTTATTCAATTAAAACAAAGCAGATTTTTTCATTCTTGTTTATTACTATTGCTAAGAATGTCACTGTAATTCTACTATTTTCTTATGATGTAATGAGGATATAATCTTAAAGTAATTTTACCCATTCCAGATGCCTACAGAAATAAGAAATACAAATAGGTAAATCTGAAGTGCAAAATACTGTGAAAAGGGATGGACAATGTATAAACTAGAAAGTGTATATTCACGGAGAATCTTTTCAAATTGAAAAAGTTTTAAATGCTAGTATTTCCAAACAAGTCATTCCCTTAGACATAAATTAGGTGGATTAGCTACCTAATTATAGAAAAGAATGTACTAAAAAAATACGTATATAAATTAGTTTGTCTTTTTTCCCCAATCGAGCTGGGTTTTTTTCTTACTTTTTCCCCCCGTATTATTGAGAGCTGCATGAAGCAACAGAATCGTCACTTCTACATATTTTTTAAATATATTTTTCCTATATTTTTACCATATTTTTAAAAATGTATCTTAAACAAGAGAAATATAGGGCACTTTTCACAATGGGAAGTCTCTTATTCAATACCTATCCATTCAAAGGGAGGACAGGGGGATGAGAGAAGGAAAGGGAAAAAAATAAGTAAAGAGGGAAAAAGAAATAAAAAAAAGTAGAGACAACAAGGGTATCTAGAAATACTGCAATGGTGTAAGTAGAGACAGCCTGTAAATTGGGGCAAGAAGGTATTTATGCTTAAGTTTGTTTACAAATTCAAACAGATCATGTACTCCTTGAGGAATGATAGCATGCTACTTCCTTTCATTCCACAGAGCTGCTGCTCTGCTCAATTTAGTGTTGTCACAGAAAAATTATATTTACTCACCAACTAAGTAATCCAGTTGCGTGAGTAGAGGTCTTCTCTCACTGAATTGCCTTAAGGAATGAATTAAAATGTAAACCTGTAAAATATCAATAAAGCTGACATAAAACTTTTTGTTCCCAAAGATAGAAAGCAGAAAGAGCATGGCCTTAGGGTAATATACTATGCCTAAAGGCTAACCAAGTCTCCTGCCACACATTATATTGGAGGGTTATTACATTTTGTCTATTAGAGGCATAGGGCCTTTGGGATTTTACAGGGTTTTGAACATAAATCCTTTGGCAGCTCAAATTTTAGTGGATGCAGAAGTATATTCCATGGCTCTAATGCTCAAGAGTGGGACAAAATACCAAATCATTTCTCGAGATTCCTAATGTGAGTGTCAAATTACTAGCTTCCACCAAGCAAAAGGGAATGCTAATTAAAAGGGTAGGACATGTTCCAGTTGTTCTAATCAAAGAGCGCTTAATCCGTCTATAAGCTGGCTGGCTTTGTTGGAGGAAATTCTGAACAACCTTGTTACTTTTGATAACTGTAAGCCACTGACTCGTGGCCCCTTGACAGCTAGCTGAGCATGTAATAACATTTCTCTGTATATGGGGACTGGCTTAGCTGGCTTTATAATAGATTATTGTGGATGTTAAAGTGAAATGTTAGTCTTTCTTTAAAGATCTGTATTCCTCAGTAATTAAGGTTATAAAAAGGGCACTGAGCACAATACAGTTTCAAGGTCGCCAAACACAGATTTAATAGCCTTCAGTTTGTGTAAATAAGGTATTAACCATAGGTTTATTCTGCAATTGTGTCATGAAAAACAGGCTTGTCAAGAGTAGTTTGATGGGAAAGTATTTTGAGGTGAATTTAAAAATGTCTTTTTTTCCCTTTTAGTTCCAAAAAAGTTAATGACTAGAAGGAAAAGCAAGTGACAGTACTGAAAGGCAGGAAAAAGAAAAAAAATATAGACTAAAAAGAAGTTGAATGTTATCGAGTGAAGAGAAAAACCAGATACCAGAGCAGTTTCCTCCAAAAGCTTTTGAGGTTATTCGGTATAACAGGAACCACGGAGAAATCATAACCTTTGGCATGAAAATGTCTACAGAGACAATGCAAACAAGGATTTCACTTTAACTTTCAAGGCAGTGACAGTTATTGGCTGTTTGTGTTTCCAATTCATTGTAAATGGAAAAAGTTAAAGTTCACCCAAGAGAGCCATTTAACTACTTATTTCAAAGGAAGAAATGTATATAGTTTCACTCAACTTTATAGTTTTGATATTCACTTACTGTTTGAATCAGATCTTCATGTTTGTCATCACAATAGGGAGAAACATTGCATTGTGTGTTTCATAAAAAATACTCCTTTGTGATTTTCAATTGCCATGTAATTTAAAATTTAAAAAAAGAGAGAGAAGAAAGATTTTTTTATTTAAGTATTGTAAAAGTCAAACAACTTCCTATAGAGTGAAAGAATCACACTAATGGTATAGATTTCTATTGCATAAGGGTTCTAGAGTTGGGAAGCATAATTTATAGTGTCAGTAAGGCAATCATATTTTCATTCTACCGCATGAGATCAGGGCAGGTACTCCCCAAGGAGTGAGTCTCTTTGCTTCAATTTTAAACTGATGAAAGGGAGGATGTGCGATGCTTTATAGCACAGACAAAAATGTCACACCAGTAATTGCTATGCAGGTGCTTAAGTACACGCCAAATAAAACCATAAATTATATTTCTCATGCATTAGGCATTAATTGTGTCAGTAGTTAAAAGAACAATTACTCTATAATATGAACCTTTTTAAAAGATAGAAATAATCAGGAAAATCATTCAGATAACCTTCTGTGAAGAATTAAGACTTCCTTATAAGGTGTTTTACATCCTTGTGCCTATCTACCTTCTAAGCAGGAATCTTCATTTTAGTTAAATTCTTCCCATCAGATGCCATACAATATATTGAAGCCTTTGAAAATGTATCAAATAAAATTATAATTACTGATATAATGAATTCATCTAAAGCTGTATGATAGGAGAAAGTGAAGCTTGCAAAATCTTCAGAAAATGAAAACCATTCTAGAAATTACTTTTTCTCTCCCCGCCCCCCCCCCCCCACACACACACTTCTGCCACAAATTTGCTTGGTTCTTCTTTTGTAAGAGACAAAAATTGTGCTAGCCATGTACTTCACACCCATAAACCTAGTACCCTTGTTTGAATTTCTTCTCCTACTTATTCTTTTATAGGCATAATTTCCATTGCACATTAACCCAATCTTAGCCAGCCATAGCTCTTTCCGGGTATTGTTCAAACAGAACTTGGGGGAAAGAAGTGTTTTCTTTATGTCTGGCCATAAGGCAATAAGGATATATGCACTGGGCTGACACTGGCTGAGAAAGTATCATTGAGAAATAAACACTTAGAGGGAAACAAAGGTAAGAGCAAGAGATAGAAATCTGATGATATTTGTTTCCAATTATCTCTAAGGCCATGTCTATCACTGACCTTTCTGGAGTTAGCTGTGCTTATTACAAACTTCTGGTCTGTGATATCTTAGATTTTTCATACTCATGAATGAAAGAAGTTTAAGAAATAACGGGATTTTATTAAGCTACCATTTATTAATTACCTAAGATGCCTAAAACTTGCATTTAAATATGATACACCTACCTTCTAGATAGGTGACTTTGGTAAAGCATTTAAACCTCTCTGTCATTCAGTGCCCTTTTATCTAATCAGATAATAAGTATACCTGCCTCATGGGAATGTTATAAAGATTAAATGAATTAGTATATGTAAAGGACTTAGACCAATACCTGGCAAAAAATAACAACAACAACAATAATAAAATATTAGGCTGTCTTAAAGCTTCTTAGATTGATTATTACCTTTAATTATAACAGAAATTCATATCAGGTTGCTCTTACTCTTCTCATTTTACTAGTAAGGAAACTGCACGAAAGAAGTCATAGTTCCAGCTTTAAATTCCAAATTCTAGGTTGGTTTGACTCTGATTCTTGTGTTTTTGTTTTTTTATGAGGCTATATCTCATAATGCTAATATGAAACGTATCTCATTATATTATTGTTCATTGTATAAGGATCTGTCTCCTTTGTTAGATCATAAATTCTGTGAAGGTTGTAAGTATAAAAAATTAATTTTGCTAAACTAAGTGCTTAGCAGTACATGTTCTTCCTCCCTCTTCTCCAACTCTTCCCCTTCTTCTTCTCTTTCCCTCCCCTTCCCAATTCAAATTCCCATGTGCCAAGAGCCACGTGGTCTAACTGGAATGATTTAGTTTTGGCTTCTTGACTATCTAAAGTTTTCCTACCTCCCCAGGATACTGTTACCCAAGGAAGAACCATATTTGCTTCCTTTCCCTGGAGTCTGAGAACTGCTTCGTACTTAATTCTTGCAGGTTCTGTTTTAAGCACGTGATCTTGTATCTGTTCTCACTGATCGAGATTTTGTATGGTGTTTCTGACATAACTCAGCTTTGTCTCTATAGCCCACCTCTCTCCAATCTTCATTTCCCTTGATGTATTCCCCAAACATCACATTGCCTTTGATTCAAAATTTCCAACATAGAACTGGTATGGATCTCTACCATCGACTTCTTAAACTTAATCACTGATGACTGATTAGTTTCATTGTCAATCCACATTCCTTTTTGTTAGTGCCAAGACTATTTTTTTCTGCTTCAGAGAGGAACACATCTCCCCATCAGACACCACTTACGTATACACCAGAATGTCATACCATCACACAAAGTCGTAGATTTATAATACATTTAAAGCCAAAAGCCAAGAATATTGAGGGCAAAGATAATCTCAAGGGCTGAGGCAAAGCCTAGAAAGTCAGTGACATGTTATGCAAGCTGAAGTCAGTTATGATCATAGCTTAGTAACTAATTATATGGTAGGAAATTCTCCTTTATGTATAGCCATAGATAGAAATATCTTTATCATCAAACCAACTTTCCTAGTGTTTGCGACTTACTTTTCATTAGCATGCATGCTGTTTCAAAACATCTATTATCTAGTACTCTGAAATAATATTAAATTTCTTTTAGTTATTTCATATACCTATTTGTAAAGATATATTTACTTAAAATTAACAAATTAAAATTTATTTGTATAGTCAATAACAGATTATGGTAAAAGTGCCAAGAAAATTACCCAATATATTTTAACTTATGAAATTCATAAATATTTTTGAGTTTAATTAATAATTTTTTTCAGTGTAACACAGTGACTATCATCACCCATGAATACCTTAAAAATGGTAAGTTAGAAACATATGCAGATAGAAATTATGAACCCTTTCTTGATAAGTTTTAAATAATAGGGAGTAAACACAATAATATCTACCTTAGTTAGCATTCCACAGGCATTTCACCAGATACACTGATTAGTGCAATTTTGCCATATAGGCTTTCCTTGAAGTTACATGCATTGAAAGATAACTATACATGGTACTGTTGTAGTCAGCTCATGCTGCTATAATGAAAATGCTATAGACTGGGTGGTTTATAAACATGAGAAATTTCTTTCTCACAGTTCTGGAGGCTGGAAGTCCAAGATCAGGATGTAGCGTGGTTGGATTCTGGTGAGAAACCTCTTCCAGGTTGCAGATTACTTACTGGCTTTTCATGGTATCTTCACATGGCAAAGAGCAGAGAGGAAGCCTGCTCCATCGTGCCTCTTATAAGGATACAAATCTCATTCATAAGAGCTGCACCAAAATGACTTCCTCTAATCCTGATTACCTCCTAAAGCCACCCTCCCTCCCCGATACTATCACATCTAGGAGAGGGTTCCAATGTAAGAATTTTGGCAGGACACAACCATTCAGTTTATAACAAGCGCTGAGAGAGCTTTTACACTGACCAAACTATAGAAGTGTTTCAGGGTACTCTGCTGAGTTTCTTCATGTATAGATAGTGCCTGAATTGTGATGGTTTGACTTACGATTTTTCAAATTTACAACAATATTTTTAACAGTACACATTCAGTAAAAACTTTCAATATTTGATGTTTTGAATTTTGATGTTTTCCCGGGTTAGTAATATGCAGTATAATACTCCCTGTGAAGCTGGGCAGTAGCAGTGAGCCTCAGCTCCCAAGCAGCCACACAATCACAAGAGCAACTGACACTCTACAGTGTACTGTATTGCCAATTTTTTTAATGGTGTTTTTTAGCTTGTTTAAGGTAGGCTAGGCTAAGCAATGGTGTTTGGTAGGTTATGCATATTAAATGCATTTTTAACATATGATATTTTTAACTTACAGTGAGTTTATTGGAACATAACCCCATTGTGAGTTGAGTTGCACAAGTACAGAGTATCTGAAAAATTACCTCTGAAATGATTAAAGCCCCCTACTAGATTGTACACCCCTCAAAGACAAGAACAATCATTTTTACATGTCTCCAGGATCTAGTAGAGTGCTCAGCAATTAATAGGCATTTAAAATTTGATGATGGAATAAATTAATTGAATTCTGGTGGCAAAAGTCAGCTGTACACAAAAATTCTCTCCCTTTTATAAAGTGAAACTAATGATGTATAAAGTGAAGCCTGGCTGCTCAGTGCTTCTCAAATGCAGGTGTGGTTAGGTGACCCCTTCTCATCAATGAAATGTCAGCAGAGATGATGTGTAAGTCCCTGTGCTAGGCTTTTGAAAAGCAAGTACATTGTGCTCTCTCCTTCTGCAAGTTTGAAGTAGATATTCTGAGATCCTAAAAATGACACAACCATAAAATGTAGCAGATCTGGGCCACTGTGTCACCTTGTGAAATAAAGCTCTCCCAAGTAGAACAACCACACTGGACTCTTGGCTGAACAGGAAATAATCTATTGGATTAAGCCATTGATATTTGGGGGTTTATTTGTTAAAACCGTTAGCATAACCATAACAAAGGCAAAGATCATTCAATAACGATGGAATATATCAATTTTCTAAGATAATGTGGTTTCTGAATAGAGGAAGGTCAATGAGTGCTTATTGGATACGAACTGAAAGCCTTTCATGATATACCAACATTTGCACTTGTAACTTGTATGAGCCATTCTGGAATTTTTTAAGCAGATATACATGTATGTAAATATTCTTATTTAGTCACTGACATCATCAGCAAATCTTATATTACTTGGAGGTCCCAAATGGTTTGAATGCCTCTTCTAATTTAGAGTTTCTAAAGCTCAATTTATTGACATTTTGAATCAGCTAATGCTTTGTTGTTGGAGATTGTCTTGCATGTTTTAGGATGTTTAGCAGCATTCCTGGCCTCAACTCAATAGATGTTTATAACATTTTGCTATTTGTGACAACCAAAAATGTCTTCAGACAAAAGATATTGCCAAATGCCTCCTGGAAGGCAGAACGCCTCCTGGTTGAGAATCACTGTGATCTGAACCTTCAAATGTCATTTAATTACTTGCATTTACTTCCAAATTATAAGCATGGATTACCAGAAAAGGATACCTGTTGGATTATTATACAGCATGTCTCATTAATTAAAATTGAGTAACCTCATGCTAAAATATCTTTGTTGCTTTATAATTTGAAAATTAAAAAATAAGAAAATCAATAATACTGAATTAGTTTACTCTGTTTTGGGGTTTGATGAGAAAACACTTTTAATTTATATCAGTGTGTGGCACATGGTATACATTAAAAAAAAATTGTTGGTAAAATTCTAATCCTCTCCTAAGATAATATTTCACCAAAATACAAGTTTGATATGGAAGGGATGTAGTTCATTAATTTATTCAAGAAGTAAAAAGTTACTAAAGACAAGACTTATGCTAAAAGCTGGAGTCATAAAGAAGAAATTTAGTAATCATGAAAGTTTCTTGAAAATTTTTCAGAAAAAAAGACTATTGCCCTACAGGGCACAAAGCACATATCGTATACACAGATTTAGAGATATAAAATAAAGGTTTACAGTTAATTTTGCTTAAAAGTCTACATAAGTATTATTCAACATGAAAAGCTTTAATGTTTGCACTTTATAGTCTTGATATTCCTTTATGGATGTAAACATGAATATTAAATCAGATTTCTGAAATAGTACACGTTTGTATAGACAATAAAATGTTTTATAGATGTTCATATTTTATATTTATTGCTCAAATCATTGTATTTGTACTTTGAGAATAACTTTACCGATCAATTTATAAATGCTTTGTCTCTTTTTTAATTCTTTAAGCTAAAATGGTTACTAATATATTTTCCAGTATTTCAAAACAAGAAAACCTAAAGAAGCCTTAGATCAACTTAGATATGTTTGAAATCTTTGATTTTATCCTTTCTTAAGATCTTATGAAAGTTTTTAAAAGCTTGATCCTAACCATTTATTTTGCTTCTCTTTAAACTAGATTGAAAACAAATTCCAGGAAAGATTTTATCATCACAACTCATAGACTCTTTAGACTAGAACTTACCTCTCTTTTGCAGTAGTTTTCCTTATCCACAAGGGGTACGTTTCAAGATACCCAGTGGATACCTGAAACCGCGAATAGTACCCAACTACATATATACTATTTTCCTATACATACATGCCTATGATAAGGTTTAATTAGTAACTTAAGCACGGTAAGAGATTAACAACAACTACTAATAAAATAAAACAAGTTGAGAACTTTCACCTTTTCACTTAAAGAAAGCTCTTTATGGCTTCTCTTTAGTGTATCTGAATTGGCCGCATCACTACTCTTACACTTTGGAAACATAATTAAGTAAAATGGATTATTTGAACACAAGCACTGGGATAGCAACAGTCAGTCTGATAACTGAGGAGGCTACTAAGTGGCAGGTGGGGGGCATGCACAGTGTGGATTGCTGGACCAAGGGATAATTCACATCCCAGCATGATCCCATCATGTTGCTCAGAACGGCACACAATTTAAAATTTATAAATTGTATTTTTTCTGAAAAATTTCCCTTAAGATTTCCAATCGTGTTTGACTGTAAAAATTAAAACCAGAGATAAGGGGAGCTACTGTATACCAATGCATTTGCTCACACTTGTCATTTCCTACAATGTGTTTAAAACTAAACTAAGGAATCTAGTCATTAGAGGTTCTAGTGGCTTTGGGTTGTTAATACTAATCAGTCTCTAGAGAAGTGGAGCTGTAAAGGAGATGCTGTTCTGATGGCTCCACTCCACCTTCGTCCAGCGTGCTTCATAGTGCACAGTGCCAAGGCAATCAGCCACGCTAGAGAAATAGTCAAACAGGAATAATAAAATCCTGAATAGGTGGCAACTTAGGAGGCTTCTCTGTGAGTGGCAGCAGTATCCAGCACTTAGTAGGTCCTCAACTAACATTCATTGATTATCAGAATGGTACCTACCCACAGTGGATTCTGTGGACTCTATTGGTACATAGCCTAACCATGCATGTTTTGATACAGAGAGAGAATTTGATAGCTTCACAGCCTGCTTAGCTTGTGAGTGATGTCTGGAGAAAGTAGGACTGCCACTGCCTTTAAAAATCATACTGCTAGTGGCAAAGTAAAAAAAAAAAAAAAAAAAAAGTACAAGTTAGTAAACCGGGTCTTAATTGTTACTAGAAATAGAGCTTTCCCTTTAGAGCAACATATTCGGAAACAGATTTTGAAACATTTACCTAAAACATGAGCAAATAAATAGATTTTTCAACCTCTGGGGCATTTTCACTCTGTTTATATATTTAGCTATTCTTCTGTCATTTAGAATAAGAACACCAGCTCCCACTATTTCATAACTGCAATATTTACTCTGGGACTTAGAGTTGTAAACAGTCCCTTTAGCTACCGGCAGTTTTGTTGATAGATAACCTCTGGTGTTTCAGGACTTGGAGGCTTCAATATTTCTCCACTTGAGAGCTTAGTAAGACTCTGCCTCCTTCCACTATGCACAAAATTGTTAATTAGCTGATTATCCTAACACCTTAGCTAACACTCTTATCTGAGAATACCTTCTGGTTACACTGGCATGATACAAGGGACAGTACCTCGTTCGTGGCTTCTCCCTGCCAATCCTCGATCCCTCAATCCTTCTCCTTCAACACAAAGCAAAAGTAATGGGAAGGTGATAACAAAAGATGTGAGATCTTATTCTATAGTTTGTGTAAGCCTGATTCGACTTTATGGCATTTCCTTACTAATAACAATCAAATTATAGCATCAACGATATGGGAAGAGCTTCTGCAAGAGCTTTTAGAAACCTTTTTTTCTTTTTTCTTCTCCTTTGTTTTTTTAGAGGGGGCAAGGGGCATGGTCAGAAAGCACATTTCTTCATTAGAGCAGATAATTTCAATCAATGTTAATTTGATTATTTTTCCCTTCTAATGTGATTCTCTTCCACTAATCATTTCAAACTTATTTCTAATACACACACACACACACACACACACACACACACACACACACACACATGCTGCTAGATGATGAGAGAGAGAGAGAGAGGTAGGTAGATGGATAGACATAGATATATAGACATACAGACAAATCTTGAACAGTTAACACAGTTAACGGTAAAGTTCTCTTAGTTTTCTCTTCAGGCACATTCTAACCCGCAAATTTTCTTTTTTAGAAATGCTTAAGTCATTAAAATGATACAAAAGAGGCAATAACATGGCATTTACTATATAAATACTAATCTGGGTTAAATAAAGAATTATATTCAGAAACTTCAAGTGTTTGCTTTATCATGTTAATATGCAAGCACTTTAAAGAAATAATGTATGTTTTTATTGGGCAATTAAGCACTCATTTGGAAGAGAAAAAATCATTATCTTTAACATATCTGCAATAGCTAAAGTTCAGGTCAACTTTATCTAGCTTTTCAAGGTCAGTTATTTGATATATAGTAATCACTTCATCCTTGAAAATTCTGCTTTTCATAAATAATCTCTAGGTAATAATTGTTTCTTCCACAACTTTATAAAGACAGTTTGAGTGTGGGGTCAAACTAACCTTTCATTAAATCAAAGCAGTGAACCAGATTCTTAGAATAAGAATGATAATTAATCCATGGCCTTGTAGAAGAACAAAAGCTCATTTGAAGAAGGCATTTATATGCTGGAGTCATTTCTTTTGTTCTTGTTTTGTTTTGCATCTCATGTTAATTTAATTCATAAGAGATTTGAGAAACATATTGATAATATTTATTATGTAACAGCATATCAGCATTTCAGAAAGTCTTCCTGTACCTCAGGGATCAATTTACCTTTATTTCTAATGTTGTGATAAAATTAAATAAACTCCAATCTTTAATCTTATTAAAAGATGGACAATAAATTTTACATTGGTTTTCAAAGGTTTGCTTTTTACAAATGATTATTAATAGATGTCTATAAAGATATTAAAGAAAATAGACTCAAGTGAATATGAATAAATGTGATTAGGTCAAAATATAAAATTCTCTATATCTATTTTATATTAACAAAGCCAAGTTATAACCTTTATTTAACATTTTGTATAATTTTTGTGTATTAAAAATAAATTTTTCTAATACATTCCTTTTACAAACATATCTATAGTACTGCTTATATTCTTTTATTTCTACAAGACAAAAAGAGAAGATAAAGTGGAACATTATTAAAATAGTCTGAAAAACAGTTCTTTATATGCTTCAAAAAAAGAAACTCATCTCTAAAATATCATTTTCAACATTAGAAATTGTCTGAACCAGATTGGCATTGCACACAAAAATTACTAACAGACAAAAAGACTCATTCATTTATTCAACGAATATTCACCATGTGGTTCTCATACACCAGGCACTGTGCTGTTTGATATGAATGAAGCAGAAAATATTCAATGTCAAAAATAAAAAAATATCAAAGAAAATTTCAAAAAAAAGCTATTCTTAGAATCATTTAGAATTCATAGAATGCACAGCCCACAGAGGAAATTGGGAAATAATTAGAAAGAGAAGTAGAAAGGACACAAATAATTCATTATATAAAAAGTGTCCAGCAATTTCAAATACTACCAGTAGGTCAAGTAAAAAGAATATTTATTTTTAATGGTAATAAGACAGTGTAGGGAAATTTCATTGAAGAAATTTTACTTCAATGATGAGACAATTATCAAGTTGCTGTGATCTGAGTGAGACATATGAAAAAATAAGAAAGCCACAGTGTAAAAACTCCTGAAACACTTTCTAAAGAAGAAAGCTGTGGTGGAGGGTAGAGAGCCAATAGCCTGAGGGGGTTTAATGGGTTAATTTGGTGCATGCATGTGTGTGCATGTGTATGTTATATGCCCTTGAGTTGGCTCTCAGTCCTGGTGACCCTATGAATGAGTGACATCCACAGTGTCCTGTCCTCAGCAGCCCTGCTCAGCTTATGTAGACTTATGTCTATGGCTTCATTCATGGAGTCAATCCATGTCAGATTTGCTACTTCTCTTTTCCTGCTGCCTTCTATTTTTCTCAGCATTATTGTCTTTTCCAAAGAACTCTGCCTTCTCATAACGTGCCGAGATTATGATAGCTTCAGTTTTGTCATTTTTGCCTATAGCAGTGTTTCAGGCTTAATTTACTCTAGGACCTGCTTGTTCATCTTTCTGGTGGTTGAAGGTATCCATGGAGCTCTACTCCAATGCCATATTTCAAATTAATCATTTTTTTTTCCTATCAGCCTTCTTCAGTGTCTGACTTTCACATCTGTACATAGTAGTTGAGAATAAGAAGACATAGGTGATCATAGCCTTAGTCTTTAATGGCACATCTTTGCTCTTGGTGATCTTTCCTAAGTCTTTCATTGCTGCCCTTCTGAGTCTCAGCCTTCCCTGGATTCCTGGCTGCATCTCTATTTGAATTGATGACTAAACAAAAGTAAGCAAAATCTTTAACAATTTTGATGTCTTCATTGTTTATGTTAAAGTTATGTAACTTGGCAACTTGATGTTTACACATTAATGGAAAATTGTCAGCAGGGAGGGCAAGAATGAAAACACAAAGAATAGAGAAAAAATAGCATAAAACTATGAAATAGAATTGCCTCCATTGGCAAAGAAGGGTTAAAGAACAGCCTGAATGCAGATTAGTATGTTGATCTCCGGGCAGAAGCAGAGGTTGATTTTTTAAATGATTTCTGTTTTAATATAAAGATTTATTAATTCAATAAATATATAGTCATACTATTTTTAGATATTATTGAATGTGTATGTAAAAGAGAGGAGGTGAATTTGAGGAGACTTTAGGGCAATTTATGGAAACTTAGGACAATTTTTTAAAAACCGTTTTAAAGAATGAGAGCAGGAACTGAAAAAAAATTGTGAAAAGATTACAAGTCCTGATTAAGGTTCCAGATGAAGCTGGGTATCATAAATTTGTAGAGTCACAAATCTACATCATTTTGTGAGCTTTTCCAGTAATGTTTAATAGCCAGGTGTGTCTATAGAGAAGATGGCAAATTTTTTTCATGGAGTTTGATTAAAGAACAATAGACAAAAGGAATGGTATAAAGAAGAATTAGAGAATGTTTCAAATGATGGACCAGGAATCTAAGAGAGATGAGGAAGTAAAAGAGCATGAGGGGGAATAAAGAGAGAAAATAGAGGATTCAAAAAACAGGAGGACTGTATAAAGTTGAAGAAAATGTATCTCGATATTAACTGAGATGAATAAGCCACTATGTGATTGAGAGATGAACATTTTAACTCAAGTTTTAATTGGCTGAGAGTTTCCAAGCAATAAGATCCAGTGTAGAACATTTAGTGAAGATTAAAGTCACTAAAGGTAGAAAAAAACCCTGAAAGTTTATGGCACTGACTCTTGAAATCATCCCAAAAGAATTTAGATTGTTTCTCAGTGTGAGAAGTACTCCAAATAAAATGGATAACCAAGAGAGTTATTATAACCTATCTTACAGAAGTGACAGCCAAGAAAACTGCCTTAGTAGAAAATAATGTAATAATGCTTCAAAATGGATAAAAAGAAAAGAGAAAGGAAATATTTTGTAATGGAAAGTGCATGGAATTTGGAGTCTGGTAGAACTGAATTCTTACCCCAACTCCACTGTGGCATAACCTCTCTGAGCCTTTGCTTTATTGATAGTAAAATTGGTATTCGCTTAACATATATTTATTGGGCTATTTCTCTATTTTAGAGAATAGGTTAAATGCTAAAATAATTATATATTATTCTTAAGATTGTAAGGATAAAATAAGTGAGTGCATAGAATCAGATGTGAAAAATAAATAAATATTGTTACTGTCTTATTAGTTCTCTTGTTTCTAAGACCCTATAAGAAGTCATTTTCAATAATAATAATAATAATAGTAATAATAATAAGAGTATGTGTTTTACCACTGCCACATGAAGTCACTTAGAGGTTATTAAAAATCCATCCAAATATTTTTATTTTAATAAAATATATATTTAATTCTGTTGAGCTTTTTTGAAGATTAGATTTTTACCTATTCTTTGGAGGCTAAAATGCCTTAGGATTTTGCTTAATTAAGTGATTTATTTGCAACTCATTAATTTATAATTATGGCACTCTATGGTTATGGCTTTTCTGTCTTTTCACTGATGCATAATATAATGAGTTCTATTTCATGATTTTTAAAAAATGAATAATTAAATATTGTTATATATTCTGTTAATATAAATTTCATCTTACTATAAACTCTTATGTTCTCATGTAACTATAGAGCTTAAGTTACATTTGAAATTCTTAGCAAAGATTCCTATTTCAGAATAGTAACTGTATCTAATGTATTTAAAAAAATACATTCTAATTTCTTTGAAATGTAACATAGTTTATTTAAGTGATAAAATATTTATTAAATTAAATTCAATTAAATGGTTTCGTCACCTATTTTCTAAGCGATTATCATTGTCATGACTATAATAGAACTAAATCCTACCATCTCATGGTACCTTGCAATGAAAAACTGGCAAAATTTTTTAGAGCTCTTTTGGTTGGATATGTTACTTCCTGAAAAAAAGAAAAACATAAAAGCCTAAGATACCTCTGAGACTAATATGCTTCCTACTAAAGCAATTTTTAATTATTGTTTAACTCCAGCAATCTACCTATGCCTTCCCCGGTTTAACTCAAGTTATAAAGATTCCCTTCAGTGTCGTGATAAGTCCTTTTAATTATAATTGGTCTTTTGACCTCTCATCTAGACCACCATTGTGTGGGAGCTGACCACTTCTTTCTCTGACAAGAAGGCCTTTTGATTGCCTTGAGAAGATGGCTGGGAATCATAGCTTTACATCCTGTAAGATAGGTAGGCTATGGAACTTATAATCACATCCTTTCTTCTCTTTAACAGCTACTGATTTCTAAGCACATCTTTCCACACTTGTTTAAACAACTCTTTCTCTAAATGTGGACTATGCAGCTACTACAAAAATAGATTATGATACTCTTGGTATGTTCTGAATTATTCTCAAATTTCCCTTTTAAATCACCCATTTTAGGGTTTACTAAGAGTTATAAAATTCAGAGTGTAGATTAACATTTTAATTTTACTGAAGAGCACTGGAAGTTTAATACTTGGATTCATAATGCTCCAACTTTCACAAAGAGCCTGTTTTTAAACCTAACAGCAGTCTACAAAACATAACAAGCAAGATTATATGAAAACACACATACAGAACATTTTTATCATAACAGATGAGTGATTCTCAGAGAAGACAAGAACCCATAGGGTATTCACTGCCACGACTCACTTGTCTCTTCAAAAGTCTCTTCTCTGTTCTCCATGTACAATTTTAGATCTCACTGCTTCACAGCATGAGTTGAGATAGAGCCTCTTGCTCTTTCTGAATATATTATGCTCGATTTCTCCTCTAAGTTCCTTCTGTGCTATTGACCCAAATTTATGGAATTACATTTTTCTTTCCATTACCTTTTCATATTTTACCTATTTTTTTTTTTAAATTTCAGGTTTATGGAGTTATAATTGACAAATAAAAGTTTTAGGTATTTAAAGTATACACGGAGGTGATTTGATATAATACACAGTGTGAAAAGACTTCTTCCATTGAGTTAACACATCCATCATCTCATATATTTATTTTTTTATTTGTTTCTTTGTTTTTTTGTAAGAACATTTAAGTTTTACTCTCTAAGCAAATTTTAATTATATAATACAAGAAAAGTCACCATGTTTTACATTATATCCTTAGAATTTATTCATCTTATGCTTTTATCAACTTCTCCCTAATTCTTCCGACCCCCATCCCTGGCAACCACTTTTCTACTCTCAGTTTATGTGAGTTTTAACTTTTTTAGTTGTTTATTTTAGATTATACACATAAGTTATATCATGTGGTATTTTTCTTTCTCTCTCTGGCTTAATTCACATAGCATAATGCCCTCAAGTTCTGTCCATGTTGCAAATGGCAGGATTTACTTCTCTCTCATGGCTGAATAGTATTCCATTGCATATATTGACCACATATTTTCTCTCCATTTATTCATTGAGGAACACGTAGGTTGCTTCCACCATACATTTTTGATATTGCCATGATTTTCCATTGTTTCATAAGTACTGTATTTGTTTCACCAAGAAGATGCTTTCTTTCTTTCTTTCTCTTTTTTTCTTTCTTTCTTTCTTTCTTTCTTTCTTTCTTTCTTTCTTTCTTTCTTTCTTTCTTTCTTTCTTTCTTTCTTTCTTTCTTCTTTCTTCTTTCTTCTTTCTTCTTTCTTTCTTCTTTCTTTCTTTTTAAGGAGTAGGTACTATTATCTTACTGAGGTTGAGGGATCCTCAATGAAATCAGAGTGAGGCACATAATATGTCCTGAGTTTTAAGAAGGGAATGAATATTTCTAACCCTGTATTCTTAATCCCAACACAACTAGCATAAATGAGATGCATCCATTCAAGCTTTTACCTCTCTTCACCTCCATTTTAATGCTGTCACAGAGAATAGCAGTTCTGCTAAGTCCCAGCATACCAACTGTTGAGTCTTACTTTTAGTAAGAAGAAATTCTGCATTTATGAATGATACTATTTTGTGAATGAGCTTATTTCTAGTTTTTTTTTGTGGCAAAAAATGTGAAATGTTCTACCTTCACTAGACATAGGCCATATACAACTTTTTATTTTCTGGTCTAAGAGGCAGAGGCTTTTTTCTTCCATGATGTAAACAGTCCCTGGACTGTGCCTGATCCCATTGGCTTGATCTGTCAATTCCAGTTCCTCACCAGTCTATGTTCTTGCTTAGGTAAACTGAAGCCTACTTTTGAGAGAGTAGGGTAGAATGTGAAGGAAGGAATAAACATCCCACCTAGGTTTCCAGGCCCAAGCTCATATTCGGCATCAAAAGCCAGAGAAACTTGAAGTTCAGTAAATGTTATTGGATTCATATAATTATTAACAAATAAAAAATTTTTCCATATTGTTCCTTTTACACAGATAGTGCTTTGGCAACACAGAAAAGGAAGAGGAAGAAATCATAAGAGATAAGCAATAGTCATATTCCAGAGGGAATAATACCCTGAATTCTTAAAATTCCAAGTTTAATTATGAAAATGAAAAAGATTTTAAAAACTTCTATTTTGAATTAAAAAATAATTCAAACCATAAAGACAACCATTATGGTAAAGACCAAATAATGCTTAAATATGTATAATCATACAAGGAAAAAAATGCAATAAAGAATTTTCAACAATAATTTTTTTATTGCTTCTATTTACCTATTTTTTCTATTTTGCATAAAAATATTAGATACTTTTGGTGAAACAAGTAAGTAATAAAAGTTTGTAATGAAAAACAACTTTTCATTTCATGTGGTGCCCTGTTCCCAGTCTAGTATCCTTCTGTAAGCACTGTACCTATTTACATTTTTTTTTTATTTAGAAGTAGATTAAGTCATAACTCTAAAAACATCGTTATAGCAATAATTCTAGATTTTACTATTGGTGCTCTAAAAGAAAAACATATTTAACTTCTAATCCACCTCCCCAAAATAGTCCTCATTCATCTCACTTTTTAACAAACATATCATTAGACTATGTGATTTTTAATTGCTTTACCAATTACTTTTATTATAATTGCATGATATTCTTAAAATTCAGTTTCTTTTTCCATGAAACGTACACATTTTTTTTTTTAATTTGAAAATCACTGCAGGTAGCTAAGATTACCTGTCATTTTCTTAGTCAATAAAATTATTTGAGCATCTACCATATGCCAGACACTGTTTTAGTCAAAGAGGGTTCAGGAGAGAACAAAACAGGTAAACAAAGAAACATAAATGAGCCTGTCCTTAGGGTGTTTACATTCTATTACCCCATTTAACACCTCCAATTTCAGTGTCATGAATACTGTGTACTTGAATTATATTTCTAACATCTAAGGTCAAATAAAATCTCTTTTCCTATTCTCCATCAATTGTTCTAAAATTTGCCATATTCCGTTTTACTCAATACTGAATATTTTTCTTCAGTAGTTTATCTTTAGAGAAGTATCTAGTTATTTTTTATTGTAGCTAAAAGAATAACATCCCTTCAACATATCCTGAATCTAGCCACCTCACAGTCATAATATATAAAATAGAAAATCCACCCTTTTCCTCAGGGGACTTTAAATCATCTTATGGACTCATTATTGTGCAGGATTGTTGCTCAGATATAATATTTTTGAGTTAGATTCAGTATTTCCTGAATTTCCATGTGTTTGGCATTAGTTTTTCCTGATTCTCCCATATGTTTTCTTTCTGTACATCCTCAAGTAACTTCAGAAATAACATATGCAATATGTTATTTGAGTACTTGCTTGTCAAAGTGATCTTAATGTTGCTCTCATAATTAATTGCTAATTTTACTTAATATGGAAATTGAAACTCAAATCATTGTTTTTTCATAATCTGGAAGGCTTCACAACATAATTTTTTAATATTTTGTGTTAATAATGAAAAGCCTGATGCCAATCTAATTGGTTCCCTTTGATGGTGGCCATCACTGGCCAAGATTTTATGATTTCCTCTTCAATCATGGTATTATAAAAGTTTTCAATAATTTTTTTTTAGAGTTTTTAAATTATTTATCTTGCTCAACATTTGGCTTGGCTTTCTGATCTGTCTACTTGAGTCATTTTTTTGGTTCTCTAAATTTTATGTTTTAAATATTTCTTCTGATGCATTTTGTTTGGTTTTTCTTTTTAAGAAGTTGAATGTGCTATTAGCATTTTTTGCCATTTTTGACTTTCTTTTACATTTTCTCTTCTTTTCGTTGAGCTTCCCTTGATATGTTGACTTTATCTTCCAATCTTTATTTAGAATTTAAAATTTTATCCATTATATTTGTCATATTGGATAATTTTTCTTTTCTCTGATAGTTATTTTTCATATCTCTTTTAAAACTTAATTGACTTAATATCACCTAACTTTATCCAAGAATGACAATTAGAATGTTTTAACATTTTTTTTCATAATTACCGTTTACTCCAAGGCTAGCTGCATTTTACTATTGGTGCTCTAAAAGAAAAACATATTTAACTTCTAATCCACCTCCCCAAAATAACCCTCATTCATCTCACTTTTTTTTTACAAACATATCATTAGACTATGTGATATTTAATTGCTTTATCGATTATTTTTATTATAATTGCATGATATTCTTAAAATTCAGTTTCTTTTTCCATGAAACGTACACATTTTTTTTTTTGATTTGAAAATCACTGCAGGTAGCTAAGATTACCTGTAATTTTCTTAGTCAATAAAATCTCACTCCTTTATGTAATCAAACATATACTACCTGTTGCACATGTTTTCAAGATTAAAGATAACTCATCCTCAAGTAAGAAGACTTGACAGCACTATTTGTCTTACACAGTTCACCCTAAATTTACCTGGCAATTGGAGCCACCATCTAAATTAGTTGGCTTTATTCATAGAAGAAATGAACTTCTCATATCTTTATGACAGAAGGTAGTTTTGCATTTTGGAGCAAGGCACTCAGAAAGTTAGCCTCCTAATCTTCCACCAAATCTGGGAGATAGAGGTGCTATCTTCCTTAATGTCTACATTTCTGAAGAGATGGTTCTCAGGTCCTTGAGAAGAACATTCCTGTGTCATAAAGATGATAAAAAGCCTATTTAGTTTTCAAAAGATATTTAGACATTTCAAACAGAAAAGAGAGTCCAGCAAGTTTTTTAAAATAAATGTTCTAAAAAAAAGAAGAGGGGTGGTATTTCTTTTCTTACCAACAGGGAGAATTAAGTCTTTTATTTTAAATTACTACAAAAATTGTAAGGAATATCATAAGTATTCCATACAATACTCATATGAAACTTTGTTTATATATTATCTTAAAGAGGTCTCCAAAAATTGTATAAATTTGAGGCAACTCACAAACTGGATCTATCATCAGGTTGTTCCATTGCTTCATTTTATTTAACAGCCCAAGTGATCATAGAGAATACATTTTAATAGGTGATTAAAGATAAAGCATAGTTTCTCTCTATTTTAATTTCTTTATTAAAACAAAGCCTTAAGCAAAAGATAATGTAATCTTTATAAAATAGCGACTAAAATATTAACCGGAACTGTTCTCTCAAGGTTTATCTCAGGATGTGTGAAAGCCAAAATAAAGAAAACAAATGGTTTAAATAGTATGGGAAGAAAAGCACTGATTAGAAATGAGAAGCCCTGTAAATGAAAATGGTAAGTTTAATGATTTTTGCCTTAGATGCTAAACCTTTTATAATGCATGTCATTAGAAAATGATTTAAATATCTGGTGAAGACACACAAGGGGGCAAATTCCAAAGGTAGTTTTGAACCCTTATTAAAAATGCAGTAAAATCGTAACTCCACATTACAATAGTAATTAACAATGGTTAAAGGCACCCTGAAGAGATGCAATTACTTTAAAAATAATTCTGCAATTTAAGATGTATAATAAATTTATTTTTTAATTAATTGATAATTTGTCAGTTAAATTAATGGGAACCCCCCCCCCCACTATAGGACAGTGAACATTTTTCATTCAGTTGAGAATATTATATTGCTATTTCTTGCAAATAATACTTAAGATGACCATCTTCCTCATTACAGCTAAATAAAATATTCTTAGAAAGTAGATGAGAATAAGGCCATTACTGTAGGGCATGTTCATTTATTGAGTCATTTAAATTTATAATAGTTCATAAGAGCAATAATAATTCTCTTTGAAACAAAATAATCATTTTCACATTTTTATAGTAAATTGACTATGGTTATTTTATAATGGGTTGGAAAGTCAGGAAATAGAAATTTATAACAAATACTAAACATAGTTCTATTCTAAGTGGCTTACCCCAATCTCTATTAACAGATTAGAAACATTTCATGATTGTTTAATGAAGGGTGGATTTCTATTAATCAAATCCTGCTTTAGACCAATTCCCATCATTAAAACAGAGACCTATTTTATCAAAAGTAAAAATGCCACTGGAAAATTTAAATGACAAAATTAAAGGTTAATTTAAATATGTATTAGAGAGAAAATGATAATTATACAGACATTTTAAAATCTCAATAGCAAAATCATTTACAAAATAAATCTCAGGGTAAGCATATGCTTCAAGATTTGAATTATTTACAGCAAGATTACTTATTTTTACTAATTTGAAAATTATAGAGCATGTAATCCCTAACACTTAAGTTTTTCACAAGTCACAAATTGTTTTGTTACTTCTAGCTTTGTACTATGAATGATACTGCTTTTTTTCTCTCCTCCTCTGTTACTTGACCTCACTGACCTCTTTTGAAACATCTTCACCTAGTAATATCAATAAAGTCTGCCACAGTATTACTGGAGAGAAAATTCTAAGATAAGAGTATGAAACATTTCAATTATTTGACAATGGAGGGAAGGTTGATGGTGTATGTTTACCTGAATCACACAGGAGAGCAGTGTGGTCTGTTGCTGATGAGAGAAATAAAAATAATAATAAATAATAATAATAATAATAAATATACCACAGACTATAAAAAACTACAATTTCTTAGTGTAAAAGGAATGATTATTTAAAACAAACTGAGTTAATTTTCTAATTGTTTAAAGATTTTTTTTTTAATCCATCATTTAAGTTCCTCAAGCAGATGGAAGTAGAGAGGTTCTGGATTACAAATCTTATTCTCTACTTCACCCAAAGTTTCTGAGACTTAGAAGGTATTCTTTTTAAAAATTTATTTATTTTTTTGCAGATATAGTCAAGTAGACAGAACAAAAGGAGGAAGTTTAAGGAATAAGAACATTATTTAATAAAAGTCTACTTAGTCAAGGGTGAGACCCATCCACCAATACAATGTCAGTTCTCAAACTTGGATCAAAACTGAAGGATATTCCAAACAAAATCTGAGCAGGTTATTTGTGGAGTTAAACAAACTGTTGTAAGACTTATATGAAAGTTCAAATTGTAAAGAAGAATCAAGACCTATTATAGAAGAAGAGATGAAAAGACTTATTCAATTACATATTAAGATACATATTGTAAAACTGTTTAGTCAAGAATGTGATATGGGCATACAAAGAATAAATAATAAATAAATTTTATTAGATACATAATAAACCAGTAAGATAGACTAAAGAGAAACCAGAAAGAGGTTTAGGGATATATAGACACTAGACTTGCAATAAACATCTTTACAGTGCAAAGGAAAATGAATAAACTAATAAAGGGGAATAACTTTATGGTATTTGTGTAGTGAAAAATGACCTAAACTGAGGAAAAAAAAAAAAGCAGAAATTGTAAGGCAAACGATTGATATACACTTTATAAAAACCAGAATCAAAATGACCTATAAATGAATGGAGTTATGACACCCCTTATTAGTAATCAAAGAAATAAAAATTAAATAATAATAATAATAATAATATATAATTAGATGCCCACAGGTATGGCTAATATTGAAAAGTCTAACTGTTGACAAGTATGTTGAACAAAATTAATTCTCATACACTGTTGTAGAGAAGTGTTAATTGGTACATTCATATTGGAAAAGTTTGGCATTATCTAGTGACAAAAACTCTGTCATTGACCAAACTTTAGTGAGGCTCTTCTGAGCCCTCTAACGGACTAGGTCTTGAACTTGACCTGCCTTTAGCAAGAATTCTACTAAATTGGTTTAGTGAGAACTCTCCAATCCTTGATATCTAACCACACTTTATATCTGATAATGTTCCTTATCCTCCACCCTTGATGTCAAAGTTTCTGGCTTGCCTTTACCAAAAGTCCTGTTAGGTCAGGTTAGTAAAAATCCCCTTCCCCTTTTTTTCATCAACTGACTCCTTCACTCCACTGCTTGCTATAAATCTCCACATGGCCTTTTGTATTCAGAGTTAAGTTCAGTCTCTCTTCCATACTGCAATATAGTTAACTTATATTACAGTTATTTCATATAAAGTTTCCTAACTTTCAAGTGTCGTGGTAATTTCTCTTCAACATTGGTCAGGTAAAAGATCTGCATATTGTATACCAAAAAAGACCTGAGGCTATAAAGCAAATTAAAAGTGTATGTGGGGGTCTTAAAGCAGGGGTCCGCAATCCCCAGAGTCACAGATCACAGCCAGCTAGGAACAGGGCCGTACAGCAGGAGATGAGTGGCTGGCAAGCAAGGGGAGCTTCATTTATATTCATTTATATAGCAGCCACTCCCTAGAGCTAGCATCACCACGTCAGCTGCACCTCAGATCATCAAGCATTAGATACTCCCAGAAGCACCAGCCCCTGGTCCCAAAAAGATCAGGGACCATTGCTCTAAAGCTGATCAGGGTTTGAGTGTCCTTTAAAGTTAGTATTTAGTTCTGAGATATATTATAACCTGGGGGTTGGGGAAATCCTGAAAACAATGAGCATACAAATTTTTAAAAATTATATGAAGTTTAAAAGAATATTTAAAATAGTTTAAAAACAGCCTGCTTATTTTAAAATATAATTTGAAATAATTAACAATAAATACAATAAAATATAGAGTATAAATTTGTATGTTGCTTTTAATATAGACTAAAAAAATCTCACATGTATACAAAGTAGTCTGTAAAAAAAAAGTCAACTTGAAAAGTTTAAAAAAATCACTCTCTCAACACCAAAAATGTTTATATTAATTTATTATTAGAACTAATGCTTTTAGTAACATTTATATTCAGATTTCAAACATTCGGAAATCATTCAAATTCTAGGTGTATATCTCACATCTATCACTAGATTCTTAGTGTCATACTGTCAAATTCAGAAAGGCAGTTCTTGAATTAAATACTCCAGTTCAAGCTTTAACATAGAAATGAAAGTTGATCTAACTTGACAGTTCTCTAGAAATAATCATTCTGACATGTCAAAGATGGAACATGCCTGAATCTCTACATTATTCAAAAATGTTGGAATCTAGGAAAAGGAACAGAAGTGACATAGAGTCCTACACCTGAGAATTAAATACTTCAAAAGCAAAAAATAGTATAATTCATATGGGCTTGGATTGGGCATGGAATTATACCTATTCAATATTTTTTTTCCCACCATTTTCTCATATTCATTCAACTTCCCAGATTTGAGAAGTTATTGGAAAAAATGGGTGAGGCAAACTTTTGGCATTTAACTTCCATAGTCAGTGATACCTTTTGATGTGAAGTTTTTGATAATTAGTAAATAACCAGTGGTACAGTACACTAGGAAATATTATCTTGTATCTAAGGTTTTGAATTAATTGTCCTTTTATATAATTTTGTATTTGTAATTTGATTCAAGATATTTTCAGTAACTGCTGATTAAGTTCTAGATGTCTATCTGCCTTGTTTGGTTATAGCAGAAATTGATTGGAACTATTAATTTTCCCCATTTTCCCCCTATTTACAATAGTGACAACTAAATTCATTTTGGAATTTGATCTTGTAACATATCAGCTCAAAGATTTTCACTTCTATCCACAAATGAAATTAATGATTTTTTTTCAACTACACCGTTTGAATTAAGACCTAATATGCAAGAATCACTGCTAGAGTTGACATGGTACTTCAGATATCTTTGCCCAACTGAGTCTTATATCTTCGTGATGAGTCCACCATAATGGCACTGCAGCCAGCCTATGAATAACAAACTAGCTGAGCTGACTCAGCTGGGTCATCTATTGCTCCCTGCTCACAGAGGAGAGCTGGAAATGATGGATAGCCCCATTAACTCTGCCTGACTAATACACACTTGGGGAACACCAAATTGGAAAACTTTTTTTTTTAAATCTTTTTGAGGCAAACTACAGGGATACAGTTGGTTCATTCTCTACTTCTTATAAGGACAATATTTGAAAATAAAAATAATATTTTATATCATAGAATAATATTTGATTTTTAATTACCACATTTTAGTCTAGACTGTCAAAATATTTTCTCAACATTAATAAAAAATATCTGTGAAAATTTTGACATTCAGTATTTCAATTCAAACATTAAATAATTTTAGCTTAAGTAGAATAGCAATTTTCATGATATTAATATGTACATATCTGGCATGTTATAGATTCCATTTTATAATGAAACAATATTTATATGAAGTTGTTTTATAGATCAGGGATTAAGGAAAGGATTACAAAAGAGTCACAACTGTTTCTTAATTTTTATTATTAAACATACAAAAGTACTATTATTTATTTTTAAGTCCAAAGAGAAATTAAAATTTGAAAATTAGACAATCTGATTCCTCGAGTTCTTTAGAATGAGTTTATTAAGGATTGAGTATTAATAAGTAAGCTTAAGAGAGCACAAGGTCATGCACTTTCCTCCATTTGCCAGTTTGAAAATGATTTATTTAAGAGTCAGATATCAGAAACTGATAAGCTTTCTGTGTGGCAATTCTTTCTCTTATTCAAACCTCCAACCCAATGTAAATTATTTAAATTTCTTCAGAAATTAAAACATTGTCATAGAAAATAAATCAAAGTACAAGGCACTTGTAAAAACTTTCAAATTCAGGGTTGTTTTATTAGATGCCATTGTATTATAATGAACATTTTCTCAAGGACCTATGATAACTCTATCTTGTCTTTCTTAATATATTCTTTCTCTTATATTTCCAACCTATCCTCCTGTATGAAAAAATAAATTTTTTCTTAAGTAATTTGAGGACTTATCTAAGGCATTGAGAATTCAGAGATGAATACTTTTATCATCTCTGAACTTAAGGGAGGAAGAAAAAAGTATTAATTTAAAATTTCAAAATGATATTTATTCAGCAGATATAATTGATTACCTACTATATTTCAAACATTAGACTTGGCACTTGCACTTGGTAGAGAAGAAAAGTAGATACAGTCTATGCCTTGCTGGAGTTTAGGATTTATGGAAGGAAACAGACATAAATTAAATAATGAAAAAATATAAAATGTCAAAGATGGTAAGAGCTGTGAAAACAGACATATGGCTAAGAAGATTTAGTAAACTGGGTCAGGAAATATTTTCATGAAGATAAAACAATTGAATTGATATGTGTGGGATGAGTGGGATTTACTGACTATAAGGTGAAGGAAATATGTCCTGAACAAAAGAAATATCATATGATAGGAGGAGACATGACATTCCTATGTGACTGGAACCCTGAGAAATTGAAGGAGAATGGTCTAAGATGAGGCTGGAGAGAACAGAATAAGACCTTAGACAATATGGTGTCATACACTTGAAAACTTGTTAAGAGAGTTGATCTGTTAAGCACTTTTACCACACACACAGAAGAAAAAATAAAAAAAAAATAAAAAACAAGGGGACACAAGAAATCTTTTGGAGGTGATGAGTATGTTTATTAGCTTATTATAGTGATGGTGTCATGGGTGTATGCATATGTCCAAATTCTTTAAAATGTATACATTATATACATACGATTGTTTTCTATATTAAAAGTACTTTAATAAAGCCAGAAAAAAAAGACAGCTCAAACGAGGTAGAACATATCAGTTCCAATTTACAAATATTAAGCTTTTTTAAGGTTACAGAGAGTAGGAAGATTTTAGTAATAGACTGACATGATTAGAATAGTAGGTTTTTAAAAATATTATTGGATTTGACGTATGAAGATAGGATAAAAAAAGACAATAAAGGAGCTATAGTCTAGGAAAAAAAGGTGGTGGATTAAATTACAGATTGAGAATGAGAGGGAGGAAAGAGAATGGAATTAAATGAAATTTGTCATGTAAAATCCATAGAACTTGGTGACAGATTTAAACAGGGAGTGCCTGAAAGATAGAGAGCGAAATCAAAGTTAACTTTCAAAGCGAACAAACAAAAATCCTTGAACAATAAAATTTGATGAGCTTTTGGGTTGGTGAACCTATGCACACCCACATGCTGGGAAGGTAGCACACCCCATTCCCTCAGGGATGGAAGCTCGTTGCACTCATGACCCCTTAAGGCCCTTCCTAGTCTCACCCTACGTACTGCTTCCTCTGGATGTTCATTTTTATCCTTTATTATAAAGTTGGTAAACACAAAAAGGAGAGTTAATTTTTAAGTTTCTGGCTTGTGGAATTGACTGAACACTAATTCTATTAATTAAAATAGAAATAATTGGAGAAAAGCCATGTTTAGGAGAGTGACAAGGAAAAAGGAAGATGATTAGTTACATTTCAGACTTGTTTGGTTCTTGGTAATTTTGAGTCATACAAGTGGCAATGTGGAGAAGGAAGTTTGTTATCTCACAGATTCGGCCTGGGACAATTTGATAAATATCCTAGAGGGCATAGAAGAAATTACCATAGGAGAGTACAGATTGAGAAGAAAGTCTATGAGTGAATTTGGGTACTTCCTATATGTAATGGCCGCATACAGAAGTATATACCTGCAAAAGAGATCAAGAATTTCTTGCCAAAAATAGACATTAGAAGAATAAGAGAAGTGAGATATCATAGTTGTAGAAGCCTATGGAAAGGGGATCTTTCAAGATAAAAGAGTGTCAAATAATATTGAATACTCTTCATACTATATGAGGAGAAAATATATGTGTATGAGCACAGTGACTGACAAAAATGGTCTCTAAAAGAGCATATTTAAATGATGATAAGAATGATTAAGGTAAGAGGCAAAGTTGAATTCCCAAAGGAGTAAAAGAATTAAGTTATAATATAGGGTTCTTGAGAGCATATGGATCTGAGCTGCAGGTACAGGTTAACCTCATAAAGGTCAAAGAACAAGTTCTCATTTTAACAAAAAGCAGAGAAAAAACAATGGGTGTGTTTGTATAGGATGTTTTATGTGGTGGCAGTAAATTTAGAGCATTCTTACCAGATACCATCTAAGTTCCCTGTGAAATGTGTCAAGTCCTCTTTGTGAAGCAAGTTGAAGGATATTCATTTGTTTGGGGGGAACAAGAAGATTCATAGGTTTAAATTGGATAAAGAATAGTTTATGTCACAGAGAATGGAAGAGTTAGTTTAGCAGATTAATGTAATAAATATAGTAATGAAAAGAGGTTGAGCAAAGGCCTGTGGGGACATACTAAGGGACAGAGTTAATTCATCTAAAAATTAGTGAAAGTCTCATAAAAATGATTTATGATCTGAGTATAGAAAGACAAATAGGAGATTATCAGATAAGGAAGGGAGAAACATTTTTAGTAAAAGAAGCATCATTTAGAGAAGCAAGCATAGGAATACCTTCAAGAATTTCGGTGTGGCTAGAGTCATCTATGTGCCATAATGATTTTGTCATACTTTCACCTAAGGCACGAGCTGGTCTGAGGCTCTGTTTTAATGCTCTGACAATGGCTGCTTTTTTTCTGCTACTGGTGGTTAATTTTTTCTCCTACAACAAAAAGAATCCAGGCAAAGATCAAAATTTAGCTGAGAGAATTAATGAGGAAAATGTAGCTACCATACTTTTCTTTCAGGCTGGATAATTTTACTCTCATTCCAAAAGACAAATTAAATCTGTTGCTCTTACAGAACAGTTAATAAGCTAACTGGACTTTCTCATGATTGTTCATAAAAATCAGTTCAAATCCAGAATAAAACATGTATTCTTTTGCATCATTTTTTGTTTGTTATTCTCATTTTTATGGGTATTTGTACTGTGAGTGATGACTTCTGAAGAGTTAAATTCAATCTATTTTAGCACTGCAGTTAATGACATTAGAAAATTGATATTAATTACTAAAGTGACTACTACTAATAATAAGCTAATATTCTCATATTTAATAACCAATGAAAGGATTAATGGCTATGCTTTAATTCATTCTTCTGCTATTAAGCTTAATGTTTTTATGTCAATTTTCATTGCTATGTTTATTATTTTTAAGAGTTTTAATGTATTAACAAAGTGCTTATGGGTATGTTTTTGAGCATGTATTTTGTGATTTGAATAAATGATTTTAAAAAACATAATTAAATGCTATCATAATTTATAGCATAAGTATTTCATTGTAGTGAACATTTATAGATATGTATTATGTTGGCATTGTGTATGTTCAAACATTGAATAACATGATACAAAATCTGAAATGTCATTAATTCCCTATCAAACTTTTGATGGAAGATGAATAATGAAATAACATTCACTGTATTAGTAACTGTAATATTTAAAATTCTTAAAACCATATAATTCCTAAGTATTTATAAGATTATCTTTTTGTCTTTCGATTTTCTAAGGATCTTGATTTTACTGCTGAGTTTTGTTCTTTTAATATGTTAGTGTATATCTTATTTAAATACATTTTCTATGTAGTGCATATCACTATCTATTTATGTATTTTTTTTAACTTAGAGTTTGTCTCTTTCCTTGTTCTGTACTATTTGTCTAGTAAACAAAAGAGAGCCTGGTTCAAAGTGGATACTTTATGAATAGATGAATATGTATGGTTAAATGTATAATTTGTCAATGACTTTTAATTATTCTAGGACCGGATTCCAAATTGTTCATTTTAAATTATTCTACATTGTCTTCCTCATAGCACTGTATTTTAGACAAGTTCTTTTCAAAATATTTTTCTGTAAGAGCCAAAAAAACCCTGAATTTTTAAATAACATAAAGATATACTTATTATGTATATTAGCTGGAACATTTGACTACACAAAAGAGACTAGGTTAAAATTGGCTTAAATCACAAGAATGCATATTATTTACTTAATTTCCAAATTTGATAACAAAGCTGTTGATTCTATGACTGAGAGGAATCACTAATTTCCCAATATATCACCTTTCTTCCACTGGATATTATGAACGTGTGGGTGATGTCCTTATCCACAGATTTCTGATAGCTGCTGCAACTCTAGCATCTTACCCAATCCTGTCTCTCTAAACAAGGAAAATGATGGCAAATTAAAAAAAAAAGAAAAAGAAAAAAGAAAAAAAGAGATAACAAAGTTTTCTTTGTGTAATTTTAAAATTAGAGTGTATAATAAAAGTAAATGTAATTTAATTTTTTACAATATTTATGCATGGGTACTCATGGTACATTTGAAAATGTTTCCTGGTTTCTTACTAATCAATTTGTTTCTTTTTGTTCCATGTACTTCAGGAGTTCATTTTTCTTTTTTTTCTCCTTCTCTCTCAGAATTATTTCATGGTTTTCTCAAATTTCATGCTTCTAAAAGTCCAAACCCAACTCAATAATTTTACAGATATGAGGAAGTCAGCAAACAGTTATTTTCAGTATCCACAGATGTCAAAATAAAAGCTTCTGTGTGCTACTGGTAAAATATTAATTTTAGAAGATATTTGAGCTCAATTTTGTTTTTACTTTTTAATCCTCTCCTAAGATATCAAGTTCTCCATAGATAACTTTTCCTTGGCCTTTTAAAAATATCTAAAATTTCCTAATATTACAAAAAAATAAAGTTTAGTCACTTAATGCCATTAGTTCTTAAGCCTAACTTTTTTATTTGTAATTTCCCAAAGATCTCTTTTTTTAAATTTATACTTTCAACTATTTCTACAGCCTCCCAGAAAACATATAATTCTCTATTGTATAGTTCAAACCATGGTCATCTCTGATTTCAACCAGATATGAATGCTTCAATTATTTTTTCAAATCAATAGCTTTGCTCACTCACTCATCAAACATTTACCATACATCAACCATGTGCCAGTTGCTAAGTTAGGGGCTAGTGATAAGTGAAATGCAATGCATTTTTCCTACTGGTTACTATATTTTCAAATATACAGACTTCCATTTTACCCTTTTTTGGGTATCTATACTCATAGTATTTTTATTTAGTGCCCTATTTTTGAGATTTGTTTGTATCTTTGCAGTTTCTGTTTGACTAAAAGGATTTTTAATTTATCTATGAGTTTTATTTTTTATGTCATCTATATTTATTTTCAGCAAAATATGCATGGCTTGTTTTGTCTTAAGCAATACATGTAGTACTATTATTTAAGTAGATTATATTTTCTAGTTTACATGTGGAAAAATTAATTTTTATAACTTCGTCAGCTGTGAGAATTAGCTTCAGATAACAACGTGAGTTTAGGTCAAAGTTGGATAATATTTTAACTTACAAAAAAATGGAATTTGCTCCACAAAAATCTAAATTTATATTTACATAGCATGTATTTCTCAGATAGACTGTTTTATATTATAGCATTAAACATATATTGCCATCTTGCAAACTGTTATAAGAGAGTTAATAAAATATGTGTGGTACAAAAGAATCATTTGAGTTTAAAGCTAAACACAGTTAAACTGATAGTTCAGACATTTTGCAATTGTCATTCAACACATCAAAGCAATAAAGTTCAGTAAATATAAAACATTCATACAAACATAAATGCACACACACAAATGTAATGTTAATATAACATTCTCTTGAAATACATCCAGTTCTTTAAGTCTGTTAGGCTTAAATTTAGAATCTAATGGTATCATTAAATAAATGACTTGGTCTTTTACCTGAATAGCACACTCTACTAATTAGTACCCCAAATTCCAGAATAGTACTATGCATGTTTTACTATTTCACTTTGAGTTAATTTGTAATGGAAACTTTGGGGAAAAAAATGCACTGATAATTAGAATCTATTAAATCTTTCATTTGTTGATGTATATATGTATGTATATATGTATGTATGTATGTATGTATGTATGTATGTATGTATGTATGTATTTATATGATAGAGACATAAGGGATGGGATGGAACGTATGGCAATAAATAAAATAATAATAAAAATTAAGCCAAATTCCACAGAGTGGTATCTCATTATAATAAATTATCTTATCAAAGACAGAAATATCATTTTTCTGAGTTTTCTATTTTAAAGTCCCACAGTATATATTAATAGTATAGAATAGACATAATTACTTGTGATCCTGCAGAGTAGATGGATAAATAAAAGAGCACAGCAATTTATATGAATAATGATAGATGTTTTACACATCTGATATGACTTGCTTCATTAATCTAGAATAAAATATATTCCCATTTCTTGTTTTTCCAAATAATCACTTTTGCCATTACCTGCCTTATTTCAAAATGTATGGTATTACCCTCAGCAGGGCCGTCACTATCCAATTGTTTAAAAAGAAAACAAACAAAACCTTGATAGAATTATTGATTCTAAAATGAAGATCTAATCTACCTTAATGCACCAAAAAGAGAGACATTTGTTGTCTCATTAATTAACTTCTGCTTTTATTTCCCTGTTCTATTGTATTGCGGTTGAGCATCATGTAATGATTGTTGCTTTGTCTACTACAGGTATGGTGTTGCTAGTTCATTTTCTTGAGAACATTGGAAACCATTCTTAGTCTGCAAAATTGGAATTCTCTTATTTCTTATATGCACAATCATTTTTTGCTAGAGCTCAGATACCATGAAGATGGCAGGTGCTTTGCTCAAGTTGTAGGATCAGTCAAACATTTTCCTTTAAACAATACTGTACCAAAATTACTTAAAATATTTTAAAAACTAATTTGCAAACCTAAATTTTTCCTGTCTTCAATAAAATTGTATTTCTTGCATTTCTATGCCTTTCTGGCTATAGACTTTGCATAGTGTTGCCAAAGTCCCATGTTTTTCTCCGGTTTTTAATATGAAAATATTTGGCAATTTCACCTCCTATTTCCCATAATATCATGGGCTCTATATGAAAAAATATCCACTATTTCCCAAAAGCATCTTTGCATTCCAAAAGGGTAGCAACTTTTGTGAAGATAATCAATGTTTCAAAAGTTATTATACTTTTACTTGCCAGGATTACCTGCACAAGTAAAAGAGCCATTCTAATGCTGCTGTATAACCTAAGAAGATTAATTAATAACAACAACAACAACAACAACAAGGAAGAGAAAGAAGAGAGAAGACAAATAACAACAGTCCTAATTAACCAGCAACTATATTTTCATTAATTATGTGACAAATGGAAAGAGAGACTATACTATATGCAAATCTCTCTTAAACACAGATGACATTTTGGCTTTACTGGTGTCTGTAAACGTAATTCAATCTATTAGACAAAATGCCTCTCATGTGATAAGTTTGGGAGGATGGAAGAATCTGAAGGAAAATGTATGCTAGATGCATCATGACTCTTACTATGGCATTCTTGCATTTTCTTTAAGAAATTTTGGAGTCACAAAAAATGTCAGAGAGTAAAATGAGTGTAGATACTTCTGTTGAAATGTCCCTTTGAAAGTTAGTCTTGAATTGGTAATGATTTTGCCATCCATAGCCCACTTTCTGGATCTTGAAGTGGACAGAACATAAAAATGGGAAATTTGCATGAGAATATTAAATCAGGAAATTTTGAAAAAATTCTGGGCAAATGCTTTAGGTTATAGAATTCGGGGCTATGGACTTCAGTTGTGAATTTTGCGCCCTGCTCAGACACAGGTATGGCTCAAATAGGACTTTAGCCAGCGCATGTTCAGTTTCCCAAAATTCTTCATAGGTTTATATTTATCCTGGAAGCATAGATGCTCTTTTATAGTTTGTTTTTCTATAGGGAAACTATTTTCCAATTAGTCTGCCTGGGGAAAGAGGGTTTTTAAAAAAAAATAATTTGTGTAAGACCCCTAGGTATTAACAGAAACCTAATTGATGTCTCTGTGATGATAGTAACAATCTCATAATTTTTTTTGGCTAAATTATTTATCTATGACTTTGGAAATTTGTCTCCTCTCCCCTCCAAAAATATATGTATGTATATATAAACAGTTGTGTTTGACATTTGAAATATTTCTATATGCCACTTATTGAATAAGAAAGAAAATAATAAAAATAGATCAGTTCAAGTATTATTTAGAGTATTAGCCATACCTAGACAAAGTCAAAGTGAAATACATATCTAAGGTATTCAACCAGTCAACTTAGAGATTTTCTGCATTAAATTTTTCATTGAGAGAGAAATAAAACAAAGCATTGCTGAGAGTTTACTCATTCTTCCATCCTTCATCTTCTATTGCTTGCTTAAACAATACTTACACTCCTGCTAGTTGGGCAACACATTCACTCTTGTTGCCAAAAAGACAGAACATCTAAAATCTGTTTTTAAGCAGTGTCACTTTTTCAAAGTAATAGGCACAACAAGAAGAAAAGAAACATCTGCTATCTGCAGATTTTTTTTTCTTTCCTTCCAACATCAATCTAGCAAGTCTTTGGCAAGCAGCTCCTTGCACTCTAAGTCACAGAAATGTCAAAAGGAGAGTAGAAATTAGAGTGGATACCTCTGTTGAAATGTCACTTTGAAAGTAAATAAAATCAATTGAAAAAAAGGCCATCTAAAAACAAGAAACTTAGTGGTAAGGAGATGAGTTGCACTAAATTCTTGGGTAGTTGAAGTAGCTACATACAGAAATGATACTTTTTTCTCAAAACTTGCATTATAGTTATTGTTTGAATAGTAAAAGATGATAGACATAAACAGAAATTTAAAATTCAGTGGCACTTACTGCCTTGAAATTGATTAAGACTACTTTCTATTGAGACTAAACTGGTATTTTAAATGAAAACATTTATTATATGTGAAAAACCTTAAGGCTTTTCTATTTATAAAATTGCCTTCAGAAATAAGTGTTAGGCATCAGAAGATTTCACTATGTGGTACATTTATAATTCAGAATTTCTGGGTTTTAATTTTTCAGTTTCATCTCTTGGCTCTGTTGACTGGGAGCTTGTTGTTTAAATTCCCAGTGCCCAAATTTCTGATCGGTAAATTTTGACAATAATAATACTTAACTGAACTTTTGTGACTTTAAAAACAAAACAATTAGAATTACTCCTAGCAAGCCTGAGTACTCAGGAATGTTGGCTTATCATTATTAGTTAAAGTATCTTAATGAGTTAATACCATTCCTTCCATCATAAATTTGTAAATAAAGAAGCAATTTCCTCTTCTGATTTTTATTTACTGCATTGCTGGTGTGACCAAAGGTGTTGATCCCTAAGGAAACAGTTAAGTATTGTATAAACATATTCCTTACAGAGATATCAGTAAACCTGTTAAAAATGAAATGGATTTTAGTATGACCCAAAACTTGGTGATTAAAACTTTTATGTAGTAAACGAATAAATAAATGTAGCAAAATTAAAGTCATTCTAATTGAGAGAAGAAATGATCAAGGAATCATTTTTGGATGATTTCACGAAGTGATACAGCACTTATTATCCAGAGCTAGTTCTGAAAACTCCAGCTCTCTAAAGAACCTCTGTCATGTTTGCTTATTTAATTTCCAGACTCATCACTACAGTTAACTCCCTTGTCTCCTTCAATCTCTCATTCACAGCAGATTTTGCATATTGTGGGTGAAATATCAAGAAACAGAATAACCTCAGATGATTTGTTTGGGAGTCTAAGGAAAAATTTATGTGGTCCTGTTTATCCAAGACCACTTTTTAAAAAAAAAAAATTGTTTAACTTTTAACTTTTTCTCTACATCTTCTGTTCCCTGCATTCCTTTTTGTCAGTTCTGAAACATGGCACAGGCCATATAAAAATGCAAAAGGTCTACGAAGTGTATCTTCTCCTTGGCAAGGACTCTGGTTTCCTCTATACTCAATATTTAAGTGGATACAAATAGACCCGAACCTTTAAAAACCAACATCTGTTCTTTAGGAGAATAGCCCCTTAAAAAAAAAAATACTCGAAGTAAGTTTTCCTTTGTATTTTGCTAAAATGAGATTCCTAGGGAAGTTCAATACTTGAGGGTGGCATTCCTGAAGCTGTAGTAAATCAGACTCGCGACAACGCTATATTCAAGTTTTCAGAACCACACGTGATTCATACCTTTTTTTTTATGGATAAAAACTTTCCAGCATTAATCTCCAGCCAGACAAACTTTGTTGAGGTATCCGAGAGTGGGTCATCTTACAGTCAACCAGATAAGTCAAAACGTAGCCACTGGCCGTTTCAGTCTATATTCCTCTTCGTCTCTTACTCTTATCCACATACACAGTATTTTCTTTGCGTAAAGAAGGGGCCGGAACGTCTCAACACAGGCGACTTCTGCTGCTGTTTTGATAAGATACTCCAGAGGAGTTTCATTTACTAAGTGTTTAATATCAGATCTAGGAGTTCGTGTGCTGAAACAGTACTGCCTTTATTGGGGAGACTTAAAGTCTGCTTTTTAGGACGATTATTTTTAGCTTCAACACATTTTATACTGTTAGAAAGACCATTATATATGATAGATCCAGAAAAATTTTATCTGTTAACATGCTACTGTTCAGGAAGCCTGCCTGATGAAGAGAGAGAAAAAGGGAAGGCGAAACTCCAGATCCTTTACTGAGTAATGTCTGAAGATAGGTAAGTAGCTCTTTGGCTGGCTAGACTATTGTCTGTTAATGTTCTGCTTTTTCTGTCTCACACATTGAGAAAGTTTAATTCCTTGATTCTGTAGTCTTTCCTCCTTGATCTAGATCTATTATTAGTACAAATACATGTCCTGAATCATTATTAAATTTATAATTGTAAAAAGTATTTTATTATTATAAAGATATCTTATTATAAATATGATAATAATTATAAATGATATAGTTATCACACATAATTATAATTTTCTTCTAATGTCATTTTATATTAAAGCACTACTACCCTCTAGGCATATCAGATTACATATGATTCTATAAAAATGCCTTGTAATTTTTATTACTTCTTTATTTGCACAGATTTCTTGATCTAAATTGCTCTTTACCTTTTCACTACTTTTGAAATCTTATTCATCCTTCAAAGCCCAGTTTAAATATAATTGCTTATATAGAGAGCTTTGCTTGATGCCCTTAATCAAATATATTTCTCTCCTTGTGTGACCATAGTATTTTATTGTACATTATAGTATTCTGCTCAGTTTGCTTTGTACTTTAAATATATGAGCAATATACTACTATATCACTTAATAAATGTTAATAAATTTTAATGATAAAATTAACACAGTAAGTAAGATTTTAAAATATTCAAAATTATGTGAAGAAAATAAGATGGTTCCGTAGTTACTTGTTAGAAAAAATGGAAGATATAAGCAAAATATATATCAATCAGAAACCCAGAGCTGGATTTGGAGTGGCACAGTGTTGGTTGGTGTTGTTTTGATTTAAAAATAATAGTATAAGGGTTAAATGAGGATTGAACGCTTTTCTGAATCATTTGTAGGAGAAGTTTTTACAAATAGTCCTGTCCCTAGGTGATGAAACTTCTTTGTAAAGCAGATATATTTGACCATTATAGATATATTAAATACCGAATTTAATGCATGCAGTTTTGAGATTTCATGTTCATCAAGCAACCATTTTATTGTGATTTGCCTTCCTGCAAAGGTTTCCTAGAGAGAAAAGAAATTTATCATGTCACTATTGAGTCTTGAGGTCTGTGTGGCAAGAATGTTCTATTGCAAAGAAATCCATTGATCTTCTGCTTGCACATCAGATTCAGGAATTTGGTTAACAATATTTTTTTGAATCTACAAAAGGCTAGAAAGCAGTGCGTGCATCTCAGCAAACTTACTGTGATTCTTCTTGAAGGTAAGCTGACAGTATTTAAATCCTGCAGAGAAGTTGTGATACTGATATTTAAGACTTCAATAATATTTATAATTTTATATTTTTAACATAATTAGTCTGACATTTCTTCCTTGGTTCTGTGTCTTACTTATGCTTGTTAAACCAGTGCCTAACACAAATCTTGATCTATAGTCCTTCGATAAATGTTTACTGAATTAGGTCTATGTGTCTGATATGCTCTGTTATTGTCAATTTTATCCTAGTCCTTGATGGTTAAGATATTCTCTCATTTATTGATTCAAAATATGTCATATGCCTTCCGTGTACTAGGTAAGCATTTACATGCATATGATTTTTAAATATCCCTATAGCTCCTCAGAAACAGGTAAACTTACCTAATGATCCATCCATAATATTTAGTTTTATTTGGTAAATCAGAAACTGATTTTCTTACAATGTCCTTCCTTATTTTTTACTAATAAAGACATTAAATTGTGTCTGTATACATAACAACACAACTGCATTTCTTAGCCTTCATATCAGCATTATTGAGCCATGTGACTAAATCATGCTAATGGAACTGAACAGGGAGTGCTGAGTTTAACTTCTAAGCTGAATCATTGAAGGGTAGGAGTATGTCTTTCGATGTCTCTCCTATCCTTTCTTATGGTTGAAATATAGATTTGATAAATGGAATGTTGGTTTCTCTTTGACTATGAAATGGAAGCAAAGTGTTGAGGGCCTCAAATTAATAAGATACGAGGATCTTGGATAACTAATATAATCAAACTACTGTTAATATAATCAAACCATTTCAGGAATGAGCTGGAAATTTAATTTTAACATATATTAGCTACTGCTCTTTGAACTTTATAATAGCAACTTATCCAGAACACTAATAGCTATAAAAATCATAATTAAAAGTTATAATTTGATAAAGATAGATAAATAGATGATGAATGAGTAGATGGATAGATGATTAGATAGACTGATAGATAATAGATGATAGATGATAGATAGATAGATGATAGATAGATAGATAGATAGATAGAGAAAGATAGATAGATAGATAGATAGATAGATCAAAATAAAATATTATCTTTTCAGATTAGCCTATGAAAATGATCTCATTCAACAATGATCTCATTTATCTCCTAATTTGTTATATTTCTTTTCTAGAAGAAACTAATTTTTTTTTGTTTATTGACATTTCATGTGCCCTATCCTCAAGTATGCACACTACTTCTAGCAAACAATCACAAGTATCTTGTGTATTCAGCCTCCTATTGCTTGAATGAATAGTCACTCGATTTGTCCCCAAGGATACATTTGACCTAATGCTAAAAGGAATTCCATTTTATCTTACACAACTACTTTGATTGTCTATATGATAGCCACAAATTCAAATTTGACCTATATATTACAGTGTCACAGTCATTTCATATATAGCCATTGCCTACATAAAATTCTAATTTTATGTAAAATAGCAGAACAGCAAAACACAGGAAGATTAGTAAGAATTAGATGATAAATTAATTTGGTCTTTCACCATGTATTGAGAGCTTACTATATATGTAAGTCCTTCTTCTGAAGAAATAAATTGCAAAGATTTTTTTTAATTATCTACTCTCCAAAAGTTCATATTTAAGTAAGGTAATAAATACACAACAATTGCAGTGCAATGAGTGCTTTAAAGAGGACACATACTGAGTATTAATGGGCTCATGAAAGAAGGACTTAACTCTGCCTATGGTCATGGAAGTTTCCCAGAGAGGTGACATTTTGTGAATGAACTGGGAAATCCTTTTGAATTCATTTAATATGCAAGAAGAAATCATTCTAGCAAAGGCACTGAGGTTTGGAAAATGTGACAAATTTGGCCAATGGCATGAAGTACAGCGTGGATGGAATAAGGGCATATGGCATGGTAAAAAAAAAAATGGTGAATCTTAAGTTGAATTCTTAATGGTGAATCTTTGTCAAGCATGCTTTAAAGTGTGCATTTGTGCTATAAGCAGGGAAACTATAGAATGTGAACATTTGGAGGATAGAAGGATCATGACATAATCAGATTAATGTTTTGGAAAGATTAGTCTAGCAGCAACATAGAGAGCAACATGAAAAATGGACCTAAGCAAGGACAAGGACAGGATTTTTGCTCAAAGATATGTTTTCTTGCTTTTGAGGTAATTCATTACGAAGGCTGGAGGGTAGAGTTACATGCAGTCATGTGCAGGGTTACATACAAGAATGTAGAAGCTTTTAAGATCATCTAGTTCTGTCATTTAATCAAGCTTAAATTCCTCATATATCATCCCCAACAAGTATTTATCTATTTGTTTAAAGATCAGGAAAGCCAGCAAATTAACTCAGTATGCTTCCGAGAAGCCTATTATATTTTTTAATCTTTGAACAATTATGACTTTTACTAAAACGTCATTGTAACCAAGGCCAGAATATTCATTCTGTCATTCCTTTCTTTTAACTTCTTTGATGATTAGTAGCCAATTTTCCCTTTCCATCCTCAGCATCCAAACCACCCAAAGAGTATGTGTTTATCCTCCTTGGCTCTCAATTTCTTCATATGTGTATATATATATATATACATGTATATATATATATGCTGCACAGAATGACTGTGTTGATTAGGGTTGACTTGTGATATTATAATAAAGAATATTCATTTAATAGAGTAAATAGAATTTTGTACCATCTTAAGAAATAGGTTAAGTAAATCCAGTGACCGAGGAGTTGCTTGCCTCCTATAGATAATGTACAACTTGAGTAATGTTTACACTTTCAAAACAAAAGAATAGTATCATATTTTTAGGGAAATATGGATAATAAAAGCCCAAAATAACTAAGGACAACAATTTAAAACCAATACTTTTAAGTTATTAAAAATGTCTTTAATTTGTGAATTTTTTATTAAAAATTTGCACAACAATGTGAAAAGTACTATTTGAGATATTACAACATATTTGTTTTATGTGAATACTTTTAATTGACAAGAGGCTAAAAGTAAAAACTAACAAACAAACAAACAAACAAAAAACCTAGTTCTGGAACCAAACATGAAAAATGACATATAAGTTGGTAATTTCTAAATTACCAATCTTAAAGGTATGAACTATGAGCTACAATATATAGTTATAGATATATATTAACAAGAAATTTAAAGAGATAGAAATTTATGTTTTCAGAAGTTTAAAGTATTCAAGGTAAAATATAAATGGTATAACACAAATGCAAATCCAATTCTTTCAATTTCAAACTCTATGCTTTTAAACAGTGTACTACATTTTCTGAGTTACTAGAAAGTAAAGAATCAATAATAGAAGTATTTTATTGCCTCTTTATTGGTTACAGATTTGCTTTCCAGGTATAGTCTTATTTTTACTGGGCAAAGGGAACTAGAACCCACGGCCTTCAACGTCGATCCTGCTTTTCCTGTACCTGAAAATGTTCTTATGTGACGGTGATATCAGTTTTCATTGGAAATAGTTATAAAGATTGCTTCATGAAATCTGTATTTGAGTTTACTGTTAACATAAAATGTTACCCAATATATTATTAATATCCTCAGTATATATAAATTTCCATTATTGAAATTTGTTGTGTGAAAAACAAAACCAGAAACATCACTTAAAGTGAATTCAGGAGGCTAGAAGAGAGAACTTTCACATACGTGTCACTCAACATACACTGCTGATCACAACGGGAGTGGTGGTACGTTGCACCCCCAACAGGAAGTGATACTACTTTACCACTTCAGCAGAAGAAAGATAACTTCTTGTCCAGCATCAGCTCAAACAGTGGGAGACTGCTGTAGTCAAGCCAAAGAAAAGTCTCTATACATTGGAGGAACTTCCAGTTTTCTCCAATAGACTCTTCATTTGCAAGTCTACACAAGAATGTTCCTTTCCTTTTTTTCTCTGGACTTCGGTGTGGTTTGCCATTTGCAATTCTTCGTTGTTCTAGAATAAGCCCATTCTGGCTATTTGTTTAAGGTCAACAGTTTCATGAAACATGTTTTTTAGATAGACTTTGATTCTGGAAAAAGTAATTATGTAGCAGGAACATGTATTGCTGTTCATTTGGTTATCAATAATCTCAATATTAAACCCGATTTTATTTGAGAAAATGATTGTGAAAATCTGCACATTTGTGCTCTTTTTAAATCTTTGTCTGATTTCTGTTTCTTAAAATTTTTATTTTAGTTATATAAAATAGTTATCCATGTAAAGTATGGGTTGAATAAGTTGTCATCTATATAAATACATACCTAAGTGAATATTTAAAGAGGAAGAAATCTGGACAAAGGAAATTGTGACATGTAAATTTAAAATTAATGTTCAATTGTAATTTTATATTTTCATAGAATTTTAAAATATTAGTATATCTAATAAAAAAAATCTTATGATCTTGAAAATATGCCTTGTAGTAACATATATATGATTAGGAAATGGTGGTCTCCATGGTAATTAAAATTACTTTAGGGTGTCATTTAAGAATAAAGTTTAATATAAAGTAAATGCATTCATATGAGTATAATTAAAAGCCTATCCACACAAGGAAAAGAAAAAAAAATGTAACTGAGAAATAAAGCCATGTAAACTGCAAATTTCTATATAAATTACTTGGCATCCAAGTTTTGTTAAATATTTAATGTTTCTAGAGTGGGTTCCTGCTCATACATCTGTCTTTTTGCTTTTCTCTTTAGAAAAAGTGGAGCAGATGGGGACAGCGAGACAATATAAAGATAATTCTTCTTCCTGAATGTGAATTCACTAAATATTTAGGATCTTGGCAGCAGCAGTTATGTGCCATATACAGAATGATAGCCCAATAATCTCACCATCTATGGATGACAGCTGTTTTATATATTGGCATATTTTTTTCAACCTTTTTATACTCACACATTGCAAACTCGAGGCATACATGTACCTGTGTGTGTGGACATATGTGCATTTATTTGTATATGTGTGTCTGTGTGTCTGTGTTTCCAGATTTTCTCAATTATCATTGTTGCAAATATTTTCTATATTTAATATTCTATTATATTAATATTCATAATTTAACTATAAATTTTTAAATATCCTTTTTTTTGCTATTTAACTCGGATTAATATTAATCTTTGTGGCATAGCTAATGATATTCTTAACATAAAAAGTTAATAATCACTTAACTGAGGCCATGATAATAACAATTTTAAGGTTCTTAACTTTTATCAAAATTTGAAGTGTATATGTGTGCATACATAAATAAAAGTAGAAAAACCAATATATCTCAGAAATAAGCACATTTTAGAAGCCCCTTTTTTAGATGGTAAAACTAAAATTGGTTGGATGACTATATATAACATTTAAATAGATCACTCCAATAATTTAATTAGTTCATCAGTAAATGAATGAAGATTTGAAAGTTTAAAGATAAAATGGACTCCAACATTAAACAAGCAATCACTGAGGTAAACTGCACTTACTTCAGAGGGATTTCTATTCCTATGGCTGAATCCAATTTCTTTAGATATAACTTGCTGATTTTAGAGACTAGGTGAAGCTATAATTTAAACATTTAAACAATCAAATATTAACTTGTATATTTAAAAATAATCAGAAAATGAAATAGTAATAAAGAACAGTGCTGGTTTAACCACAGTTATAATAATACATTTACTTGGGCACAAATAAAATAAATCCGGAGAATCTTCATTCTTGTTTATTCTACACGATCTAAGTAAAAGACATATCTGGTAGTTTCGAATATCTACTTATATAAAAATTTATTGTAAAATAGGTTTAAAAGTATCCATCAAGGAATAGATAATTCAAATGTTCTCAATACCCACAAATTCTATGAATCTCAGGTTTCAAACTCACCAAAAAAATCATATTATTTTACAGGTTCTTAAAAATGAAATATTGCTCCAGAAATAAAGGATTCTCTTTAAGAGCGTCAGGGATTGTTCTGATGCCCACATCTAAGTACATTTTTTGACCCTTAATAAACACTAAAATCCTCTTAATAAAAATGCTTAGACTCTAAAAAGGTATATTCTACCATTATAAATTAATTGTCTAATATAACTCAATCATTTGTACATGTGTACTGTTTGAAACAGGAATTCCAGACTAGAGACTTCCCTAGGAAATCTGGATCTCAAATTTCTGGACCTTCAAAATTCAGAGAATAGAGTTCTAACTTAAGGGCAAGCCTAAAACATGACACATAATTACCGAAATTACCGAAAGAAAAGTGTTCTGTAGTAGATAAGAGATAAGAGATGGATCTGGCTAGCCTAGAACAAATGGTACCTACCACCAAGAAAATATTTATTTTGATCCAGAATTACTTAAGCTACTTTTGATAAAACTTCACTGAATACAGGAACATTTTGGCGTTTATTACCCCATTCAATTCCCTCGCTTTAGAAACATCTCTATGTAAATGGTGTGCTGGGAAATACACTTTACTCTGCATTCACTCTCTGAAGTAGTCATTCATGATTTATTTGACCACTCTAGGGTTCAAGTTCTCTTATCTGAAAATGAGAATGCAAATCACTTTACAAATATAAAGCCTAGCATCAATGCTGCTTTTAAAAATCTCATGATTCATTAAAACACTTCATCGTCTCTGTACCCCAAACCTCTATTAGGTGCTTAAGTGCCACCAAAGCTTTATCAACAAGTACTCATACACCACTCACAGGAAACATTCGCACTGTGAAGGGCATGTGTTCACACAGTAAATGCCAAATGTACAGAGCTTTAAATAATTATGACTCACACTTAAAATAGATCCCATTGTCGGGTTCAGTTAAGTACTAATTTTGAATGTGCATTTAACATCTATGTACCTATTTTACCTGCAAAACTGACAGAATTGCTAAATAGTATTAGAAGACTTTTTTTCAACTAAAATTATTTTCACTGAGAGGTAGCTGTATAGGAAGCACATAATAAAAAGTGTAATTAAAAATGCAGGCATATAATTAACTATTAATTTTAATGCTGAAAATGCTATATATCATAGCTATCAGTGGATATATATGTGGTTGCTTTAATTAGTATGCTGAATATTTAAATTAAAGAAGGATCTTAGTCAAAAACACCTCCAGCAGTATAAAACCATTGCTAGAAGTCAATATAAAACTTAAAATTAAACTAATTAGACCATATGGAGTATGTAAGAAAAGATTGATTAAACCTTCTCAGATTTTAAATGCTGTCTCAAGACCAGCTTGAACTTTTTATGACTTTAATGCACACATAGTTCTAATTCACCTGTTAAGTTTTTCTGACTCCTAAACTAGCTGATTTTACTTTTAAGCTTATAGAGAACTAAAGTAAAAGAATTACTTAAACAATAAATCAATATGTTTCTATAGTTAATAAATTAGTTCTGGTGCTCTTTCCAAAGTCAGTATCTGCTAAGACAACACAGTGCATTAAAACTGTTTTTGTTTGTTTGTTTGTTTTGTTTTGTTTTGTTTTTCTGCTCTTTGAGCATGAAGAAGAGATTCAGTGAGCCTCATCCTTCTGCCATTTGAAGAAAGAGGGTCCACATATTACTAAGATACATCTCACAAGCTATTTACATTTCAGGCTTGCTGTTCATATAGAGAAAAAAAGAAGATTAAAATCAATTTACTGGTGATTGAGAAACGAGCATGTAAACCTCTTTTAAAAAATCTTGATTTTATGACTACTTAATAAATTGAATTTTCCAAAGTATGGACATGTGTGGGATATGAGGATGATACTTTTAAGATCTGGATTGTATAACACTTTTACCAATCATTTTGGTCCAACACAGAACATCTTATTACTAACAAATCCAGAATATCTGTTTGGGTCTGTATTAAAATTGGTTTTACATGATGCCATTGCTGCATTCCTTATCTATTTTTGTACATTTCTCACTATCATCCTGTTACCTGTAAAACAAAATTGTAATTTTGTAACATTTGAAATTGAATTGATAAATTGGGAAAATTAAAATTTTGAGAAAAAATATGTGAATAATTGCTGCATATTCTTAAATATGTGTCTGTTCCTTTTCAATTTGAATTCTCTTTTTAGAAATAATGCTATAGATAGACGGCCATTTTGGTTTTCAAATGTCCAACTTTTAAGAGGTTTAAGCAGTTAATTAAACTGACATTACAGAAGAAAACCTGATGAAAGCAGAAGACAAAAGTCCTGCAAAATACTAGATACTCAGAAAAATAAAACTTTATTTTAAAAAATAATTTTATTACATATGATTTTTCTAATATAAGTAATCATTGAGCTGTTTTTATTTGTTTGGGCTCCTTGATGTCTTATTCTTCTAGTGGATTGTAGAACCAACACAAGTACTTAAATTTACACTCCATGCTAGGGACTCTCAAACTTTTTCTCCCTTCATATTGTTTAGAAGAATTATATTTATACACTCTTGTCTGTGATATTTTCATTTATTAATGTTACTTTCAACAAAAGTGGGCATGAATTGCTATATAACTTAATAACTTCCACATTTCTCTTCTCATTTCCATATTTTAAAATAAATGTGTTAGAACTGGCTGAATCTTATCCCCTTTAAATCTTCATAAATATGTTTCCAGGACCAGTGTGGTACATCCCACCAGAGACTATTAAAAATGTAGCATCTAGTCTACGGCCATGCCACCCTGAACATGCCTAATCCCGTTTGCTCTCAGAAGCTAAGCAGGGTTGGGCCTGGTTAGTACTTGGATGGGAGACCACCTAGGAAGACCAGGTGTTGTAGGTGTTAAAAAAAAAAAAAGTAGCGTCAAAAAAAAGAAAAAGTAGCTTCAAGGCTCTTACTCAAATCTGCTTAATCGTTAGAGTTAAATACCAATGTTCCCTGGTCAACACAACTAAGTAGTATTTCAGGATCAAACGAGACAAAGAACGTTAAAGTGTTCCAAGGAAATATCTCTGGCTGCTTCGTACCTAAGATGTTCTTTATGTGTGGTAATAATCAGTACTCAGAGTTTCATGTGCCCCTCTTAAATACAACGAATGACTGCACTGTAAATGTAACATCATAAATGATAATAGGAGAATGGTTTACCTTTGTCCTGATGCTGAGCAGAAGAGCTACTTCTATTTGAGACAATCAACTCTACTGGGAACTTTTTAAAAACATTAAACAACGGCACTGAACAAATCACTTTTGCCATAGGTGAGTGTTTTTCAAAATATAGTAATGGCTTAATTATACAGGTAAAGTAGATTTTGAAAGATTGGTAAAGTCTCAGATGTTTGCAATATGTAATTTATTGTCCTCAATTGATGATTAAAATTGTCAGATATAATTGTGCCAAAATTAATCCATTTGAGAAACACAATCGAAGCTTGTCAAATATTAACTGAATTTCTCATCTCTTTGTATTCAATGTCCATTCTTCTCTTTGAGTAAAAGAAGTAGATTTTCATAAATTAAACAAGTATGCATTAATTATACAACATTGTTCTCTAAAGTCAGTATAAAGAAGGTGACTGAGTTGATGACAATAAAGGAGGCAACAAAATGAATTTCAGTTTCAAAATCCTCCATGATAGAATTCAGACTTACTTCCCCAGCTCTCTTTCATTCCCTGCCTGCTTCCTCACCTGGCACTTGCTATATTTTTAGAAGGACTAGACCCTTTCATGCCTCCCTGTTTTTGTCTATGCTAAATCCTGTGCTAAGAATATCCTCTTTCTGGCTTCTTTCTTCCCATCATTCAGTTTGGAAATCTCTATATTATTTTTTAAAACATAAATCAAATAAAATTCTCTCTGCAGCTTTTCTTGCAAGTCAAAGCCAATATCTACTATGCTGTAATATATATATACACACACCTTGGTATATTTTAGTATTATAGCATTTATCTGATATTGTAATAATACTTTACATGCCAGCTTCTCCCATGAGACCAGGCACTTTAGAATACAGACAACAGAGCATCCCTTCTACCACTCCATTAGCACAGGGCTCTCAACCATATAGTGTGCTCTCAACAATGACTTTTGAATGAAGGAATGAATTTTTCATTGATTAGGCATTGAGATAAAGCTCTCTATATAAACTTCCTTTTATTTTTTTATTGCATGTCTTGTAGCAATGACAATAGCAACAAAATCAACAGACATTTATTGAGGATTTGTCTAGTGCTAGGCACCATGCTAACAGCTTTACATTCATTATTTATCTCATTTAATGTTTAAAACAATCCTCTGAGGTGGATACAATTATTATCCTCTTTTTAAGATAAAGAAACTAAAAAAAGAGATTACACATTTAGTAAATGGTAGTGTCAAGATAAAAACTCAAGTCTCCTGATGCCAGCAGTTGCCATTTTAAAAAAATGCTAAAGCAATATTTTACATGATTGACATGAGAGCTAATAAAATGCTTTAGCCATTGGCATAAATGGCAAAACATCTGAAAATAATCCCCTATTAAATGCAAAAATAAATGACTCCTCATAAGAAAGTTTTCACTGCTTTCCTCTTTTCCCATCCTGCACTTCATTTATTAATGCATGTGGTTGTGATATAAAAAGGTTCCATTATTTACTCTGGCATTATTCTATTTATATATACCTATTTCACAACTATATAGTCTTAATTTATCAACCATCCTACCCTTAAATATTTTCTTCAATTAATGTATCCTATTTCCCTTCTAAGAACTTTGCATTTATTCTATAAAACCACAGAATACTAAATGATCGAAATACTTTTAATTTGAATAAAATAATTTTAGATAGTGCTAGTGCTTTAATGTCCTAATCTTTTATTTAAAGTTGACAAAAAATAGTATTGACTTTCTTGCACATATATATCCCTACACAGAAAAAAAATGTATTATATCTTACAATTTCCTTTTGTTTATATTAATACGTATGAAATTAGCTTATAACAACATTATGTTTGCAGTGTTTCTGAATTAACAGAAGTAAATTGAATTAAAATTTAACCATCCATAGAAATTATGACCGTGTTCACTTATATGGCATAGAGATTGACTTGAATAAAGAATGAAGACATATTTAAAGTAAAGAACATTTTGTATATTTTGACTGGTTTCTTGGTCATCCAAAAATATATCTTTTTAACCTAATTACCCTTCTGTTATACTGTATTTTATTTTTCATTCTCCCTGAAATTGGCTTTCTTTTTACACTACTGTTTTAACATTGTTTTTACTAATTCTATATTACCTTGTCTAAAATGGTTTATAATATTAGAGTCAAAATTGAATTTATCTTAGCTAATTATTTTGAAAGAATGCTAAAGACAAATTTTATATCCTTATTTAAGAGGATGTAAACTGGGGCCTCCCCATGGTCAAGCCCTAGTCTATTTCTTAAGATTTTTAAATTATTTTCATCTATCAAGCTTACATAGATTATATATACAAATATATTTAATATAATGATTTATTTAATATATTTATTTTAATATATAATAATTTATATTAATAACTAAATTTATTTGATATATTTAATTTAATATAATAAAATAATTATATATATATGTATATATATATATATATATATATATATATATATATATATATATACACACATACTACTTCAGATAAGACTATCCATGATATCAGCATTGTCTTGTCATTATGCTCTTGGGAGAGTTAAGAGTACATTCTTATAAGGCAATGTGGTCTGGGGTGTTCTTGGTTGGAAAGGAGATGAAAAACATCATGCCCTCCTCTTCACTAGTGTGAGAAATCTTGCTTCTCTATCCAGGCATTACAGAATGCATTTATTAATTCATCAGTAGTTTCATGGACATTGGCTAGGTACCCATGGTGTACCACACCCGATGCTAGATGCAACAGCTACCCAGACACATCCCCAATGGCCCTTGCCCTCAAGGAGTTTAATATCTAGTGGGAGAAAACTTAATCCTAGAGCAACTTCTTATAGGAAAGATAAAGTAAAAAAAAAAAAAAAAAAAGCTGAGGCCATTTTACTTAACCAAGAATTATTTAAACATCAGCATTTTGAACAATACCAAACAATTTCTACAAGATTAATTGTCTTATATTTACAGAGACATTATTTCTTTCATTGGTGAATGTAAAGCTTTGTGAAGAGTTATCTACAAGCAACTAATTTTGCTATGATTCAATAAATTCTGTAATGGAGCTAAGTGCCTGTATGGTTTTAATACATATAGACTAATTTTAATGCAACATTTACTGTGGAAAAAAACCCACCTAAATTGTATTTCTGCTAAGTTTAACCTTTATTGACTTTTTTACAGGCTATTTTCCAAATATCTTAAAAATGTTTTATAGAAAGATTTTAGTTTTAACTTTTATTTTTTTGCAATAATCAATTATTTCTCATCTCATGAGAGGAATATCTTTATTTAAAATTATATTGAGATAAAATGGAATTTTAACTTGTATTCAGAATGGGACAAGCCTGGTCTCATTTTAATACTATGTCTAATTATTTTCAAGTGTTTTTAGACTGTGAAAATGGAATCTGTCCATTCTGGCATGAATCCTCTTACATACAGGGTATGCGAAGCAAGCATCAGCATAGTAATCAAAATACATTCCTGCATGTGGCTCTATCAAATCATGTTTTTCTAAAATTTCCAGTAAAAACCAATAAGGAGGAAAAAAAAATCTTTTTAAATCACTTATCTTAAATATCAGAAAATATTCTCATGATTTATTCTAATATTGCTATGATATTTCTAGTTGTTTTGATTTGATTTGTTTCATTTTATTTAATTTTGGACTGTTCTATTTTCTCTACTGCCATTAAAAGTCATTTTCTTATTTGATATTTTTATGGATCAAACATTGGTTATTAATTTGAAAAAAAACAGAATTTAAAATTCAGTAGTCTTTATTTGTTCACTTTGTTCATATTCAAAATAAAGAGGATGAAAATACGTATTCTAAAGGAGGTGTGGAAATACATGAGGCAGAGGTGACAACATTCTGCAGTAGATTCTCTAACGTCTAGCCTCTTTAGGAATTAAGAACATGTTCTCCCAGATGGTGAGAATGCTGCCGGAAGACAGTTCTTAGCTGATAGTCCTCTTCAAAACTGCCTTGCCTGAATCATCCTCCTCAAATTCATGGGTGCCTTTCCAGACAGACTGAAGCCAATGCCAATGACTGATTCATGTGCAGCTGCAGCCACCTGCCCCCTTTGCTCCTACTCAGAACAACTCTAAATGTACTTCCCAACTTCAGAGCTCCGTGTGGGCCATCTGAGGTTGTCACTGAGACTACATCACCGCTCAACTCCAGCCTCTGTCCAATCCTGCTTTCCTCCCTTTTATTCTTCCAGTGTTAATCTTCATATCACATCCTAAAATTCCTCCTGCTTGCTTATCTCCTTCTCAGAGTCTGTTTATAGGAAAGTGCTGAGATAAGTCCTATCCAGAGAACTCTAAGAGAGGATCAATTGGCTTCAATCTTATCTGGGAAAATCGAATATAGTCTACGATTGAATGTCTTGATGAGAAAACACACCATTCTCTGCAAAAACGACATAACTGAAAATTTACTTACGCATGTAAATAAAGTTAGTTTTTCTCTTCCCTTACAGATTTTACTTAAATGATGAAAAATTGAATTACTTAGTAACTTTTGCCTAAAATGGCAATATAGGAGAAAAGTGACAATCATTTGAGAAACAATAGCCTGCTAGAGAAGATTAGTAGAATTCAGGTGCCTATAATAGGATAACCATATATCCACAGAATGATCCCTTCTTACACCGAGCAAAGCTATCACATTGTCCATGCTTCTTTCTTCTGCTCCTCTTTAAAAATATAACATTTATTATTTGTGTCTCTTTGATGTTTAATAAAAAAGAGAAGAAAATTAGAGCTAACTAGAATTACAGTTTGCAAATTTTAGAAAGTAATTTTAATAGATCTCATTTAGGTCCCTTATTTTAAAGATGAAAAATTAGATAAGTGGTAAAGAAAAGTTGTAGGGGAGGTATAAGTTGATATTTTTTTAATATTGTGCTACATAACACCAAAGGTTTTGTAGAGCAAATATGCATATTCGTACAAACTGCCTTCAATTATTATATTCTGCAGTTTGGTGGGGCAGATATGGATAAGTAAACAATTATGTAGCAGTTTAACAAGTTCTATAAGAGAAGTTCAAGTGTGCCTTTTAGAGTTGTAACTAAATCATATATAATCATAAAAATTATATATATGTACACACACTATATATATATACATATATATGTATATATACACACACACACATACACATACTCATACATATGAGTGTATGTGTGTGTTTTGTGTGTTGTATTTCAGCTTAAAATCCTATCACTTCTGTTATAAGCAAGTTTGGGTTTTAGCCTCGACCACATAGAACACACACTACTATCTAAAATTCTTGAATTGCATAACTGATAATAGAGCTCTCTACTATAGATAAATATATGCAGATATTTAATAACATGTTTTACTGCACATTTTAGGTGTTCTATATGTTTTTCTCAATGAGAATACAAACACTACTATTAATATTCCTAAAATATTAATAATAACGAACAATTTTATACTTGCAACAAGGCGTAGCAAGCCATGAAGTAAAGTTGATTAATGCCTTTCTGATGCCGATGGGAAACACGAAAGAAGTACATTAATCAGAACTACTGCATTGCTTGTCATGTTCTATTGCTTAAGGATTCTTCTTATTACTTTAGTCACTAAATTTTAAATGAGTTTAAATAACATTGCTTTAAATTAATTTACTCTCTAAGAAATCAATTCTATAGATATTAATTGTATATCTGAACATCGAAAATGTATTTGCCTCAGAGTTATATAACCATTTACAACTCAGACCATATTTACAGGCCTGTCGTCAGCCTATTACAAATCATGCAACCCACTTTTATTCAGAATATATCTCTGCTTGACAAGAATAGATTGTGTATATCATTGAAACCTCAGAGGGGGAGACACAGTTCATCTTCTCAATGACTAGCAAAGTGGCTTTGTAATGTGTCCATCTGCTCTGTAGACTTTAAACTCCAGCATCAGATGTGAAGATAATAACCTTATAAAGATTGTGTAAGCAGATCACACAATTGCTTAAGGTGAAATACCTTAATAAGTTCTGTTTATGTTTATAGATTTGTTGTAGAGTTGTGTTTATGCATACATACATACATATATACATACATACATACATACACACATACATTCATACAGTCTGTTTTTCTGACTAAACTTTTACTATCCATACATCCATACTATCCTAAACAAGCCAAACAAAAGGGCTTTTGACTCTAGAAAAGGCAAAAAAAAAAAAAAAAAAAAAAAAAGAATGCTGAAAGAACAACAACAAAAAAAACCAAAACAAAACAAAAAACTTTTATTATCCCTTCATCCTGAAGCTAGTCGAAGAAATGTCCTGATAAGCCCATCTCCATGCTTTACTAATAACCCTTAGGGTGTGCACATTATCATGTATAACTTAACAGATATTTGGTTTTACAAAGCAGAGATCTTCAAACATTAATTTCTTGCTTTATTTTATTACAAAATCCCATAAGTAAATTTAAGGGTGCATGGGAATATATGTATGTTTATTCACTTTATGAGTCATTCACACATAATTATATTAATCTGTATACCAATATTGTAAAGTCTTTTTATTTTTAGATATGAGTAAATAGAAATTGAAATTCCAGAATTTTCTCTGTACAGTAGACCCTCTTATCCAAGGAGATATGTTCCAAGACCTTCAGTGGATGCTTGATATATCACAGACAGTACCAAACCCTATGTGATATTATGTTTTTCCTACACATATCTGCACACTTATATATATTTGCTATACATACACACCTTTCTCTCTAACTTTAAATCTGCAGCTCTGTGGCAGCAGTTTCGTCACTGGCAGATGCAGCCTCCCAGTAACTGTTACATTTTTCAGTTCAAACCTATTCCTTATTTGCTCTAAATGGCTTGGTGTCGCTCGTTTCAGAAGATCCCTTGCTGAATTTTTTTTTAAGCCTCATGCTTTCTGGAGCAACATGTTACCAAAACCAGAACACGTTTTGTCTGTGTCTTCCACCCACAAGTTTAATGCCTTTTCCATCTTAACTTAGCACTTGTCGTGTACTTGGGCTGTAATTTTTGCAATTTGACATGCGACAGAAAAAGTAGCATGATTTTTTTTTCTTTACAATTTCACGACTAGAAGATTTGTTCTTGTCGTAGATCTTAATAACCTCAGCATATGATTATTTTTTCTTTCCTTCTTGAGAACGTTCACCTTTTCACACTTTACAGCTTCTCTTTCACATATTCACATTGCCGGAGTCATGACTCTTGTGCTTTGGGGCCATTGTTTAATAAAATAAGGGTTTTTTGAACACGGCACTGAGATACAAGGACAGTCTATCTGATAACCTACTAAGTGACCAAGGGCAGGCAGCATATACAGTGTGGAAACGCTGAACGAAGGGATGGTTCACATCCCAGGCAGTACAGAGCAGGAGGCGTGGGAGGGTGCAAGATTTCATCACACCACATAGAACGGTGCGCAATTTAAAACATATGAATAGTTTATTTCTGGAATTTTCCACTTAATATTTTCAAACCCTAATTGTAACTAAAACCATGGGAAGTGAAACCGCAGAAAAGTGTGTGAGGGGAGCGTAATGTATATCAAATTTTATCTTGTACACTCACTAGGCACTGGTATGCTGTTATTTGGGATGGGGCAAATTATCCTTTTACAGACAGACAGTCCTGTAAATTAGCACCCTTGTCTCCCACTAAATCCCAGTAGTTGTCCCTCCTAGTCACTAAGACAACCAAAAACATCTCAGTGTCTTCGTGCTCCTTAGGTTAGCAGTACTCCTCCTGCTGAGATGCAGTCACTGATCCAGAAGCTTAGAGAAGAGGCTGGTCCTGGCAGTCTGACCACACTTGGCTGGTTGCTATTTTCCCAGCCATTAGGTAGTCAGTTGATGGGATTTTTCCAATTATAAGATTCACATTCTCCTTCAAGTCCAGCATTCCTCAAAATTTCGGCACATTGCTGCATTCACTAATGTAATCTATAAATTCAAAAAGAGTTGAAGAGGGGATTTTAAGCAAGGAATGTAAAATGTTGATTTTAAAAATTGCAAAATAGATAAAATTCCCAGTAAAATAGGATACTCTTCATTTTACAATTTGTTGTAATGGATTATATAGGAACACCAACTTCATTTCCAGTATTATAGGTAAATTAATTCTTTTCATAAGCTTACCTTTCTTTGCCTTAGGGGCGGCTTGATAAAGCGACTTTGTTGCAGCCCACAGTCAGATCCAAAAACATAATATGGTCCAAATTCTAGGTAAATAACATGCAAACTTTACAACTATGTTTATAAAACATTTTCTCGTTTAATGTGAACAAAATCTAAATAACAATTACAATTGCTTTTCAATGTAGACAGGAACCACATATATACACAATTATCCTGCATAAATAAGTAATTTTTAAAACCAATATATTTTCAGGCTTAAAAAGTGATTATATTTTATAAAGTAGTTCCCTATGATGCAATTCGTTTAAACTACTCTTGTACATATTTCTTGTTGCAAATGAGATTTCACTGGTTTGTAAAGGAGAAAAAAGAGATGATGATAAGATTTCTAAACTTGTGGCTAAGTATTATTTTCAAAATATATCTCTACAGTTGAGGTTTATCACTAATTTCCATAATTGGTATTTTATCTAGAATGCCACAACTTTTTAAATATATATATATAATATAGATGATTAACTAGTCCTTACTCTCAGCTGATTACTTCTATCCTCTGAGAAGCCTCATGATATAATGGATAAAATGTCAAGAATAATTAGAAATAGTGATAGTGGCAACTATGCTATCAAACATCATACACCTTGGACTGATTCTTTTATGTCATGCTTTTGAAGGGGATATTTACATGATTTAAAATTCTCCCAGGCTTTAATTGTTCCTGATGCAAAAATAATAAGATTCTGAAAAACGAAAACAGATTGCCTTTATTGTCATGTGTACGGTGAACAAAACTTGAATTTATATATTCATTTTTTATTTAAGGTGGTAAAATCAATTAAGCCCCAAGAACCCACACTTTACAATATCTCAGTGTAATAATTTAGTATCTTTCACATGATATTTTGAAAGCTAATGGAACTATTTATCATGCTGTATGAAGTCAGCAAAAATAATGTTTTATTTTGTTTTGTCTGAGATTTGATGCATTTATCTTTAATAATACCAATATATACATTCTTAATCCTTAGGTGACCTACTATGTACTCAACCAATATCTTCTCCAATAGTGGTTTCTTAGGGTGATTTAGCTGAAGAGAGAAAAGCAATGTGTATTCTTATGTTATCATATTTAGTCTAAATCACAAAATATCACTTCTGTCAAATTACACAGAAACCATTTATACTAATCCTGTCATACACTGCTGACCATGCAGAAACTGATAACTGTTTTCATTTCAAACTGAAAAATAATTTGTAAATGTAAATGCATTTTATAAAACACATAGATCAGATCTCATATTACCTAGTATAACACTTTTATCTGTACTTTCCTACAGTTTTTAAAGTGTTTACTTTGTTGTATTACTAAGACAGCATCTTCTTTTTTCCACTCATTGGTTCTGTGAGGTAATGCAAAGATTTATGTCTAATATTATGGATAAAAGTTGCGAGCCACTGTGGTTAAATGATGTATCCAAGATCACACAATTTGGAAATAAATATTATTAAAAATAGAAGCCATTCTTTCTAAAATTTGTTTATATTATCCAAACCCTGTTTTAACTCCTCTAACATCACATTGTTTGTAAAAGAAAGCCAGATTGATAATATTTTCAAATTTTATTACAAATTAAAATTGTAAAAAGCATTTCTTAAAATATAAATATTTAATTTCATAAAGTAAGTATCTAAGTTCTACTAAATGAAATGAAATGAAATTGACAACTCCAGTCTTAAGAGGATCTAGTTATATAATACAGAAAATGTTGAAGCTTAGAGAAAAGATATTCAATTCTCATATATAAACTTCACTCCCAAAGACTTAAATATATCAACCAAATTCAAGTAGTGTTGAACTTATGAAGTCAATATTCACTTTCTCATGTAGAAAAGAGCAAGAAATACAAAAAGAAAATAATACATAAGATGACTTTTTATGGGTTTTTTGGATTTCTCAGATTGTCAATAAAAAATGAAAAAGACACAGGAAATCTTACGTAAAGGGATGATATTCAATGATGCTTACTCCTGGGATCACACTTTAGAGAATTATAAGGAGAGTGGCTCCTAGGAATGTATAATATCCCTGAAGATAAAGTAATTCTCTGTTACCATCTAAATCTATGCTAATCAAGTAAAGAGAGAAGTGAGCCTGGAAGGAGGAGAATCTAATGCCTCATTTAATGAGGAACTCTATAGTCTTCCCAGTTGGGCTATTTCATGAAGTATAAAAGAAAGGTTGATATTGGATTAAGTCTAATGCCAGGAAATGGGTTAACAAGATAACTAAAATCCTTAAGGACTCCAAATCCTTAAGGAGCATTTAAGCATTCACAGGAGTAGAAGACTACTACAGATCCCTTTCCACTTTAAGTATGGAAAACAATTCACATCACCACACTCAAATGCCACATGTTACTGCCCAAGTGACATGTGCTTATGATCTGGTAGTTAAAAATCTCTGAGGATAAAATCTTTACCTCTCCTGGGTATGAATGCTTCCTTGACTTTGCCAATTTAAGAAATAAATAAAGCTGAAAATTACTCCAGTGATCCTAACAGATGCCACAGGTACCTGTAGCAAATGTTTCTAATGGTTAATGATTCTAAATCAGAAATGCTTAAAAGGCCTGCTTTCTACTCCCTTAAATAATATTAAATATTTTTATATTTTTTAAATAATTATTTGACTGATTAATATTTATGACTTTACATAGAAGCAAGACTGATGCTGCAGTTGGAAAGTTAATAATTTACAAAGACTGCTTTGTAGTCTAATGGCAGCACTTGACTTTTGCTACTGCTTGAGGGCCTGCAACTTTGATGTTTCTGTCTTAAATTAAGAGAAAAAGTCAGGTATCAGCTCTTGTTCACTTAACTTTTCTGAGGGTTTTTTTTAACTGAGTTCCATGAAGCCATAATGTCTTTTAACAAGAGTATCGATTGTAAAATAAAGCCTCATTCCATTAGCTTCTTAGAAGAAGCCCAGATAGAGGTGTTTTAAAAGTTTGAGTAACGTTACTTGTTTGCCGAATATAAATGTACTGTTAACTCTCTGGAGCACATAAAAGGAAAATTTTTAGAGGGGTTTGCTATGTAAGCAAATCTTTTCTGCCTCCCCAATTAAAAATAAACAAAGAAAAGCCATGCCATTTACTTTCCACGGAATGTGAGTGTGTTTAATCTCTAGACTCCTAGATTTTACTTACTAGCTGGACAACAACTGTGTAAAATGAACAGTATTGCCTGTTTCTCTGAGACCTAGGGAATAACAGGAAATGCTTATTAAAGTAACCACCAATGCCAGTTGCCCATTCCCACAGTCCAGTGAAGCTGGCAAACCAAACCTCAGCAAGTCGAACCCTTGCATACTTAGTGTACTTAGCAAAAACTCTGAGGATCTCCTTATCCAGTGGACATTATCTTTAGTTAGTCATTGTCGCTGCAGTTGGTTATTCCCAAATTCCAAGTATAGTAATAGAATTCAGTAACCTTGTCGTTTTTTTCTTATAATAAAGCATATAGCTAAACATAAACTTTGAACAATGTCAAATGATAACTGAAAAATGTCATCAAACAATTCAAAAAAGGACAAGTTCCTTTTTTGAAATAAGAAACACTAATATATGGGAAACGTGACTTCTGATATCCAAGCAAAAGTAAACTAATTCAAAAGTATTGAACTCGTTAGCTGCTGATTTAAATTTAACAGCCTGCATGAGGACTCAACCACATACAAAGAGAGAAAACATGGCAATGGAATGATTCTGATAGCAGGAAGAACAGAAATCTGAATCTAAGCTACTAACTTACTAGTAACCAAACAGTAACTAATCAGGTTTATGTGATTTGGTAAAATCTTGAAAGACCCACATAATTTTTAATTAGTCAAAAAACTTGTTTTCAGTATCTTTTCTGGTGTCTGGTGGGAATTCTAAAAATAAATGAGATGGTACTTTAATTTTGACCCAATGATTCATCTGATCATAATATACAGGCAATAAGTAATAAAAATTTATTAAGAGAATGCTTTTTTAATTTCCATACTAAAACACAACTATATAATGATAAGTATATAAATGATTCAATGCAACATAAGACACTGCTTTTGTGTTACCATGTGAACATTTTGCTGAAAAATTTGTTAAATACTTTAAAATCTATGAGGTTCCATATGTTTGATTAATTCTGAAAATTTTTGAACATGTTAATATGTTGTTTTTCTAATTGGTCTCTTTCAAGCAGAATTTAACATTAGTTCTTTATTTCCCATTTTAAAGCATTTTTCTCCAGCCTAAATAAGCCATATCCTGAAATAACCTATATATATAATATGCTTCCAGAAAATACGTTATCTAATACCTTAGGCCTTCCTTGCATTTTTCCTTAGCTCTTTTTACAAATCATATTTTTCTTTTTTTGCAAAAGCATTTCAGGCAAATTTTTCTAAACTCTGTCTGTGAGATACTAATATTCTGTCAAATTTACTTTTTCTTTCTTCTTACAGCTTCTGAGTTATATGATTAAACTCAGATTAAAATCAATCTATGTGTCTATGTATCTATCTATGTATCCATGTATCTATCTATCTATCTATCTATCTATCAACTATCTAATCTATTACCTTCTATCTCTGTGTGTATAGATTTTGTTCATTGGTATTTATTTTCATCTTAGCATATTCTTATACTAATCCAGGAACTTCTAAAGACTTTTCTTTACTACTTGACACTCCTTTATTGACTTGACCTACAGAGGATCAGTAAATACCCAGGGATGAGCCTTAGGGTCTTCAATATATGATGGGAATTAAAGAAGATATGGAGGTGGTTAGTAATGAGAAAAATACTGTTGAGAAACTCACCAGCAGTATGAGTAAGTACGAATATGTGGAGAAAAGATACTGGAGAAAATAATCACCTTATTAATTAGTTTTTCTCAGATCATTCAGTCTCATGATTTTCTAGGAAATTAAGCTGATCAAAGGCTCATAAATCATATAGACCTTGTCATTTCTACCATTGCTCTAATGCAAAAATACTTTTAAAATAACATTTTAGTAGGTATTTTCAAAATTATTTTGTCGTATTTTTCTATTGCCATTCAAATAAAAATAAAATTACTAAATTGAAGTTTTATACTAACTGCACAAAATTTCTTCTTCATGGCCACGAAGAGTCCTGTGCTTTCACTGTGTCAGATTGACATTTAAGAAGCACAGATTATACCTCTAGAAAAGTGCACAACAATTTACCCTAAAGATTATGTTTTTACAAGCAAAGAAATTTTAGATAATTACATAATTCAAGCTGGGTGGGTTTGAAGTTCCAGTATGCAAATTGTATAATAAATAGTATAATGCTTTAACAGAGCACTGCCGAGGTGTCTGAAATTTTATTTCTTGCCTTAGCTCTAATTACATGTGGGAAGTCAAACTAGTCACATTTTCACTTGGTCTTAGTTTCCTCATCTGTAAAATGTGGGACTTGGCTTAAATTATGCCAATGCTTCCTTCTTTTAATACTCTATGTTTATTCAATTCTCACTTCACTTTAGCTGCCATTATATAATCTTCAGATTTCTGACTTTTTTCTTGTTTTTTTTCTATTTGAAAGTTTTTACAAATATACAGGATGCTAAGAGGTTTACCAAATTTATTCTGTATTCAAAAATATAGTTTAAAGACATTATCTTTGGACAAAATTTTCAGTTAAAAGTATATATAAAAAGTTAAAAAAATAATTTAAATATTCATGTAAATTGATTTGTTTAAAGGACAGAATAAAGGCAATACTCTCTTGATAGAATACAGCTTTGAGGACTAAACATGAACTGATTTTTAAGTGGATGAAATGAGAAAGCAATTTTTAAACAAGGGTAATCTATACATTTGGTGTTTCAGTTGTGAGAAGTAAATGCTCATTCTAATGCATTTAAGCAAGCAGTATTAATGATTAATGACATTTTTGATCCTGTAACTAGACCTACAAGTTCTTGAATAATTAAAAAGTTACTCAATGCTGCATAGGGTATCCATCTCCTAAGAATGTGTGTGTGTGTGTGTGTGTGTGTGTACAAGCTGTTAATTTTAAAATGTGAGGGAGAGCCTTTGGAGTTGAAGTAATAATATCTATTAAAATTTACAATTTTTTTGTTTCTTGTTTTTAATGTTAAAATGCTTATAAGATAGTTATAAAAGAAAGAATTGTGATCTAATAGCATAAATGACTAATAAATTTTTCTTGATTATGTCTTCTATGAAAATAATAAATAGCTTTTGAAGAAGTATTAAATTGTAGATATTTTGCTGAATTTTTAAAATAATGTGAAATAGAAGATATCTAAGATCAAAAAAGTCACACTTTTTCATATTACTTAGTGTATGTTAGATTGAGAGAAAAATATTTTAATAGGCCAGTTTCTTAAGGCATTACTTGTATGTTTAGTGGATATACAAAATTTTTGACATAAAATGAATAAATAAGTGTTAGTCTAAAAGTCATCACCATGTCATCCTAAATGTTTTACAGATAATCTCATTTTATATATTTCATCTCATATTCTAATTTCAGGTTGAGCTCTTTAAAAATAATAAAGAACCTATGATAATAGAATTATGGAGATTAGATTTGAATAAAACCTTCAAGAATATTTAGCTTGATTTCCTTATTTAAAAACAAGGAAACTGAAGCTCATACAGGTTAAAATATTCAACAATTCCCTCTAGGTCTGCAACACTCCACTCTAGGTGTAGCCTGCGTTTTGAAGTTACTCATGTAATAAAAAAAAAAAAACAGCTCTGTGATCTAAGGTAGTGACTGGAGAGCCTAGAAATGTTGCCTTTGAAATGTATCACACACAGTTTCTTATGTGGTAGAAAAGTGGAGGGCATGTAAATATTTAAGGTGCCATTGAATTCAGCTATAAATTATTCTCATTTCATTACTATGTAAAAAAATGAAAGAAATGTTATAATAACAATACACAAATTAGTGATAAATATATTTTAAAACTAACATTATACTTCTTTGTAATTTCGATATTATTTTCAATACAGTCTAGTTTGCTTATATGTATGTATATTTAGTGTCATAATGCCTACCTGTTTCATTAGGCTAATAATATTATACACTAACACACATTCATGCAATATAGATAGATATACGTACTGCAGTGCAGTTACAATACTGTAAATGTTTCACTCCTTTGGGAGTCAGAAGCCTTTGAAGTTAAGTTGCAGGACATTTATAGTGTCCTAATTTCTAATAAAGAAAATTCGATAGATCAAATGTTTCAAGCTTATCAACAAAAATCAAATTCTGAAGTATTAGAATTAGAATTATTTTCATTTAAAAATATTTTTGAATATGAATTATGGGCCAGTCACTAGAAATATGATGGTAAACAAGTTAAATATATCCTCTGTCTTGTAAACATGAAGAGAAGAGGATAAAATAATTTCAAATAATACATTTGCTATGGAAAAATAAGTGTCACAGTAGGTTCAAGTACAAATTAAATCAATTTATATGGAATTGTGTTTTTAGATTATTTTATTTTTAATTTATATGTATTAAAAATGCATACATTTTGAATATGTAGTTTTATGAGTTTTGACAAACATATACAGCCAGGTAACCACTATCCCAAGCACTATATTTCTATCACCTAAAAAGTTTTCTTATGCCTTTTCTCAGGCAGTCTTCTTCCAAAGCTTTGCCTAAGCAACTATGGCTCTGATTTAAACACTATTGATTCATTTTGCCTGTTATAATAGAATCATACTTAGGTCTTTTGGTTGTCATCACAAATGTGCGAGCTTAAATTCTTAGACTAAAAAAAGAATACAGGTAATATATCAAGTTAGGCCTTTGAAGAGTGTTATAATAAACATTACTGTTAAATCTGGAATTACTATTCATTACCTTCCATCAACATTTTGTTGCTTTTCTGTGCTGCAGTTTTTATATTAGTTTTAACTACATTTGTGAATTTTATGTGCAGAATACTCACAATGTTAAGAACATTAACTTTATCACTTGCTATGATATTTTAAGAACAGAAATATCTTGTCCTGTGGAGCTGTAGCCCCGCCCAGCCACCTGCAGCTTGTACACAAATCCCTGTCTAGGCTCAGCTCCTCCCCCAACCACAGTCATATCACAAAACCACACAGAGCATTCGCACAGTGTAATATTCCTAACCCACATTGCTAGGGTTTTAACCACAGATACTTCGGGGCCTTAAAGGTTTGAGACTTTGGTCTTTAACCTCCCTTCTCAATGTATACCTCTTTCTGCATCATAAACCTTTAAGCTGGTACTAGCAGAATAGCTGAAAAGAGGACAGAATTAAAATACATATTTAAACCACAGTATATGGGACTCCAAAAGAGTAAAAAGTGAAAGGAATAAAAAGAGAAAATATTTACTCCAATAAAGATGTTATTACACAATGAAAAAAAAAACCAGACATATCTTTGTGTTTCTTAAATAACTACTCTGTATTCATTTTAAGAACTTTGTAGATTTTGTGAATAACTAGGTTTCTCTTCTCACGTTCATCAATTAATGTCAAAATTCTGGCCCACTCTTGGCAAATACATAGGATTTAAGGTATCTATTTTGTATAATAACCTCATTTCTGGCTCTGTTTTATGTCTTTAGCTTTGTTGAATGTCTTTAGTCTATTTTTTAAGTTATCTAATTCTATACTATTTACATCAATATGAGCTGAATTAAATCAATTAAATCAGTCAAGCTAAAGATTTATTTTCAAATTTATGTAAACATAATTATTTAATAATGAGTTGAAAAGACTACCCAAAATTATTGTCCTTACCTTAAATACCCCTATTTTAAAAAATAATAAAATAACAAGTTTTTGATATCTATGCATCTTAGCTTTGGATAAATCATCTTTAGAACAATGACCAGAAGACTAGGAAGCATTACAAATGAAGTGAATCTTAGATATGCTAAATATATATGGCCCTTTGTGTTAGTGTTTATATGCATTGCACTTCCAGAAGCAAAGTCCATATCCCTCCATCTGTTACAGAAACACAGTCTTAGCCAATTACTCTAATTAATGTAAGCTTATTATCAGTGCTTCCATGTTCCTGCAAATGGAAAAGTCAAAGAAGATATAGAATCAGTGAACTTTCTGAGCTTAATTAGGAGGAAAAGAAGTCTCTAAACATTTCTAACATAGTAAAATTCTTTGATCTCCAACAATACCATGTACATCTCAAAACACATATTTGAAATAAAAGCTTGAGGGCATAAAAAATAAGCTCAGAATAGAAATTATTGCTGAAGCTAGCCAGCTGCCTTTTCATTCATAATAAATTACTAAGTTATACCGTACACATAAGGCTTTTCATTATCAAAATATAATTAAAATATAAAAATTGAAACTCCTTTCTCCTATTGAGACTAAAATACTTGCCATAAGGAAGAAACGAATTCCTAATGTCCAAAATATAAATATTTTACACATGTAGCTTAATCACCTTAAAGACAGGAAGAATGGGGCTGAGACAATTGCATTTGTTACTACTTCAGAGTGAACGGATTGCTTCATAACTTGAATACAAATTCACATATTTAAAGGAAACATGTAAAAGACCAAAACTAAGTTGGCACTGTGAGTTGCTGAATTTGAAAGAATTATGCTTTGGCCTTCAATTTTAAATTTCAAAACAGAAAATAAAATCTTCTAAAATTCAATTTGGACTTGTGTTTAAAGATAAGAACAAGACTATTCCCTGAAGAGTGTTTCTGGCCCTCTAAGTGGAAAATCATTTTCTAAGCCTAAATTAAATAAATCAAAGAAATCCTCTTTATTATGCAGCTTGGTTAACCCTAGAGTTATGATTCCTAAGTAGCCATGCCCACCAAGGTGCCTTTCAGGGCGTTATATTAAAAATAGGTTCCTGGCATGGCAAATTTTTGAGAAGGGTGTCTTCCTATGCTTCGGTGGCTCTTTGTAATACTAGGAGTCTCTGGTCAGCTCTCAGGACATTTTATTCCACCTGCAAGCTAAATTCAAAGGTTATATATAAGACAGACACTGACATCTGTTTCTGATACCTGCTCACTTCAGGGAAATCACTTGACTTCACTCTAATTTATTGTTTTGGAAATGAGAATAATTATACTGGTATTTGTGAAACTACTCTACAGACCTCTTGAATGTGAATGACCTGGAGTGTTGTTACATATGCATATAACTAAACTGAACGTATCTCTATATCTCTATCGCATTACTATAGAAGTTGTTGAGGTCAAAGTAATTGTATTTTTAATAAACTTTCTATTCCATACATATGCAAAAAACTTTGGAAGTGACTAAACTAAGCTGACGATATAGGATGTAAGGACAAGAGGAATCGAATCTGATCGGAAGTCCTAGATCCTTTTTCCTTCCAAGAATGAAGAAGTAACTGCCCTCTTCCTAGACCTGTATGGTGTCATGGGCAAGTAGACAAGAGTTGCTGAGGAAGAGACTCCCGTGCGCCTGGTGGTATTTCCGTCTTAATTTTCTTGATCATAGTTAACAGTATCTGACAAACAATATATCTTTTACTTCTTAATTTTTTTCCTTTACCACCCTCACTAGAATTTATGTGCCAAGGAAGAAGGAATAGTTTGTCAATAACTATTTTATAAATAAATAAACAAATTAAATGTCTGTATGTAACAATATTCTTTATATATTTATGAGGCTACAATAAATTTATGATGAATTCTATAGCCCTTTGTGAAGGTAGCTTCTGTTCCTCAATAACTGAGGGGATGAATTCCAGCTTTTCAGAAGCAGAGAAAAATCATAGTTTTTTGCAGTCTTTGACATTGAATGCTTTCCCTCACAACCTTATACTCCTAATTTAGCAATCTGATAAATGATCTCTCAGCCTTCAATCACCTCCCCTTGTGTAAAATGTTCCTCATGCTTTAAACATCATTTACAAAGTTTCAGCAGTCATTCTTAATAAAAATTCAATATCTAAAATAGAAAGTAATAATGATTTAAATATGATAATCTAACAATAATATTTATATCGTTAACATTTTATCATTAGTTTTTAAATCAAGAGCCTATCACTGAGGCTCATTGATTTTTTTCCCCTCAATCTTCACTTTCTTTAATGACCCCTGTCTTTATGAAGAGAGCTAGTGCAGGCAGCTTAGAGATGGCAGAAGATGTGTACTTGAACATTTTGCCCTGATTGTAAGCTTTATCCTCTTACTGGAAGGTCCCCTCCCAGGAAAAGTATTCTGAACCAGCGTCTGGGTCTCTTTGCTGACAAGATTCAACTTCCGCCATGTATATGCCATGTGTACGACTCCTAGTTCAGCTGTCCATCTGTACTCAGCAGTATGGTAAGCTCCTGGTCTTAGAAGACCAGGACTCACGAAATAGAGCTGCTGTTATTGGTTCTGAAGAGGATGACACTGGCAAGGACATTTTTCTCGGCTGATTAATGGAGGTGATAAACCAGCAATTGGTATTGGGAAAAGCTTGGCAAAAATAAGGCTCAAAAACCTGTTTATAAGAGTCACAACAGGATGCATTTACACACTTAACATATCAAGAAATATTTCATACATTAAGTATTACATCCATAAAATTATACCAATTTCTCTGGAGCAGTGAGTTTAAACTTTTTTTTTTTTAATTTAAATGTAGAACTTGTAAATAATATATTCTAAATGTATAGTATTTTATAAAAGAGTAGAGATAGATTGATAATTATACAAAAAACATTTTTAGAATACAGATTTGTTAATTAGATTAAAAACTACTAGTTCCTCTTACTTTGAGTTGTTCCATATTCTTTCAGATAAAATAAGTTGACATGATAATGTAAATAGAGAAAAGATCCCCTGAGAATGATATCAGAGAATGGTAGGAGAGCTATTTTTGCAGTTTATCAATGTATAATTACTAGTATATAAATTTAGAAGAATCATGGAAACCTAAATATATTCATATTATTTTTTGTTGTTGTTATAAAATGATTATTAACTAGCCTGTTAATTCTCTGTTTTTGTTTTTTTTTTAATTTGGACAATTATTAGAGTTACAGTTCAGCTGTACCTGGATTTAATGGTGAAAAATATGAATCTCAGTTATTCCAAAATTATTTTAACTTTTAGTAAAACTATAACTATATCAATTGGGCAGTCTTAAAAAATCTTCTGCATATGATTGTGGTATCACAGAAAGATATTTGGTTGCTTCCTCTGGTTGCAGTTCCTGGCACAGAGCTCCTAAAACTCTTGGAACTTACTGAGTGATAATGACGATAAGAACTTGATTTTTTTCTAATGAGGAAACTCTTGGGGGGCTCTTAGATATCTTTAGGATGGGAGGTAGTTGCCAGAAACACCAAACATTGATTAGAAGCTTGAAACTTGCAGCTCTACTTCCCAGTCTCCAGGGAGTGAAGAGGAACTAGAAATTGAGATAATTACCAGTGGGCAAAGATTTAATGAAACATTTTTATGTAATAAAACCTCCATTAAAACCTTAAATTATGGTTTTCAGAGAGCTTCTGAGTCAGTGAATACATGGAGTGGTAAGGTGGCATACCAGGAGAGAGTCTGGAAGCTCCATACTTCTCCCCACAAACCTTGCCTTATGAATCTCTTTCATTTGGCTGATCCTGAAGTTTATACTTTATAGCAAACTACTAATAGTAAGTAAAATGCTTTACTGAGTTCTATGAGTCTCCCTAGTGAATTATCAAACCTAAGAAGAAATTGTGGGAACTCCTGATTTATTAATAGGTAATCAGTCAGAAACACCAAGGAGCCAGGCTTTCAAATTGCCAAGGACGGTATTAATTTCATGACACCAAGTGTTGTCACTATACCTCTAACCAAATTTCTCTAGTAACTACTATTTTTAGTAAGTCAAAAAATAGCCAATATCAGAGATTTTATATGGATATATATACACACACACACACACACACACACACACACACACACACACACATATATATATATATATATATATATATATATATAAAGATGAGTAGATAGATAGATAGATAGATAGATATAAATGATGACAGACCTATCTAGATAATAGAGATACATATGTATGGATATATCTATGTACATAGTTATATCTCTATGTAGCTATATATTCTTATGTATACACATATAAACACACACATATATATACACATGTGTGTATTTGTATATATCTCATAGAATAACATTATAGTTTGAGTTATGGAAGTTTAGAAAACAAATGGAAACATTATATTTTTTGCAATTCCTGCACCATTTGTTCTAATTTATTAAAAATGATTACTTGAGTATTAGTCAACTGTGAAAGACCAAGTTGTATGAACTAAGTTTAATGTCACCTGCAAGAAATTTCTTTTCTTCTAGATGATGCTTTTTTTGTTTCTTCCAAAATTCTTCTTCTTTCTTAAGAAATTAGTTCCTTCTTTAGAAAGTTTCTTCTCCTGTTACAACACTCACATTCGAATTTGTTTTTCAAGAAGGTGCATTTGAAAATATTAATATACATTGCTGATATAAGATAGCTTCTTTAACATTCTTCCATTCCCAGGGGAAAAGTTTGAACTCAGTAGAAGAAAAAATTAAGAAATTATGTTAGTATTTTTAGGTTTCCTATCACCATTGAGATAGTAAATTATGGTATTTCTGTCTTAGAGTGTCCCTTAATTGCTGTAAGAAATGAAGAAAAGGGGCAGCCATAAAAAAGACACTTAATTATTAAAATAAATATAAAAATTTCTTCTTTTTTAAGGCTTCTTAAATCTACTTGAAAACCCCACCTTGCTCTCTTTCTGACTTACCTTCTGACAGGTAAGGGTTTGGGGAGTTTTTTAAGCTTAAAGAGAATTTTCTGGCAAATAACTGTGACATGTATTTCACAGGCCATAAATAACATGATTTTTGGAAGAACATGAATTTCATTAGAAATGGAATAGAGTTACTAGAAGATGTTGACAAAAGACAATTTGTTGGAGATTTCTAAAGGGATTTGACATAAATAAGAGCATGTATAAATTATTTAACAAAAGTGAGGCCTAGAGGATGAATAAATAGATGATTTACAGAAGTTTTTTGTCAGGACTTTTAATTTGTGACTTCGAGAAAAATAGAAAAAGCCTAAGCAAATTTATATGCAAGTTTTTCAGGATAAAGAGTATCAAAATACCATAATATTAAATAACATGGCACAAATGGCATAATTATAATCAACATACTTTTTGACTTTTTATCTATGCTTGCATATATCTATGCAATGAATTAAAAAATTCCAAAGATTACTAAACTCTAGTATGGAATATATTCATTTGTAAGTGATAATCCTTCTGGGCAGAAATCTGAATTATTTGTAACTTAATTTTCTATAATCACATTACCTCGCAAGAGTATTACGAAGTATGACTAATTAATGAATATAGCATTCTGAAATTTCAATGTGTTCTATTAACGCTACGTAATAATGATAATAATGTCAGATTGGTAGTATATCAATGGACCCTTACAAATGATAAACAAATTTAAAAAAAAAAAACACAATTTTCTCACTGCTAGAACAATTATTTGTCTAAAATTATAATAATTCATATTTATACTTTACTAATCTAAAGACAATATTAAATTAATTATTCCAGTTCTATCCTGGAAATTGTACAATAGGAAATATTTCACAAATTGGACTATGGGGAAACTAAACACCAAAATGTTATTTTTGCATTCAAAGCCGGTAGGAATATAACTTGGTTCATCCTCTCTGAAAACAGTTAATAGGTTCCTCCAAAAAATTAGTATTACCGTATGACCCAGCAATCCCTCTTCTAGGTAGCTTCCCCCCAAATTTGAAAACATACATACATACGTATAGCTATATATACCCTTAAGTTCATGCGGAGTTACTCACAATAGCCAAGTCGTGGAAACAACCTAAGTGTGTGTAGAACAATGATTGGATAAAGAAAATGTGGTCCATATATACAAGGAAATTCTACTCAGCCATAAAAAGATAAAATATTGTCATTTGTGATAACATGGATGGATCTTGAGAGTATCATGCTAAGTGAAATAATTCAGATGGAAAAGGACAATTTCACTTATGTGGGATAAAATTGAAAGCAAATGAACAAAGCAAACTAACAAACAGACTCATAGACACAGGCAACAATATGGTGATTACCAGAGGGGAAGAGGGGTACGGGGTAGATGAAAAGGGTAAAGGGGATCCAGTACATGATGATGAAAAGATACTAAATTTTAGGTGATGAGCAGACATGGAATAAAAAGATGATGTGTTATAAAATGGCACATTTGAAACTTATATAATATTACCCCCATACATTTAATTTAAATAAATAAATAAAAAAAATAATAAATAAATAATAAAACATTTCCAGTAGAAAAAGTTATTCACTTGATTTCACAATCTACTCATACAACCATGCATTTGTAGTATCTATATTATTGATAATATCTGATTCAAACTATTATGTTTTCAGTATTCTGAGTCCTCTTAAAATTTCTAAAATAATTACATATATAATATATGACAAAATCTGATTTTGAAACTATATGACCTATTGATTATTAAATTATAGTTAAGTACATAGATCATATTCTTATTCTCTGGACAATAAGCAAAATGTATATGGTAACTCTTTAATAACTAACAGGATATTAGTATAGGCAGAAATATATGCTCCTGGTTATGTCAAATATTTGCCATATTTGATCACTATATTTGTTTCTTCCTAACAGTCTCCATGTTATTATTTGGGTATTCATAGGTCTAGACTTGAGCCCTTGTGCTTCAAGAATTAACTCACTAACATATGAAGTTGGGAGGCAGATGCTGAGAGTAAGAACAGTTTGGTAGAAAGGCCTATTAAACCTATCAACACATTCCATTTTTCTAGCCAAATGATCAGTTTGACTGTGAAATAACAATATTATCCTTTGAATAGCTCAGTTAGAAGTATTCCTTTTTTTCTCCACCAAAAGGAAAGTGCAGAAGCTGTTATTTCTAATGAACTTTAACCATTAGGAAATTAGCCTTAGAACAAAGGAAGAGGGTGAAAATGAAGAAATCCCAAATAAACAGATTAATCCTTGATCAAACTAGGCCTCAATCCTTCCTTACTTCTAAACTACTCAGATACATGAGCCAGTATATCTCCTCTGTCATTCAAGCTGGATTTCATATGGGATATATTGCATTTATGTCCTATTAGAAAGTAAAATTTTACAATTATCTCTTGATATATAATTGGACATCTGTTCTACTATGGTATGAATTTATGATTACATACCAAGTATCTAGCATACATCCTTACATATTATATATGTAAATATAATATATAGTATATATTATATTTGTGTTTGTGCATGCATACATATATATTTCAAGTATCATATATGTTTTGGTTGTGAAAAATTCATAGCACATTTTTCTTAAAATTTTTTTCATTGACGGTTGATTCTAAATAACCCTCCAGTTTCATTTGTTTGTTTGCCTGCTTTATTAAGAAATATAGCTCCTTAGATAGTTTCACAGCTCTTTTGATATAGATCTCTCCAATCTAGAGAATCTTTTCTGATCCTGATCTTCTTCATCAATTTTTTTCTTTTCATGGTGTTCTTTCTTTTCAGTCTATCCTACTATTTCTGCAATATTATTGACTTAACAAAATTTCATGTGATAGTTTAAAAATTCACAATCTCATAAAATCTTTCTATTTCTCCTGAGGTCTCAAAGTTTATCCCTATCACTGAAGTGTACACAACTTAGAAAATAATAGAATTCTCTTTATACAGATAGGTGATAGATAGAGTAGGGGATAGAAGATAGATGATGATAGATAGATAGATAGATAGATAGATAGATAGATAGATAGATAAACAGATAAAATACATGGATAAATTAAATACATGGTTGAGAATTCATATATATCTATGCTAATATATCTATATAATTATTATATCATTTTACTGTACCCAAAATGAGGATTATACTATGATATCTACCAGTGTTAAAACTCTGTATAGAATGCCCCACACTTTAAATGTGGGATGCATAATGGCTTGTTTCCATACATTTTAGAAATAGAAAAGGTTAAAAAAATTAAAGTTTCATATCAGAGCAACCTGGAAAATACTGCTTCAGCCAGGTGATTATGATTAACATCAACAGTGATAAGTCATGTTGATTTATGTTCCCTTGATATGATGTGATGAGAAGAGAAGTTATCTTTGTAGTCTTCCAACTCAAACCCCATAACCTCAGGCCAATCATTAGAAACACATCAGACAAATCCCAGTTGAGGGAAATTCTACAAAATACCTGAGCAGAACTTCTCAGAATTGTCAAGGTCATCAAAAACAAGGGAAGCCTCAGAGAATCTATGGCCAAAAGTATCCTGATGAGACATAATGACTAATTGCAATGTGGTATTCTGGATCGGATTCTGTAATAAAACAATTTAGATAAAAACTAAGGAAATCTAAAAACAAAAGTGTGGGCTTTATTTAATAATAATGTATCAATATTGGTTAATGAATTGTGGCAAAATGCTAATTTAAGATAATATAGGATAGTAAGTATGAGTTACATGGGAACTCTGTTCTACATTTATACGTTTCTATAAATCAAGAAATATTCTAAAATAAAAAGATGATTTGGGAAAAAAAAACTATATTTAGGATTCTTAAGCTGGCTTAGCTTATGTGTTTTCTACTATTGACCCACTAAACTAAGGCCTAACCTAAAAGCAGTCTCAAAGATCACCGTGAGCCATTTTTCCTATGTCCATACCATTGAGCTCTTACATCACTGAGCTCTTACATTTAGGTAGAGAAAATTCACAACAAAGGAAAGAGAAACAAAGAAAAAGAAGCCTTACTCCTGAGTTTTGCATCCAACTCTCAGCCTTTTGGACTTACCAAGAGCAGGAAAGCTGTGCCAGTGTGAGGGGCTTAGGGGTATGAAATTCAGAAAGTAGAAGTCAAGGCCAAGGAAATACTTGCCCAAGTCATTCTCTGTCATCTCTTTATTTCTTTCCCCACGTTTCCCCTCATCCACCTCCAAGCACCAAAGAACCGTTGATGGCCTTCATCTATATCATGACTTCTGTTCCTTGGTTAGAGAAAAGAGTTACTAAAATAACAATACCACATTTACTGTTAACTATAAGGCAAAATAAATTCTAAATAGCATAGCTATAGATATATTTGCTCCTATTTATAACTTCATTGTCCTCATATCTCCACAGTTATGCAAGAATAACCATATTATACTAATTTGTATTTAGAAGGTGTAAATTGTACAATATGACGTTTTGTTAATATTTTTCTCTAATGTTAATTTATACTCATTTTCATTTTCCATTTTTATCTAGTCTCGTTATTGTTTTTACATAGACAAATCTTTAAATGTGAACTTATACATGTATAGTTGTCTAATATTATATAACAAATTACCACAAGCTTAGAAACTTAAAAACAACATGCATTTACTTTCTTATAATTGTATGGGTCAAAAATCCAGACATGGCTAAGATGGATCCTCCCGATTAGGGTCTCACAGAGCTGGAATCCAGGTCTTTGCCAGGTTGTGGTCTCATCTGGTGGTCTGATTGGGGAAGATTTCACTTCGAGATTGTTCCACATTTTCCTCAGATTATTGGTAGAATTTATTCTCCTAAGGCTGTGAGATTGAGGGCCTGGCTTCTTGCCATCAGTTGGATGGAGATGTTTTCAACTTTGAGAAGCTGCCGGCATTTCTTCCATGTGACCTGTCCTAAAATAGCTACTTTCTCCATCAAGCCAGCAAACAAAATAAGTTCTTATACAGACAACGTAATCAGAGCAGTGACATTCCATCACCTTTTCATATGTTATTGATTAGAAGCAAATCATAGTTTCCCCTCACAATCAAAGGGAGGGGATTAGACATAGGTATGAATATTAGGAGATAGGAAACACAGTGAGCCACCTTAAAGTCTATCCATCACAACGACAAAGTTGACATGACATACTTCAGTTATGACTTTGTAGCATTTTTCAAAATACACCAGAAGAGATATACTCATTTTTATATGAATTATCAATATATCAGCAGCTACAATATAAATATAATGTCAAAATTCAGAACATGTTTTATGTAATAGCATCATTTATATAAAAACAGTTGACTTTTAAAAATATGTATCTATTTATTTTTATTTATACCTATTAAATCACAAAGTATCTTTATTTAGAGGGTCATCCATGGAAATAATATCAGTAGTTTTCTATGGGGAATGCAATTGAGTAAATTTTAATTTTATTTAATTTATATTTGAGCCATATGAATGATTAGCTATCTAAAATTTAATTAATAATAAAATACACCATATATAGTATTACAAATAGCTGCAAAATCTAAGCATTATCATGAAGTAATAAACTGAGACTCATCCTTATTTTTTTCAGTAATTATTAGTGATGATGTATCAAGTAGAAATTTCTAACTGAAGAGCTAGATAAGATAGGTATTAAAAAGATAACATCTATTAAACACTTACAGTAAAAACTATTTTAAACTTCCAAGTTCTTTGTGTTGATCCACAAGGGTGTTGAAGAAAAGAAAAAATGAAAAACACATACAAAGAACCCAAAGGATGTTAGCAATTAGAGAAGTTTACTGGCAGATCACAGTGACAAATGCAGTGATCTCCATAGAATCAACACAAATTTTGACATTTTTTTTTTTTAGTATATATTAACATCTATTTTTCTTTAAGACATACATATTAGCATTTTTGGTTCCTGGATACCAAAGGAGAATTTGAGCTCTATGCTAATCACAAAAGCTCATCTTGCTCACTTCAATTTTTTTACTGTTGAAACTAACAATGTGGAACTGAAAAAGAAAGAAATAGAAAGAACAGTGTTTACGAGCTTAAATTTTTTAAGGCAAGTGCCTTTAAAAGTCTTCAAAATGAAGTCACTGAACAATATTACAACCATATTTTGAAAAGCTTTTAAATGAGCTGTTTGCAATGCTCTCATAAATGCTCTCTTCTGAGCTCAACCATTTCTGTTTTGTTTCTGCCCATGCATTTGAATGTTGCCCTAGAGGCTAAGAAATATCAGTCATAAAGCGCTGGAGTCAGACTGTGGCCAGAGTAGATACAGATGTACAAATCCATCTTTCTCCATTTGAACAGTCTGCTAAATTCTGCATGCAGCTGTTGGCTCTGAATGGTTTTTAACTCTTCCATAATATATAGTCTGAAAATATTAAGTATGTATTATTTTTCTATTGTCTTTTATTTCCTCTATTTTCTCATTTGGATATATAATTTAGATATAACAAATCTGATGATTACCTTGAATTCCTATAGGTGAATATCTCCAACAATATCCCAAGACATTTTTTTATCTATTCTTCATTTATACAAATAACATGTAATGAAGCAGAGAAAGAAAGCAAACGTTGGTTTAATTTTAGAATAAAGCTATTGACCAGGGTTCTTCTATAGCTAGTATTCAACCAATAGCTTTAAAATAAAAAATAAAATGGGAGTGATGAGGAGAATAAAGACAGAAGATAGATTATAAATCTAGAGTAGAGAATAAAGCTCTTACAAAGCTTCAGCTTGAAAAAAAATAGATAAGGAAATGGTATGGAATGATATGGGTGACATTTTCCCTACTTTTTTTCACTGTTTGGGAGGTTTAGTCACTTTTCACTGGTGTCTCTTCACCCTTCTGTTCACTCTTAACTATTTCAGAGGACTTAATCTAGCTGTTGTAAATGAGCATATCCAGCATATTCAGTTTTTAACAGACAACTAAAATTGGGCAATTTTCCCACTCATATTTGCCCACAAGTGTTAAGTAAATGTATCAGTAAAGTAATCATGTGTCTGCCCCCACTTGCTGCAAATGAACATCTAGAAATGTGTTGCCAAAGGCAGTTCATTTCTGCTCTATGAGAGAAGCCTTTCCTCCTGAGGAGCGCAGGCATCTACTCTTGCTCATAACTGAATGTAGACCATTTCAACTGAATAAGCTCAGAGCCACAGCCACGCTCAGAAAATGAAAACAGTGATAATTTTTGTCCTAAGAAACCAAGTACACAGTACAGATTCATCCACGTTATGTGGTTTGGCGGCTGCCATCTGTATCACACAAGCAAATTCCCCTAATTACTGACATCTCTCTACATAGGCCCATGTTCTCTGTGTGTGTTTTCCTCTTTCCTTTTCATCAGCTCCCCTGTGGGGCAATAGCAACAATTCTGCCAGGTGAGCTTAACAGATGCCATTTTCTGACCTAGCAAGTAAAAGGTCTGTTGCTTTGTTTCGAGTTGGAAATATTTCTTGTTAGATTGTACAATGGCTGTGCTTTTCAAACTCAGCTACCAGCTTGTAGCCAGCCCAGTTACAATCTTTATCAAAATTAGAAAGTTTACTCACAGTACGGCTATGGTATAGCAATTTATGGCATATAATGCATGCAAAAATCTAATCCATTTAAACGATGATGAGTGAGAAATATGATAGGATCAGGTACAGAGAAATCAGAGTAAGATGCACTCAGTCCTAGAGAGCATGCAGGAGCCAGGATCTACAGACAAATCCAGTGGCGTGATGAAGAAAGGAAAATATATGAACTGGGAAGATACTAAAATATTTTTATACAGAAGGGTCACTTCTGGATAGTTTCTGTGCAAATTTCAGACTCTACCCTTGTGTTTATGGCTCTTTTTTAAAGGGCTACAGTTTCTGTCATCTGGACTATTTTCCACTATCTGCTACAAATTATCTAAGCTCGTTGACTTCTAGCCACCTTCTTACTGGCATCTCCATCCTACATCTCATGTTTCATAGATTTTCTTTATTTCTACATTATCATTCTGTTTATAATCTTTATCTTACAAAACTAAACTTTACTCAATCACTCTACAAATATTTATAAAGTCTCCACCATGTTCCTGTTGTCTCGGACTTATATTTGCTTTTTACCTACTACTTAGTGATAAGAACCTCAAATATATGTATTTGGTGTTATAAACTCATTTTAATATCTCCTATATTCTTCAGCATAGTATAGGAAACAGAGTGAGCTTTAATAACTTTTTAATTAAGAAAAAGATAAGATGGAAATATAAGCAGATAAGATTAAGATAAGTGTTATAATTTAAAACAAACATGCAATGGGTATATCTATCTATCTATCTATCTATCTATCTATCTATCTATCTATCATCATTTATCTATCATCTATCATCTATCTATCATCATCTATCTATATGTCTACCTATTTTGTATATTGGAAATCTATATGTAAAATCAAAATCAAATTTCTTGTTAAAACTGCAAGTTATGTCCTGAACTAGTACCGTTGTATTCGGTATGCTAAGGAATTAGAGTCAGAGTAGAATTATCAGAATCATAACCAGATGAACACAAGAGATAATTTAAGAGAAGCTTTTATAAGATGACTTCTAGGTTTAGGAGTGGATAACTTAACGAATATTAGTATTATGAATCAAGATTTTTTTTGTATCATGACCTTTCAGATGAACAGACAAGTCTTTCTTGCAGAATTGTCAACTTTACTCTCTAAGATGGATAGACGTTTAATTCACTATTTATTTAGCAATTATTTATTAGTTGAATAATAGAAGATGCCAAACAGGCACAAAGATGCATAAGACCTAGCTGACAATTTAGTCAGATAGATAGTATTTTAAATCAGAGAGATTGACACACTATATATTCACAAAGTGCTATGGAAACACTTATAATCTGGCTTTGGAATTCAGAAAAAGGTTTTACAAAAAAAGGAGTGGTATTTGAATTGAGCGTTGAAGAAAAAGTAGTATTGAATTGAGTAGTGAATATTCTAGCTAAAGGAAATTGCCTATGTAGGGTCGTAGAGACTAGAAAGAGCATGTTACATTTAGAAAAATTTCCAGGTTTTGACCTTCCCTGACTCCATATCCTTCTTTAACTAAAGAAGTAATGCTCAGCTATGCCTTAAGATATAGTATGCTTTGTATAAAAATAAGTTTAAGAAATATTGAATTTAAAAAAAAAAATCAACTCAAGTATCAACTCTCCAAAGGTTAAAAAGTTAAGCCATGATTTGAGTTTGAGTTTTGGCTTCATTTCATTAACTTTCTACTGTGTGAGTAAATAATATTACAATAATGACATACAGCTTTTACTTTTTCAAAGTTGTTTGAGAAACTCTACTATGAAAAGTCAAAGCAGTTTGACAAAGATTATTTAGAATTTTGAAAAATATAATTTACTACTTCCCAAGAGTGGTATTTTAATTAAAATTTATACCTGAATAGTCACATATCATAACAGGGATATTCTAATAGTGAAACATCTGTTTTACATGATGGTTCTTCTCAAAACTATGAATTTACATAAATAATGATGAAATTAATATATAAACAAAACGAGATCTCTACCTTACTGATATATTGCATTACATTTCTAAGAATTTTATTTCAAGTAAAGAAATATTTTCTAAGACTAAATTTAGCTTCTTGCTAGGTTTCTATTTAGCATTTTTCCCACATGAAATGAAGGTAGGGGGATGACTATATTAAACGTGAACTATAGTACCATGAAGTCCTCACATTGTGAGATGAGTCAATATAAACGAGAAGGGTGATCTCATTGCCTTTTCTGTTTCTACAGAGTGCAGAACTTCTATTCATAAGAAGGTTATAATAGCCTAATCTTTGTGCTGTAGTGTTGAATTGCATGGTAACCAAAGGTAAATCGAGAGAATTAGCAAAATTGAAAATTAGACAATCAAAGATGTGACTTTTTTTCTTCTTGAAAAACTCTCCAAAGAGTAAAATAGGTAGGAAATTTCTTATTTTGCGATTTCCTTTTCTTTTTCATTTTCTCCATGACAACTCTCCAACTCTCTTCACAATAGGACTTTCAAAATGAGTTAGTGTGACCAAATAAACCCTTTGCAGGCAAAAACAAGAAAGCAGAATACCAGCACTCTATTTCACATCACCCACCCAAGTCCTTGCTTGCTTATCTACTTTTATTTCAATGTCTTATCAGCTGGCCAGGTAGAGGAAAGGTTGTACCCCATGGGTCATTGGTCCCACTGAGCGTAATGCGAAAACGTCTCTCTAAGCTGCTACTGCGAGAATGGGTTATCTGGTAATAACCCTGCTCAGGCACTAATTGTGCAACTAGAATCACTACAGCTATCAGACGCAATTGAGAGAAGTTGTTTTCTGCTCACACGCCTGTGTTCACAAGGTTGGTTGTGTCCACTTGTGTTCATCTGTTTCCATTTTAACAGCACTTGAACAGGGTCCTTTTAAAAACTAGTTGAGAATCACCCAAACAGTTACTAGAAATGAAACTATACATTTTATACATTGATAATTTAAATATACATCATAATGATTATTGTTATGTAACAATTATTTTCAAATCAAAAGGGCTCTAAATCTTATGAGACTAGAGAAAATATTTCAATACTGACAGTTTGTTTTGTGTCATCCTATTCTATCCTCCTCTTCAGTTATCTTCTGATAAAACAAAAAGACTTTCAGAAGTGGGCTGCCTGCAGAGCTTTGATATCTTTGGCGCTCACTCAAATCCAAAATATACTTTTAACAACCATGAATTTTTCTTCCCAAATGAGGTAACTAATGATGTAAACATTTTATGTGATTTTTTTAACTGATTGGAAAATGTCCCTCTGCCACTCTTTCAGTTGGCATGATTTCACTGTGCCATACTCTGTACTGAAGAAGCAACCTCATGGTCCCTTTTATTGTGTTATCCTTCTAAGCTTGCTGAGCAACCAGATTACACTCTGTGGTTTGATGTCCTAAATAGTCTCTCTTATCTCTGCTGATCCCAGAGTTTCAGTGATGCCTTTGCCTTCTGCCCTGAGCACATCATGAATAGATACTTGTCCTGCTGTCATCATTTTGAGTGCGAATTAGAATAATGTTGTAAATTGTTTTAGTGCTTACTGTATGCCAGATGCTGTGATAAATACTTGACATACATTATCTAATGTAATTCTCAAAAATTAAAAATATACGGAGGTACTGATAGTAGCCTCTTCTAGAGATAATTATTAATATTTTCAGGAAAGTTAAGATTGTATTTTAGCATTTTAAAATATTTGCCTCTTCTCTCCCATGAATGGGTTTATACTTAATTTATAGTTAATATTTTTCACACAGACAACAAAATCTAATTTTGTTCTCCATAATTAAAATTGTAGAAGGCTCATAACCAACATTTCTTCCAGAGTTTAGATAGTTTAAGAGAAACAAAGGAGTTAGATAGATGGAAATTAAAGTACCAATTTTGTTACTGATAGAATTACTGTGAAATGTGGCTCAGGTTAATTAGAAAGAGGCTAATTTACTTGTTCAACCTCAGGCAACACTTTCTGTGGCGACAAGTCTCAAAGCAGTGGTTCTTCACCAGAGGTGGTCCCCCTAGCAGTGGACATTTGGGGATATCTAGAGAAAGTTTTATTTGTCACAGTCAGGGAACGCTACAGGCATCTAGTGTGTATAAGCCAATAATGCTGATAAGCATCTTACATTGTACAAGACAGTCCATACAAGAAAAAATTATGTAGTCCAAAATGTCAGTGGTGTTATTGTTGACAAACTCTGAGCTAAGCTTATGTAAGGGACCAGCATAAAGTAGAATGCATTTTCTCTGGAAGGAGATGGATCTCTAAGAGAATTAATAGTGATGATACTGACTACATTTACCCAGTTCCAGCGTTAGAATTCATCAACCAGATAATTTACTCATCTTGCCTTGGTGAGGGTTAAGAGAAGAAGCTAAGTGGACCAAATTTGTGTTATACTAATTACTTTCCCCCAACAAAGAAACACAAGGGAAAGGGAAAAAACATCCCGCCTCCCACTTTGACACCTATCTACATAATGTGATTTGCTCACATTTTCTAAATTGATTCTCATGGCATGGGACTACAATAATTTGAAGGTAGTTTGACTTTGTACCATACATTTGTTTAATCCATTCTCTGAAGAATAACGAACCTTTTATTTGTATTTAGGTCTATCAGACAAAAAAGTGCTAACCAATTTCAAAGGGTATTTTTACCTATGCTCTCTTTTTAAGCTCTAGTAAAGTACATGTATAGACTTTTCTTAGATGGATGAAAAAAGAAAAACTAATATAGTTTGCAGAAGGCATATTTGCTTTATTGATTAAACAATTTAAATTGGATTTAACTAGTTATTACAATGTCCCAGAAGCACTTAATTAGCCCTACTGTTAAATTTAAATGGGAGAAAGGCAAAAAAGGAGAACAGATAGCCAGAGCCATTTGAATTTCCACAAAAATTGAGGTTCTGGTTATGAGAACAAAACTAAAGATGGAATCCTAAAGCTTCCCTTAAATTTACTGTTTTCTTCTATTTTCTAACTCTTCTTTCTGCTTTTTTAATCTGAAACATGTCAGCTTCTCTTTTTCCTATCTTTCTTTTCTGGGCCTGAAGACTGGGTAATGAGCTGAAGGTTCTAGTCTACTGTCAGATGCTAGGCAGCTTTATTTTCATCATTGTTTTGAAGCTATAGAATATAATCCAAAGTTTTGCTAGAACTATTAAACATTAAAGTGAGAAGTGTCCTCCTTATAACCACCAGGCCATTTATGCAGAAATATATATCATTCTTAACAATAAAATAAATAAAATAAAATAATAAAATAGCATATTTCTCATTTTAAAGCTATGAAAAGAGAAAAGACCAAATCACAAAGCAGAGGTAATTCCAATAATAAAATAATATTTAACATTTGTTAAACTTTTACCATGAAACAGGTACCACAAGAATAAATTTTATGTATTATGTCATTTTATTCTCACACTATATCTCTGAATAGGTTTTTCCATTTTACAAATAAAAAGATGTCCAATATCAAACTGTATACTGGGGTTCAGAGTCAAGTTTGTTGACTTTATATCCTAGCATTTTAACCACTATGTGAAAATGTCTTGATTAAAGGACATTCATAGTAATAAATATTTCTGAGATTCACTGGTCTCTAAATGTAAGAAAACCATTGATATCACGGAAGTATTCAAATACCTTAAAAATCTTTCTTGTTTGTGTCTTATGCTTTAAATACACCTAAGTATTTTTCTTCAAAATCTTTTTAAACTAAATAGGAATTAATTTTCTTGTGCAGAAGAGTCATGAATGATTCTCAGATGAGCTGCTTGAGTAACAGAAAAAAAATAATGAAATGGTCATCGATTAGTAAATAGTGTAAAAAAGGTAAAATAGATTTTTAAGGAAAACTGAATTCAAAGTAGAAATGTTGACTTCGAAATACATTGTCTATAATTGTTGTCTTTGAGGGTTTGGAGACACTTTTTCTTCATCCGAAAATAGAACTCTTTATTCAAAAGTGAACCTTATATTATGTAGTTTTAGAGGAGTCACCTCTTCTTCACCCCTAGCAAAAGTGTGGACACAAGAGTGAGGTCTCACCAAGTGGTGATGTCACAGTGATGTTTTTGACAGTACTATGTGATATAACAGGGCCAGTAGAAGTTATCCCCATAATTTTTGTTTATACCATCTGAGAAGAGTGAATGACATAAGAACTGAGTACCATATAGACCTCAAGCTGCCAAAATAAGTTTTACCACCATGTTATAGAGCCCTCCTGTTATAGAAACTTTTACAGAGGAAAGGAGAAAGACTGATTCATCACTTGAACACAAAAGTAGATTTTCAATGATAAGAGCCCCCAAATTCCCTTGTTTTTTTTTTTTAATTTAATTTTAATTGTATACTCATAACTTGCAATCAAGAGTTCTTAAACATATGATGTTGGTATGCCACAAAAGTGATAATACCACCGTCTCCCACTCTCCTCTCGACTCAAAGTGGAGTGGCATTGACTTTGCCCATGTGATGCAGTACAAATTCCAGATTATCGATGTGCTGCCTCCTCACACTGAAACATTAGCTCTCCCACCTTCAACTTAGTTATCGCCTTTTATTTAAAGTCATGCCATATCACTTTGCATCTTTCTTAAATGATCAATGTAATTCCTTCATTTTCTTTGATGACTTCAACACCTGGCTCACTTGCTTCCTCTCTTCATGCTTAATCATTTATAGTTCCTTTAATAACAATGTCAATGATTTATTAAACTCCTCAATTCCTTTGCCATTATTCTCAATTTTGTCTCTCCTAATCCACTGACATTTAACTTTATATCACTCCACTTTCCTTTTAGAATTTTTACATTTGTCTTGGTCATTCCATAGCACAGTTCAAACCTCAAAAACAGGACTTTCCTTTTTATGGTAACCTATAAAATTATACTTCATTTTTTTTCAACCCTTACTATGAACTCCCTTTAATCACCTCTTTTCAAATTATACTTAACTTCATTTTTCAACTTCAAATTTCTATTCAAAATATTTCAACATTATTATCACTCACCATATTATCTCTTTTGAATTTTATCATATGTTTCATTTATTCATTTCTTTATTATTTTTCAGTATTACTAGTAAACGGGCCAATATCCATCCTGTTGACTTGATATAGCTTTCTCCTTTACCTGAAAGATCCTATCTCTCGTTAAATATTATTGATTTTACTTTTACTTCCTAATATTCATTTGTCTTCATATGCATTGTTTCCATCCAGGTTTGAATACCTCATCTCTTATTTGGACTCTTAGTCTCCCCATATTATTCTTGTCTCATTATATTCTTTTCCTCACACTTTATTTATTTTTTAAATGAAATATTATAATGCCGTCTCCTGTTTAAGACCTATTAATTGCTCCTAGAAAACACTCAAATACTTACTGTAGCCAAGAAGCCTCAATAGTCTGACCTCTACCTCTCTACCTTTTTCCCTCTCATCTCACACTACATATCACCTTGCTCTTTAAGATTCAAACATACTGTCATTCTTTTAATTCGTTGATAAAGCCACACTTGTCATCATTTTTTTTTGGCTTACCCCTGTTCTTCTGTTTGAATGTCTTTCTCTCTGCCCAACTTCACCTAGTTAACTTCAACTCAACAATGATATTCTTCTCCCACTGAAATATTCAGGGAAATCTTACCTGGTGCCCTAGCTTTGCAGTCAAGTTTCCATCTTATGTGGACATCTATGACTTACCTCAGTTTGTAATATTGCAACACTGTATTGATGATTGTTTATCTCCCCCACTCAATAGGAACTCCTAAAAACATCCTCGCTAAATAAATAAATAGATGAATGAAAAATATTCCTGAGAAAATATTATGTCACAGGCACTTCACTGTATATTGGATAGGTAAAAAACAACATGGAAAATGTGAGCATAATAAACATATGTGTGAACATATCATAGTGTGATAGTTCAGGTCCAACCAATTTAAGGTCAGTTTAATTCAAGTGCCCAAAAGAGGATCTCTTAACATAGTCTAAGGATGAATTTAATGGAGAAAAGACCAGAGGTAGAGATATCACTTAGAAAGTGGAGAGGCATTACCATACTAATCTCCAAGACATAAATTTCCATTCTTGTCCCACTGGAATAAATTGGTGTGATGGAAGAGGAAAGAAAAGTAATTTGGTGCTGTTCCACAATCAAGTATTATTTAATTCATTTAGATTTTCAGTGACTGCCTACTTTGTGCCAGACAGTGTGTTGACCTGGAAATGTAGAAATAAATAAAACTGTGTTTGTCTTCAAATACTTCCAAGCCAGTTTGGCAGTGAGGCTTTTATAGTGCAATAAGATAAAAATATTCAAAGAGAAGTGCCAAAGAATACTAGAGCACCACATAGGAACATCTAAGCAGTCTGATGGATTTGGGAAAGTTTTCCTCATTTGGTGAAATCTGACATGAATCTGAAGATATAAGTAAGATTGAACAAGTTGGTAAAGAGATTTGTGAGCCATAAAAAGTTCAAATTTTACCAGGAAACCAGTAAAAAGAATTTCCACTTGAAAAGTAACATGAATTTCATGTTCAGAAAAAATAATTTTGGCAGATCTAAGAATACTTTAGAAGACCAAGAGAATCAAGAAGAAGAGGTTATCTTACTAATCATGCAGAATTCCACTCACATCTTTCCCAGTAGAAAGCTCCTGAGCTCAACTCTATTTTAGGACTTATTATAAAGTACCAAGCTCATCTGTTTATAAGTAGGTAGTTTCCAATATAATCCAGGGTATGCAATAGATTTGATGAATTCTTCTGGAGACAGTGAGTGAATGAGATAACAAGTCAATCAGTCTGTGAGAAAGCCTAACAGTGATTGATATGGTTTACACATTTATTTTTCATATGATGATAAATCATACTGAAATGGATTTATTTTATCTATAAAAATACTTAATATTTTTCTGGAAAACTTTTCTATAATCCCACTGTGCATTTCATGGAACAAAGTCAGGTATTTGAAGAAGATAGTAACTAAAAAATGTTGACTCCAATATTTTTTTCTTAATTACTTGCGTATATATCAGATACCGCAACTATTTGTTCCAATGAGGTGAACAAATATTAGGTGAATGCTGCTTTTTTTGTAAGAAAGGATAATATATTAAGTTAAACTAATCACAAAGGTCAAAGGATTTCTCAGTGTACTGGGTTTGAGAAAAAGTAATAAATGTATCTGTATTTATGTAATGTCATTTTCTAAGGTATAATGGCAAATATAGAGATGCTGTTTGTTTTTTAAACATTCTCATTTTTGTTATTCTAGCTTAATAAAAATCTTTCTACTAATTTATTCAATCTATCATAGTTAATTTAAATAGTACATGGAATTTTAGACAGATGTTATATTATAAATATCCAAAGTACAATATTAAATGATCCTTACAAGTATAGAAAAGATCTATTTTTATTTTAAGTAATGAGCACATTTTTGAAATATTTTTACAAATAATTCTCAACTATCAGAGAGTTGTAGCATGGATTATCCAAAACTATAAATAATCCAGAAGCCATTTGTGTCTAATTTGGGGATGTAATTTTTGGTAACAGAACCACATTATTAATTGTGTGTTACTTAAGCAAAAACACAAATTAGTTTATATTTCCTGTGTACATGGGAAATGGTTTACTAGCTGAGCTTTAAGTTTAGCTAATAAGAAACATGATGGGCTTTGGGAGGAGAAAAAAGCTAATCCACAGATAATAGATATATCGCAATAAGTTTATTACCTCATTTTATTAGATACATTCCTATTTCCTTGATTTTTGACTAGATTTTTTTCACATAGATAGTTCACTTTTTTTCGTATTACTTTTGTTTGAACTAAGAATATTCGAAGTGCACAATGGTAGCCATCAGGTCAATGTTCAGTATATTTTTTAGCATTAAATAAAAATTTTACATTTCATGTGGAAAAGCTGAATATATGACTATAACCAGTAACATTCAAGGATAAATAAAGAGTAAATTATATTCAATATATACTGTCAATAAAAATTATTTTTGACTTAAGTCAAATTCATTAGTTCTTATTTATTTATTTATATAAAAACTATTCAATGTCTGCTACCTGTATGAAAGACTATATTGAGATCTGGGAAAACAGTAATTGCAAAACTAGAATATCTATTCCTATAAAGCTTACCTTATAGAGGTAACCTTCTCATCTAAAAGAAATAAAATATGAAATAAAATAATGGTGAAAGAATTTTGGATATTATAAATATTTCATAGCTTGGATATTTACATTTTGATATCAAGTTTTGTTATTGTTTTAGGACAAAATATTTATGCACCTATTAGAACAGAAGATGGAGTTGTGGGTGAGGCTGGGAGAGATAGAGTAGACAAAGGTTTTTTTGGAGAAGAGGCTGAGGATTTCATAATAAGGCATGGAGAAGGGAGTATGACTGAGTAATCATTCCTAATTAGCTCTGTAAATAGTGGTTTCCTAATAGTAGGGAGCAGAGATGGTTTTCAGGGTATCTATTCAGAGTGTGGCATTGGAAAATTCATGAGGAGAAGGAATATCAAAGGCTGATGGAAGCAGTACGTTCTGATTAGCCTAGACAAATGTTGGAACTTCCAATTAGTGGATTCAATAATGTGAGAAAACGTGCTTTCCAAAGGAAATGGAACTGGTCAAGGTTGGACAGGTAAATTGAGTTTTGGTACATAGGCTAATACTCTTTGAATGAAGCTATAAACGAGGAGAATGGGGACAACCAAGAAGATGCAACCCAGATGGGCTCAGTAGGAAGAGTGGTTTACCTCTGCAAAAATATATCCCGAGTATGTTGGCTTTAAGATGAAAAAGTGGTCCCCACTGAATGGGAGTGAGATGCACAGGGATTGAGTGTTCAAGAGCTTGATAACTAGTAAGCATGTCAGCATTTCCTTAGGGAATTAGCAAGCGGGAACCTCAAAATGTTGATGGATGAAATTTTTAATATTTCACCCTTCATAAAAATATAAAAGTAGTTATTATGAAAAATCAGAATGCTTTTGGATTATTAATAATTATATTAAATTATAATTTAATTTTTAAATTATATAGAAGGAAGGAACTCATTTTCCAAGCTTGTGTGCTCCTTATGATGATATTTATACTATCTCTGGCTTTGTCTTAGTGTGTGTGTGTTTTGAGAAGCACAGGGCACCTCTTACACAAAATATGCCTTTGTTGTTGTCTGACCTGAACTTATAAATGGCATAAGCAGGAAAATGCTAATTTCTAATCAGACAATCTACTAAAATGTCTGCTTTCCATTTTGGATGAGTATTTTTGCTCTGTTTGAAGCATGTCCTGTTATCAGAGACTGTGAAGCTGTGTTGTCCCTTGGTTCAGAATGCTGGACCCAAGAGTCTGATGTTGTATTTACTGCATGAACAACAACTTAATTAAGTGTTACTTTAGAAACATCACGAGAGCTTTGTTTCTGGTATTGCAGTCAGGCATGGATCACATTGTTTTGACACATGCATTGGGAGATTTGCTTTGTAGTTAGTCATGTTTTTGGAACACTAGTAGTAAAGACAGAAGAAAAGAATAATTCTATTGGTAGGGCATGGAAAATGCTCTCGGATCCAGAAAATGACTATAAAAGACAGGGTCGAGAGCAAAATTTTCTTCTGAGGACACTCTCCATAAAACCAAATTTCCTCTTTTGACATTTACCTGCTTAAAAGTGAATGTTTTTATGCTTTTGTAAAGATTAATAAAATCAAATGTACAAAGATTTCTTCCTTTCATATTTCCATATTATCCCCCTAAGGAAACATATTTTCCATGCCTAAATAAACTTGATATTTAATTTTAGGTTATTATTTATCATGATGAAACATTTTTTAAACAATGCTTTTTGTTATAAACCAGGAAGGGATCGGGAAAGGATGATAATATGTGAAAACATTTCACACTCTCTTCTGCAAAGAAATAAACAAATATTTCCTTCCTGATATGCTCTAAAAATGCACCTGAAACTAAGAGGAATCAGATGTGTTTGCCTCAAAGTATTAGAAAAACTCCATTATCATTGACTTCATATTGAAGATTGTAAAATTAATATAATTGTTCAATAAAGATCCAAAAACTTGAAAAGAGAGGCTGTAAACTAAAAAGAGAAGAGTGATTTCTTCTAAGGCACAAATGCCTGAAGTCTCTAGACAAGACGGCCCAAATGATCAGTGAAGGAAAGTAAGTACCTAGAGGGGACACAGAGCATAAAGATCTATGAAATAAAGAAGGAAATAATTACTTAACGAAACTTTACACATGTTCCTTTTATCTCAATGATAGTCCCTATTTGAGTCCAGTGATAAATAGTACTGACTAAACAAAGGATAACCAGATTTTGTTTACCTCAAAGGTAGGTTATTATTGATCCTCAAATCTTGACACATCCAACTTAAGTAAGCCTTTTAAGCATCTGTTAGAAGAGACCCACATAGGACAATCTTATTTAAACTGTTGTCTATAATTTAGTGATCAATCAAGTATACTATAAATTCTATATATATTTAAGAAAAGTGTTACATTAAGATTTTGTTTGTCAAAATGTGATTATTTGTGTAACTTTATGTGTGTTGGCATGTATTTAAGTTTCTATATGTATGTGTTACTTTGTTATAAATCATGTCTGTGTTCTAAATTATTGCTTTATATCGTAATTTCAGAGATCAATACCACACTAGATATTATGTAACAAAGTTGTGCCAAAGCAGAAAAAACACAAGTGAGAGCAGCCGTAGTAAGCTTTTCCAGAATGTGTCAGAAAGTGGCCAAGAATTACGCAAAGGTAGGAAATATATGCATGCTAGTAACTGTGGCTGAAATTAAATAATGTGTGCTAAATTCCCTCCAAAATGTCAGTGATCCCAGAGAATTGATTCAAATTGCATTTATACTTTCAATGGGCAGAAAATCTTCATGTTCTGTAAACTATTCCAGAGCAAAGAAAATATAAAACCTTTACTTTTTCATTTTACAAACCTAGTGTAACTATAACACTAACAATACTGAAAATAGAAATTAGAAACCAGTTCCCCTGGATTATTTATTAAGCTATTATCTCTCAGCTCCAAAGCCACCATTTTATAACTATTGTGCCATCAGAGCTGGACCTTTGAAAACTACGTTTCTCCTTTGTCGATTGGCTGCTCATCAGTTTTCAGCCATCAGTGGTGTAAAGGGGACCTAGCAGGCAGGCGAGAGGACGAGCATGCTTCTCTCTTTTGCTCGCTGTCCCTGTCAGCATCATCTCAGTAACAGCTTTTCATTTGGCAGAAACAGAGATCTCAGATTTCATGTTTTTATTTATTTATTTTTTCCAGTATCATGAAACCACTTTCAATTTGTGTCCCTTCAGAAGTATGGCTAATGTTCCCTCTTCAGAACTCCTTGTTTTTAGGGGACCTCCTCCAAGCTCCTGAGGTACAAGCAATCTCTCTTCGAAGGTCTAGGTCCCAGCTCTGTAGGCCCCCTCTTGCTGTATTCTAGGTTCCGATAATACCTGTATCTTCCACTTGTTCCTCCTATCCTAAAGGTTACAGCCGCTTCCTTTGCTGCTCTCTCTATATTACCTCACTCTTGGACTCTCTCTCCGTCTCTCTCCGTGTCTCTCTCTCTCTCTCTCTCTCTCTCTCTCTCTCTCTCTCCTGCATTATGAATTTCCTATATAAAATTATCTTTTAAAAATATCTGACGTGGTTTCTATTGTCCATGCCAAAATGTGCTTGATTTCACTTATATAAACACAGATACAACAATCGTACATAAAATGTTAGCAAACAGAATGTGTAGAATAGGATATAAAAAGAGAAGGGAAAAAATGAAAGAGGAAAAAGAGATAGAGGAGGAAGAGGAGCTAAGAAGATGAAAAAAAAAAGAACTATTATCAGATACAGAGTATATTGAAGAAGGTCAAAGATGAGTAAATAAAAAGATTTATTTACTTATTTACTTATTTATTTATTTATAAAATTAATCACAATGAAAATGGGGGGAAAAAAACCTATTCTATTCTCCTAATAGAATCCAAAAAGCTTTTGGTGAAAGCAATATCCATTCCCAATAAAAATTCCTAGTAAATTAAGGAAAATCATCATGATTAAACTGGCATTTTTTCATACTAACAGCCGACGTCATGCCAAACAGGGAAACCTATGTACTATTCTCATAAATTCAAGAAGAAGGCAATGACATGCACTTTTGTCACTATTATTTATTATTAGTCTGAATATAATCAGTGCAAGTTGCCATATGACTTGCTTTGGCTAATGAAGTGAGAACAAGTCCCATGGCTGCTTATATTCTTACATTTTTTTTTTCCTATAAGCCAGTTCTTAGTAAATGGAGCAATGTTTGGAGACTGCTCTACATTTTCTTTTTAATCAGATTCAATCAGAATTAAGCCAAGTTCAGAAAGAGGTAAGGCAGTTATATTTTTTCTTTTATTTCGGTCAATTTAATTATAGAAGTAGATAAAAAAGGACAAAAAAGGGAAAATATCTTACCACCATCCAGAGTAGACAAAAACAATTTAACTGATATAAATAATAACTTCATTTAATAATTTAACTAAGCAGAATTTATGTATTGGACATTTCCAGCTATAAATACTAGAAATTTGTGTGAAATAAAAGGTTAAGTGAAAGAATATTGCATGGAAAGTTTTTACATATCTGATTTGAATTTGCAAATTAATACTTCCATATTCCTTAAGAAATTGTATACAACCTATTTATAAAATCATAAATATTAGGTACAAAAAGATTTCTCTTGATTAAAAATGAGAATTTTTTCACATATTGCTTTGAAGCGATTATCATTACGCATAAGATTATGTGTCATTAAAGATTTTTATGTGGTTAAGAGAACATGAGTCTGTTAACTTTTGAATTATTTTCCGGAAGTGAGAAAACATTTGGAGAATAACTCTTACTTGTTAAAAGTTCTCTATTTTTTAATATCTACAAAATTTGTATATACTTTTCTTTCTTCATGGCTGTGTCAGGAAAGACTAAATTGTGTTATGATAAAAAAAAAAAAAAACAACCTAAAAATCTCAATGTCTGAAAACAGAAAAGTTTTCTTTCTTATCTGTGCAACCTACTACTGTTCTTTGCAAATATCCAGTGCAGCTGTTTTTCACATGCTGGATATGTTACCTATATGTCAACATGTGACTGTAGGCCCATGCAACATAATTAAAAATAAATTATTGATATTTGATAATTAAATATTTTTACCTAGATCTGATATATGTAATTTCAGGTTAGAATCATTGGTTACAGGAAATCACATAGCTTCATTTCTCCTCAAAAAGATGGCAAATGCGATTTATCTGTTTTCTGAGAAAGAAAATCAGATATCATTGAATAGTAGGAATATCTACTGTAGAAAAGGTTTGAAAATATAAGCAATCTAAATTTAAAAATCATTAATATTGGTGCTTATAACACTCAGCACACCACATCTAAACATATTGTCATACATATTCACATACCCAAATGTAAACTTCATACCCTAATTTGGTAAACTACTCAAGAAGATGGCAATGCAGGACCTTTGTTAACTAAATTACTTAAGAATAAATTAGAAAGCAACATAATGCAGCAATTTTTGAAGAGATTATTTAATAATGTATAGAAAAAAATCTTAAATTATAATAAAAATTATCTATAAAAGGGAGCCCAGAATAAAAAGAATGTAGACTATCCACCCCGAGTGATAGGTCTTTCACTCACATCTGAAAGCACAGGCTTCTCATTTTCATTTCTAAAACCCCTAAGGCATCAAAATAAAAAGAAGAACCTCTATGTAAGGCATCCACATGTAGAGAAGTTTCAAGAGTTGCTTCCAACCACAGAGTTCTATGATACATTACATCTTTCTCTCATCTGCCCCCAAAGCCAGAACTACCTCAGACCTATTCTATCAGTAACAGGTGTTTAGATAACTTTATTTTGGATGCTCAACTCACTTTCTATGTTTCTACAGCCTTTGCTGTGGTGAACAAACTCCAATAACCTTAATTTTTAGTATATCTTTGGTTTCTGATTTTTTTTTATCAACTTCTGATTTACTTATGAATTCTTCTGATATAACTTTAGTTTACTCATGGCTTCTGCTAATTCACTACCTTTATTATCTCAAGGTCTTTGTGTGTCTTCTCAGGTAGTATTATCATAAACAAATGTTACTATTTTTCTGTGTTGTACAGTTAAAATTTTTAGAAAAGATTGATTTAGCCAGCTAACTACATTATGCCTATTTGGAGAGAACCTTAATTTTAAGTCTCTTCATACAAAACTTATTGACTTACATATAGATGTTCTTCAACTACCAAGTTACATCCTGATAAACCCATCATAAGTTAAAAATATTGTAAGTCAGAAATGCATTTAATATACCTAACCTACCAAACATCATACTTAGCCTAACCTACTTTAAGTATGCTTAGAACACTTACATTAGCCTACAATTGGGCAAAATCTTCTAACACAAAGCCTATTTTACAATAAAGCATTGAATATCTCATATAATTAATGTGTATCACCTTTGCACCATTGTAAAGTCAAAAAATCATAAGTCAAATCATCATAAGCCGGGGACTGTCCATATTTGTTTCCTTTGAATCATTTTCTCACTCTGGGCCAAATTTTCTGGAAAAACAGTTATGTAAAACAAACATGATCTTCTATACATAAGGAATTCTTTTTGTTCACTACTAATAGCAGAAATAATAATGAACTATCTCAAAGAAAAATTGCGGTCATAGCTGGACTTGGAAGACTTAATATGACCAACGTAATATTTGTTCAGTATTACAGTAAATTACACATGTGTAAAAATAAGAATTGTAAGGGATTTTCAAGAGATAAACATACATTTATACTATTTATATGCCATATAATATTTGTAGAATATTGAATTGTTAATGTCAAAAAAAAAAAGTCGATGATGTCTGTTATATCTACATTTCTTTCTAACTTAATATATCATTTACTGCTCCAATCCTCTACCTCACTGTGAATATGACCTTATACTTTTCAGTTGACAACCACTTTTCTCTCGTTCTTATAACCTGAAGAGATCCTCTGAGGCCACAGATTATGTTGGATCCAGGAATAAAATCCCACTGGGAAACCCATGTTTATAAGTTCTAAAGTATACTTTATTAGCATATAAATTGAAAATAGCAATGCTGATCATGTTGTTTAATGAAAAACACCTCTTAGTACAAGTGAAAAACTATTTTCTTAATCCGGTTTGCTTAAAAACAACAACAACAAAAACTACTTATGTGATTACTGCAAAAAGTGACAGGAGACAGGAAATCAAACTGATGGCTGAACCGATCAACCTTTAGAAAAAATCTTATGTTAACTCTGGGCGGCTAAATAGCTGGATACACGTGTAGACTGAAACCCTTCCAAGAACGTCCCTAATGTCAAGGTCTCTTGGGCAATAAAGACTTCCCTGTGTGGAAGTCCATTAGGCAGCAACCTTATTAAACACGGCACACGCAATTAACTCTGGGTGACTACGTCCAGGCTTCTCTCTAGTGACAATGCAACGAATCTTAATTTTTCCGATAAAGAATGATATGTCTTTAATCAAACCTTCTAACTTCAATTTCCTTGGGTTAAAAACACTCCTAGAAAGCCTTTTTTTGAGATCCAACATCACATATACATCCTTTAATTTTTCTATTCATACTTGAATTTTTTTAGTTTGTATGCAAATCGCATAATTAAAGAATGAAGTACTTTATTAAGGGTTGCTGCTGAGGACTAAAATTTTTAGAATTACATCACAAAATATTATGTCAGCTTTTGGAAAAAATATTCAATAAATTTGTATCACTATGTATATTTTTATTTATTCATTTTGAGACTATATACATTAACTTAAACAATAAATCTCAGCTTAATTGAAAAGAACATTTTGCTATTATTGGCAATTGATGACCAAGAAGAAAGAAGAAACACATTACTGAATGTGAAAAGATGAGTAACCAGAAGTTTATATACGAGTGTCCTCTAGGGCAGCAACACAAAATCATCAACCAGGCAAATACTATATTATAACCTAAAGAATTTTTTTGAGTAAAAAACAAAATTCAGATTTTGCAAGAAAAATATAAACTGCTATTTAAATACTAAAAAATAATTTTTAAAATACATATTATGAAAACTGCATTCTTTTAGGCAGGATACTGTTTGTATTGGCACAGGACCATGACAGTTGGCTAACTCAAAGCAATACAAATCTTTAAAGGAGATACTTTAACCCTTTATATTACCTGGCTGACTCCTGAAGGCCTTTGTGTTTCCTTGCCCTTGTCTATTACACTTCTAAATGTTCCTTCTGACATTAAATTTCTCTCAGTACTTGAGATTACTAAAACTGTCTTTGCTAAGGAACTGTTCCCCGCCCCAACATCGGTGTCTTCCAAATGTTTACAGTATTATTAAACTTTTTATGACTAGTTATGCCTATATATATATATATATATATATATATATATATATATATATATATATATTTAACACTGTAGTAAATGTATATCATAATGCATGCAGAAAAGTAGACATTAAAATATGGATGAGTTAAAACTGTAATTACAAATGTTAAAGTTTTTGCAACATCCTACTATGATCATTATTCTAGATGTTATCATTTTATTTCTACATGTAATGGCTGGTGAGAGATCTGGAGGCAGCAATACTGATGCTCAATAAAGAAATTTTATTGACTTGATGTTTTTCCTTTGTCTTAATCCTTATTTTCTTAAGTCCTACTTTTAACTTAAAATGTTCTTTTTTTTTGTATGTCTTTTTCATGTGCTTTTTGAAAGAAAAAGTAAAGCACTATAAAATATTCAGTCTTTTGGATAAGTATTAGCGTTCTCACAGACTACTAGAACTCAAAGAACAATTAGATAAACACCATAATTGTACAAAGAAGTAAAATATGACTTATAAATTTTAATTTATGGTCTCAAGGTCACATGCCTCTCTATGTATGCCACATCAAACTTAGTATAATATGTTTTAATTCCTTTAGAGTATCTAATTTATCTTTATTCCTTAAATTAGCTCATACTTTAGGAGTGTTTTTCTGAATGAACTGAAATTTGAAAATATTACATCTTTTCCAAAATCCAATGGAGTTTATTAAAGCATTTTATTGAGGAAATACAAATCTACCTTAGCCATAAATTCCCATGCCAGGCTGTACTCTATTAAAATTATGAAATATATTGCTTCTTTATCAGGGTTATGTATCATAACCATCATCTCAGAAGATTTTCAAACTCAAAGTTTCAGGGTTAATTTCAAGATAAGAATCACTTGTTGTAGGCTCTTGATATGTAGAAAGGAAAAGGAAAGAAAAGCAAAGAAGTTTCTCAGAGTTATGTGTGTACATTTTCACTTAAGAACTGACTGAATGCAAAGACTGAGGTAATGACTAAATAGATAAAATTTAAATTAGTGCAATTTAAATCCTCATCCTTAATTAAAACAACTATAAACAACGGCAGCCTTAGGTGTGTAGTCTTCCCACAGAAAGATCCCTCTATATTCTTTCAGTCATTTTTGAACAAGAAGTGGCTTTGATTTGAATGCGTCATATCAAATCCTTAGTTAAATAAGACATTAGAAGGCAAGTATGTCTATTATAATCACTTTAAATGAGCCAAGATCTTATGAATTCTAAAATGCAATAGTGATATTGGCTTAAGGCCTAAAAAACCTTTAATATATGTGCAATCGCAATTGTTCTTGTTTGCATTTCTAAACCCAGCTTATGTTTATTTTTCTAGAGACTTGGAATTTGGGCTGGGGTGGATCTCTCCCAATAAGCCCTTTGTGATACTAATATCTAAATAACTTAATTGGGATGATTCACAAAATGAGATATAGAAATGGAAATAAACAACAATAAAAATTTTGTACAGTTATTTTCATTTTCTAATCACTGTCAAAACAACAAAGTATGACTGCACTTACATGGATAAATAAATAAGAGATAATAAATTGATAAATTTGGATTATGGCGCCATTGCCAAAAAATTACTAAAATGATGGAAATTCATTTTCTTTGTCTGGACAAATCTGGTAGTTATATTAAAATATGCACTAGGGAACATTTTCAAAGCTTTTATGGTGTCTTTTATGCTGCTACACATTTTGGTTTTGAGAGGGAGAATTGCCCTGGAGGAAAATCCTTCAGAAAGAAGAAGAGAGGGAACACAAGGACTCAGGGAAAAAAAAAAAAAAAAAAAAAAAAATTTGCAACTGCAGAGAATGATTAGTACAAGGAAAGGAGGAGGAGACATCTGTTGGTGAAATGATTTTTAGAGATAATTAAGTGCATTCATCCAGAAATAACACATATTATACATCGTTTGCAGGCACACATGGCTTTACTAAAAACAAGAGAGACTTTGAAAGACCCACAAAAATAATCAGCAGCTTTGATCCGATGTCACCAGAATGTCAGCCCTTCCTGTGTCTCTCACCTCAGTCTTCCTAAACCCATAATAGTTTTTATTGCAGGGCATGTATACTATTTACAGAGGTAAGCTTTCTTGGAAATTATTGTAAGAAAAGTGTAGCTTGCTCTTCACGTTTCTTAAATAGCTTAGATTAATACTTCATTTCAATTCTGGAATTTAATTGGATTTAGTCATCTAAGAGATTCACATATAAAAAATATTAGTGTTCCAAATAAATAGCTAAAGATTTTTTAAAGCACAGAATAAAGCAATTGTCCTGAAAGTAATTACTATTTTAGAGACAATAAAAATTAACCTCAGAAACAGTTTATATTTATTCGGTTCTTGCTTATTTAATCCTCTTCTGTAATAAAATTTATGCTTCATATCTTTATGCATGATGTCTTCTTGTGCAATTTTAGTTACATTCTGTAGTGTGCTAAATGATGGGCCTCAAACTGCAGTTAAAGAAATCAGAAGGAACAAGGTAAAGACATTTTTTTAGGCATTTTTTGTGAGTTTATATGTATCATTCATCATGAAAAGAACACTTAATAAGATCATACATGGTTTTAAATCTAAATGAACTTGAAAATTTTAGATTAAAAAATATATATATGGATAAAATGAAAGATACTAACTTTCTCTTATTAATTGATATTAATCATAACAATAAATATATTCATCATAATAAATCTTTTGACATTTAAATGTTTTTTAATGTAAGGCCCAGACAGATCTATCCCAAATCTTCTGCCATGCTATATCCCTTGCTACTTAAGTGTAACACTCCTTTAAAACCATTATCAAAACCATAATAATCCTTTAAGAACTAGCCCTAATGCCATCTATTTTGAATTTTCTTTTAGTCAGGATACCTTCAGCTTCACATCGCTCCTCTCCCACAAAATAAAATGTTTTTAAATTAAAAAATATATTATTGCACAAATTAAGAATCTCAAGATAAGATGTTTTCATGGTTGATAAATTCATTAGCCCAAATCACCAAAAGTCCTATTTCTCTGGATTCATCTTTCCAGCCTGCCATCCTTTCAGTGTTAGTGAACCTCATGATTCAAAGATGGCTGCCATTATTCCAGATGTCAAAGGAAGATGACACCTTTGAAAAACCAGAAGGATGAGAAAAATCACACCTCTTTCTTGTGTTCATTTTAAAGAGTGAAGACGATTTTCTCAGATGTGTCTAGATCAGTTATGCCTTATTGGATAGAATTAGGTCACATGCTATTCACACATCTAACTCTCAAAGGACAGAATAGAATTACAGTGATTACTTAGCTCTAGGTTAATCAGGATCAACTAACTAGCATGTGGCTTTCTGCTACCTAAACATAGAAGTTCTAACGGCAAAGACAAAAGGGATATTGGTGGCGCTATTGAATTAGCACTACAGTGTCTGACACACACACTTTAATTATTTATCCCACATCGATTACAAATCATCACTCTTCTCCTTGAATGATACTTATTTTTTGTAAGAGCCTTACATACATTTGCAGAATACAAGTAACTTTACAGGAGAGACCACACTGAAAAGCTTTTTTATTCCACATTTTGCTTGAGGTAGTGGTTTAATTATTATAGGTAATCAATAAAACTTTTCTGAATGAATGAATACATTTATAAGGTTTTGTTTGTCTGGCATGTGGTTTTCATTTGCAGAAGTTTATTCTTAGCTCTGACTAAATAGATTTTTTTCTTGACTTGATAAAAGGTTTCCTGAAGTATATTTTGGAATACTTGTTCCTGAGAAGAAAACCTTTTAGGTGCAGGAAAGGAAGTAGAAATACAATTTTCTTCTTATACAAATAGAATAGATATTTTTAAACTATAAATTTTATAAATGAATTATAACAATATAAACGAAGATGGAAATTGGTTCATTTTAAAAATGTTTTCTCTATTTAAAGTAAATCTGCAATAATTTTAAATTACCTGCTTTGGTACAATTTGGTGCAAAACTTTCCTGAAGTAATATAAACAACAAATACTAAGAGATAATTTTTGAGTTCTATCATTTGTCATTAAACAAAAAAGGAAAATGTGCCTGGAATAAAAACGAATTGTATATTTTATGTGTATTCTATTGCAAAGAAATTCAAACACGTATAAAGAAAGATCCTAGCACATCCTTGTCATTCTCATTTCTACTACCCTAGTCCATGGTTCCATTTGTTTAATCTGGACTTTTACTCCAAGAATCTGCACTTGATCAACTCCAATCTAATTGACAAAATTCTACTACATCGATCTATAACATACAGATCCGGTCACATCAACTTCTGATGTGTCATGTGCTGATTATACATGTTTAGAGAATTGAATACAAACTCATTGCTATGGTAATCAAGCCTCTTCCTAAATTAGACCCAACCCAATTTTTCATTCTTTTTTTGATATTCACAAACAACTTATACTTTAGTCTAATTGTACATTCACAATTTCCCACAATCAATCTCCACTTTCTCCGTCTATTGTCTCATTTATTTCAAGATACATCTAAATTCTTTTACTTATTTTTCGGAAGCCTTTTATTGTCTACTGTCATGTAATGTTTCTATCCAATTAATACTTTTCTTACTATATCTCATAAATCACCATGATTGTTGAATAGTATTCTCCAAAAAAAAAGATATTTTGAAGTTCTTACTCCCATTACCTCAAGAATGTGACCTTATGTGGAAATAGGTCACATGTACAAATATAATTAAGATGAATTTGTCCTGGAGCATGGTAGGTATCCCAAAATGACAGGTGTTCTTATAAAGGGAGACGCATGGAGAGAACTTCAAGTGAGGACAAAGGCAGAGATGGGAGTTATGTAACTGCAAACAACGGAACATAAAAGACTGCTAGCAAACCATTAGAAGAGGCAAGGAAGTATATATGCTCCTACATGTTTCAAAGGGAGCACAACCCTGCTGACACCTTGATTCAAGACTGTCAGCCTCTAGAAAGGTGAGACAGCAAAATTCTGTTATTTTAAGCCACCAAATGGGTGCTACTTTGTTAAGGAAGTCTTAAGCAACTAATTTAGCTATTAAATTGTTTCCCTGGTTTGTTATAGGTATTCAAGGATTTTACTTCCCTTTTTCTCCTCTACCAATCCTCCTATTTCAACATACTAATATAAACTTTGCCTTCCTCCCATCATAAGCTATATAAAGGTAGCAATTTTATTTTACCTTTAAATGTTTTAATCATTTTTGAAACCCCTTCAGTGACTTAACAGTAATTGCTGCCTAATAAAAAGTAAATTAAAACATTCTGAGAAAATATAATTTAGCTCTCCTTTTAAGTGAATTGAAATGCTTCAGGCGAACACCTAAAGATATTTACAAAGTAATTCTAATTTCTTACATTTCCTCAACAAACCATCTGGCACACAAAAGCATATGCTTCCTGACAAATAATGAGTTCCAAGGACTACCCAACTTAAAACACACAGATGCAAAGATAAACACTCAGTCATTTGTATAGATATAAGTAAAACTTTAGTAATTTTACATTAGAATATATAAGTGATTGGAGCAAGAGATCTGAGTACTAGTTAATTGCACATACATATATAAAAGTAGAGAAAATAGACTGTTAAACCTTTACATATATACTCACTCAATTTCAGAAATTATTATTTTATGACCAGTCTTTTCATATATGTCTGTACAATTTTCATCACAATCTAATGGATTATCAAAACATGTTCATTTATTATTTTTTAAAATTTCCTCTCATTAATCTCTTATCCTGTATCTAGCACTTTCTCTACCACCTAGATGCATATATAACATTTCTGACAGTCTATCTTGAAATACCTATACGAGACTATTTCTGATCTGGATATAAGAATATTCAAAGGTAAGATGTGAAAGGCAGGAATTAGAGAGTTTGAATGTCAGCTAAATTTGATATGGTCTGTGTTGAGGGGACACAGGATGTTGGATTTTTATTTAGTTGTAAATATATAAAAACCACTTAATATGTGTAAAAAGAAAAATCGAATCTTTTAAAAATTTATGTCATCGGTTGAAGTGGAAGACTCTAGAAATTCAGATATGACATAAGTTTGAACAGGTAAATGTTGGCAAGATTTGATAGGAGAGAATGAATGTTAAAGAATAGTGCTTTGAACATCTGACCTCTCATTGCCAATAAGGAATTTTCAATATGCAAATTAACGTGAAACAGACAAAAGGGCCTCACAAGTTTTAGACAACTCAAGCACTATGAAAGAGGTGACTAATATTTTGGAAAAGGAGGCACTATATAATATTATTTATTTCTGATTCATTCACTTAAAGTATATATTTATTGTTTGCTTAATATATGTGTACCAAACTCTGACTTTATAGCAATAATTTAAAAATCAAATAAAATTTAAAAATTAAACTTAATTTGATTTTTTAAAAAGTTTGGTTCATGCTTTATACTCTCATAAGAGAAACTTATTTTCAATAAGTAATCAAAAAAACATGTAATTTCAGGTAATGAAAAGAGTAATAAAGTCAAATAAGCAAAATAAAGGGATAGATAGTGACTTCGGGAAAGACTCTTTTACTTAGGGTGGTCGAAGTCCTCTCTGAAGAAGCACATTTGAACAGAGATATAAATCACAAGCAGGAGTGAGCCCCAGGGATATCTGGAGAATAGCTTTCCAGACAGAGTCAAAGTTCCAGTGAGAAGGGAACGGTAGGAGGGAAGAAAGTTCCAGTGAGAAGGGAACGGTAGGAGGGAAGAAAGTGCAGGGTGTTCAGGTTAGAGACCTCCACAGAGTAGACTAGATAAGGTCATGCAGACCAGCAGGCCATGATAATGAGTTTGGCTTTATTCTAAATACTTTTGAAGGCCATTTATAAGGTTTAAGACAGTAGAGTGACATGAATTAATTATAATTTATAAGTCACCCTGGCGACTCCCTAAAGGATTGACTCTAAGGGAGGTGAAATGGTACAAGCAGAAAGACAAGTTGGGTGCTATTGCAGCAATTCAGAGAAATATAAAAGTGTTTTAGGCTAAGGTGGCTAGCAAATTTCTGGATTCCAGGTATATTTTGAAGGGGAAACAGGTGAAAATTTCTGATGGATTGGATATGGGTTTGAGGAAAAGAGAAAAATCAACACTGACAACTAGGTGTTTGGCCTAAGCACCTGAGCAAAAGTAGTATCATTTACTAAAATGGGAAAGACTGGGATTGGAAGAGCTCTTTGAGAAAATTCATATTATTTTTTTTTTGGCCATATTTATAGTGAGAACCTTATCCAAATATAATTGCCCCTTGTTCACTGTTGTCTACCTCTTAATAAAGCTAGCATTTTTAAGTTTTTTTTTAAATGATATATATTTTTTTTACTTGTCTCCAACCCATAATCAGACAAACACAATTCACAATTGTTAAACTAGTTTCTCTCTCTCTCTCTCTCTCTCTCTCTCTCTCTCTCTCTCTCTTTCTCTCTCTCTCTGTCTCTCTCTCTCTCTCTCTCTCTCTATCTATAAATAGATATAAATTTGTGTTACGAATTCACATTTATATGCATGATATATCTATATCTCTATCTATCTATATATATATAAATTATTTCTTAAAATTATGCCCTTCTGCTGCATATAACTGGTCATTAATTTAATTAAAAAAACTTCAGTGTTACCGGAAAAGCATAGTTTTTTTTTTTCAGAATACATGCTACATGTTCAAATATAATTAAAACATTTTCATACTTTCTGAAATAAAAGTCTCATATTTTATAATCAACAGTAAAACATTTTCATGTTTTTATACTTAAAATTTTTTTTTATTTTGAGAATCCATTCTTTGTTTTACAAACTACTTTTATATTCTGTACTGTTTCCTGGGCAAAACTCCTATTAAATTCCCTGCACTGACCACCTAAGAGTTGTTTGTGAAACAAAATCAGACTGTGCAATGGAGATAGGTTAATTTTACTCTGGATCTATGGTGTCATTTTCTTGGCAACTGCAAAACTTCCCAATGCCATATCTATAAACATGTTAATTTGCCCAAGTTTGGAACATAAATACATTGTTAATGAATGTTTATATTTATTAAAACTATTTTCCATATCTAAATGTTTATTTTCATTACTCTGCAAATGGCGAGACAAATTTCTGAGAAGCACACTGAAGAAAACATTGGGAAAGTAGATGACTACCTATTAAATATGTCCATGTGGAAAAATCAAAATGGCCTCTGTTAGAGAAAATGGAGTTGAAAGAACAAGTTTGAGTTCTGGGTTGAGGAAAGAAAAATAGATTATTTTAATAATACCATGTATCAGAGTGGCTTGGAATATTATTACAGCAAGCTTTTAAAAATATATGTTGGGATATTTAAGTTAAAATATTATAAGTAAAGCTATAAAATGTATTAGAAACAACTTTTAAATAACTACTAGTAGTTATAAGATCCTCTATTTGAAGAAAAAAATAACCTTACAAATTGATATTCAACATTCATGTTCTTAAAATCTTTCAAGCTTCTCTGCCATCAGAAAGTTTTCACTGGTCAATATTTATACTATAGACCCCTCTGCTTGCCTCTGTGTTCAGCCTCTTCCTTTTTGTCCTCTGCTAGTTTTTCTCCACCATCTCATCCTTCTTACCAATCACCTGTAATATCTAACCATCCTCCACACATACATACCCAGACACCCAACTATTAAATTTATAATAATCTCCTAAACATATCAGCTTCTCTATCTCTCTTTCTGGCTCCTATCAATTATAAGATACATCAGATGGCTCACTCTTTAAAACCAAACTCCCCATGTAGGGCTACCCATACATTAAGAAAACTTCTGTAGTCAGATGTTAGGGTTTTTTATTTGTTCGTTATTTTGTTTTTTTGTTTGTTTGTTTGTTTGTTTGTTTTTCAATCTAGCTGTTTCTAGCAATAATGAAAATCATTTGGTCACATGAGTCAAGATTTTTATTGTATGTTAAATCAATGATGGATTTAAATTATTGGTCTAGCAGAAGTTTCTCGAGTATTAAATCTTCTCAGGTAATTTACCTTGATATTTGGTGCTGTACCAGTCAAGGTTGTAGCTACAAACAATAAAAGCCAACTTTAGTTAATATAAAAGAAAAATTAATTAAGTTGATGTCAAAAAGGTCATAGACCCAGTGAGTGGCTGCAAAACCATGCTGGGACACAAACTACCTAAGGAACAGTCTCTGAAGTCTGGAAACTTACCTCGATATTCCCTAGGTTTTACACAACAGCAGTTCTAAATCCACAGTTTTTCTACTATGGTAGTTACAGAGCCTTAAACGAGGCAGCCATCATATATACTCTCTATCTGAAACGAAATATTGTAAATTGGTGGTGAAATTCAAAGCCAACAAATTGCTTTTCAGATATCAAGTGTGTTTAAATCTGGTCAAAATATAATTACAGTATTTTCACTTTACCCAAGGGGATAAGACTCCCCCCAGTGGTTGCTTGAAACAGCAGATAGTACCAAAGCCTATATATGGTATGATTTTTCCTATACATACATATCTATGATAAAGTAGAATTTATAAATTAGGCAAAATAAAAGATTAACAATAATAGCAAATGAGAAAATAGAATAATTATAGCAATATACTATGTTAAAAGTTGTGTGATCGTGGTCTCCCTCGCTCTCAAAGTATCTTACTATACCTGCTCACCCTTCTTCTTGTGATACTGTGAGATTAAATGATGCTATGTGATGAGATGAAGCAAGGTGGATGACCTAGGCATTGTGACATAGTATTAGGCTACAAATGTGTTACTCGAACGTAAGCCTGTGGTACCACAGCTGCTGATTTGATAACCCAGTTGGCTAGGGACGAAGGGACCTAGAGGATGTACGGCACAGAGAAGCTGGACAAAGCGAGGAGTCACGACCCAAGCAGGATGAAACAGGATTGAGGAGATTTCGACACACTACTTGGAACGATGTGCAATTTAAAACTTATGAATTATTTCTGGAATTTTCTATGTAATATTTCCAGACTGTGGTTGACCACGGGTAATTCAAACCATGGGAAGCAAAACCTTGGCGAAGTAGGGGGAAGGGGGGAAGGACTACTGTGTACATTAGGGTCCAGTCAAGAGAAGGAAAACACACCAATTATCTGAAGAAGAATTTAATAGTGAAAAGGGATTACTAAAAACAATTAAAGAGAACTCTAAAGGATACAGATATGAACAGTACTATATGTAGTAAAAACATGGACTTGAGGTCTCCAGGTCCATGTGTAAACAGCTTGGAAGTTGCCCCTTGTCCCAGCAATAACTAAAAAACTAAACAGATCAAAAATCAACAACTCTCCTTGGATCTGTAAGAGATGTCATGTGGAGGACACAAGGAAAACCTCTACCCCAAGACCAGAGAGAAAGACAAGAGAGCACAGGAAGTCACGGCTCCCAGAGCCCATACTCAGGACCGGAAACCTCCGGAATCAGTGCCAGCAGGAAAACCGCAACTGCAGTTGATGAAATGCCAGAGGCTCCATGTTGACAAGCTTGAGGGTTAAAATCTCCAGGGAGACCTAATCACAGGGGCCCACAATATGGTAAGGTTTACCTCCAGGAACTCAACCGCATTTCCACAGTAAATAAGAGAGAAAAACCTCCTCTCGCTTCTGGCAGGGGTAAGAGAAAAGGAAACATTTAAAAGCATGCCGGAGCAGTCTGTTCTTAAGGAGGCCTGCCCTCAGGAGAAACTAATTAACCAGAGCCTAACCCAATAGGGTACTAGCCGAGCCCTAACTCATCCAGGGGAAGCGAAGTACAGGCCTATGTTAATATTTCGGTTCGGTTTCAGTCCACTGCAATGAAATGAATATCACAATAAAGCAAGTGACACAATGTTTTTGGTTTCCCAGTGCATATGAAAACTGTTACACTATATTGTAGTCTGTTAAGTAAGCAATAGCATTATGTACTTACCTTAATTAAATCATACTTTATTGCTAAAAATGCTAAGGGTCATCTGAGCCTTCAGGAAGTTGCAATCTTTTTGCTGGTGGAAGGTCCTGTCTCACTGTTGATGGCTGCTGACTGGGGAGGGTGGTGGCTGCTAAAGGTTGAGGTGGCTGTGGCAATTTCTTAAAATGAGACAAAGTTTGCCCCATCGATTGACTCTTCTTTTCACAAACAATTTCTCAAAGATCACTGACCACAAATCATCATAACAAATATAATAATAATGAAAAAGTTTGAAATATTGCAAGAATTATCAAAATGTGACACAGAGACACCAAGTGGGCAAATGCTGTTGGAAAAATGGCACTGATACACTTGCTCAACACGGGGTTGTCACAAATCTTCAATTTGTAAAAAACGCAATATCTTCAAAGTGTAATAAAGCAAAAGCACAGTTAGGCAAAGTATGCCTGTACCCAACTCCAGCTGGCTCAGACCTTTTACATTTCACATGGAGAAGGGAAATACCAAACTCCAGCTCACTCTAGTCATCCTGATGCACCTTAATGGGAAAACAAACAAACAAACAAACAAACAAACAAAAACCTGAGGAACTCTGGTGCAGTCCACAGCCCAGAGGCAGAGTCTCACTGAAAGACTGAGACCTAGTCGTGGGACTACAGAAGCTTCTCTTTCCCCACATCATTAAAAGCCTATTTGCAGCAGCTTCTCTTAGCTGGAATAAGAGTATGCCTACTGCATCCCTGATGATGCAAACTGGGAGGTGTGAAACTCTGGCTTTTCTAAATAGGAAGACAAAGGAAGCCACATGCTGGGGTGCTGACGAAACTCCCTGGAGGGTGAAAGCCACGGGATTCCCAGCACACTTCGCCCATGGAAGCCACTGGCTGAGGTGCCAGCCAAATACTTGATAAAATGACAGCAAAACTTGCCAGAGGGTGATTACCACCATGTCTTTCACGATGTGCTAGCAAGAAAGCTGCTCATTCAGATCCTGGAAATATGCTGCAGGACGAGAGCCACTGGGTCTCTTTCGTAGCACTGGCAGCATTCTGATATTTGCCTTCAGTTGTGGGTCTAGTGGTTGCGATGGGTTTTGCAGGAGAATAAAAGTTCTCTTTCAAGGTATTTGCAAAAGGTGAGGTTATCACAGTGTTTTCAAACAAAAAGTGGCTAGTCTCCTCTGACACGAGAGGAAAAGCTTCTTCCACTTGCAAGGGAACCTCAGGCTGACTTGTGAGTTTGACATTTTCATTTCATCTTAGTCCAAACAAATGTTTTTAATTCCAAGATTGGTTCCATTCTTTCTGAGCCTAAGCAACATTCAATTGATATCATTTAGAAACCTTCACAATTATTGTTTGATTTTTGAGCAATGTCAGCTTTATAGCTAAAAAAAAAAAAAAAAAAAAAAAAAAAATAAGAGATTCAATGAGGGTTGTCATGAAACCTCTCTGGTTTTCAGATCATGATTTGAACTGAGGGTTAAAACACTTGAGCTTGTTATTTATTTTTTGTGAATGTTCCAGTGTGCTCAGTAGATTCCTCTCACACCATAATGCTTGTATGTATCATAATTACTTAATAGTCAAGTGCTGCAGTCACTTAGACTCCCAAGGCACGTGCTCCAGTTGGCACTTGATCAGAATCGACTACAGGTGGTAGTTTGATTAATTGTGATGCCACTGCATGCCTTGAATTATTAGCATCTTTTGTCCCAGTGGTCAGGATATCAGCACTGTGCTCAAGCCCATGGGCATGACCAAACCGCTCCCTAAATCTCATCTTTAAAGGTTTCTCTCCTAGGGCCACTTCCAGTACTAATTCTACTTCAGTCAGGATCCTGTGAGGAAATAGATACATTACAGTAATTATCACAGAAAAAATTTAACATAAAGAATGATTAACGAATACAGGAATAACAAAGGTAGGGAGTAGCCACTATATTTAAGGCCAAGGAAGGGCATTCAACGAGGAAAGAAACTTAGAAGTACTACCCCACACACACCCCAACCTAGAGTGCAAACTCAGATTTTGTCACAGAAGGTGTGGCTGTGGCCCACTGAATAACAAAATTTGCAGAGGTACTGCAGGCCACAGCTGCTGAGCAGGGAGCTGCCAACCAGGATGCCTGCTGTCTGGGTCTGGCAAGCAGAAAAATCCCACTGGACATAGGGTTGCCAGATAAAATAGAGAATGCTGGGCACAATTTGAATGTGTGATAAATAATGAATAAAGGGTTAGTATAAGTATATTGCAAATATGGCAAAAAAACATGTTAATCCAAAATTCAAACTTAACTGGATGTCTTGTATCTTTATCTGCTAAATACTGCAGTCCTCTTCAGCAGCAATGTGAAATCTCTACAGGCATGCACACACCACGAGCCAGGAAGCTGCCTACTGGATAATGGTGAGTCTTGCTGAAGGTGTGGTCCCAACAGGTGTCCCTCAAACCACTGGCCACCAGAGACAGAAAGGATAAAACACACCAAAACCACAAGGAAAAGCTCCTTCTACTTTTCCTTTCAGGTTCCTTTTGACGCCATTGGATAATAAATATTGTATCAGGTATCAAAAAAAAAAAAATACCTGGGGGTGGAACAGCTCCAATTACATAAGATAGGCAAGAAAGAGTAGATTTGGGGCCAAAAGACAATAAATCTAACTGTCATAATAAATATTTACTGCAGATATTGTTTAAAAATGTGATTTGATACCTCACTTGAACAAAATTATACAAGCAACTATTTTTAAAGCTGCTTAAATCACCAATTCTATATTTGTATTTTTAATTTTGAATCAAGTGAGCATTCATTTTATATTCATGGATTTTTACACATTATAAAATTACACATTTATAATATTTGTCTAAAATTTATTTTAAAGTGACACGTTCAAATGGTAGCTATACTCATTAGTGACAGTGAGCAAAGGCCTATATATGAATCATTTCTTCATAACTTCATAATTCATTGCTGTAGTTATACTTAAAAATTCAAATTTAGAGGTTGATAGGCTATAGAAATAAGCTAAACATAGTGTTTCTCTGATTATATGAGTTGGGATTTTTTTTTCCCCTATACCAGTGACATTTTGCAATGATGGAGTTTCAGTAAACTGCTATTAGATGCATTTTTCTGGAGTAGAAAAATAGCAACTGCTAATTTTGGTTGGATAGAAAGGCCTACAATTATGTTCTCTTCTACCAGCAAAGCTATTGAAGATTTCCATGTTGTACAACGATGTAGTAGCTTGATTTTTAGGGATCTATGTGTCTAATCCATTGTGTAGTTCTGCTCTGTAGAGAGATATAATTAAGATGTTTTCCCCCATATCAGGTAAAAAGTAAAGCACCTGAGGATTTTATTTCATCAAACTTTGAAATGAATTTAAGAAGTGATTGAATTTAAATTTTATTTTTCAACATTTAGGTAAACTAAATGTTCTGAATATCCGTCCACATGCATGCTAAAAAGAGATTATTTTTTAGAACTATAGCTGAGTAGATGGGAATGAAAATCTTGATGGGTCAAAAATAAAAGAAGAGCTGAAAATGAAAATTGTAAGGAAAAAAAGGGACTGCAGCTATATGAAGTGGTGATGGGTGAGGATTGGATGTTGCAGTCTCAGTAACAAAAGTTTTGGTTTTAATAGCCATACAATTGGTAAGTCTTGAATCCTCATATGGTGGGTAACTGAAACTCAGAGAATTTAAAGGATTACATTATCAGTTCTTTGAATATTTAAAGGACTCACTATCACTAACCAAGTAGGTTAGAAAAACAATCTTGGACAGCTAAAAATAAAAATAACTCATTTTGCATTGTTTGTGATTAATGTAGAAATGAAAACAGTCTTTCCTGAGAATTAATAAATACGAGTGAGACCTCATATGAGTTTGAATATGTCACCTCTTATGTGATCCAGGAACACTCAAGCCAACAAATTAATATAAAAAGTTGTCTCAAGTGAGACCGGAAGTGAGAGACATGAGACAAAAGTGTTCTAGAAAGACCAAGTTGGATTTAGATTAGAAAGGATTCCCACAGATAAAGTCTTCCTGAATGTGAAATCACAACCCAAACTGAGAGCAAGAATTTGCAGGCACAAGCCAGATTCTTATGTAATAAAATTATTAGATGTTTAAATGATGAATAAAATGCTTAAAGATATAAAAACATTTTGATAATGAAAAAGCACAGCTAAAATAAACAAAATTGAACTGTCAATAAAATATACACTAAAAATATTATCTCTATGGATTGATCAAATAGCAAATTAGATTAATAGGGAATTTATAAAGATATGGCTGGGAAATTACAGAAAGTAAAAACATAGAGACCCAAAGAGATAGAAAATATGAAAGAAGAATTAAGAAAGGCAGAATAATAAGCTTCAACATATGTCAAATAGAATTTCAAATAGGAGAGGTCTTAAGAAAAAATAGGATAGTATAACCCTGAGTCTGTAAATTTGAGAATAAGCATATTTTCAAGTCTACATAAAACATTTATAATTTTTTTTAAAATAACAGTGTACTAAATGTCACAAAGACAACTCCCAACAAATAGTAAAGAAAGATTATTATTTGGAACATGTTTCCTCATCACAATATAAATAAGTTATAATTCTATTTTAATACCTAACTTTTAAAAGTTCCATACTTTAAAGTTTGGAAGTTTCTGAATGAATATATAAATATCTCATAAGTCAAAGACTAAGTCATAACAGATAAAAATGTAGTATCAATTTTTAATTAAAATTACATACCAAAATTTATTTGTTGGATCCAGCTAAAGTAGTATTTAGAAAAGAAATTTTAGTTCCAAAATCTCACACTAGGGGAGAGATGACTGAAAATTAATGAGATTAGACTACAACATGAAAAGCTAGAAAAGAAATTGAAGAATTATATCAAGAATGTAAAGGTAAAGAATTAATAAAAATAAAACCACAATAAAAAACAAAAATATAAAAATTGTGGACCAATAAAACCAAAAGCTTATTTTAAAAAAATTTGAAATCAGGATACATTACAATCAATAATATGTCATAGTTTAATTGGTGATTTTTTTTCTTAAGAAAATATATATTTGTGGTGCATCTTATAAATGACTAAATAAAATATCATTATAAGAAAACACTATGAACAATTTTATGTCAAAGTTTTTGAAAACAGACAAAAATGGACTTATTTACAAAAATATAACAACACAATTAACACAAAAGATAGAAAAATGAGATAGGCATATTCGAAAATGTTTTAGCCTGTTTTTCCTTAGAAACAGACACAAAGCCTACAAGCAGTACCTGTGTAGAAATGTGATGCCAGGTAGAAGAAATACAGGGCAGGAGGAACAAAAAACTAGAGTAAAGGGACTGCCTGCCTAAGATTTGATTAAATTGTCCTCAGCTCTAGGTAAATAATGCTGAATCTAAGAAGATATATCTCGGAACTCTTCACCAGCAGATAAAGGGGGGAGAGGAGGATATATCCATCTGCTTCCATTCTTCTTTGGTCAAGTGTAGCCCAAGGTCATTACTTCCTCTGCATTTCTGGGTTGTGCATGACTGCGTAAAGAGTGTTTCTGAAGCTGGTCTCATGGTAGAAAATAAGAGGTACATGGAGTGGTTCCAGGTGATAAGATGCCCAGTTATCCTTGCATAAAGCAAATCAACATCTGCATAGAAATGGTCACTCTAGCAGTGATAAGGTTGAGAGAACTGTGAAGTGGTGTACAAGACATAACCAAAGTAAGTAATTATAAATCTACCAACCAAAACAAGCCCAGATAACTTGTGCCAGATATTTCCAAATTACATGTAATTTATTCCAAAATGCAATAAAAAAAGACCTCAAGTTATAAAGTTTGAAACATCTGATAATGGATATTGACAGAATATAAGAAAAAAATTATATTCAACCTCACAATATAGACAAAAAATTCTAATTACAATGTTAACAATTTGAATTCATCAATTTATGTCTATGAAACAGAACACTATCATTACTAGGTTTGATTTATACCAGAAATGCTTAGATAGTTCAACATTAAAAACAAAAACCTAAGTAGTTCATCGTATTAACAAGTAAAAAATTTTTTTTAAAGTATGAGCATATAATAGAGGTAGTTTTCAAATGATGATATTTTAGTATCTGAAGTAAAAAGAAAAATCTGAAGTCATTGGTTATTATGACAAGGATGACCTATGTTTGGTCAGTCACAGGCTTCAGAAACAGAAAATGCTAATCTTATAGAGAGTGTTTAAGATAAGGGAAATTTAGGAGTCGATAGACTTTTAGAGACAGGTATGGTGGGAGTCATCACCTGGTAAAGCTCAATTACTCAGAGATGAGAGTGTTATTGATTGGTTGATTCTCAGAAGCAAGTTCATTTGAATAAATCTTCCCCCGATTGCCTGACTTTCAGAAGTTAACAGTTGATACTGATTGGTTGGCCTGGAAAAGTATGTCCATTTAGGTATATTGTTGGTAGAATAAACAGTTTAAATCCAATTGTGTTGTCTATAGAACAATATGTATTTTTCTAAATTTATAAGAATATTAAAATATTTAATGATGTTTATGATAAAATGTCTTGCTACGTCTGAACAGCTAGGAACATCTTTAACTGGCTAAGAGGTATCTATCAAAATACCCACAAAAAAGATGATATTTGGTGATAAAATGATAGGCACATTCTTTTTTAATAGGACCATAATGAAGATGTCTATTATCACCACAAATTTTCAACATTTTACTAGTGGTGCTAGCCCAAACAATATGGCAAGAAAAAATAATTTATATTTGGACAAGATGAAAATGACATTGTTCTCAAAAGGTGTGTGTGTGTGTGCGTGTGTGCGTGTGTGTGTGTGTGTGTGTATGTATCTGTATGTATATATGTATGTATATTTTTTAATCAAAGATAATCTATAAAAGATTGTAAGAGTGACTTTACTGTTCAGAAATCAATAGAGCTATTATACATAAGCAAAAATACTAGAAAACATAATTTAAAACTATTTTTATAAGAGCAATAAAAATATTTAGAATATATTTTGGAGTTCTGTTTAGGGGAAAATGATCCCTAAAATTAGAGAACTTTAGGGTGACTTGCCATATCTCCATCTTTGAGAGTAGGGAAGAAGCTCTGGGCATGGATAAGACGTCCCACCCTTCATTCTATGCCACCCTCATTCCAGTCCTTATCATTAGAAGTTAAGAGGTAGTTTCGAAATTTCAGTTTTAAGATTGCTCTAACCTTGACTCTGCAGGAATCAAGCAACTGCCCCAACCCTGGGAACTCACATGCTACTAGAAAAATTTCCACATTTATAGATGCTGTAACTTTTTACCTTTAGATTATCAAGATCCATCAATCACAGAATATCTTATATCCTGGTGTTATGTCACTTCCTACAAGAATGCCATGATACTCAGGTCATCACCACAAATTAATTACTCTAACCTCTTTCTTGACTCCATCTCCTACTTCAGCATCTCCTGCATCCTTTTTTGTCCTGTGGAATTTAATGTTGGTCTTCATAAAATTCTCTATATTTACAATCTCTTCTCTTTGACTTATTCTAACAAAAACCTAGAATTTGTCTCTTTCCTCAGGCTTCTCTGTACCCCTTTCAAATGGAAAGTTTAAAAGATCTCAACCACTGAACTATTTATTGCTTTAGAAATGTTATTTTTGCAGGTGTTTCTAACTGCGTACAATAGATATGGCTTTTTCATTATGGATTAGTATTTGCTCTGTCGGTTGCCAGGTGACCAGGACAGAATTACTTTAAACACAATTTACTGTGAAAAAGTTCTCCAGACTACTTCAGTGATGAGAATTTTTGCCACACATTGTTGATAGAGCTGGCCAAGATTTTTCTTTATTCTCTCTCTCTCTCTCTCTCTCTCTCTCTCTCTCACTTTCTTGCTCTCTCCTTCTCTCTCTCAGGCCAGCTCCAAGACAACATTCCTTTGTAGTCTCCTGCATTAAATAAAAGAGGCTTGTTTACCTCTGCTTTACTCTTACTCTGGTTTCATTTTAATGAGCAGAGGGTGTACCAGTTACTCTATATTTTGAATTTTATTTTGCAAGGCCTCAAACCTAAAGTATAGTTTGCAGCTTGATTGAGTTTTGATTGCCAAGAGCCCTCAGGCTTCCTCTCAATTATTAAGAAATCCTTTAATAATTTGTCTTGTTATTCTTTACTATTTTCATCTATTTTATGCATTTAATGTATTCTATTTAACACATTTTAATTGAAAGTTTTGTTCCCAATAATGTACCACATTTATCAAAATTAAAAGTCTTTAGCATATTCTCTTTTATACATGTAAACTGAAATAAAAGAAGAGGACTGGGAATTAAACTTCTATATAGGGCTTACAAACCCATCATGAAACAATCTTATAATTATATAGGGATATTTTGTATTAAAACATTAGAAAAATATTAAAAATAACAATCTGAGTTGAACTGGAATATAGGAATACTATGAAACAAATTAAAGGTTTTCATATTTGTAACTAAACTAATTACTTGGCAAAGTTGGCACAGTCATCTTTCTCACAAGATATAAAAAAGGTCTAAAATTATAATATGCCATGAACCCTGGCCATTCCACTTCTGTGAGAAATTACATTTTTGGGATCAAGATTAGGTTACGCACGAGGGCTTTAAGACTGATTCTTCACTGATAACCTTCAGAGAGCTTCAAACATCTCTCCTGTTCTTATCCTATTTGCTATAGTTGGCATGACCACTGAGTGGCAGCTACTACTTACAGGAAATTTATGAGCTAAGACTATTTATGGAGAAAGCAGCCCATCTCTCACCTAAAGCAGAGTTAGAATTTCTCTGTGGCCAATGGCGTTGTAAAAGGAGAGATAAACAATGAGTTTCTCTCTCCCTCTCACTCTTGCTCTCTCTCTCCCCCACCACGTCCATTTATATACACATATTTATATGTGTGTATATAAATGTACATATCTATGTAAAGATTGTAAACCTATTTTATGTAAACTGTTTGAATGAGTACACATATATAACTGATTCCATATGAATATCTAAATAAAACAGTTATATTTTTCTGTATAACAAACCACACCAAAATCTAGTGTCTTAAAATTATAAAAATATATTATTGCTCACAGGTTTCTAGATCAGTCAGGCTACTTTGCTGATCTAATCCAGGCTTGAGCTGATTTTGTCAGGCTTTGTTTATATATCTGCATCAGCTGGTAGTTCCCTTGGAGGCACACTGATCTGGTAATTGACACTGGTCACTTGCACCTGGAATGCAGGAGGTTAGATTGGATCTGTTCACATGATCACTCCAGGGTTCCAAAAAAAAAAAGAGGAAACATGCAAAGCCACTCAAGGACCAGGCTTGGAACGAAACTAAGATCATTCTCCACACATTCTTTTGGCAAAAGCAAATATGAAAGCTATTCCAAATGTAGACAGAGATTTTCTTTTTGTTGGGAGAAACAGTAAAGTCACATTGCAAAGTGTATGGATATAGGAAGGATTGATAAATTGGTGCCATTTTGAGATCCATCTACCTCAGCATGTATTACATACTCGATTTTATAATTATGTGTATTTATGTTTTGAGGAGATTTTTTTTATATCTCTTTATTTTTTAGATGAAGTATAATTGACATGTAACATTATATTAGTTCCAGGTGTACACCATAATGATTTAATATTCGTATACATTGTGAAATGATCACCATGGGTCTAGTTAACTTCATCATCTTCCGTAATAACAAATTATTTTTTTCTTGTGGAGAACTTTTAAGATCTACTATCTTAGCTACATTCATATATGCAGTATTATAGTCATCATGCTGTACCTTATGTCCCCATGACATTTGTTTATAACTGAAAGTTCGTATCTTCTGACTCTCTTCACCCATTTGTCTCACCCCTTACTCTTCACCTCTGGCAACCACCAATCTATTCTCTGTATCTACAGGCTTACAGTTTTGTTTTTTAGACTCCACATATAAATGAAAATATACAGTATTTGTCTCTGTCTGACTTATTTAACTCAGCACAACATCCTCAGGATCATCCATCTTGTCACAAATGGGAAGATTTTATTATTTTTTTATGGCTGAATAATATTCCAGTGTATGTGTATATACCACATTTTCTTTATCCACTCATCCATTAATGGGCTAAAGAGATCCTTAAGTTGCATTGTATGCAACACTTAACATCTGGCCCCATAATAACTATGTGCTCCATGAATACTGATGATGATGACATAAGTGTGAGAAAAATTATGATAAAATGTAGTTTTACAGATATCCACTGTTATGCCAGTTATTTTATACAACAGAATTTATGAATCTATCTTTTTCCTGTATTTTTATTGTAGTGATGACCATTATCTCATACTTCAGTGATTTGTTTATTCATATACACATTCATTCAACAAGGAGTTTCTTAGTGCTTCCTATGTTCCAGTGACAGCATTATATGCAAACAACGGTCAAAGAAAAATAAGAGTGAAGGTAAAAATAATTGAAATAAAGATGTCAAAGAAAAAAGGCAACAAATATCAATAAAAAGTTGACTTATATTTTTTATATTCATTAGCAGTGAATCTATTATTAAAAACAAATTTACTATATTCCCAACATTTCATCATGCTCTCTATAGTTACAAACTACGAGTATTCATGTATATACATGCAGAGATATTTATAGATAGAATAAATTTTTAAAAGTTATCTTACAAATGCAGTGATGAAAATATAATATTTCGCATTAGTAAAAATAGCTAATATTTATGGACAAAATTTTATGTGCTAGGTGCTTTATTTGGATTACTCTTTAATTTTTAATTCTATGGAATAAGTACTAGTATAATATCCACTTTAACAGATGATGACACTGAAGATTAGCAAAGTTTAACAACTTGTCGAAAATCATCAGTCTGTAAGGAACAGAGCTGAAATTAAAACTTAGGCTTTAAGATTCTTGAAATATTAGGTTCTATGCTATTCAACTTTCCCCACTCTTCCTAGCTGAATTCATTGCTGTAAAATCACGGGAACTTCTGCTTTCTATATTTGCCCAAATACACAGAGAGGAAGTTATTATTATAAAGAAAGAAGGCTTCATCCTCATTATTGATCTTTATCCAAACCTCTGAATTCCTTTCCCTCCCCGGCCATCAAAATCAGGTTCACCAGGGAAATAAATCATAGGTACTAATAAGGTTAAGCATCTAAGAAACAGGTTTAAAGTTGTCAGTTATGTTTAATCAGTATCATGGACAAATTTAGACAAGTGATTAAGAATATATCATTATTTTATATTTTAACATCCTTTTTTTTGCATTACTCTTACTTTTTACTTGCTAGTATTCTTATTTGGTTTTTAGTCTGTCTCACTAAATTCTAAATTCCTGAATTTAGGACCTCTTCTACCTTACTTCCTATTTTCACCTGCCTGTGATAGGCACTAAAAATCAATTTCTCGCTCTAGATTCTGAGTCCAGGCAACTCTTGGCAGTGGCTCAGGGATCCAGAATCAAAGTCTGAAAAGTGAATACATAATTTAGTAAAATAGCTGCTTTAGTGCGACCAAAGAGCAGGGCTAGGGGAGAGCAATCTGATCCAAAGGCCTTAGACTCTCTTTTATGCTAATGCAGTACAAACGTACCTGCCAGGTCTGGTCAGATTTTCTGTTCTTAAAGAGGTCTCTGTTGTTACTGATATAACACTTTCTTTGTCTATGTCTTCAGGAAAAAGATCTAAAAGACAGTGTGCTGTCTAAGGCTGAAAGGTAGTGAGTGGGTGGTTGATAGGATAACCTCAGGAATACCACTTTAGTTTGGTGATTAGGTCCAGCTACCTCTTGCTTTCTCCACTCTCCCTCTCTCAAACATTTTTGGTATTCTGAACATACCCAGCAACTTCATTCCCAAATGCCTTTGAGGTTGAAACACATATATGATGCATAGTAATTTTACCATAAAAATATTCTGCATCCATTTTTGCCTACTCATTCATTCTTGAATACAATAATATTTGAAGAATGTTCACATGCTTGAATAGCTTTTGGGTATTTTGCCTCCTCAACTAGATTCCAATACCTGTAATGAATTTACTAAGACATAGAACAGAAAAGTAAATGAGGCACTGCAAAAGCAAATACCTCTAAGGAAGTTTCAAAGACATTTAATATTTTTAATGTAAATTATATACTATTTATATGTGATATCTAAAATTAAACATCCCTAGCACGTGACACAGCTCATGCAAACCTCTGTGCCTTCATAAACAACAAAACAAAACAACAACAGCAAAAACCTATTCATACACACAAAAAATAAGCATATATTTGTAAATTTCTATTTTGCTCCTTTTGGAAGTAGTAAAGAAAAGAGGAGCAAACCATTTATCAAGAACCTATTATATACTATACATCTGCTTACCACTTTAGAAGTGTTATTTTAGTTAAAATTAATAGTAATCCTATTATATTAAATCCAGAAACTGTTCTTAAGAGAGAGTGTGAAATATGTTCTCAGTCACAGATTTGAAAAGAAACAAAGTCAAGATTTAAACCCAGGCTTTTTTCTAACTCCAACATCTCGTTGTTTTTCATTTCACTGTGATTCTTCTCAACACATTTGTACTAAAGTATTTATTCTGGAGCTGCGTACTAACATAGTCAAACTCTAATGAGAGATTTATAAGCTGGCCTGAAACAAGTAGACCTTTTCTTGAGAAGCCACAAGACACTTGTGTAGAAGGTGAGGGTAAGGGCCCGACTTCAATTATTCATGTCTTTCTAAGCCAAAGAATAAGGGGGATATTAATTCTATTACAACAACTCTGTCAATTTAATCTTTACATATGCTAAATAAATCAAATTGAATAAGTCTTCATTGTTGATTCTCACAAATGGATAAAAATAATAAAAGCAAAATGATTATGGGAAGTTTGGGTAGCATATTAAAGTCAAAAAGTTTGCAACTGTGAAACCATTTTTAACAAAATAAGAATTATGTATAACTCAGACATTTTCTATCTTCTAAACAAATTTTTAAAAATGTTCCAAAACACAATGGGAAAGTATGATTGGCAAAGATAACTGATTAAAACAAAACAAACAAACAAAAAACAAAGAGCACAGTAAATAGTTTTGCCAACAAAGAAAGATAACGGGAAAATTCAAGTTGCCTAGGTATTCCTTAAATATCATTGATATTTAAGGTCAACCATGTGGCTGTTCCAGACCTTTACTAGATTCCTCCATTTATTTTTCTATTTCCCTCCTTCCCTTTCATTTCCAGCAGATCTTCCCTGTTTGCCTAACACTTTATGGAGTAAATAGAGAACATGTGGTAGAGAACTTACTCAGTTTTTTACATTACTACTTCTTTGCTTGCTTGCACACACACACACACACACAGACACACCAATATTCTCACAGCCTATATCAGAAAAAATAAGCATCCTCCATATGGACTGCTAGGAAGTCTAATATATCCAATCGTATCGTCTTTAAGACAATTCAAAAGCTAATCTCCCAGCCTCTATTTTAATTCTTTTTACTCATAATCACAACATGTTCTAGGAAGCCTCTCAAGAGAACTTTTTAAAAAGAAAAAAAAAAAATACAATGTAAAACTACAAACAATAATCTACAACTATGAAAAGAAAACTAAACAAATTTTCTTTCCTGATTTGTGTCAGTACCTTTCTTCCATCTCAGTCTTGGTAACAAACTAAGAAATATGTACATATTGTCTCCACAATTTTTTATCCATCTTTTCCTCCCCTCTTCCTTCATCTGTCATCCAATAAATCTGCATCAACTCTATAAGAGGCTGAAGATGCAGAAACAAATAGGTAATAGTTCATGCTGTCAAGGAGCTGGCTAACCTATAACATAATACAAAGAGAATAATAAAAATAAATAAGTGGGCACAACCAAATGTTAAAGTGAAATGAGGGAGATGATAATACCAGTAGATCAGAAAGAATTCTAAAATAGAAAACAGGCCTTAAAAAAATGAGCAAGTATTTATCTCTTGATGAGGGTCAACACATGTTGCAAAATAGTAATTCAGACAGTACAAGAGGTAAAAGCAAAATTAATGATTTGTGAAAGAGCTTGGGATGCTTGCAAGCTTGCAAGCAGCTATAAATAGCATTAAAATGGGACAGAAAGGTTAGAGGTGAGGAGAGGTTTAAGAGATAAATCTAAACAGGCAAACGTAGATTAGATCTTAGCGGCTCGTTCATATTATATTTAATATAGAATATACTAAAAGAAAATGAGGAAGAGTGAAAATCCTAGGTGTTTGTTTTAGTAAATTTCACTGTGTAAAAAACCACCCCAATACTTAGTGACTTTGCAGCAACAGATGCTCACAATTTCTCAGGTTTTGTTTGACTGTTCTGATTTGGCCTACTACAACTGTTCCATGTGGTCAGCTAGCTGTTCACCTGGACTTCGATGGCCTAAGATAACCTCTGTCATAAGTGCGATAGATGTGATAGATGGCCCCGTGTCTCTTATCATCCAACAAATTAACTCAAGCTTTTTCACATGATAGAAATCTCAGAATAACAAGAGAAAACAAGTGCCAATGCAAAAAGCAAAAACAAAACAAAAACAAAACAAAACAAAAAAACAAAAAACGAACAACCAAAAATAAGCTCTTTTTAAGTCTCCGCTTATATTATATGACATTGTCCCACTGGCCAAATCAATTCACATAGCTAAGGCAAGAATCAGTATGGGAAGGAATTATCCAAGAGCATAGATGAAAGTAGAGACATAATCATGACCATTTATTGAAAACAACCTACAGAGCAAGGAACCAGAACTTTATAGCATAGAGTATCATATGTTAATTATAAATAATTTATAACTAACTGATTGACCAGAATTACTATATACTACCTATTCTCTCTCTCTCTCTCTCTCTCTCTCTCTCTCTCTCTCTCACACACACACACACACATACACACTATGATTATCATCATCATCATCTATATATATATATATACTATAGATGATGATGATAGATGATAGATAGATAGATAGATACATAGATAATATATATTATCTTATGTCTCCAATAGGTACATGATATACCCTTAACAGTTGTGGAACACGAGGCCAGAATATAAATGCAAGTTTATATAACATACATCTAGATATTTAAAAGTTATAAACCAAGCTAACAGGCATTAAAAAAACCTGTAGACTAGTCTTCTACTTGAACAAATATACATTCATAATGACTGGAAGGCCAAGTTCAAATTTCTAGGACTTCTTGGTGTTTCTTACTGGAATGTGGAGGCCAAGGAGAGCTGGTCCACAGCATACCCTTCTTTGCTTCTTGTCCTACCTGTAGCACTGTAAGATGCTTTACATCTGTACTTTTGTTTATTACACTCACATTTCTATCTTCTTATTTGTCTCCAGACAGCAAAAAAGGTCACCTGCTGGGCCTAGGTTTGTGTCCAACTATGGTATGGTCTTTCCTCTGGAGGACCAACATGGAGAAGAGAAGTTTGCAAGCCTTGTAAGTGAATTTGGGGCCACTTGGGTAGGGAACTTGGAATCCAGCACACAGACTAGAAACTGGGGCATGGCCCTTGATCAGTGTTGACTTCATGCCCTTTAGATAAGTGTTCAGCTGGAAGACACAGGCTCAGGACAAAGAATCTCTTATTTCAGTATAATGGTAATTATTTCAGGTAAGAAAATAAGGATAACTTTAAATTCTCATTTAACATAGTAAAAACTGAACTGAAACCTTGACAACTCTGGCCAAGGGATTACTGATGAATTTGTGTGTGAGAAGTCATTTCAGGGGCCATGGCACCATGGAGAGGACTTGAACCATTCACCACTACCTATTTTCCTTTCTGCTTCTTAGAACACTGTGATCTTGCTTTTGTAGCAGCCCAACTATCAAAACCAATGGATATTTCTCAGAACTGACCTCACTGGCAATCACAATGTTTTTGGTGGCCTACCAATTAGTCCTTCCTACTTTTTTGCAAGAGTGGGCATATGATGCATGTTGGCCAGTTGACAAATTTTATTCTCTTGGAATAGTCATGTGATTCAAGCAAAGACAATCAGAATCTTTTTTTCAGAATTTTTATGGATGCTGGGGGAGAGAAGTCATGTACCTGCCCCCCACCAACACACTGAAATAAAAGATGAGCTTGGAACTGTTGGGGGAGAAAGAGATTGAGAAAGAGAGACAAAGACAAAGAGAGACAGAGACAGAGAAAGTAACTCTCAATATGTCTTAAAACCCTTTATCCATACTTACCTGGCACGGGAGATATGATTACGAAGGTGGTTTTCCCAGGGTGAGGCTTATCCATTGCACTCTGTATGTGCTGACCCCTGCGATTTCCCCAAACATGGGAAACTCAATTGCATAATTTGTGGTAGTGGAGGACTGTGTTCAAGCTCTCCTCTGGATAAAAACAACAACAGCAACAACAAAACAAACAAACAAACAAACAAACAAACCAAACCCTTAATCTATCCACAACTGATCCAGACAGACATCACCCTGGGCTTTTCATAATCGTGAATAAATAAATTTATCCAGATATTTATTGGTTCGATGCTTACAATCAGGTTTGTGTTATTCATAACTGAAAATGTGCTGATAGTCTCATGGTACATGGCACTCTTGAATACTCCCTCTATTTTTTAACTCTCCCTTCCATAAATTTTCAAGATACATCTCTCCAGTTTTCCCTCCTGCATTTATTAGCATTATATTTATTGGTTTCTTTATATGTTCCTCAAATGTGGATATATGTCTGCTGTTTGTCATTTCATTCAGTAGACTCTCTCTAGATGAAAACATCAACATCCATTGTCTACCCCCTTTTTGTATTAGTAATGTTCAAGCCAGGCCCCTACATATAGACAACGGATAAAAACTCACTGGATCTTTCTGTGCTTTAGTTCAGGAATTGCTCCCACCACGTACTTCCTCAAATACTCATCTTTTAATCATATACTGCTGTACCTGATTTAATAGCTTTAGTCTGGCTTCATACCCTGACTCTTGTTTTTCAGTTTCTTTTCTTTGCTCCCTTTCATGACTATAATTATTGTTAATCCTGGAGGAGATAATCTGATGTGAAAACATTCTCAGCTTATTTGCTGGTATCATCAGATGATATATCTTCTAAGGGAGCAAGAAGGTCTACCATACAGATCAGTGATTCTCAAATTTCAACAGACATCAATATCACTTGGAGAACTTGTTAACATGCAGAATGCTGGACTCCACTCCTAGAGTTTCAGTAGGTCTGGGGTGAGGCATGAGACTGTGGAATTATGACAAATTCACAGGAAATGCTGTTGTGGGCCATAGGAATAATTCTGATTTAGTCCATATTTGGTTTGTTATTTTCATTACTGCAAACTCTTGGATTATGTGCTTCCCTCCCCCGCCGCCCCGAGGTTCTTATGTGCTTTTTTTGAGTGTGGGAGGAGTCTATATATATTTTTTTCTAAGAAATAGACTATGGAAAAAATGATGGGATGTTACTAACATAACTAAATTATGATATATAAGACAGACAGATTCTCTCACTGGTCTTAAAGAAACAAGCAACCATTTTTTTTTTTAGGCAAGGCAATCCTTGGTTGATCTCACAGATTGCAAGGACCTTGTCAGCTTACAATCCCTTATTTTTTGTATTTTATTTTTTTATGCCTACAGCACCTGGTCTTCCTAGGTGGTCTCCCATCCAAGTACTAACCAGGCTCAACCCTGCTTAGCTTCCGAGATCAGATGGGATTGGGCTTATTCAGGGTGGCATGGCCGTGGACAAGCAGCCATGTTGTAATTGTTAACTGCCTATACAGAAGCCATGACAGAGATATAAAGGTGGCCTCTAAGACCTGAGGGAAGCCTCCAGTTGATGGTCAGTAAGAAGCTTGGACCTGTGCTCATATTACCACGGAGAAACGAATTCTGTCAAAAACCTAAATGACTTGAAAGTAGAGTTTTCCCCAGCTGAGTGGCCAGATGAAATCACAGTCCAGCTGTCATGTTGAAGCCTTGAAAGCAAGAGACACAGATAAACCATGGCTGGACTCCTGACTCATGGAAACTGTGAGATAATGAAAAATGTGTGTTTTTTGAAGCCATTAAATTTGTGGTAATTTGTATTGAATGGGATAACTTCTAAAATTATTATACCCAGCACCAAAGCTCCCATTAGAGTAACACATAAGGCTTTTTATGCAAGGTGTTTTGCTTTCTTCTGTAGTCTCAATACTTAAATCGTTGTCCTTCCTGGTTAGTCTCACTCTATTTCAACACTCTTCTTCAAACCTGGAACAAGCTCTAATAGATATTCATCAGAACCTTTGAACAATTTTTCACTGAGAGTTCTTTGCACCTATTCTTACCCTTTATAAAATTTACTACTCATGTTGTCACTTTCTGTGATGCTGCTCATTAGCCCAACTCCTGAGCCTAACTATTTATAGTCCTTGCCTCTAAGCACCATGTATTTACCTTTATTTTTTTAATTAAAAACACATTATGTTACAAAGTTAGTTTTCTTTTCCATCTCCATGAGTGGACCTCAGCAACTTGAGCACAAGATGTTTCCCTTTAGTTTGTCTATATCCCGGAGACGTATTGCATGGTACTCATTCAATGGTCCGGCCAAGAACAATAATTTGTAAGAGAATTATATATATTTTTAAGAAGAAAATTATTTATTAAAATAACGTTAGTACAAAAAACTAGAAACCTTATCAGAGAAAAAAATACATGACATAAACTAAATAGCATCCGAAATCATGATGTGGCAAGCCCTGAACAGAGGTGGGAGATAAGAACAATCAGAGGGCTTTGTCGTCATAGCATGAAGGATGAACACTAGGTTATATCTGTATTTTGCGGGCACTCCATGATGCTCCTTTATAAGATGCTATTTCATACTGAGCTTTTGCCACAGATTTGAGTTTTTAATAGTTTTAGTTAGATATACTCTTTGAATGATTAACTATTCTCATGACTTTTGATGGAAGATTTCTAATCCAATTACTAAGTGAATACATAACCATATGCTTTATAATAACCCCATTTTAAATACGCCACATAGTGAACATATAAGGTTTTAAAAAATCTAGTAGTCTATTATATTTTCTATTTTATTACAAATAAATCTTATTTTTTAATAGTTTTTTTCTCACTTTTGAGGGAAATTAGTATTAAAAGATTTGATAGCATTCAGATTTATATCTGGGAACCTCACATGAAGAAAGTTTTTCATTTCTAGGTCTACTGTTATGCTCCTTGAGATGTATATTCTCCTTAATGGTATCATTAAATGTAATAATTGCATTGAATTTTTCTACTTTTTCCTTCTATTATGATAGAACAGAGTGAAAGGTTAATCTCATGTGATAGTTTTAATAAATTCAACTTATAATACATAAACAATTACATAGAAATTATAACATATAGTTACATTTTATAAAGTTAAGCAATGTGACAATACAGTTATTATTTAAATAAAATCTATTATCCAATATAAGTCAAACTGATATGTTCTTTGGATAAGAAAACTACAATGAATCTTTCAATATAGATATCTCTAGACCTCCTAAAGCTTCTTCTTTATAATAAGAAATTAAAATAATTTACATTGCAAAACATAAAAGGGAAAGAGATCAAATAGTTTGTGCTAACCTACTGACACTACCTGTTACCTACTAAAATGTGTCCTTGCAAAACTCATATACTGCAGCCCTAACACCCAGTACCACAGAAAGTGACTATATTTGGAAGTAGAACCTGTAAGGAAGTAATTAAGTTAAAATTAGGTCACCAGGGTGGGCCTTAATCCAACCTGAGTAGTGTCCTTATAAGAAGAGGCGATTAGGTCATACAGAGGGGCACCAGTGACGCACAGACACAGAGTATAGGCCACATGGGGAAAGGCAGCAAGGTGACCATCTGCCAAGGAGAAAGGACTCTGGAGAAACCAAACCTTTCAGCAAGCTGATCTTAGACTTCCAGTCTGCAGAACTGTGAAAAAATAAATTTCTGTTGTTTAAGCCACCCTATCCCTGGTACTTTGTTATGGCAACTCTAGCAAATTAATATACTGCTCCCTCGGCACTACCAAGAGTGTGATGACAACAATGTTAAAATAGGAAAAAAAACCTTACATTTCTCACCTTTTGAAAAATGAAAGGAAAAAATAACTGCTGATGCTATAAATATTTCTCAGAAGCAGTTTTATAAATGATGCATAAACTTAGATCTATCCTTATTAATGTTCATGTTGTCTCTTTCTTTCTTTTTTTTTATCTTGACACAAATCTTTCCTGTTCTGTGTCTCAAAGAAACATTAATCTGGGTGTATTACACTAAAATTAGAAAAGGATAAAAAAGGTAATCTTATTTAATATATTCCTAAAGTGTTTACTTTAGCAATAAAGCATAACAATGTGGGAAGAAAAGGCTTTCATATTAAAACCTATTCCAGAATATTGAAACACAAATAGACAGTATGAGGTGCACAAGTTTTAAAAATTCTTTTGTTAAATATTATTCTAAAGACAACTTGACATTTGGTATTTACAATTAAAATGATAAGCACTAGGTTAAGAAACTCTGAAGTACTTTTTGCCTTATATATAAGTATGAAATTTAACAGCTGAAAAAATTATTTATCTTTGTAACCTGTATTATGGCTGGAATTATTTAATTAATGTAAATTTGAAAAAACACATTTTTCCAGATATTGCTACTGAATGAGTTTTCCTATGTTGATGATTGAACTTGTAAAATATGTAATTATTATTCAGATAAACAAAATAAACACACCGTGATTTATTAATACACTGTAAGCCTAAATCCTTTTGTTAAACTCTTTATTCCTTTACAAATGAAAAAAATTGTAAATTTTTCTTATTAAATTCTTGATATGAAAGAATAGTATTTTATAATCATTATTATACAGGAAGACACCTATTCTATAGAAAACATAATTCCACTAGTCACAGATCATTTTTAAGGTACTTAGGTTACTAAGGTAGCAGATATTATATCTTGAAGCCTTTGAACAATATACCAGCTGACAAGCTAACAGAAAATTGAAAGACAATTTTCAATACTATGCTCCAACTAAATGCCAATTTAGAAACTAAATATAACTCCTGGAGTCTGTTTGCACTTTAAAAATTACATTCCAAAGTTTAATAGTAGAATGAAATTTTCTGTAAGTTCCGCATCCTCAAGTTTTGATGCCTAGGTAAAGTTTGTTCCAAAAGAACGGGCAGTGTTACTTAAGATGCAAAAGACATTTCTAAATCTATACCTAGATATTACACATTTCAAGTAAGAAAATTTTGTGGAACAGTGAACTTCCCAGTCATAAGGGTAACTAGGAAAAGATCAAATAACAAAACGTACAGCTTCTACTGCTAGGAAGAAAGGGTCTATACTTACTATATAGAACCTTAGATGGTTCATTTAACAAACATTTATGGAAATTTAACTATGTGTCAAGTACTGTATTATCTGCTAGGGAATGCCAAGACCCAGTCATTAAAATTGAAGAGTTCATAAATGATTGGGGAGGTAGCAGAGAAAACAATGAAAAACCAGTGTGGTAAGAGATGGGCAGTGCTGCTATGGAAGGTCATAGAAAAATAATTACTCCCAACAAGGTATGTATTTGAGAGTGAGTAAGTGTTGGTTTCTTGCAGGAGGTGACATCTATAATAAGCTTTGGAACCCAGCAAAAGGCAATGTGCTTAATGGTTGAGTATTATTGCTCAGGGTTGCAATCATGAACCTTATAATCAGGAAATTCTGCATTATAATACAAACTGGGAAATTTACTTATTTTTGTTTCAGTACGTGCTCCTGTAAAATGGTAATAGTAATATCTACCTTATAGCTTAGTCTTTATAGCTTAGTCGTGATGAAATATTAAATTAATTTGCATAGCTGTGATGGATTAAATGTTCGTATTTCCACAAAATTCATTTTTGAATCCCTAATCCCCAGTGTGGCTGAATTTGGAGATGGGCTTTTAAGAAACTAATTAATGTTAAATGAGGTCATAAGAGTGGGACCGTGGTCTGTTAGGATTAGTGTTCTTGTCAGAAGAGACACCAGAGGGCTCTCTCTTTCTTTCCACATGCATGCACCAAGGAAAGACCATATAAAGACATAGAAAGGAGGCAGCTGTCTGTAAGCCAGGAAGAGAGCCCTCACCAGAAACTGAGTCAACTGAAATGTTGATATTGGACTTCTAACCTCGAGAGATGTGAGAAAATAAGTTTCTGTTGTTTAAGCCAAGTCTATGGTATTTTGTTATGGCAGTCCAAACAGGTAAAAGGCAAACCACTGGGGCTGGCATGCAAAAAGCACTCAGTAAATTGAATCTGTACTAAAGACTGCATAATCCAATTTGCTCTATAAAAGATAACCCTAAAAGGAAGATGAGGAATGATTCAGGAAGGGACAAGAATATTTAGGAACTGCAGATGTAACCCAGGCAAGAGTTAAAGGTTTGACTAGAAAGGTGGGGAAGGACAATGAGTGAAAGAGTGATTTAAAAGCTATTAAGACATAGAACATTTAAAATCTGATGACCATTTTTATGTAAGAAATGAGAAGGTAAAGTAAGAGATGACTTCCAGATGTGTGCAGGTACTATTAATATAGGGAATATTGGAGAAATGAGTAATTATGGGAGAAAACACTGAATTCAGTTTTTGCACTTTTTTTTTTTTTTTTATTTTAAGATGTTGCTTTGGACCAACATCTAGACTGGGATAATAATTTGATTACAACCAAACTATTCCAGACTTTTTGAATTAACATCTTCTTTACTATTTAAAGAAAAAGGTTAGAGGCCCCATCTCATGTAATTATAAGTCAAAAACCTTTTCTAAACTTTCAGAGACTTTCAAAGAGGTTAACTTTACGTTTATGTTTTCTTCCAAATTTTAGCTCCAAATGATTCTGTGTGTGTGTGTGTGTGTGTGTGTGTGTGTGTGTGTGCATAAGACTATTTAACATGAAACCCACCCTCTTAACAAATTTAAGTGCACAGTGTAATATTATTAATAATAGGCTACACTGGTGTAAAGCAGATCTCTAGAACTTATACATCTTGCAGAATGCAAGGTCATCTCTCTAACATAGAAACCTTGATGTAACCAGAACATTTATTTTTATATCTCTATTTATATATATATAACATCTTAGAGTTCTATAACCCATCTTTTAAGACAGGAAAGATGAAAGAGAGAAAGCCAGGGAGAAGCTATGTAGCTATATTGATTCACATGGCCTCACCTGGAAAACCATGCGGTGTCACTTCCATTGCATTTTATTCCATAGACAAGTTACTAAGGTCAGTTTATACTCAGGGGAAGTAAGATTAAACTCCTTTTATTGAGGAATGTGATAGGCTAAATGTTGCCTTCCCACCCCCATATGTCCATTTCCTAATCCTTAATCCTGTATATATGCTATTTCACATGGTAAAGAGCACTTCGCAGATGTGATTATACATCCTGAAAAGGGAAGATTATCCTGGGTTATCCATGTGGACTAAGTGTAATCACAAATTTCCTTATAAGAGGAAGCAGGAGAGAAGGACATTTGATGACAAAAGCAGTGAGGTAGGACCACAGGCCAAGGCAATACAGCCTGATGGTTAAAAAACCGAGGAAAGAGATTCTTACTTGGAAGCTTCAGAAAACAAGTCTTGAGCTGATTTTCTGACCATTTTGGATTCCTTACCTCAAAAGTATAAAATAATACATTTGTGTATTTTATACAATGTATTTTGTACAATGTATTTTATACATTTTAAATCAGTATGTTTTTGGTAATTTGTTTTATAGCAGCAATAGAAAATTAATATAAGGTGTATCAAGTAATTTGTAGACATGTTTTAAAGCTATCACATTCATCATCTTTGATTTGTTGAGAGACTCAGATGAGTTCATTAAAAACTCTATATTATGTAGCTTCTATGTGCTAGCATTGAATTAGATGCTAAGGATATAATGATGAATTAAACATGATTCTTTTCCCCAGTATGCTCACAGATAGCATTCATGGAAGGACTCTGTAGAACTCTAAAGGGCAATATAAATGTAATATATTGTGAATCACTTGTGAAGTTTAATATGCAAACCAACCATTCGTTAATTTACTAAATCATAAATCAGAATCAATATTTCAACAGATGGAAACTATGCATACTTCCTGAGTAAATTACAAACAAATACAGAAGATGATTTAAAAATTAAATGTCAATTGGATTTGCAATAGACAATTACCATGTCTCAAAGTAAGAAAACCTGTTAGAACAAGTATACTCTGGTCAATCTCAGTGCGAAAGTTCTGTTAATGAGCCTCCAAGATGCTAGGGGACGTCCACTGGGGATGAAAGGCTAGGTGGGTTCATTCTCTCAGTGAACTTTCTAACTGAGGCAGCTAACAAGATAGCCAACTGTGAGCTAGACACATATCCAGTAGGAACTGGATAGAGATTGCTAATTTAGTTTGAACAGGTCACCGAACTGATTCCAGTAGGTGAAAGTTTCTGGCCACTACTACAAATAGGATCACGAATACAAATGTGAGACTTAAAAAATAAATAAATAAATATATAAAAGGAAAGAACTTCCTGAACTATCTCACTCACCAAGAAAAGCAATACAAAATAAGAGCAATAAGCGTTCATAACTCAAGTGAAGTACCTATTTCGTTATATTTAGGTTTTGGCACACCTTTGTACTCTTGAGAATTACAAATAAAAATCTAAAGTGTGACTAGAATGCGTAAATTAGTTAATTTCCTTAGAGAATCACAACCACTTTAATTCTTGAAGAAAGGTGACTGTTCGAAGAATAACTAGCTTAATGATTAGATGCTAAAAATATGACTTATCAGGAAAGTTTAAAGGACTGATATTCAGTGGCCTGCTTTGAGTATCTGGGGGAGTCCTCTTTCCACAGGCACAGCTGCTGGTAGCTGGCCAGTATCTCAGGCAGGCAGCTGGCAGGGGAAGAGCAGGCTCTGCCAGCTGGTGTTAAAAAATTAAAATTAAGACTAAAAAACAACTTCAGGCGCACATGCATAACAATCAAGCCTTGCGTCCTGGTGCTCTTCCTTCTTCAGGCATCGGTCATAGGGAAACCTGGCAATGGGGCAGCTCCTCCCTCCCCATCCCCAAGGCCCACCCCCATGCTACTCTTCTCTGCATTTGATCCCCTTTATTTTGGAGGTTTTCTGTGTTCATTTACCCAAATCACATTTCTTGCATCATAGTGTGTGCCAAGTAATGGGCTAAGGGCTGAAGATGAAGATATAGATAAGAGTTACGGTCCTGGCTTCTAGAATATACATGAATTAATAAGGGTTATGGGCTGAATTTAATGCCTATAAATCACTGCAGAAAGTGAGATAATCATAGTGCTTAAGAGATATAGAAGAGAACACAGAGGAGGTGACAGAGGAAATGATGACATAGGAATAGAAGAATAATTAAGGCTCTCTCAGCTGGATAATGGGGAATTACCTCTCCAAGAAGAAAAAAAAACATGAGGAAATGAATGGAGATATAAAATGAAAGTTCACTTTTAACATGTTAGTATATAATTACGGTATACTCTGGGCTACTATAACAAAGAGACCAAAAATTACAGAAGCTTTAAAATTCTGTATCTCTCTCTTTTAGAGTATGCTTTAGAAGAATATGGCTACTCTGGTGCCACTGCCGTTCTCAATACAGAGTTTACAGAGTTTCTACCTTGTGGGTCTGAGGAAGCTGCTCCAGCTCTTGCTAGTATGTCAGTATCTCAGGGTGTGGGAAGAAAGGGCCAAACCTCTTTTGAATGGGCAGCAAAGAAGAGGCTCACATCGCCTCCAGTCACAGTGACTTTAAATGAGGCTAAAAAATTTAATTTTCTTGCTAATCGTATGCCTTCATAAAACTCGGGAATTCTATTAAAAATAGAAAGAGAGAACTGCCTTTGGTAGAAAACTAACCCCAGTCAGATATAAATAGTAAATAAATATAATCACAGTTCTAATTGTTAGGGCAAAATTAGCTTTGTAACTTTCTCTTTAAATTATTTCATCCAAGATATCTGTTCCTGGGCTATTACCAGGACTAGAATGTTGATTATTTAATAAAAACAATATATATATGTTAAATATCAGGAACAAGATATTGTGAGGAGTATTCTGGTGATAAAATCTGCTTAGGTGCACTGAAATAAAGGAATTTTAAAATGACAAAAAGTCATCAAGAGAAATGGAAAGAGATGAACACATGTTGTTAGAGCCAGGAGTGGGAGAGGTTGGTCATCAGGCTTCTCGATAGGTGCACAATACTCACTATAAAATAGCCCAAACAGTCATAAAACCTTTATTCCGTCAAGTAAAAAACCTCAACTGAAAATAAGTTTGCTCGACCTGCATTGCATCCTTTCTCTCAATCTAGCCATCAGATTTTGATCTATGTGAGCCTCAAGGTAATACATTATTCCTCCTAGAGTCACCGTATATTCCATATAGTCACATTTCATGCATAATGAAGATGGCAGTGAACTACAAAGGTTTTTATCAACTCAAACAGGAATACAAATGCTGTCTGAGGGCAATTTATTGTGTGTATTTTAAAAGAGTAAGAAGAGTTTTTAGGTCAATTCATATGTCTTAAGGGGAAATTATGTCACTTAAAGGCATTTTGAAGAGAGAAAGTTTTCATTTTCATGTTTTTTAAGATTATTTCCTATTTTATATTATTTTTCATGTATTTTTATTTATATATGTATGTCATATATATACATATAATGACAGAATTGACAATTCAAACAAAAACTCACGGAGGATTTTTTAGGTATAGATATTTTCTTTTTAGATATTTATTGATGGCCAATTTTGCCATGACACTTTGCTAGACACTGGGATACAAAAATGGTCATTTATTTTAATTAAGATGATGTCATTATAAGGATAAAGTATTAATCAAGAATATATCAAGCTAAGAAAGTATGCAGAGGCAGCAGGGAGCAGTCCACACAATTTAAGGCCTAAATGTTGACAAAGCTGAGGCTTACTCAAGGCCAAGGTTTCTAAGTTTTCTAGATTCGTGGAAGCTCTGGGGACCTTAGCAAAGTGTGTCTCTAAGATGATATACATTTTTTATTTGTTTTGCTTTTCTCTTTTGTGTCTTTATCAGTCATCAAATTCTTTCATGTATGCTGAGTTCAAAAGCCAAGACCAGGAATCTAATTTACGCAAATCATTTCCTAGGCCATGCTGTAAGTCTCATGGTTTTGTCTATGTATCCACCTTTCTGTAATCAAGTGGGGCCATGGTAGATGGGGTCATAAAGTATGGAACATCTTCATTTAGACAGATGGGCACTGGGAATCAAAGATGAATAAGATAGAATTTTTGATTTCATGAAATATACCTGCAAACTTTTTTAAAATGTGAATTGACAAAGTACTGACCCACAATACGAGAACAAATGCTGTCACAAACAACCAGTACAATGAACTAGTACATGCTGGCTGTACAGAAGCCCTGAATCCCAATCCAGCCTTTATTTCATTCCCATTTACAGAAGGAAAATAAATAAATAAAGTTCGAGGGAGGTTAAGTGACTTTGTACTGAAAGCTGAGTCTTCAGATTTTAAAACTGGTGTAGTTGGCACACCACTTCCGTCTATCCCTTGTTACCAAATGTAACATATGATGTGCTCCAAGGCCACATCTGTGACCTCCCTAACTAGCAGCCATTTTTCTTTTCTGTGGTTTCTAAAGTGCTGTATAAGACTTTATCTCTACTGCATTTCTGATGATGTTGACTTTCTACTGTCTCTTTTTTCTACAGAACAAATCTGTTCATGTTTATTTCTTGTATTCCGTACCTCTTATATCAAGTAATCGGTAAATATGTTATGAAAATTTTTGAAGGGAAGAGAAATTATCAAGTGCCTGTGCACTAGTACCTAGATCAGAGTTGGGAATTTAAATGATTCATGAATATTGTGAGCTTAGCACAATGTGGGGCACACACTAAATGCCTAATGACTCTTGGCTGTCAAGCAGTCTGTTATGCAGACAGCGGTTATACAGAGAGTTGGGTGTTGCCTGCAGGGGTTGGAGTCTAAGGCCAATGCATGAAGCAAACCTTGCAAAATTTTCATGAATGATTTCCAAAATTACTCTTGGAAATCTGTTAACTCATCCATAGAGTATGGTGAACTTGTTTTTTTTCCATACAGCTCTAAATAGACCTAAGTATGATTGATACATAAAGTATTTACAAATATATTTTATATACAGTTCCCTGGAAAGATCATATTTGGAAAGTAATTTGCTCAAGGCTTTCAGCGCTTACAATTCTTCAGTAAAATTACTAAGCTTTCACTCTTTTTCTGTTTGTTGTTTTGTCATTGTCTCCCAGCTACATCTAACTCTGTTAGGCAATGTTTTCTTTGGTTCTTAATTAGTTCTTCAATAGCTTTCTACAGGAGGTCTGGGAAACCTATAACCACCTGCTTCCAGCCAGTCACTCTAGATCTTCTCAGCCTTTTTCCCTCTCCCTATCACAAATGTAGTTGAATTAAGACAACTTAAAAACAAACAAATGAAAAACTAGTATGCTGTGATCATTTTGTGAAGCTTTTTTATAAAGTGGTTTTAGTTTCAGATATGTTTGGATTAGTCATAAAAGGGTGGACATCATTACAATGTATATATAAGGAGCAGAAAATTAAAAAGTTTAAGTAACTTCCTCAGGGTTACATATAAATACGTGGTATGGAAACAGGTTATAAATGCTGGTCTTCAAGACTCAGATACTTAAACTGTATATCTCCAGGGAGGCATACCGTGTGCAGAAGGAATTCCGAAAAATGGTACAGGAGGTTTTTGGTTACACTTTAACAGGGAGATGTCTCTGACATTTATTGGGCAAGGGGCTGGCATATGGATCTATCACAATGTGCATGAGAGTGTTTCAAGAAAATTTGCACTGGGCCAGTTAAACAGGCAAGGGAGACTTGGTTCAAGACTTTTGCAATGGGGTACAGATATTGAATTTAGCTCCTCTGAAACAGAAAGTAAGAGCATGTTTAAGCACTAGGGTGAACTAGTATAAAAGTATTGGAGAATGCTAGGCGTGGTTGGTCCATGAGATTAACCCGTTAAGTGTTTGTTAATTGCTGCTTGTGGAAGTTAGGCTCCTACCCTCCCACTGAGAATGGAAAATAGAGGTTCTATTGTCCTTGGAGATTACTTTCAAAGGGATGACTCCCATTTTCCTGAGAAACATATTTCTGGATTTTAAAGCTGGCAAGAGGCTGGAAGAAGATTTACATCTCAAAGAGGCAGAGTAAGAATTTACAATAGCGAGATTTCTAAAAGGCTTTCAGAAAAGGAAAGTTAGGGGTCTAGAGCCAAGAAGAAGCCTGTCTGAAGTTTAGTTAAACCGAGGGGAAAGTTAAGGCCATTTCTGTTAGGTCCCACACTAACCTCTGCTTTTATGTAAGTGAAACAACTATTTATAATTATATGAACCTGGCAACCCACTTTATTTTGTATATGGACACAAATATTTTCACATGGTTTCAATGGAAATGCATCCTTCAGGAAAACAGCTAATTTTTAAATTTAAGGAAGATTGGGAACATTATCAAGATTTGTTCATTATAAAAAATCTCATCACTAACAGCCATGCTGATGACAGATTTTAAATCACCAAAGAAACACTTGTTTAAAACTGCTTTTTGTTACCATCTTATTCTGGATGACTAGATATGTAAATGCAATGACTCTTATGTACTTCATTTTTACTTCTAGTAAATTCATAAATGTGTATTTATATTTTAAAAATACATATTATTTTATTATAAATTCCTTTTATTTCTCCTTTATGTTAAAGTCTTAGAACTTTTAAAAGTTTTTGATGATATTTAAAACCTTTTAAAACTTGAATGTCCCCCTCATTTACCTATGACAAAGCCAGATGTGGAGCTCTCCAAATTCCCATTCTTTGCCTCATTAGCTAGCTGATCTAACTGTCCCCACTAATTAATCAGCACAAAATGCTCGTTACTTAAACTTCTGTTAATTCTCTCCTTTCCTAGGAGGAACTTAGAGTCACCTTTAGTCAGTGCCCACAGACAGCTGGGAGATATGAGAATCTGCTGAACTTAGTAGAACGTTGTCTGATCTACTGCCTATAATGTCACCCTCTCTTCCCACCTCCCCACACGCAGTCCTTTGTAGCCTTATTTACTCCTCCCTAAAAAGGAAAACCCTTTCTTGCCTAACCTTCAGACACTCTCAGATCTATGTGTGGTCAGAGACTTTTCCCTGAACTAAAATTCATTCCAGATAGGAAAAGTGCCAGGAAATCCAAATATATAAACATTTTACAGACCTTCTGGAATATATGAATATATATTTCAGAGTTTGCTGGACTTCTCTTCAGAAGCTCATTTAAATACATTCCTTAGCAATCTTAGACTGTTCTGTCTGTTAAAGATTATTGCTTTTCTCTTTCTTCTTCCTTCCTTCCTTCCTTCCTCCCTCCCTCCCTCCCTCCCTCCCTCCCCACCCCCTCCCCACCCCCTCCCCACCCCCCCTCTCTCAACGAATCACTCTTCAGTATGTGGCTAAACTATTAATCCCCAGTCAGACAGGACTCTTCTCTGGCTGCCCTGCAGTGGGCCTGCTCTGCTTTACTGAGGTCAGACCAAGCCCCAGCAGAGGTGGAAGAGAGTATGAATGTCAGTTGTAGTGACTGTTAAACAGACTGTAGAAAATGGGAAAAAATTAAGCTACATTTAGATGACTTTTGTGTGCATTTAACATAATGGCCCTTGGCGGCTCACAGCCACGTTCTTCTTCACGGAGCTCTTGGCCAGGCAGCAATTTAAGAGGGCTGATTTTCCTTCCTCAGGATGGCAGCAGTTTAGGGTTAGATGTGGTAAAAAGATAAACGGTCAACTAGTAGTTGTAATCTATGATGTTTTGCATTTTTTAATTGGCTGGAAAACTCTTTTTACTGGACAACAGAAGAGAAAAATGAAAAAAAAAAGAAACCATTGTAAATCGATATTGAAAGTTTTTCTTTTTCTAAACCAAATTCTGATTGTTGGCTCTTATAATTAAGAAAAAAATACTAAATTTAATAAATCAACCTGACCTACAGCTTAAAAACTGATGCGTTTTTGAGTCAAGATTCAGAATTGGAGCTATGCCTCCTTCTCTAACTGTTCGAGATGTTGGTGCTGTCCTAACTTCTTCACCAATTGTAGGAATCCTGCTGTGGGACAGTGGCTGTTTTTGCCAGGAGGGAAAGAGAGAGTGTCATATGGCAGTACTGCTACAGCTGGCAGAGGTCGACAGCCGTGATCCTGTCCAGGAAGAAAGATAAGTGAAAGACAAACTCCGTTTTTTCTCATTAATAAAATGTGAAGGCATTTGAA